>CM067369.1:144457640-145657640 GCA_034401795.1 Chaetoderma sp. LZ-2023a
ACGACACGACGATGTTCTCCAACATATCAGCAGAAAAATTGTTAATCGGAAGAACTCTATTGAAGGAAATATTGTCTTCAGGAACTAACGGAGATTCGTATGAAATATGACTAGTACATTCCAGCTGTAAATCAATATGAAGAGAATCTGCCACCCACTGATGAGTATTAGACCAATCAATCTCAGCAGCTCTAAGCAGCAAAAATTTTGAATCAGATGGTCTGCCTGAAGTTGGATCATGAGGTAAAACAGACTGAATCCTGAGAAAGGATAGAATCCTGAAAATCATCTACAATGGGGGACACTTCAACATCACTAGACAAAATATCAGAGATTAAGGACGGATGAATGGATGATGATGTAGATGAATTTGCAAACTTAACCTTAGAGCGAGAATGACGCAGAATGCTCCTAGTAACCAGGGAAGAATCAAAAGATGGAAGGAAATCAACAGAGCTTCTAAAAGCAGTGATAATCGAATTACCAGAACTGTCCTTTGACAAGGGATAATCTTGACATGAAAAGGCCAATAGCAGTAATTTCATTGGCTAAGGATTCATTTAGATAGCAACTAACTAAATCCTGATTAACATTATCCTGGGACAAATGATCTGAAGAAAAAGATGGATTCTGACCACTGGAAAAACTACCTGCTAATGACCTAGAATGATGTAATGAGAGATGATCACCAGATGAAAGGACAAGGAAATCTGAACGAGAATGATCAGCTAATGATTGACTAATGACTGAAATATGCTTAATATTCTCAGAATTAAAAAGATGAACGGGAAACTGAGAAATAGAATTAACCTTACCGGGAGCAATCTGAGATCTAGACGGACCTGGGTCCTCTAAAGGACCCGGGCATGGATCTGATAACCCCGGATGAGGCCCCAGGTCCTTTCTGGAATAATTAATAGTATCCCAGAGGACCTGCCGACCGTCCAGAAAAATCCTTGGATAAGTACAGAGAGGAAGCCCGCTAATTTAATGCAGACCCCGGATCCGGAGCCAGCTAGGCCCAGGGACCGGGGACACATGAGAAAATTGACATGATGAAAGACTAAAATCTGAAGAAAAATCCAAAAAAGATTTTGACATGCCAGGAGAGCCAGTCCCCGCCGTGGCCGAAGACGGGCCGGGGAAACCAGGAGACAAATTCAAAACTGATTCTGATAAGCCGGAATGATCGGTCCCGAGCCGGGCCTTGGCCTGATCCAGGGCGGGACAGCCAGCAGAAAAACTTGCCACAAGGGAACCAGGACCCAGACCCAGGGAAAAAGCCCGGTGGCAGGGCCGGGGGCTGCAGTAAACCTGAATCCGAAGAATCCTTAACAGCCGGACCCGTTATTACACCACAAAAACATCCCTTACTGTTCAATCACTACTTGCTAAACCCGTAGATTTGGTCAGTGCCCCACTTAAAACATCAGGTGGGAGGCGATTTGAGAATCAACAAACAAGGATAAAAATCAAACCAATCTTAACCAAATGTTAATAACATAACATAATAGTGCATTATCAAACAAGGAAAACTTGAACTTAGAGATCTCTCACCATTTCTTACAGATGCACAGTCTTAACGAAAATGGCGAGATGGGCTTGGTAAATGGTCTTCGGCTATTTTGGTTAAAATCGTAATATTACGAAAGAAGGAAGCTGTTGCACTCTGATCTTTCAGATAAAAGGTTGTAAAAGAGGATTCAGATATCCATCCTAGAACCTGCATGACTTCATCTAAATACGAACCGGCAAAAAGCGCAAAAGATGAAGCCATTCCTCTAACATCGTGAGCTTTAATATGGGAGATTAATTTGTTCCGGAGAAGCAATCTCGTAACAAAGCTTAATCGTCTCCCAAATCCATCAGGATATCGCAAACTTTGAGACCGGCTTAGCTAACTCTTCCGCATAAGAAAAACATAAAAGGGACGGATCAAATCTTTTGAAATCAGTTCGCTGTTTGTACATTCTTAATGTCCTAACAGGACACCAGAGTTTGTCGGAAGGCGAAAAAGACGATAATGATTTTAAAATGATCGGACTAGCAGGAAACCGGTTAGACTGAGTTTCAGATAAAAAATCCCTTCTTGGATATAAAACTAAACCGTCTCCTGAAACTATAAATCTCTCCCTTTCAGCAGAAAAAGCATGAATTTCTGAACGCCTTATAGCAGAGGCCGTTAATAATAATAGAGGAAAGAGGTTAAAAAAGACGGCCTGCCAGCACTTGAAGAACCAAAGCCAAGTTCCATGAAAATAAAGGCTTAGCTATCGGAGTACGAATATTGCCTAGACCTCTAATAAAAACTATTAAAGGTCTTAGTATCCCTGACATCGGCATACAGAAGGCAAGGAAGAGAAGATGCCAGAGAAAATCTATATCCCCTAACCGTATTAGCTGATAAATGTAAGGAATCAAAGAGATATGTTAAAAAGTCTAATACTTGGGGAACAGAAACAGAATCGGGCACGAGACCTTGGTCTGAAAAACATTCTCCAAAAATTTTAAGTCAACACTTGTAAACTCTGCAGGTCGACTCTCTTCTGGAAGAATCGATAATAACCGGAGATCTTGAAGAAACTTTACGTAGACTTTAGTTTCGATATTCTCCAAACACAGACTGAAGATTTCTGGGTTTGGATAAAGACAAAGACCTCTTACTTGAGACAGAAGATCCTGGGAGAATGGAAGAAGATGAGGGAAGTCTACCAGGAGATCTAGAAGGTCTACAAACCAAATCCTCTTTGGCCAAAAAAGAGCTATTAAAAGAATCTCGCAGATTTGTTCTTTGACCTTCTTCAACACTAACAGAATCAAAATCGTTGGAGGGAACGCATAGACGAACATTCCTGTCCAGGACTGAGACAGGCCATCCACCGCCAGGGCTTGACTGTCCGGAAAAGGAGACAGAGGAGATCTGGGCATTCAGAGATGTCGCAAACAGATCTACCAGAGGACGATCCATAAGACTGAAAATCGCTTTGACAACCAACCTCTTTAACTGCCACTCTGTGTGGGCGAATTTGCTGGGACGTGACAGTTGGTCCGCAAGAAAATTCAGACTGCCTGGGACATGAGAAGACACTAGAAGAATCTGATTCTTGCGACACCATAAGAGAAGGTTCCACACTTCTAAACAAATGAGGGATGACCTTGTACCCCCTGCCTGTTGATATAAGAGACCACTGTCGAATTGTCCGACCAAATCGAGACTCAAGATCTGACCATGAAAGGAGATCCTTCTTGACAGAACACAAATACAGAATGTTGATATGTGCTGTCGACTCCTCCAGGGACCAAAGACCGGAAACCGACAGTGAGTCCCAGACCGCTCCCCATCCCTCCTGAGAAGCGTCTGTGAAGATAATCACCTGAGGGGAGGACTTTACCAGTGGAACACCCATCAGAAGCAGAGAATGATCTTTCCAAAAATCTAGATGAGGAATCAAGTGTTCTCTGATGGGAATCTGATGGTAAATAGAGTGAACCGACTGCTTCCAAAGGGACATTAAATACATTTGGAAGGGTCTTCTCATCAGCGCCGCCCATGGAATAATATTCTCTACGCTGACCATCAAACCTATCACTCTTAGCAGAAATCTTGCTCAGACCATGGAAGAAGACAGGATTTCCATTGCCACTGATAAAGCCTCTATTCTTGGATCTGAGGGGGGAGACTAGACTCTGGGCCAGATAGAAAGAAACGCCTAGATGTGTGAAGATTTGAGAGGGACATAGGCTTGATTTCTTTAGATTTAAAATCCACCCTGGGTTGCATGCCAAACTGCAAACCTCTGCAAGAATTCCTGAGAGAATTGAGGAAGACTGCTTTACTAATCAATCGTCTATATAAACGTGTAGATGGATAAAACAACGGTGTAAAATTCCTGCCACGGCTAAGACTAGGCGAGTAAAAAGAAAAGGAGCCGTGATGAGGGCAAAAGGCATGGCACGAAACTGCCAAACCCGATCTTTGTAAGCAAATCTCAGGAATTTTCTGAAGGAAGGGTGAATGAGAACATGAAAAAAGGCGTCATTTTGGTCGATGGAAAACGACCACGTACCCTGATCTAGACTGGAAATGATCTGGAAGATGGTCTCCATCTTGACATGGGAGTAAGAATCATGAGATTTAATCATGTCATACCCCCTTGTTAAATTAAAATTAATGCAGATTTGAATATTTCAGAGTGAATAGAGATCATTTCACTAAGATTTAATGACAGGGTAGGAATACCTACCCTAGGCTGCACGCTCTCATGTATGTATAAGGCATTGGACCGACGGATCCAAAGACCCAAGAAGAGGAAGAGAAGAGATAAAATAGAAGAAAGGGTTGGACCTACCCGGGCGGAGGCCACACCTTCACTCTCTTAGCTTGAAAACCTGTGTGAAGACCTACCACTAGACCTTGAACTAGGTCTGAAAAAATAAGCATGGCCCCCCCCCCCCCCCCCTCTCACTCTAAGAGCAGGGGGTTGCCTAACCGTAGAAAAATCTTTAACATGAGAGGAAAGAACTTCCCAGGAAGATCCAGAGAGAGAGAGAGAAGTGGCGACTCGTAAGTAATCATCTTTTGGGATCTGAAAAAGGAGCATCATATTTAGAGGTAAGAGAAAATTCCTTAGAATTAACATCATTCACAAAGAAAACTAACATGTTAATGACCAAATTGTCAATTGGAAGGACCTGAGGAGACAAGAAAGAAGAATTAGAAGAAGAAAGAGCCAACACAAAAGAAGGAAGGTCTATAGAAAATGCGTCCTTAAAAAGGAAGAGAAAGAGTCTAAAATCAACCTGTGAGCCAGGGACCAGTCATCCGAAGAGCCCCTGACTGGACAAAATCTCCTCAGCCCTGACCGACTTGGGAATTGAGGAATTAAAAGAAGGATTAGGAGATGGAGAAGAAAAATGATGAGAAGAGACATCAGAGGCCATAGAATCAACAGTTCAAATGGAAAGTGGAGAGCAAGGCCTCCTGGAAGCTTGAAGAGAAGAAAACTGTAAAGAATCAGAAAAGGAATAAGATTGATCAGAAGGAATGTGATCAGATACAACATCCTGATCAGAGGACATGGAAAGTGATTCAGGCCACTAGCGGAAAACCTTGAAAGAACAGAGAAAAATCTGACATGAAAGAATGAACAAGGGATTAATCCCTAAGCACAGAAAACAATGAGAAAACCAGACCTTAATCAACAATTTGAAACTCAAGCTCTAAAGAGAGAACGACAGAAACAATCGGATCAAGATGATCAAAGGAGGAAGAAGAGGAAGAAGAAGGAGGAAGAGAGGAATTAAGAAGAATGGAAGATGAAGAGGAAACAGGACCAGAAGATCCCTGGAGAGGATTGATAGAAGATGAAATATGGGGAAAACCCAGAGGAGGGAAAAAGGAGGAAGACTGAAAGAGAGAGAGAGAGAGAGGAAGGAGAACATTATTAGAAGAAAACCTTAGAAGGAGAAGGGGCAGAGGATGAAGAGACACCTATACTTATATTTACTTATTTATATTTAAAGACTTAGAACCAATATTATCATCTTGTAAAGATGGATGTCATTGAGTTTGATACGCCAATAAAAGGAATGATTGATAGATTGATAATGAATCTCCGGGAAGAGCTTGAATGTTAAATACACAAAACACTGATACTTGATTATGATAAAACATTACGGGTTGAATCACGAAACAAAACGCTGAAAGACAGAGGCGATATAAAATCAAAGCGAAATGACTCTCCAAAACCATGACTGTGACAACACAGAACTCGGCTTTTATTCCTTCTTCCTTCACCCTTTTTGTCTTATTTCTCTATTCTCAGCGTCTTCTTGCTCTTGTAATCATTAATCTTAGAGCCATTCTCTTCCCTATGAATCCACTACTGAATCTATTCCTTTCAGCGCCTGCCAGAATTAGACTAAGAATTACGCTAGAAACAGGGATTTTCTTCAAGAAATTAACTCCCTTTGGTTAAAATAAATATGTCAACCTGCCGACATATGAGGAAAAAAGAGCACGAAAAAAGGCTGAACGGCCTGAAGACAACTGGCCATCTAAAGTTGGATGAAATTAAAAATTATGTATCTAGCGATAATGCGTAGAATACAGACTGACTTATCAACTGCAACAAAAAACCCATCCGGCAACCAGTCGGAAGTCTTTAATTCCATTGAATTGTTTCACTGATCTAGGAAATCTAGGTAATCTCGGTAATGTTTCTGAGCGGAGGTTTGTAAAACCTCTATGCTCAGCTCCTATGCACTAATAAACTTGTTGATCCAAAATGTATGGTTATGTCTGACTTTTTCATTTTTAGAATAATGCCCTCTTCTGTTTTTGTATTTACATGAAGCTGGCTATAGATATATTCTGTAGCATTTAATATATACAAGCTATATACATATAGTATATACATATATAAAAGATAAAAGAATAAATGCTGAATATCTACAATTCCAAGAGACTTCAAGACTGGCAATATCTCGGAATTAATATTTTCAGCGATTAAACATTCCGATTTGAAAATCACTTACTGAAATAAGACTAACTCTTAGGCAAGATGATGACTAGATCCTAGGAAAGACAAACCTGGAATCTCAGAAAGAGCTATCACCGGAAATCCAAAAAAAGGAAGACAGAACTAGAAGTTAATCATAGAACACCATGAAAACCGGTAATGACCCTATCCCCGGATGTACGATTCCGGAAGTGGAAAAATAGGAGACAGAAATGTGCAAACCGGAAGAAGACAACCGGAAACTGAACCCGGATGTACAGTAAAAAACCAGAATAAGCATAGGAACCGGAAATATGCAAACCGGAAGTCAGACCGGAACTGATGAACATTAGCTACAGGCGATCTATGGACATTTCTGACAACCGGAATGACCAAGACTTTGACATTGGCACATGTGTTTAGGACGGGGGCTTCCGCCGCCGCCACCACTGCTTGAGGGTCATGCCTTTTCTTCTTTTTCAACCTCAAGACTCACGTGAGTTTGACCCGGTGACCTGCTCGAGATCACCTTCGAGAGCTTATTTGCTCTAATTATTTGCTCTTTGTTCTTTATTCATCCACTAGACCGGAAGTTACGTCCCAACCGGAAGCCGAAGTCGGAAGAGCTTATTAGATCAGAAGAGAGGCAGATAACTCGAATCTTGCAAACAAAACCAAAACGGTTACATTGGCATATATGATAAAGACGGGGGCTTCCGCCGCCGCCACCACTGCTTGAGGGTCATGCCTTTTCTTCTTATTTTCAACCTCAAGACTCACGTGGGTTTGACCGGGTGACCTCGAGTTCACATTCGCTTATTAGCTCCAATTATTTGCTCTTTGTTCCTTATTCATCTACTATACCGGAAGTTACGTCCCAACCGGAAGCAGAAGTCTGAAGAGCTTATTTTCAGAATTCGCCGAAGAAAGCCCTCCCCCCCCCCCCCTCCGTTGCTGATGGATGAGATACATTAGATTAACAAGACACAGCTTTATGCTTAACAGCAATGGGGGAGGGGGAAGAACGACCAGAGGGCAGCGCTGTTAGGACGAATAATCCTTAAAGAAAACTTAGATATGAACGCAGACCACCCTATGCAAAGCCCGCACATCGATGTGGGGGTACACGTAGTGCACTTTAAACAGACATGTCCTCCATATGCCACAGAGTGAACTCGTTCACAGATTGAGAATGTGCACTTGATTTATCGGTCGTTAAAACAGACTCTTAAAAACGAAAAAGATTACGAAAGAAGCATACAGCTTAGAATTTCGTTAAAAGGAGTCTAGAAACATGCAAATGCCTTTCAAAGAAAGGCCGGAAAAGTACAAATTCAAAAATCCCTAACGATAAGAAAACAATCTTTCATAGGGAAATAAATGTAATTCCTTGTAAAGCACTATTTTTTCTTTTAACTAAAGTGAATAAGGGCTCACTGGAGTAATAGAGGGTTTTTAGATGATGATGAATTAGGCATATTAAATTTGTTACCACGAAAACGAAACCCCACGAAATACTTCCATAAACATAATTTTGGGAGGAAAGACTTCATAGTAGGCATATCTTAGCGTGAGGAAGTCCTTCAATAGTAAGCTGAAACTTTCTGATAATATTTAGGCAGTTATTCTGCTTGCAGAATAATTGAAGTGAATCCGTTTCCTATTTGGGCTCCAGTGCGCATGCGCAAGCGCGCTTAGTGACAGGCGTCACTATGGAGTGAGTACAGACTGGTGCCAGTCTATATCAGTTAATATACTGGAGATGGACCTAACCAGTAGCCTGGTTGAGGGTCCATATTTATAGGAATAGGCATGGGGAGGAGTGTATGCAAGCATAAAAATCTTATTTTGGTAGCTAAATGCAGATAATTGATTTAGCAAGTAGTGATTGAATGGTAATGGATGTTTTCATGGTGTAATAACAACCCGGCCTCGGGGCCGGAAGTCTGGCTGGAGTAATAGCAGAAACAATATAATTAAATGCGATTGGCTTAGTAGACGACAGCGGATGTGTGGCGACCTGGACCACTCTGGTGGGAAAATTCTTCGGCCCAGCCAGTGATGATGTAGAAGTGACAGGAAATAATCTGGACCGGCTTACAACCTGAATGGGCCCCCCCGAGACCTTCATTGGTCTGCAAGGGCGCAGCCAGCGGAATGTTGAGTGATGATGATGACGAAATCTGTGGCGGCGTGACTGGCTCATGAACAAGTGGTGAACAAGGCGTAAACCAAGTTTTGGTGCTCTTGTTCTTCGGGTTCTTCTTGGTGGCGCTTCTGAAACAGTGCAAACTGGTTAGAGAAGATTTATTAATTCTAGAAAACAAGCGTTTTCTAGGAACAGCCAGTTCCAATGCTTCACCCCTAATTATTTCAGATGATGTATTAGAGACTGACTGGTCCATGATCATTTTGTTAATCCTACTATCAATGGAAGTCAATTTTGCTCACCCTTTTCTGAGGGTACTCCATTGATAACACAATTTTCTCTAGAATAACAGATGAATCAGATTTGGCCTCGGTTTTGGCCTTTATATTAACCACAGATCTTAATGGAGAAGAATTTCCCGTGGTTTTAGAGGTCGCCGGAGAACTAGGTTTAAAAAAGGACATTCTATTAGCTAGCGACCATCACCCGCAAATAAGGCAGGAAGACTCACAGGTACATGACGTACACTTGGAACAAACATGCCCCACATAGTCAGATTTAATCAATCTCTGGCAGCTGCCATTAGAACATCGTATAGTGATTTCTTTCATTTTTCTCTTTGACCTTCTCCTTCGACCTCTTCAGTGACTTTCCCGGTTTTCTTTTGAGAGAGAGTATGTTAGCGAGACCATAACAGGATTCATGCTCAATACCATACAACCATGACAATACAGTAGCTAATCAAGCCACTGTTAATAAAGAAGCACAAATAGACAACTCATATGTCTAAACATTCTAGACGCAAAAAAACTAAACTGGTAACGCGTCTACCACAAAAATAGAAATGATCATTAAAATCATTCTTATAACACCAATAACCCACAACCACTTATCTCTTGAGGTTTCTTCCTTTTATCAGACATCTGATGATCCTTATTTCCGATTTTCAAATCCACAGGCTGATTTAAGTAAGTGACGCAAAAAAACCCAACTGGTAACGCGTCTACCACGAAAATAGAAATAATCATTAATTTTTTGTGCCAACCAACAACGTTCCAATGCGTTTATTTTTTAGTAATCATAATTGTTAGTTGAGCGATTTACTCATAGCTCCCAGCTAACACCTCTTTAAGTGTATACCTCACAAGTGGGAGTTATGTGCTATGTTTTTATTTTTGTGTTTGCTTCTGCCCACGATTATGTGTGTGTACACATGGAAAAGGTGTTATTCATAGCAGTGGGCAAAGAGCAATCGGTATGATAATGATATTGTGGTGAATCGAATGATAACGTGTGTCAGAGCTTTTAACAGACCATGGAATTCTCAATTAGATGGTGGATTATTTGGGATACCTGGTGATCAAGAGGAAGACAATCAAGTGCTACGAAGGAAAAAGCAGCACGATCTGGTTTTCGATGATGCATCAGGAGATAATCTTCAACTCTCTAATTCTGAATCGGAGCAGTGTCTTAGTGATAGGTCTGAATCATGGATTGGTGGCTACTCGTGTGAAGAGAATGCTGTCAAGCAAAGCATGGATTCAGATTTGGAGAAGTTAGAGGTGGCTAGTTGAATCATCTGAGAGGCCCTCAATGGACTTAGTGAGAGCTGAATACCTAGTGTTATTGACTCTCTGTCTGGATTGGGAATAGCTGTTCCTGGGTGATGGGGTGCTGTGTAAAAGATGTTTTTGTTCAGATCATTTTCAGTCTCATTATCAGCTTGTTGTCCCCAAGTGTCTTGGAAAAGTAATGAAACAGATGACTGGCATTCCATTGAGTGATCGCGTTTTGAAGGAAACTCTGTAATGTGGAGTGTATTTTCTACTGGTACACGGTAATAGAACTTATAAGTGACTGGATACAGAAATGTGACAAAAGTGGTGCGATGCAGCATCCAGAAAATAGACCGTGGAATGCATTGACTAATTATTGTGTTGGTGTTGGATAGAATAGCTACACATAGTCTGGAACAATTTCCTGGAAGAGAAGCACGAAATCACAAATGTTAAGTCTTTATAATTAACTCAGCCAGTGTTTCAAAGCACATAATTTTGTTAGGAAATAAAGTAAAGAGAACAGTTGAGATATCAGAACACGATTATGAAACTACGATTTGTTAATAGAAAGTTGGATATAATGTCTACTACTGTGACAGATAACTAAGTACAAAATTGAAAGCACAAAGTTGGAAAGGACCATGTATTATTTTAAGAAGGCTCTCTGTTTTGATGTTCAAAGCTAACGTATTGCGTCATAACAGACTCAACCATTTGAAGCCGAAGTGCCAAAACATCAAAATCTGACACAAGACATTGACCTGTCAGATTAGTTTCAAAATATTCAACAGCTTACGTGTATAGTTATTTTAAAATTGAGAATCTGGTAATTCACGGTTCAAAGGGTTAAGCCATATTTGGGCGATTCTGTTCCATAAGCCATATTTGGGTGATTCTGTTCCATAGTGGCTTGTTAAAAAAATTTGAAAAGTTATAACATTGATACACCTGAATATAAACCTAGGTACACAGTCAGTGTGAAAGCATGAAACTACAATGATAAAATGAACAGTAAATTCTCATAGAGGATCTGTTCCTTGTTATGCAAAGGATATGCAAATTACTCATTTTAATTTGCGTGTGTACAGATTTAATTCAATGTTTTATATGATCATCAGTTACTGCTAAATGCATTTTCAGTTAAAACTGAATGGCTTCTTTTTATAATCTTATCACTCTAATGGCCAAGGTTAGATACCACAGAGTTAGTAGAAGCTAGATTGGTGTTCATTTTCAAAATGATGTTTCTGAAAGTTGTTACTGTCCTCAGCAACAACCATTTGCAGCAACATTATTTCCAAACTAAACATAAGCGATCTCATGAAAGGAAATGGAATTAGAAATCAGTTGTCTATGAGTTAAAAGTACATGTGCTGCTTTATTCTTGTGCCAATGATTGAGCTGGATACTCACAATACTGTAATTAATACTAAGCTTGATTTAGCCCTGGCTAGTTACAGGATATGCTAGTCAAGTTGGCCTGGTTAGTCTTACAACTTGCTTATCACGTTGTGTCAGTGACACTAGCTTCCTAACAGTTCATAAAGTGCATCCGCCATGTCTCCACGCCTACATTCAATATCAGCAAATGTAATCGGACCTAACCCGCGGTTCTCCACGACCTAGAATCAAGCTCAGCAACTGTAACTTGAACTAACCAGCGTATCTCCGCAACCTTTCACAGGTTACACACCAACATTTCATATATAGATCTAAGCATCTTTTCTAGTTGCATTCAGCAGGCTGGACAGACAAAGCAATTTAGCTCCAGAACAGTGTAGTCAGACTTTGTTTTAAAAGTCAGCTTTTAGAAGACAGAATGTTAATTTTAAGGCACTTGCATTGCGATTTGTATTATGAACTGTGACCAGGATTTCAAATGATTATACAGTTGCAGCTAGGACAAACTATGTGACTATTTTGTTACTTCTTATTGGATACAAACTACACCAATTGAACTGCAGAGCTCATCACGAGGGCGTGATGCATACCAGGTGGGGGATAGTGTTAGGGTATTTTTCTGACCGATTATCAGAATTATTTAGACTGCTTACAGGTATTTCATAAGGAAACAAGCTATTGATGCCTTGGATGCTGCTATGCCTGGGTGTGAGTGTGCATGTATCAACTGAATGGGATTTAGGTCATAGACTTACACTGCATGACTGAGGCTCTATACGGGACAGCTATAGGTGTACTCTATTACAGTAACTGAATATTTTTTCAATCTCTGTCCCACCCCCGTGTCCACTGACACGTGCAGGTGACATGCAGAGCGGAGATACACAGAGCGGAGACACGTGAGAGAATCACAGGAACACGCCATTGCTTGAAACATGCATATTGCCCAACCCTATAAAAGGCCCAGGACAATATGAAGGGAGATTGCCATTATTATCTGAACACTGACCGACCATGATACTTTAAACCACTAAGGTTTAAACATTGTTGTATATAGTTATATATAAAGTAAACTGCTCTACCAAATAATGTGTTTAGTAAAGCATACAATTAGTTGGATTCTATTGTTTTGTTTTAAAATGCTTGTGTTCTGTAAGTTAGACAAAGAACCCAACAATACTTTAAATTCAGCAGTAACAAGGCATAAAATCCCAAATCGGAATTCAGTAGAAATGATATCTATTGGCAAATTAATGATGGCCGCTGACCACACAATCAGATTGAGCCTTAGATTCTGATTGGTTCATGACAACAATGTTTTATCAAGGAACAAATTCTCTTGAACAACTTTAATCACCCTTAGGTATCGATTAAATAAAATGTAATGAGTTTCAGCCTGCTCTGTACAGTAATTCCTGTAAATGATTTCACACCATTTAAAAAAAAATTCAAGATGGCCACCGGAAAAAAATCGACCAATCAAAATTCTGTATAAAAGTTCTGAAGCATACAACTCTAGGATCTTTCCAACCAAGTTCGCTTGAAATCTGTCAAGCGGTTAATAAGTAGGTTTTTAACTGATTTGCAGAAATTTTTGGAAAATCCAAGATGGCCACCAGAAATATTGACAAATCAAAATTCTTGTTAGAAGTGTTGCGGCCTAGCAGTATAGAATTAGTCCACCCAAGTTTCGTTGAAGTCGAACCATTTATCTTGGAGTAGCGTTTTAAATGATTTCTGGGAAATTTTTGGAAAATCCAAGATGGCCCCCAGAAAAATTGACCAATCAAGATTCTGAATAGAAGATCTGGAGCCTACGACCACAGGATCCATCCAGCCAAATTTGGTTGCAATTGATCAAAGCATATATGAGATGTGATTTGATGGACGGACAATGGACGGATGGCCGCCATGGCATAAGCTCACTGAGCTAATAATGGACAAGATTGATCAAGAAAATAAAAAGATTTTGATCAGTGAATATCTATTTGCAGGCCAGAAATTTTTTTTTTTAAATTGCCACTGAAATGACGCTCAGTTATCGAGCCAGTCATTTCAGTGGTAAAATTTCTGAATAGACTTCTCTTAGCCTGCAAATAACCATTCATCAAGACAACTGCAATGGCTGGTTTGGGTCTGCTTGACCTCTAAATGGTTACAGCAAGATCCATGGATTTTCTTAATATATTAGGCGCTAGTTGAATAGCTCCACTGTTAATTTCACAATTTCATCTGCAATGGACCTTTCCAGTTTATCAATCCATCATATGATGTCATAATCAACTGCATGACATGTAGGATGACATCATAATCAATTACAACATGAATGGCTCGATTTAATCTGTCTTAAATGCTTAATAGTCTGACACGTTGTACGATTTGTATGTCTTTACTATTTAAAAACCATTCTGTCGAATATTTTGAAAATAACTTGACTAATTCAGCCAAATTAGTTTCAAAATATTCAACAGCTTACATGTAGTTTTCTGGAAATTGATAGTCAGAGAATACAGGGATCGATTGATCCCACCACGAGCGATGTGTGGGTGGAGATTAGTTAGAGATGGGCATGGCATAGCTAAAACTGGAAAAATCCATTGCCACCATTTTATAACCGCAGGATAAACCTTTCTGTTCGGCAATAACAATCTTACACCTGCCTATTGTACACAAAATACACCTCTATATAACATTTGATGAGTGCTTTAGAGTTAAAGAGATATTATCAAGACTACCCAATGGAGGGATGTATCTCTGCTAACCTTGTTTCAAGGGAACCCACACCATGGGAATGAATAGGTTAAAATTTTCTGAGATATCTAAGTCAGGTGACTTATAGCAAACAGTGAATTGAGTGGGTAAGTATTTTAGTAAGCTAACAAAATGCCAGACCAGTATATATACGTCTGGGTCGTTATTATTGAACTGTTTAATTGTTGAATAATCTGCTGGTTCTACAGACCACCAGCTACTAAGTCATTAATTGACCCATTGTGTTTGAAGAAACATACAACCAGCACAGGAGTGTATTAACCCTTTGAGCCTTACGGCATACATATATGTATTGCAATTTATGATGTTATACTTATTCTGCTTAACATTTGGGAAATGATTTGATTGAAAGTTGTTGATGCCAGAGGCAGCAAACATTTTCTGTTAAATTATTTGAAAAATATTCGATAGTTGCTTTGTATGAACATTATAAACAGCATTGAAATGAAAGGGTTAATCCTCATACTATGGAATAGATTTTTAAATATAGAGATTTAACCATTATACTGCTGAATCCAGATATTAACAATTTATAATTGTAAAATGGAATCCATATTGCTGGCAGACCAGTCTGCCTGCAATAATAATTTAATTCAATAAATTCAGCATTACAATGGTTAATTAGCTACATGAGGTTTAAGCCTGATATTATTAAGGATTGTATTTAATTGAATATATTGCTGAAAATTCATGTTTTTACAAATTATTGAACAGGCATGTTTGAATGGTGAAAGTTTGTTGCCTGGAAACTATTATGCTATTTATGTGTGAAATTATTATTAAAAGAAGGGAGTGAAGAGCTTGGAGAGCATGTCAGTGAGTAAGGTTGTAAATGCAGAGAGTTATGTAGACGTTTGAATATATAAAGGTGCTATGTAAAGTTATTGAATTTGAATTTGAAAAACAAAGTACAAGATAAGACTGTGTTGTTGTCGCTCTACTGAAGAATATTATAGCCAACCTTCAGAATAAAGAAGAATATCATCTGTCTATCCAGTGGATAGCCTAATCGACAATCAATCGGTCCGTCTATCAGTCCATCCGACAGAATGTATAGTCAGAGGCTCGCCCCCCCCCCCCCAGAGCCACAAACCTGTTGTAATTATAGTCAACCTTCAGAATAAAGAAGAATATCATCTGTCTATCCAGTGGATAGCCTTATAGACAATCAATCAGTCCATCTGTCGCTCCATCCGACAGAACGTATAGTCACAGGCTCGCCCCAGAGTCCCAACCTACAAACCCTGGTTACCTTACTTACTTGATCATTATTGATATAGACCAGTAGAAATTGACACGAAAATAGGTGCACCCGGACGTTTTATTTAACATCCGCATTTTGGTGTCAGATTCTTCATATGACTGTCCTAAGTGCACACAGAAAATTCTCACAAACTCTCACTTGGGGAAACATGGTTTTTTAACCCGTATAACATGACGTGCGAAATACGAAGAAACATGTATAATTTACTAAGTATTCTTAACTACTCCTGAAATTAGTCTTACCGATAACTACTGGTGCTTACAGTAACCCATGCTGTATTGCCGTATTTGACACACTCTATTTAAAATAATTTCATGTATAATAAAACAAAATGGAATTTTAGCGTTAAACATCTATATAGTAGCAACCTCTGTTTTTCCGGCAAAACGAATGCCTAAGAATAGCGCTATATGCAGCGATTTAAAATGTTTCTTCAAATATTTGACGGTCAGGCAATCAGACGTATTTAAACTAGTTACTGCCCGAAGCTAAAAGATGGTTAACATAAATATTCTTGATATTAGTCCGTTTATTTTTACAATAATATATAGACAGGGGTATATTTAGAAAGTGGTAATCAAAGTAAAGTGAAAAGCACTTGATTTATAATTCGATCTATCGAATCTAAATACTTATTCAATCAATTTTCAAAAGAAATGAACTATGGCTGACACGCGGCATGAAGAGATTTGTGTTGTTTGTAATGATTATAATGATTGCAGGTGTACAAAAGTTGGTCCTAGAGGACTTTCAACATTGACTGACGCATCAGAAAGGCGTGGACATGATATTCGTTTCAAATTATCTTTGTCGAATGAAAACTATGTACACGATAAATGCTATAAGGACTACACATTATCCAGAAATATCGCAAAGGCCCAAAAGACTGTAGACAGAGACAATGAAAAATTACGAGCATCCACGCCTACACTGCGATCAGAATGTACCCCATATGATTATCATACACATTGCTTAATTTGCACCAATGCACTTGATTTTGATGCTGCTTAGCGTCACCCTGAACGACATTCTCCCATCAGCAGCATAGAATTTATCGGAAAAGATAAACACAACATAATCCAAGAAAGCTTGCTGAAAACTTGCGAGAAAAGGCATGACCAAATAGCAGACGATTTAAAGGCCAGGATACATTTTGCTGGTGATCTCTGTGCGGTAGAGACAAAATACCATCGACAGTGCATGCAAGAATTCATATCTTGTAAAAGCATCAGCTCATGTGGTCTTTCATTGTCTAATAAATGGAATTTTGATGACATAAATGATGCAGCATTCACACATCTGTGTGCTTGGCTAACAACGCCAGAACAGCAACAGCAACAGTTTACATTGCAAGATCTTCGTTTACAGTTAATCAGTTACTTGCCGACTGGTGTCCCCGGACACAGCATAAAGCACATCCAACGCCGTCTTGTTGATCATTTTGGGAAAGACGTGACAATAGCTCAGGTTGAAGGCCGTACAAACGTAGTCACACTAACGTATGCAGCCTCATCTATCATACATGGTTCATATGATGCAGCATCAACAAGTAATGATCAAAATGAGAAAATATGACTACTCAGACTGGTGGGGTCCTTGGTTAATCAAGGATAAAGATCAAAATACAGATGTGTATCCAGAGCCATCGAGCTTAGACTTGGAAAAGCTTGAGCATGAGTTACCAGATACCCTAAATGAACTAATTTCATGTATATGTCCTGAATCTCGCAGCGAATCCGCTAAGCTAAAAAAGAAACTGCTGGTGTGTGTATGTCATGTTACTATGCAAGCAGCTGGGAAGCAGTTGTTTATATCACCACTACTGTTATCCATTAACGTGTTTATCCACCAATCTACCAGGTCCCGCGTGATCATTGATGTACTTTCGTCGCTCGGACTAGGAGCTCTCCCCAAAATGATGGAGGGAAAAGCCTACACAAAGACGCTGAGGGCATGTCTCATGACAGATGCTGCATTGCATCTTCTGTTAATTGAACCACAAGATGGATTATTTAACGACGGTACAGCTGACAACATCTCATGTAACACATATGATGAATCTGTACTCTCCGAGTTGCAAGATGAAGACAGCGACGTTGATGATGATAGTTATAGCTCATCAAATGAACAGCCAACCGAAGATGAAATTGCTACAACACATGAAACTCAACACCATATGGCAACAGATGACATGTGGTCACAGCTACACAATCTATGTAACGAACTCATGTCACATGATATCTCACCAGATGATGTTTGTAACAATGAACATTTGCAAAATCTATGTAAGCAAGTTTGTGACTTGAGGAAGAATATAGAAAAGTCCAGAACAGGCAAATTATGGTCTTTATTCATGGACTTTGTAGCAATTGTAAGCTTGTTCATCAGAGCTGAATGTACTGGTGACTGGGCGACTCCATCTGAAAGCGACACAGCTAATTCTGCCATTCTTTGCTGCCACTGGGCATAACAATTACATGAAATGTTGTCGCCTTTATCTTCAAGATTCTCTTGAACTATGCCCCTGCCTTAAAGGGCCCATGCACGAATGATACTTTACTGTCCGCAGAAATGAAAAAGTGTATTGGAGTGGTACATGGTCGGATATGACCATTGAGCAGTGCCTTATGAGAGCTGGAAAAACTCAAGGAGGATTGATCAACATAACACACAAGGATTCTGCGAGAACAAAATGGCTCCTCACAGCACATATCATAGCACAGTACACACATGCTCTGCGATCGTCGACTGACACATTCACGGAAACATGGTCAGAACAGCATAGGGAAATTCACCCAGCAAACACGAAACGCGATCTAGAAGACGTGAGGAATCTTAAATTGTTTCTTATGGAACACAATCCTTTCACGATTAATGAGCATCAGTTGAGAAACATTGCTACGGGATTAATTGCAGATCATCGTGTTACTGTTGATGATGCAATTAACATTGGCCAGACAATTCACGAGAAGTTAAATGAAAGAAAGTTTGGTGATATTATCCTAAAGAGAACAGACCAAGCTGTGACTTTTGCTGTCATGCGAAAAGTGGTCAAAGTCGGAAGCGAAGACGTTCATATGTCTTCTCAAGAACTCTACCATGGCTTAATGTCTAGCGCCTATGTTTCCGGCCCTCTAGATAAAAGTATATTTGAATATGAACTTGCCACAGTATGTCCAGCCCTTTTCCACGATGATGGTACTATGAGGAAATCCCAAAAGTCACAACTGGCAAAGTACATAGTTGACATGGACACTACGATTGTACAGCAACTGATCCCAGACCCAGTAGCAAGAGTTTTTGATGGTTGCGCACTTTTACATCGGATATGTTGGTCAAAGATCGGGACGATGGAAACTGCATGTAGCTCATTTGTGTCTGCGGTTATACATTGTAGAGTGGTTGGTGTGCCGATATGCGTAATCTTTGATAGCTATCATGCACCAACAACAAAGGACCAAGAACAGAAGAGGCGGCGACTTAATTAACCAGATTTCCCTGATGTGGCGGTTCAAAACAACACATCCGTTCCTGGAAACAAGGTTGGATTTTTGTCAAACACATACAATAAGCAGAGCACCATAAATTTGTTGGCAGAACATTTAACAAATGCTGGTGTTGAGGTAGAGCATGCTGGAGATGAAGGTGATGCTGATGTTGTGATCGTAAGAAAGGCATTAGAACTGTCACAACCAGAGCAACCCACGATAGTTGTTGCCGATGATACAGATATTTTGATTCTGCTACTCTATCATGCAAGCATGTCTTCAAATATCTTCCTACAAACTAGGCAACAAAAGATCTGCATTACAGTGGCTAAAGATATTTTAAGTAGAGAGCTGTGCATGTGCCTGCCATTTGCCCACAGTATATCTGGTTGTGATACTACATCAGCTTCGTATGGCATGGGCAAGGTAAAGCAACTTAAAAAGCTTCATTCTTCACCGAAGTTGCGAGAGGATGTAGTTATATTTGGCGACATCTCCACATCAAAGGAAGATGTACATGTAATTGGAGAAAAATTCATTAAAGCTTTGTACAGTGGAGGGTCGAAAAGTCAGGGGTTAGACAATCTCAGATACCCGAATGCTATTTCTTCTAAGCATGTACCGGTTGAGCGCATGCCACCCACCTGTAGAGCAGCATATTTCCATAGCCTTCATGTACATCACCAAGTCAGTACATGGCGCCACCTAAAAACTGTGTTGAAGAAGGAAGAATATGGATATAAGGTAGAAGATGGAGCAGTGTCCTCAATCATCACCAACACAGCGCCAGCACCACTGGCGCTACTTATAGATATACGATGTCAGTGTATTAGCAGTACATATTTATGTGTACCATGTAGCTGCTCCAAGAAAGGCATTGCCTGTAGCATTCACTGTAAATGCGAAGGTCACTGCCAAAACACCTCAAACCATGATGAAGTATGAATCATCCGTTATGCATGGTTTCATTGTATTTCCTAAGTTTATTGAGAGGTTTTTGAGAGATTTACACATAAAAGTTGCTTAGTTTGTATTTATCACAGTTTATCATTAGTTTAAAGTAATTTTCTTTGGTAAGCCTGTCGACAATTGTCAGGTCTATCTAAATGACATATTCCCTGAATTTTAACCCGCATTTTAGCCGCCATTTTTAATTTCCCCTAAAAACATATTCCCCCAAGTGCAAATTTTTGAGAATTTTTCTGGCAGCTATTTTAGGTCATGCTGATGTAATTAAAACAAAAATTGGACTGTTAACTAAAATGTCCGGGTCCATGTCAATTTCTACTGGACTAATATTAAAAGGCGGTGATCCAGTATAAAACCACACATGGTTTCGATGCGATTGCAACCTAAAAACATTGCAATGAGCTATGAAGCTGGACTTTAAATAATTATTATCAATTCTACAGTTCTACTTACAAAGACAAAGACTAAATATGGAAGGGCTGATAACGCTGACTTATCCGCGAGCATGAACAGCATCTGTCGACCCAAATCTTATTGTGGTCTCTCACTGTAGGGAGACATGTGTCCAAGTTTGGCCGCAGTATGATTAAGCCAACATAAGATATGAACCACTAAATTGAGCTTTCAAAGTAAAAATGATACTGTTGAAAATAAAAATGTTTGGTCATTAAAACACTTAACCTTTGACCTTTTGATGCCAGCTCACTTGTCAAAATTTGGGCTAGCTATGCATAGCGAAACATGAGATATAAACCATTAATTTGAGCTAAGCGCAAAATTCTAATGAAAACAAGAGGCCAAAGGGCTTTAACGCTCACCTGGACAATTAGCATTTGAACCATTAGCATTTGAACAGAGATAACGCTTTAAATTCAGCAGTAACAAGGTATAAAATACAAAATTGGGAATTGAGTACAATTGATATTTAGTGGGAAATTAATGATGAACACTGACCACACAATCACATTGAAGCTTAAAGTTTCATTCAGCCAATAAACAGAAGATGGGCACACACACAAAAGTCAAGCAGTCAAGGATTACCATAACCCGTAATATGTACAGCATCATATCTCTCCCAAACCGTGCCGAGGCAAACTGACTCATAATTGAAGCGACCACTGGAGTGGACTGTTTTAGCTAAAATAAAGTTAATTATTTTTATTGATCTGCAAGTTATGTATGATAAGGTAATAACTGATTATTTTGCCATGATGGAATAGATGCCAACTAACCAGTAGTTTCGTTGGGAGGGGGGGGGGGGGGGTCAATATTTTCAGGTTTATTAACCATTTAATGGGCAAAATTGATCAAGAGAATTAAGATTCTTGCTTAGGAAGTGTCCATTTCCAGGTCATTGAAGGCTATCTTTGAAAAGTTGTACATTTTCATAGACATTCTCTTGGCTATAAATAAGCATTCCTGCACCAAGACAGAGAGTGCAGAGGTTGCATTTGGCTGGTATGACCATTAACCCTTTAACACTAAAATTCATTCAAGAAAATTTCGATTTTTTTTCTTTCTTAGAAAATGTTGATTTGCATACCAAGAGATTATTTTGGAAAATTTATCACTGGAATGACTGGCTCGGTTATTGAGCCAGTCATTCTAGTGATAGATTTTCAAAAATAGTCTTCTCTTGGTCTGCAAATCGACATTTCCCAAGACCACTGCAGAAGCCGTTTTTTGCCATTTTGAGTGTTAAAGGGTTAAAGGCTTAATTTATATTTATTCTTAACCCTATTACCGACAAATCCCTGAATAAGTCAATTCTTTATGATATAAAACTTATTCTGTTGAATATTTTGAAATTAATTTGACTAGAAGATGTTGCTGCCTAAGGCAGAAACAGCTTCTCCGTTTATTGCAATTACATTGTCTCTAAATTTCAAACACTAGTCATGTTAAAGATGCATTACCTCAGAGATATAAATAAATTTGGAAATTTTCAGTATTTTTGCTGTAATATAATGGTCCCGGTGTATTATTAGTACATACTGATTTTTATACATAAATTCCGACCCCGTCACACATATTTGTTATTTGTTGTTTTTCTGGAAACTCGTGCACGTATGAGTTTTGAATTTAGGGAAGCATTATATTTACGAAACAATCTAACTGGAAAATCTTAAATGTCTAGACCAGGAGTGAGTTCAGGAAGGCTAATGTTCAGCGAACATTCGCATTCTATGTAGGACAGTGTTCAGTTATCAGGCCTGTCCAAATTTGCGTAACCCATTTTAAGTTCGCGCAAAGGTTACGCAAACATTTCTGACACAACCCATTTTCCGTTCCCGCAACTGATTTCACGTGGTACATAAATACCTGAAAAATGGTTACGCAAAACAGAATGGGTTACCCAAAACAAATTTCCGCAACCTCAAAATGGGTTGCGCACATTTTCAATTTGGACAGGCCTGAGTTATGTGTTGTCTACATTATTAAACTGAATTATATAGTGAGTATACGACACATTATTGAACACTTATGTAATGGAAAACGCTCGGGGAGGACTAAAAATGCATAAGTTGTATAATAGTTTTTGTTTATATAATACCAGCGATGAATCTCAAGCCACCACTTGCCAAGTAGCAAATACTGTATTTTCCCTAATTTAACCGCCGTACGGTTAGCGGTCGCGTAAGGGGGCGGCTTAATTAGGGAGAAAAATTCCCAGTAGATCGCCGTTATTTTGTCGGGTACCCGTTAGGCGGGTCGGATATAAATGTATAATGCTCACGTATTGATTATATATATATAGACAGTACATTCTGAGTTCCCGAGTCCATTAAATTAGGTCTATAAAACGCAGACGACTCTTCCGAGTATTAATCAGCTTCCGCTATAGGCCGAGTTTATGCCGTCACTCTCGTAGCTACTCAAAGCTACCTTCCTATGTGTGTGGATTGTAAAGTATCTACCCGGGTACTAATATTAGTGTCTTGCCGCCACTCGAGTAATAACATGAAGTCGTCCCACTAAGCGGAAGCTGATACATCACGTGATACAAATCGTTATTTTCTCTTTTCTCGCGTCGCCATTTTATCAAAATCTGGATTACATTTGATGAAATAAACGATGTTTAATAAAGTATAAGCACTATTTAGGCATCCCAATTAATAATTTCACTCCCGTGATTATGGATATATATGAGCTATACATTAAGCATATGCAAAAACGGTATGAAATATTTAGCGTGGAAATGGGGTTTTTTTTGTCTTCGTTCTGTACTTTTGGGAATTTGGAGTTTGTTTTTTCTTCTTCACAGTTCTCAAGGGGGCGGTATAATTGGGAGGGGTGGTTAAAATAGGGAAAACACAGTACTCTGGTTTCAGATTTGTGTTTACAATTTTTCTATTTGTGAAATTCATAATTTGCATCTTCCTGGATATCGAGTAGTCGGCTATATAAAGATTGATGTTAAAATGAGAGGATTGAACCACATGAGGCATTTTATGGACATGGTTCTGTATATTAAATTTATAGCTCTATCAGGTATAGCTTTCATATTTCATTTATATCAAACCATATCCTTTAACTCTTCCACTCACCAATCCCTAAAACGTACATATTCTTTACAATATGAAACTTATTCTGTTGAATATTTTGAAATTAATTTGACTGGAGGCCGCTGCAGCCTAAGGCAGCAATGGCTCCCAGTCAAATTAGTTTCAAAATATTCAACAGGTTTCCTGTATGGTTGCCTTGAAAACGATATATTGGGAATTCATCGCCGAGAGGGATATCTAGGACATTCTTATTAACAAATAATATAGCATCACGAGTCTCTTGCCTGAAAAAATCATATGCCTACCGTCATGCTTTGTGAGTATGATGTTGTCAAATGTTATTTTATTAACTCTTTCACCGACAAATCTCTGAAAAGGTAGATTCTTTACCATATGAAATATATTCCGTTGAACATTCTGAAATTAATTACAGGAAGCCGTTGCTGCTTGAGGCAGCAACAGCTTCCAGCCAAATTAATTTCAAAATATTCAACCATTTTCCTGTAAGGGTGCCTTGAAAATGAGATATCTGGAATTCGTCGATGAAAGTGTTAATACATTTTATTTTCACATCCTCAATACACTGACTATTCTCCAGCATTGATGCGGAGCAAAAACCCCTGAGTTTCACATATAATTTGTTGCAATATGTTCTAAATAAATTTATATAAAATACTTAACCCTTTAACAGTTATTTCAGTGGTAAATTTTCAAAAACAGTCTTCTTTTGGTCTGCAAATCGACATTTTCTATAAGAAAATTTAAATTTTCTGGAACAAATTTGAGTGTTAACCGATTAAAGATACAATCAGAAAAGGGCCACATCATGCTAAATGATAATTTTGTGTAACATATTTGGATAACAAATTTCACCATGGAGAGTCACTTTCTTCAATTTATATGACAACGACCTAGGTCATGTTCGACTGGTTAACCATAACTAGCTATAGCTAACTCGATCACAGTCAAAGTTGAAAAAGTTAACTAACTACATGTAGTCAACTATAGTCGACTGAGCACCCGAGCTCAGTTCCAAATGGTTAGTGCGAAATTTGCGTAAATTTCAAAATGGTGGACACAAATAAATGCATATATTATAAAAGTGTAAATATTTCACTAAATAACATAGGTTTGATGAAATTATACTTTGCCACTGTATGTCAATGTTCCCAAGTCCCTATTCCTTCCCACTTTATTTCATATGGACACTTTTTGACATCTTAGCAGACAGAAATAACCTGTTTTCATAGGCGATCAAAACAGATGACAGTAAAGCTTAATAGAGACTGGTCCCCTGCACCAAATTTTCTGCAATAGTAATTCAATGGGGAATCGGCTACCAACGAACTATAGTTAACTATCCAGCGTCTGACTGGGCATAGCAACTGCGCATGTTCAGTAACCAGCAAACTGACTATGGTTAACCAGTCGAACTTGACCTAAGCGACCTCATCTTGTGAATGATTGTTGTGGTATGACATTATCATGTGAAAAAGTATCTTGTTGTTGATGGTTGACAGATCACTACAATTCATTCAGATACCATCATATTAATCATCGTACTAACATACGTCCACTGACATTGCTTCGCCATTCGAGGCCATACTTGCATACCTGTGATTTCTTGCTATGTCAAGTAACATTACGCTAGTGGGCGAGAGGAAGCCAACCAGATTTCTGCATACTTCAATCTAGCTTTCAATCTAAAAATAGAGGCGTGACTTCGTGCCAATATCGATGGAGAGCTTGCGAGACACAAATGTCAAGCGATGTGATTGAGCGTATGTTAATAGAATGATAATAACCAGGCAATTTTATTGAGCAGCGGTTGACTGACCTCATTTATGAATTTCGTGATCTTAGTGCAGACATCGAAAGCGTGCAAGCACGGGACTGGATACGAGAGCGTAGTGGGAGGGCGAGACCGTGCGATAGGATGATTATATATTAATACGATGCATGAGAAACATGAGAGTTGATGTTTGTTATTTAACTAGAACTTGAATTAGAGTAGATGTTTCACTTCGCAACTTTATTAGAATTTAGACACCAATTTATTCTAATCTGACGTGTGATAGAATTTGAACCGCCATGCTTGACAATTCACGCGATGACGTCATGCTGCAAACTTCATGGGATGTCAAGATTGATGATTTCAAGCAAAATTTAAATATTGATTGGCAGTGAGAATGTGTAAAAACAAATTTATTAATTCCTAAAATATAATAAAAACCTGTTTTTTGGTGTTTTTTTAAATTGATATCTAATTTTCATTTGTAGCAGTTTTTGAAAATTTGCCATTGGAATGACTGGCTCGGTTATCGAGCCAGTTATTCCAGTTGTACATTTTTAGAAAGTCTTCTCTTGGTCTGCAAATGGACATTTCACAAGATCACTGCTGAAGCCATTTTTGGCTGATATAAATGTTAAAGGATTAAGACACAAACCTTTTGTATGTACACATCTGCTAACATAACTGTTGGGTTAAAAGGCAAAAAAAAAACCCAAGATATTAAATGTTTCACATCTTTTCCTCATTGTAAAAAAACATCAGAGATCAGATAAGATTCATTTGTTAGAATAAATAGCATTATCTTCATATTTCATGCAGAAAATGTCGCTATATATCAACATACAGTACATCCTGATATTAGATGTCAGCAGATGTCTGCTTATAGCCCCTACCAAATGCCAGCATGACTTTCCCAGCTAGGTAGCGGAGGTAAGTTTTTCAACTGCATTCCTGCTGGAATATACACCAAAACCTCTGCTTCAGCAGCTGATCTGAACTGCCATTCCACTGAATTATTTAACATATATAAAATTCACGAATCTGTTGCCAAACCGCAGCTCTATCATGGTCCCATGGTTCTTTTTCTATAGAAATTTGGCAGGAAAATAGTTCAAGATGGCCATTGATCGGTTTATTTAACAAAGGTAAAATTGTAAAACCTGACATCGGCATACCCATAAACACATATTAGAAAGAGATTTTCACCATCGAAATACATCAAATAAAAAAATCTAATATGGTCACCAAGTGCTACATTTTGATTGGGCCACAGTAACCAGGTTCTTTTGATGCATCACCTTTTCCTTGAACAACATTTAGCGGCCCTGGCCTAGTCCAGGATCATATTCCCTAAATTTCTTCCTGATCCATTTATTAGATCTGGAGAAGTTGTTTTTGTGAGAACTCGGTTGTCCAAGATGGTTAGCAGACAAATTGACTAATCAGGTTCTCTCAAGCAAACGTATTTTAGCACTCGAGATATTTAACAGTGCAAAATCCAAGATTGCCACCAGGCAAATCGACCAATCAGCTTCATTTGAACAATCTTGAATCTCTATGCAAAATCCAAGACGGTCACACCCAAATCGACTAATCAGTTTTATTTGAACAATTTTGAATCTCTATCTTGTGTCATAAACACAAGGCAGCTTTCTGAAAAATGTGATTAAAATTGGCCGAGTGGTTCTTGAGAAGCATTTAAAAAGAATAATGTATGACACACAGATGGATGAATGGATGAAAGACAGACAATTTCCATGACATAAGCTCACATAGACTTTCAGGCCAGGTGAGCTAATAATGGAGAAATGATTTAAATACAGGCGCTACAAAGTATTTGAATCAATTCATAAAAGCAATATTTATGCATAAATCCAGCACTGGTGTAGGGCTATGTTTCTAGGGACATGATGTGTGCTATGTTTTTAGGGATATGATGTGTGCTATGTTTCTAGGGATATGATGTGTGCTATGTTTCTAGGGATATGATGTGTGCTATGTTTCTAGGGATATGATGTGTGCTATGTTTCTAGGGATATGATGTGTGCTATGTTTTTAGGGATATGATGTGTGCTATGTTTCTAGGGATATGATGTGTGCTATGTTTCTAGGGATATGATGTGTGCTATGTTTCTAAGGATATGATGTGTGCTATGTTTCTAGGGATATGTGTGCTGTTTCTAGGGATATGATGTGTGCTATGTTTCTAGGGATATGATGTGTGCTATGTTTCTTGCATAATTAATGACTTTTGTATACTATTTATATGTAGCTGACTAATTAACATTTTTAATAGCAAAAAAAACGAAAAATTACATTAGAAGAATTACATGCCTTGACTGTGCTAGGTTACATTTTCATTACTTGTCAGTCTATTGTCTTATTTTATATGAACCATCTTGTCAATCAATTGTCAGACCTTATTCCATGAATTAAAATGATCTTCTCTTGCCAGTCCCAGTTACGTTGTTTTTATATCAGGCCAGTTTGTTGCCAGCTGTAGGTAAACAGCACATTTCTGTTGTCAGACTGAAGAATTAAGCAATCGTTTGTTGCCAGTCAATAATCTGGACAGTATTCTCAGATATTACCATATCTGACAAGAGAATGACATTATTGCTAGCTAATTGTCAATTATTCTTAATTTAATGCCTGCTTGACATCAAGCTATCAATGTTCATTTTTAATGTCAGTTCATTGCCAGGCTGTTGCAGGATTTGTCAGTCTGTTGTCAATTTATTGTCAGAAATACATTTTCATAAGAGCAATCTCGACCTTTAAAGGAATCTGATTGTTTATAGAACAGGTTTCAGCTATAGCACACTATGAAATATGTGCAGTTAAAGATGGAAGTTCCACCTGCTGATAGAGTCAGATGTACATGAGCCCTGTCTGTCAGAGGCTAAAGGTATGATAAGTATCTCCTGATTCATTATTCGCTAACATTTGAGGGTATTAACCATTTAACACTCAACTTTGTTCAAGAAAATTAAAATTTTCTTATATAAAAATGTCCATTTGCAGGCGAATAGATTTTTGAAAACTTATCACTAGACTGACTTGCTGAGTTATCAAGTGAGTAATTCCAGGGGTAAATCTTAAAAAATAGTCTTCTCTTGGTCAGAAAATGCATTATAAGCAATCTTTGACCAGCCTAAGTGCTAAATGAACCGAGGATCTGTAGAGAGAATCAATCTAGTAAGCAATCAACACTTCTAGGTATCATAATCTCCTGCTTCAGCCCTCTAGCCATTCAGCCATACACGGTGAATCAGATCATTAACCCTTGAAAAGGCTTGCTGCTTCAAGCCGCCACAGTAATTTCAATGCGCAAAAACTCTCGACTTGCTGAATATTTTGAAAACAATTTGATTGAAAGTTGTTGGTGGCTTACCACCAACAACATTCAGTCAAATTGTTTTCAAAATATTTAGCTGGTTCAGAGATATAACCCCTGGTATATGTCATCTGCTAGAACTCAGCAGTCAGATGGTTAAAGCTTAAATTTGGTCTAAAACATTTTCTCAATGAAGTCGGTTTGCAGGCCTAGAGATGACTATTTTTGAAACAAGAGGCACAAGGGCTCGTGTGACGTGACGCTCACCTGGACCATTAGCATTTGAACTACTACGAGAGGATCAAGGTTTGCCACAATAGGGCCATTGACTGAGGGGTAGCATTTTAAATAGTTCCATAAAAATTTTGGAAAGTCCAAGATGGTTACCAAAGAAATCGACCAATCAAAATTCTGATTAAAGGTTTTAGAGCATATGCCCATAGAATCCTTCCAGCCAAATTTGTTTAAATTCACCAATCAGTTAAGAAAACAATTTACAATTTCCGCTACACTTGTCATAAAACCTCAGATTTTCACCTTGAAAATTGATGACACAGAATAGAAGATCTGGAGGCCTATCACGAAAGGGTTCTTCTAGCCAAATTTGGTTGAAATATGTCAAGCAGCTAAGGAGATTTTCCAGTAAATTTATCATAAGATTTTCACCCAAAAATTAACCAATACAAATTCTGAATAGAAGTTCTGGAGCCCAGCACCATAGAATGCTGCTGCCAGTCAAATTTGGCTAAAATCCACCAAGCAGTTGAGGAGATGCTTTTTGCCAATTTCCGGCAAATTGTTCCCAAAATATAAGATTTTCACCCAAACACATGATGAATCAAAATTCTGAATGGAAGTTAAGAGCATATCACAATAAGATCCTTTCAGCTAAATTTACTGGAATTCAGTCAAGTTAGTTTTTAGCGACTTGATAATTTCAGGTATATTTTTCATAAAATCTAAGATTTTAACCAAAAGACTTGACGAATCAAAATTCTTAATCAACATTCTGAATGGGAGCTTAATAGAGCTTAATATCGTAGAATCCTTTCAGCCCAATTTGGTTGAAATCAGCAAAATGCTAAGACGCAATTTGACAATTTCCGCTAAATCATTAATAACACCTTTAATGTTCACGCAATAAATTGATAAATCAAAATTTTGAATGGAAGTTTTAGAGATAAACAACATAGCTCCATGACAATTTCCAGAAAATTTTGACCAAAGAAATTGAAGAATCAAAATTCAGAATGGAAATTCCTGAGCCGAGCATATTACGATCTTTTGACACAAATTTTATTAAAATCTGGCTATTGGTTAAGGAGTAGTCTTAAAGCAAAAGTTGACAGACAACGGATAGATGATGGTCGCCATAGAATAAGCTCACTTGGGTCTTCAAGCCAGGCCAGCTAATAATTATCAGTGAAATGGCTGGCTCAGTTATCAAGCTCATCATTCCAGTGGTAAAATTTCAAAAATTTGTCTTCCCTTGGCCTGCAAATGGGCATTCCTTAAGATGACTACAGAGGCCCAGTTTGGCCAGCTTTTACAATCAGAGGGTTAACCCTTTCAAATTTGTTCAAGAAAATTTCACATAAAATGTTCATTTGCACAACAGGAAGACTATTTTTGAAATTTTACCACTGTAATGACTGGCTCAATTACCAAAATCACTGCAGAAGCCTGTTTTGGCCAACATTTTAAAGGGTTAATCTAATATCATATGTTAAACCACCTAGAGCGGGTAGAGAATATAATTTACCGGCCAGGTGTGCTATTTTTTATCCACCCGATCCATACCACCGACCACATTGGCTGCACACCACTTTGAATAATGCTCCATCTCTTTCCTTTTACCTCTTTTCCTCACCCTTCCACACATAGTAGAATACAATTTATTTGGCTGCCTGGCTGCTTACCCATTTAACTCTTGAAATGGCAATGTCTCAATATCAAGACAACTACAGAGGAAAGCTGTTGAATATATTGAAACTAATTTGATTGAGAGCTGTTGCTGCCATAGGATATGACAGCAACAGCTCCCAGTCAAATTAGTCTCGAAACATTCAACAGAATATTCCAAGACATCAACAAGAACATTTCTCAAGAGATTTTATGACTTGACCATTAACCCTTTAACACTCATATCAGCCAAGAACTTGATCTGTAACTTCTCATAACAAAGCAATATACCAAGCTTCACAGTTACATGTCGACTCGGCGACTTCAGTTACAGGTGAAGGAGAACGAAAAAGTCTTGAAAGCTGATCTGTTTGTATTTCAGTTGAAAAGGTACGTAACTCCATTAAATTTGACGCAAACACAGAAAACTCGATCTTGCTCTGTAATTTCTCATAACAAAGTAACGTACCAATTCTCAGTTGAATATCTTGAAAGACGGTGCGGAAAGCTGATATTTTTTGTATTTCTTAAGTCGAAAGGGGGCATAACTCCATCAAAAATTGATGCATACATCCGAAACTGGAACTTGATCTGTAACTTCTCATAGCAAAGCAAAGCACCAATTCTCAGTTGAATGAGGAAGGTGGAGTTGTGGGCAGAAAGTCAAATTTGGAGGATTTCAATCCTAAATTTGGTATGATAATTACCCATTTCATTGTGGATTGCGACACAATACTTACATTAGGCTCTGCGGGATGGGGTCGGTAAAAAAGCAAAAGGTCACGAAAGCATGGGGATTTGAGATGACATGCCATGGACTGTGCATTCTAGTGTTATTTTGGAAATGTATGTTAAGTTATTTCTGAACTGTGGTTCATTTCTTAGCTGAACATTCAGTCAATTGCTTTTCAATACCTGCCAGTTATTCAATATCACTGGTTTGAAACTAAAGCAATGCGAATCGAGAAATGATATAATTAAATATCAATATAGACTGGCAATAATAATAAAGATTTCAAGACATACATCTTCCATCATGTAGAAATATAATAAATCTTTGTCCTGAATACTTTCCAAGAGTACTGAAAATATGTTCCAACCAAACCATCTTTTTCATACAGTTGTCTCCAGGTGACTTACCTGTCTGCTTCATAATTAACCCATTTATCCTAGTTTCTGTGGAATTTGCAATTATAAAACAACTATAAACTTAAAGGATTTGTCTAAAATTTGTAGCTGCACTAAGACTTTACAGTCTAATTGTGTTGAAAATAATCAGGAACAATATTTAGTGATAGACTAGATGCTATTGTTCACATCATATTTGAAATGTACAGTGAGATATCACATTTACGCTATATATTCTCTCAGTCTTTACTCAGCTGGCACCGAGATAACATGCTGGGGGAGGCATTCGCAGAACATGGGCCAAACTGACAACGGAAATAAATGAGATATACTGGGATAATAAACACATTCTGCATCTCGTAGGATGGAGCATCATGGTAAAATACGAACACTTTCTACCTCAGAGCTAATAAACTAAGTTATATGTAGCGAATATTCCATGGTACTAGAAATGAGTGTTTTCCACCTAATAAATGCACAATTGTTTATTCAAATGGTGTTTTGTGAACAGGAAACACATAGTTTGGTTCAATAGAGGAATCCAATCTGTCACTCACTGACGTCATAGTCAAATACGTCGCATGAGGTCACAATCAAAATGACATAGCTGTTATAAAAATAAACAAGTTTGTCACTAAACTTTCATTGTACTAACATACGCCCACTAACATCACTTTGCTGTTCGAAGCCGTACTTGCAAACACGCAATTTCTCGCAATGTTTACTGCCGGTTTTCAGGTAGCCAATCAGATTTCTGCCTACTTCAATCTCGCTATAAATCTAAAAATAAGAGGCGTAGCGTCGTGCCAATATCGATGGAGAGCTTGCGAACTTAGCAGACATCAAAAGCATGCAAGCACGGGACTTGATACAAGAGCGTCAGTGGGAGAGCGAGACTGCGATAAGACGATGCTAAACTGTATGAGTTGTATATCTCGGATGAATTAAAAATTTAATAAACATTCTGTTGAATATTCTGAAACTAATTTGACTGGGAGCAGTTCCTGCCAATGGCAGCAAAAGCCCCCTTTTAAATTAGTTTCAAAATATTCAACAACTTACCTGTGAAACAAACCTCGGAATTTAGATTCTGGGAATTCATGTTTCAAATCGATTCAAACACCTGTAAAAAGTGGGCGGAGCTTAACTATAAATGGGTAGGGCATCGCTAGAAATGGATCCGTCCATTATATAATGACGTGGAACAATGCATAAATTTTACAGTAATATATGCTCTAGCACTCGGAAAATAAATTTTAACCCTAGTGATGTCGAAACAAGAATTCCTATTGAAAGATTGACGGGGAAATATTGACAGGGAAATATTGACGGGGATTGCCTCGGCGACTTCATTTCCAAATTTAATACTCATTAAATCAGATGAAATGGAATTGAATATAAATTACAAATTCTAGTGGTCTAAGCTCTAAGTGTAGAAATTCAGGTGAATATGGACATATCTGGCTGAAGCCTCAACCACTACGAGGTCTTGATATGAGGTAGATGCATTGATATAAACAATTTTAGGGGAAGACAGATGGGGTTAAACCTTGTGTCGCATTCAATAACTATCCCTAACGAAAAATTTTGAAATCTAGATGTTCTAGTTTCACCTTCACATTTGTGTCACAGAAAATTTGGTAGTGAGTGGTGGTGGGGGAACATAACCTCTTCCCATATCAGTGTCCTTGTTGGATGGATTCTTTACAACACAATCCAATACCACATTCTGGATCTGATTTGTCAATCGTACACTGTCAGTCTCCAACTGACATCATTGCAACTGACATCACTTCAACTGTCGCCACTTCAACTGACATAAGTTCACCTGACATTAATTCACCTGACATCACTGCAACTGATGTCACTTTAACAGACATCACTTCAACTGTCGTGACTTCAACTGACATAAGTTCACCTGACGTTAATTCAACTGACATCAATTCAACTTGTCACTTCAACTGAATTCACTTCAGTTGCCATCACTTCAACTGCCATCACTTTAACTGACTTCACTACAACTGACCCGAGTTCACTTGACATTAATTCAACTGACATCAATTCAACTGATGTCACTTAAACTGACTAGGCATGTTCGATTAATCGATATTTCATTGATAGTCGATTATTTTCCCTGGGGATTATATAATCAAGTGTAAAATAAAATAATAAAAAAATCGAAAGAATCGATTTAATCGAGCAGAAATTGATTATTTATTTTAATCAGGCTTGCATTTGTGTTTAGTCTTGTAAGGCCAAAATAAACAAGAGGCCCAAGGGGCCTGTATCGCTCACCTGGAACATAGGCATTTAAACTACAAAGGCGACTGGCTATAAGTAGAGGTTCTGGAGTGGATTTTGCGAAAACTAGGTCATCCAAGATGGCTATTAGACAAATTTGGACTTTTGCCCTAGATGATGTTTCACGAGTCTTGAAATTGATTCCGCAAACGGTTTGGGCGATTTTTAGACGTTTCTAAAAATCGGGAAAAATCCAAGATGGCTGCCAGCCAAATTGGCCGATCGGCTTGGTTTGAACAAACTTGAATCTCTACACTCTAAGGATGCTTTCTGTCAAATATAATTGAAATCGGCTCGGGAGTTCTCAAGAAGACATTTTAAATTTCCCATTGCTTTAGTATGGGAGCTCTCGGTGGGAAAATGATCCAAGACAGCTGCCAAACCGTTTATCCGACAGTTTCGAAAATTGTAAATTTGAGATCAGAATAACCAAAAACATATATAAAACCAATTTCAGCCCGAAAATCCGTCGAATAAATAAATCCGATATGGCCGCCAAACACGCTATATTTTGATCGGCCGGGTGCGGCCATGTTTTTTGACGATAAACTTCCCTTGAACAAACTTTAATGGGCCTTAGTCCCTAATCATATCTACCAAATTTCAGCCCGATCCCTTCAGCGGTTCTGGAGTTGTTTTCACTAAAACTAGGTCAACTAAGATGGCGGCCAAACCATCTGACCAACCAAGTTCCCTTGAACAAAGTTGGTTCAGCTCTTGCCCTAGATCATATTTCATGAGGTTTGCATCAATCTCCCAAGCGCTTTTGGAGATTTTTAAAGATGTTTCCTAAAATCTACCAAAATCCAAGATGGTCGCCGGCCAAATTGGCTGATTGGCTTCGTTTGAACAAACTTGGATCCCTATGCCATAAGGATGCTTCCTGCCAAATATAATTGAAATCGCCCCAGTGGTTCTTGAGAAGTTGTTTAAAGGAAAAGTTGACGGATGGACGACAGATGGATGGACACACGACGGACGGTCACCATGGCATAAACTCACTTGGCCTTTCAAGCCAGGGGAGCTAAAAATAGTTTTGTTTCCTGTAAACCTCCCGCGTGAGATTTTTCTCTTTTTTCAGCCAGCCGGGAATAAAAAAAATTTGTTCTACCCAGTTGAAATGTTAAAACATGCATACAATTGTCAAACTATATAAATTACAATGATTTTAATGTAATTTGTATGCAATGTGAATAATCCCTTTTGCTAATTGTGTCATGAAAACATGACAAATTTGGCAATTACAACCATATTTAATGGACATCTAGTCAAATATATGAAACACAAATATTTATGATCTGTGTAACACTCTAGTCGATGTGATGATGTAATAAGATGGCCGGTCAATACATTAGAGGTGTATTCTCGAAGAAGCCGCGCCTGTATTTTTAGATTGGATGGATACACCAGTAATATCCCCATCTGAAGGCTATAGACTGAATTGTTGGTAGCCATTTTGCGAAAAATTATAAAAAATTAATTACTGTTTTTCATAGTAAATGCACAAAATTTTGATGCAAATTTTCACAAATTCTGATGATTGTCTTGGAACTAATTTGACTTAAAACTGTTGATGCCTAAGGCAGCAACAACTTTCAGTCAAATGATTTTCAAAATATTTGACTTTTCAAATGCTGGGAAATAGGGATACATTGTAGATAGGAACTAGAGGCGAAATCTATATCATAATAAAAATTTAAATAACATGGCCTTTTCGCTAAAAAATACACAAAACTGACTTCGTAATAAATTCAAAAATTTTCGATCCAAATTTTCATAAATTCTGCCGATTGTTTTGTAATTAATCTGACTTAAAACTGTTGCTCCACCTGCAGTCAAATGATTTTCAAAATATTCAGCTTTTCCAATGCTGGAAAATAGGGGAACTTCATAGATAGGCGCTACGGAAGAGCTCTATGTTTATGAAAGGTTAATCTCTGTAATGTTAAAATTAAATTGGCGCCTTTTTACTGGCTTGAAAATCTGAGCATACACGCCGGTTTCTTAAAACCATTATCCAATAGGAACGAGTGAACAATGGATTCCTAATTGACTTCATTATACTGGGAGTGGTTGTTTCCCATGTTCAGCCAACCAGAGGACTAGTTGATATAGCCTGTCCTATTGAGTGTCGTGCGGTCTTTTCATAGGCCTACTTAGTTAAGGTAATCTAAACCCAATATAGGAACAAATTTGCTAAATTGCGTATTCTGTTATTTTGATCAAAAATCAGGCATTTTTATTTATTTATTTATTTATTTATTTATTTTTATTATTATTATTATTATTATTAATATTAAGAAAGCTATTCTCTCCCCTCTCACACTCTCATTCCCTCCACCTCTACCGCCGTCCCTCCTTCCCTCCCTCACTACGTAGATGCTTCTTATAAAGTTCCAAGATTAAATAATCGATTATCCGATTAAATCGATTATTTTTCAGACATCATAATCAATTATTTATTTCCATAATCGAACGGCGTTACAACTGACATGAAATTGTGCCACTTCAACTCACGTCCCTTCAACTGTCATCACTTCAACTGGCGTTACTTCAACTGACATCACATCAAGGGGCATCCCTTCAAGTCTTCAACTGTCATCATTTCAACGGCCATCACCTCAACTGACGTCATTTCAACTGCCATCACTTCAAATGACGCCATTTCAACTGACATCACTTCAACTCAAGGCTTCCACTAGTGGAAGTCCGATAGTACTATACTCCCAAAGTTTGTGTTTGGCCTCTCAAAACAAGTAGCTAGGAAGTCCTGGAATTGCTATTTATTTTCCCTGACACCACTTAAACAATGATTTTAAGCAAATTACATGCATGTCAACCATTTTAAACTTCCATGTTTCCCATTTGGACTTCCAAAACTATTAGACAGAAAGTCCAAAACTTCCGGTGTTTAAAAATTAGTGGAAGCCTGCTTCAACTGTCATCGCTTCAAATCACACCACTTAAATTGATGTCACTTTGAACAACTTACATCAAATTAACTGATGCCACTTCTACGTGTGCCACATCAACTGCCATCACTTCAACTGACATCAGCTGCATTGGTACTGACACATCGACCAATCATGTTTTCTTTAAAAAAAACTAGGTTCAGCTCTTACCCTTGATGAAGCTTCTTGAGTTTCAACTTAATCAACCAAGTGGTTTTGGATAAGATTTTAAAATGCATTTCTAATAACAGTGAAAAATTTAAGAATAAACTGGGATCTCTATAACCCAAAGAGGAGGCTTGACAATTTTGGTTGAAATTGGCCTGGTGGTTCTTAAAGGAGAACAAAAATTAGATTTCAATACCAGAGGCCCAATGGGCCGGTATCGCTCACCTGGAGCATAGGCATTTCAACTAGAAAGGCCATTAACTATAAGTAGAATCCGAAGCAGTTGGCTAGAATTATAACAAGAACACAGGGCCATGTTTCTTTATGTATCAACTTCCTAGTTCCTAATCATATCTCCCAAATTCCAGCCTAATCCATTCAGAAATTCTGTAAGTCGCTTTCCCGAAAACATGAGTTTGAATCATGTTCTGAAAAGATTTTTAAAGGCATTTCAAAAAGTCATCGAAAATCCAAGTTTGCTACCGGGCAAATTAGCTGATCAGCTTCATTTGAACAAATTTTGATCAAAACGCCAGCCAATTACCATGCTACATTTTGGTTGGTCCACGGCGGGCCATGTTTTTTAATGTATCACCTTTCCTTGAACAAACTTTAATGACCCGTAGTTCCTAATCATGTCTGCCAAATTTTAGCAGTTCTGGATAAGTTGTTTCCACTCAAACAAAGTCATCCAACATTTTAAATCACTCCCCCAAACAGTATCGGAGAAGATTTGTAGACCTTTAAAAACAAGAGGCCCAAGGGCCTGTGGCGCTCACCTGGACCATGGCTATCTAAACCATTTGCATTTAAATAGACATGATGGATGATTTTCGGAAAATCCAAGATGGCCACCAAAAAATTGCCCAATCACAATCAAGATTCTTGTTTAATATGTTGAAGCCTACTATCATAGGATTGTTCCACCCAAGTTTTGTTGAAATCGGGCTATTAATTGAAGGAGTACAATTTTAAAATGGTTTCGAAAACTTTCAGAAAATCAGGGATGGCTGCCAAAACATTAACCTATAAAAATTCTGAATAGACTTTCTAGAGGCTACGACAATAGGATCCTTCCTTCCAAATTTGCTTGAAATTGCCCAAGTGATTAATGAAGAGTAGCATTTTATACAAACTCCCATTTTTCGTCAAATCCAAGATGGCCACCCTCAAAATCAAGCCATCAAAATTCTGTATACATGTTCTGAAGCGTATCGGCCTAGGGTTCTTCTTCCAGCTGAGTTTGGTTGAAATTGGCCAAGCTGTTAATGAGAAGTAGCCATTTAACTAATTTCCCAAAATGTTCAGAAAATTCAAGATGGCCGCTGAACAAATTGACCAAAAAAATTCTGTATACAAGTTCTGAAGCCTAATGCCCTAGGTTCATTCCAGCCAGTCTGGTTGAAATCGCCCAATGAGGAGTAGCGTAACGCGCTAAACGATTTTCCGCCATTTTTCGTAAAAACCAAGATGGACACTGAACAAATTGACCAATCAAAATTCTGTACACAAGCTCTGAAACATACAACTTTAGGGTTTGCTTGAACTTGTTCAAGCAGTTGTTCAAAGGGGTTAATGAGAAGTAGCCGTTTTAACTGATTTACAGAAATTTTTGGAAAATCCAAGATGGTCGTCTGAAAAATTGACCATTCAAAATTCTGTATATTAAGTTCTGAAACCTACCAGCCCGTAATTTTGTGTCTATACTGCGCAGTTTTTCGCTCATTTTGCTCCAGGCCAGAAGGGGGTTGCATATTATGCATTAGTATGAACTTTTATCACATTTTTGGGTTCAGAATTTTGGGTCAGAACCGCCTCCCGGATGTATAATTCAGCCCAAAAATGTGATATCATCAAAGGGAAACCACTCTTTCCTCTTGCCTACTGTATTGCAATAAGCAATATTGTGCCATTTGTGGGCTACATTGTGTGTAATAATTCTATGTAATATTTGTAAATCTGATGTGTATGATTTTTAAATGATGAAATAAAAACCCCAACAGACCCCTCTTTAGTGGGTTGGTCTGTAGTTTTATTAATCACTATAAAAACATACTTACCGTTCAATCACTACTTGCTAAATCAAATATCTGCATTTAGCTACCAGAATAAAATTTTTATGCTCGCTTACATACTCCCTAATGCCAAACCATCACCATGTAGACCCTCAACCAGGCTTCTGGAAGAGGGACCCCCTGCATTAGCCTTACAATAGACTGGCACCAGTCTGTGCACACTCTTTGGTGACGCTTGTCACTAAGCACGCCCGCGCATATGCAGTAGGTCCCAAACGTGAAAACTGATTCACTTTTCTAAATTTAAGTGCCATATATCCAGAATAGATTCTCAAATCAATACCCAGCAGGGTGGCTGAGGCCGGGTCATAGTGATTGAATGGTAAGTATGTTTTTATAGAGGTTAATAAAACTACAGACCAACCCACTAAAGGGGGGTTCTGTTGGGGGTTGTTATTACACCACAAAAACATCCATTACCGTTCAATCACTACTTGCTAAACCCGTAGATTTGGTCAGTGTCCCACTACGAAACAATGGTGGGAGGAGATCTGAGAATCCATAAGCAAGGATAATAATCAAACAAGACAAAACCAAATGTTGATAACAAAACATAATGGTGCATCTAAATCAATCACACAGTGATTAACAACCAAATAAAACTTTAAACATAAAGAAATAAATAAAAACCAAAGAACAACTCTCACCATTACACGCAGACGCACAGTCCTAACGAAAATGGTGGGATGTGTGATGTAAATGGTTTTCAGCCTTTTTTGTTAAAATTGTAATGTTCCTAAAGAATGAAGCCACTGCGCTCTGGTCTTTCAAGTAAAAAGTGGTAAAAGTAGACTCGGATTTCCATCTTGCAATTTGCATAACTTTGTCTACAGAACAGCCAGCAAAAAGAGCGAAAGAAGTAGCCATCCCTCTAACATCATGAGCATTAATGTGAGAGAGATTGATTTGCTCAGAAGCAATCTCGTAGCAAAGTTGAATGGTTTCACAAATCCATCTAGCAATAGTTGCTTTAGAGACTGGTCTGGCTACCCCTTCCGCATACGGAACCCAGAAATGGGACGGATCGGATCTCTTAAAATCAGTACGACGCTTATAAGCTTTAAGAGCTCTGACTGGACACCAAAATCTGTCAGACCGAGAAAAAGAAGTTAAAGATTTTAAAATAATCGGCTTAGCTGGATAACGGTTTGATTGAGTTTTTGATAAAAAAATCCCTTCTAGGATATAAGACCAAACCGTCCCCAGCTTCGATAAACCTATCCTTTTCAGTGGAAAAGCATGGATCTCAGATTGTCTTCTAGCAGAAGCAGAAGCCACTAGCTTTAAGCTAATCGTAGAGATAGGTTCGAAATGATGACCTGTCAAAACCTGAAGAACCAAAGCCAAGTTCCAGGAAGGCAAAGGTTTAGCAACAGGAGGACGAATATTACCTAAACCTCTGATGAAACCATTAAGAACCTTAGTATCTTTAACATCAGCGTTCAACAAACAAGGAAGAGAAGATGCTAAAGAAAATCTATAACCACTAACAGTGTTAGCAGTCAGATGTAGAGAATCAAACAGATAAGATAAAAAGTCTAACACTTGGGAAATAGAAACAGAATCGGGCACGAGATCATGATTTGAACACCATTCTCCAAAAATCTTAAGTCGACCCTTGTAAACTCTTCGGGTCAACTCCCTCCTGGCCGAATCAATGATTTCCTGAGATCTTGCAGAAAATTTATTCTCAGGGACCGAGCACTTGATATTCTCCAAACACACAAACTGAAGATTCCTGGGTGTGGATGAAGGCAAGTTCCCCTTACTTGAGACAGCAGGTCTGGGGGCACTGGAAGCAGACGGGGGAAGTCTATTAGAAGATCGAGAAGGTCTACAAACCAGATCCTTTTTGGCCAAAAGGGAGCTATCAACAAAATCTTGCAGATCTGGTCCCTGACTCTTCAGAACCAAAGGAATCAGGATTTTTGGAGGGAATGCATAAGCGAAGATTCCTGTCCAGGACTGAGACAGGGCGTCCACAGCCAACGCCTGAATGTCCGGAAAGGGAGACATGAAAGAGGAGATCTGGGCATTCAGAGAGGCCGCGAACAGATCTACGTGGGGACGATCCAGGAGGTTGAAGATCGCTTTGACAAGCGACCTCTTTAACTGCCACTCTGTGGGCGAATTTGGAGTGGCGAGATAATTGATCCGCCAGTAAATTCAGACATCCTGGGACATGGGTGGACACCAGGAAAATCTGGTTCATGCGACACCACATGAGGCGATTCCACACCTCCAAACAAAGGAGACAACTTTGTGCCTCCCTGCTTGTTGATATAAGAGACTACTGTTGAATTGTCTGATCGAATCGAGATCTTGAGACCCTTTACCCGATCCGACCAAGAAAACAACGCCTTCTTGACAGCCCACAACTCCAGAATGTTGATGTGGGCTGACGACTCCTCCAGGGACCACAGGCCTGAGACAGACAGGGAATCCCAGACCGCTCCCCATCCCTCCTGGGAAGCGTCTGTGAAGATGATCGCTTGAGGAGAAGGCTTGACCAGAGGAACACCCATCAGAAGCAGAGAGCGATCCTTCCAAAATTCTAGGTGGGGACTTAAATGCTCTCTGACAGGGATCTGATGGTAAATTCAATGAATCGACTGTTTCCACAGGGACATAAGCTACATTTGGAAAGGTCTTCTCATCAGCGCCGCCCACGGAATGATGTTCTCGACGCTGATCATCAAGCCTATCACCCGGAGAAAAAAGATTGCTCTGACCACGGCAGAGGACAGAATTTCCATTGCTACTAGGATCGCTTCTACTTTTATATCTGAAGGGAAAACTAAGCCTTGAACTAGGTCGAAAGAAACGCCTAGGTGGGTGAAAACCTGAGACCGAGCCAAAGATGATTTTTCTAGATTTATGACCCATCCTAGACTGGAAGCCAGACTGCAGACCTCTGGAACGATACTTGACAGAATTGAGGAAGATTCTGCTTTTAGTAACCAATCGTCTATATAAACGTGAAGGGGAATAGAACGACGGTGCAGAATTCCTGCTACTGCTGACACTAAGCGGGTGAAGAAGAAAGGAGCCGTGGTCAGGCCGAAAGGCATGACTCTGAACTGCCATACCCGGCCCTTGAACGCGAATCTCATGAACTTATGAAATATGAAAATAGGCGTCCTTTAAGTCTATGGACGACGTCCACATGCCTGGACTCAGACTGGCGATAATCTGAGATAGTCTCCATTTTGAATTTTGGAGTAAATATTAGAAGATTTAATCTCTTTAGATTGATAATTGGACGCCATCCACCTGTTTTCTTGGGTACTAGAAAGAGTGTTGAGTAGAAGCCTGGGTCTACTCCCCAACAAGGAACCTCTTCTATAGCCTTCTTTAGACACATTGACTCCAATTCGTCTTCCAGGGCTCCCAACTTCTCCAGATTGGATGGAACTGGAGTCCATTTGGGCTGGCAAGACAGAGGAGGAGGCAGATCTATCCAAGACAGTTCATAACCCCAGCGGATTTGTTCTAAAAGCCAGGAGTCCTGAACGAGGGCTTGCCAAGTCTCCCAAAACAGAGACAGGCGCCCTCCTACTGGCATGCTGGGAAGAAGGGACTGCGCCGATAGATCCAAAGGTGGTAGAAGAGGAGGAAAGAGAAAAGGATAGGCCTACCCGGGCTGTGGCCATCCCTTCAAACCCGTCTAGTTTGAAAACCTCTAGAGGAGCGGCCTCTAGAGCTAGATCTAGAACCTCGTGAGGAAAACTGACCCCTTCTCACCTGAGAAGGGGCTTCCTTCTCACCTGAGAAGGGGCTTGACGAACTTGGGCTCTAGGTCTATGAGAGGAAATGGAGTTGAAACGATCCTCCTCCGTGGATCTGTATTGGGAACCAGAGGACCGATTAGAGTTAGTGAAAACCCTTGAAGGATAAGCCCCATACTCATCCGGCTTGAGACTCTTCCTCCTGGGAGAAGAAGACGGACTCTTGACTGAGGAAGTCTCTTTTAACTGAAGGCTTCAAAATAGAAAGCTGATCACGCAGATCCTTAGCTGATCTAAGGCGATCAGACTCAGCTCTAAGAATTGAAGTAGAATTTTGGCCAAAGATATCGAATCCGAAAGGAGGAGCTGAAATAAGGTTACTCCTGAGAGAGTTCGAAATATTTACCTCTGAAAGTTTCCTTGACCTTCTTTTAGAGGTAATGAAGCCCAAGGAACGGCAAACCGAGTTCAAGGAACCTCTTGAAAGATCGGCTAACGATCGAAAAACTTCAGGAAGAATCTGACCACCCTTCTCCTGAGTCCTGAGAAGAGCCTCTGAAAGAAGGGCCAGAAAGTTAGCTGATTTTAATTGAGCACGACAGACAGACTCCCATTTAAAAAGATCAGAAGACGATTTTACCTTAGAGGATTCTTTGAGATTCGAAGAAAGAACATCCCAAGTCGGACCATTAAGAGATTGAGTAGAAGCCAATCTAATAAAATCATCTTTCGGAACCTGAACCGGAGCATCTACCTTGGGAGTAAGAGAGAAATCTTTTGATTGAACATCATTAATATAAAAATCCAACATATCGACAACCAAATTGTCCACTGGAAGAACACAAGGAGCACTAGATGAAGAATCAGAAGATGAAAGAGCAGATCCGAACGAAGGAGGATCAATCGAAAATTCATCCTGAAGAGGAAGAGATAGTGAAGAAGCTATCCATTTATGAGACTTAGACCAGTCATCCGGAGAGGCCCTCACCGGATAGCAGATCCCTGGCCCTGACTGATCTCTGAGTAGCATTGACAGCAGAATGAGATGGAGAAGAGGGAGGAGGACAAAGGTCCGAGTCTAAAGAAGCAGATGAATCAAAGATTCTTAGAGAGGAAGGAGAGGATAAAGCTCTAGAGGTAGCGTCCGAGAAAGAATCCAAAACCAAAGAAAACTGATCAGATGGACTAACACGTTCCTCTCGCTGATTAGAAGGAAAAGAATATGAATCCAAACCACTGGCTGAAAATCTGGAAAGGATTGAAAATCTAGCAGAAATAATAGAGCGATGAAGAGAGGAATCGCGACTTACTGAAAACAATGAAAAATCTAAACCCGAATCAACTATCTGGAATTCCAATTCAGGATAAAGAATGACAGAAACAATAGGATCCAAATGATCAAAAGCAGAAGATGAAGAAAAAGAAGGAAGAGCAGAGGCAGATGGAGAGGAAGATGAAGAAGGGATATGAGGAGAGTTCTGATGGAGAGAAGCCGGAATATGAAGAAAACCTGGAGGAGAGATAGTTGAAGAGTGAAAGAGAGAAGAAGAATTAGAAACATGGGCAGACGAAAAATCCCTAGCCGACAATGGAAAAAGATGAGGAGGAAGAAGTATGACTACTACCTTTCTTAGAAACTACATGAGAAATAAGAGGAGAAGAAGAAGAATGAGAGTGTGATACTACTTCACGAAAGGAAGGATGAACAAAATCAGAAGAAAGAACAGACTGAGAGAGAGAAGAACGATGAGGATAATGCCTATCAATAACGTGAGTAAGAGCGGCGCGAAAATAGTTAGAATCAGAAGGAACAGACATACTACTATAATGGGAATCTGAGTTAGTCGGCAGCTCATAATTTGATGCGCAAAAATTGATTCCAGCAGAAACTGGAACACCGAAACTGGAAATAGAATGCTTCACCAGATCTACTTTACCTGGAGAAGCATCTCTTAAACCGGAAGCAGATAGACTGTCACCGGAAGCGGAAATGGACAAAACGGAAACGGAAGTCGATTGCAAGGACGGGTCTAACAGACCCGGATATGCATAAGTCGAACCGGAAGTAGCTACAATGCCGCCGGAAAACGGAAGTTAACAAACCGGGACCGGAAAAAGAGGATGTATGCAAAGTCGGGTCCAACAGACCCGGATGTACAATCTTCCTGCCGGAAGTATCAACACTACTACCAGAAACGGAAACTGGCAAACCAGAAACGGAAAAAGAAGAATGATGCAAAGTCAGATCCAACTGACCCGGATATATATTCTTCCTACCGGAAGTAGCAACACTACTACCGGAAGAGGAAACTGGCAAACCAGAAAATGAGGAATGATGCAGAGAAGGGTTCAACGGACCCAGATGTACATTCCTCTTACTGGAAGTAGCAACACTACTACCGGAAGAGGAAGCTGAAAAAACTGAAACGGAAATAGACGAATGATGCAAAGCCGGGTCCAACAGACCCGGAATCACATTCTTCCTACCGGAATCAGCAACTCTACAGCCGGAACCAGAAACGGAATTGGATGGAAAAGCCAGATTATCATGAGACACTGGATGTTCAGCCAAGCCAGAAACAATCACGGTACTCATTTCCAGATGCCCGGTCAAACCAGTAGACAAACCGGAATGCAAACCCACTTGCCCAGACAAGCCAGGAGCAGAGACGGGAGTAGAGGCGATCGGAGATCTTAATACATTTCTGGCAATAGGGATCACTGAAAAATGTACTTTGGCATGTGAAGAAAAATCGGAAGCTTCCGCCACCGATGCCATCGCTTGAGGGTTATGCTGACCCTCAAGACTAACATGGTCTTTAGCCTGGCTCCTACCAGAGGATGACTTACCAGACTTCTTTCTAGTCGCCGGATTTTAATTTCGGAGACTTAATCTCTTGTCCAGAACGAAGAGGCAAAGGCCAGAAGAAAGCTAAACATCATGAGGAAGCTGGCAGGAACAAAGTGGGGTGCCAATGAAAGGGTCCTCGAGACCATCTACCTAGGTGCCTAACGACCACACCTTGAGTATGGATCCAGTTCATGCATGACAGCAGCTAAATCTCATCAACAGAACCTCAACAGAGTACAAAACCAGGCACTGCGCATCATCAATGGTGGAATGAGATCAACACCAATAGAAAAAATGGAGCAGACAGCAGGCATACCCCCACTTAGCAAAGGAAGGGAATGCAAAGCACTGATCCAAGCTGCAACGTTCAAATCGTTCAACAACCACCCGATGAAGATCAGGCAAGCACAGCTATCATCAGGAAGATTTAAAAGATCAAGTTTTGTGAAAGAGACAAAAGCACTTCAAAGGAAACACCACAAAATGTTGCCAGCACAAATAGAAGACCCAAACCACACCCTTGATCCTCCACCCTGGGAAAACAAACTAGAGAGCATAGCTATTCGCACCACAGTACCTCATCTCACAACCAAAGATGAACACAGTGATGTGAGCAAGAAGGCCCTGACCCTAGCCATGCTGGAAGAAATGTACCCTCAGGAGACATGGATCAGATGGATCAGCCAAAGATGCAATTAGGAGCGGAGGTGCTGGGCTGCACATACAGTATCCAAACGGACAACATGAGTCAGCTGTAATACCGACAGGCGAACACTGCACAAACTATAGAGCTGAAGTTGAAGCACTGGTTCATGCAGCTAATACCATCAGCAGAACAGCAGACCCTATTGCACAGATTGTCTTTTTATCTGATGCCAGCTCCGTCCTTGAGGCTATCACCAAAGGTAAGCTGCCACAACTTGAAGAAGCACTACAAACCATCAAATGCTTTTGGATAGCATTGCAGTTGATCCCCTCACACTGTGGAGTCCAAGGAAATGAGGAAGCAGACAAGATGGCAAAGGTGGGTGCAGAAGAGAATCAGACAGGAAACATGGTTACCCATACAGAGATGAAGACTATCATCAAGTCACTCTATAGAACACCTCAATCAGTAGATGCCTACCATCATCTCACGAGGCCAGAGCAAGTGACCATTTTTCGTCTCAGAACTGGACACAACAGACTAAACCAACACATGTACAGGCGGTTCCATCTTGCGACATCGCCCGCTTGTCCTTGTGGAGAAGCAGAACAGACCACAGAGCACATACTTCAATGTTGCAGTAGCACATACTTCAATGTTGCAGTACGTATCAGCTGGTGAGAGAAGAGATCTGGCCTTTGTCAACCTCTTTTCTTGAAAAGCTGTATGGGCCCGTGGAAGAACTGCAGAAAACCACACATTTCATCTTGAGAACGGCTCTCCAAGTGTGATATCAGCGATCGAAAAGAAGAAGTCTAGACATCAAAGAGACAGGCTTACCCCACTTACGTGAATGAGACTGGGGGCTGGACTAGGGGCTGAGCTCAGACTCTGACGACTCCTCTTTAGCAGCCTTAATCGCGGAGGAAATACGTTCATCTAAAGACTTAGTTCGCACGTTGGCGAATGATTCAAACCTAGCAAAAAACGCCATAACGGGATCTGAGGTTGAAATAGAAGAGCAGAACCCCCTCCGTTGTTGATACAGACGTTTTAACAGAGGTAGAGGCAGTAGTTACTGCCTTAGTACACTCAACAACGGAGGGAGAGCGACCTGAGGGCAATGCAGGCTTAGAGACAAAATCCTTGTAGAAAGCTTTTGAAATGATCAACAGCCAACCCTTACATATCCCACACATTTTGAGAGGGGAGCAGGAGGTACACATTAGGCAAACGTGACCCGCAAAGTCTTTAGCATGAAAGCGATCACACTTGTTTGACGTACATTTGACTTTCTCAGAAGATAAAACCACTTCCAATAAAATAAGAAATGATAGGAAATAAAGCACTAGCTTCGTTAAAAAACTAATGAGAAAATCTACAGAGGAGACGTCATATGCATACTTAAGAAACTGACTGAAAACTAGAATCATAATAATTCCTGAGTGATATTGTTTGAGAGCACTAGGATCTACGTTAATAGGAGTGGTATTGGCTATTTTATAACATGGTACTTGATGGTATATAATAGGCATGGTTACTCTAACCTCAAAAACGGGAGTAGTGACACGAAAACTGGTAACTCAAAAACTAGTTACAAAAAACTCTAAAACACCATGATATAAAAGTTCAACATAACTTAGGAAGGATTGATTTCATGGTAGGCATGTTTAGATGTCAAATAGATTGTAACTGAAATTTTTTTTTTATTTCAATTGATAGCAGGCAAACTGTTCTGCTAGCAGAATATTTGAAAAGTGAATCAGTTTTCACGTTTGGGACCTACTGCGCATGCGCGAGCGTGCTTAGTGACAAGCGTCACCAAGGAGTCAGTACAGACTGGTGACAGTCCCTTGTAAGGCTAATGCAGGGGGGTCCCTCTTCCAGAAGCCTGGTTGAGGGTCTACATGGTGATGGTTTGGCATTAGGGAGTATGTAAGCGAGCATAAAAATTTTATTCTGATAGCTAAATGCAGATATTTGATTTAGCAAGTAGTGAATGAACGGTAATGGATGTTTTTGAGGTGTAATAACAACTCAAACTGACAAGTCACTGTACATGTATTATCGTAACATAAAATGACCCAAAACAATGTAAGAAATAAAATGAGGTTAGATCCCTTCTTAAGTTTAACGACCAAATTAAAGCTCTTGTGATTCGAGTCATTCCACTAAACTTTATCTGGACTAGGAGCCCTCCCAAATAAACATATTTTGCAACGTCGCAAATGCCAAAATCACAAATTAATAATAAATATATACAGAAGATAATGTTTTTAAAACAATTTGAGCAATAAATTCACTATTACCTAATCAGTAAACGTATTCGGCAGTATATTTACTGGCAAGATTTTTGTTCACTTGGCCGATTTTGTCCCGGCCCACTTGGTTACATTACATCGAGTATTAATCGGCGTATTAATCATTATGCAGAACTGAACTCCGCCATTACAATCCCAGCTAGATGGCAACTGTTCGTGTGTGGAGATTTCAACTCCAAGCTGGGTAAACTCGGAATTGCAGACAAAAGTTCAGGACTCAGGAGAAGGCACACGCAACAGCAATGGAGATGCACTGGTGGCATTCCTTAGTTCCAATGACATATTTGTCACAAATATGGCTTTCAAACACCCATGCCATCAGCGGACAACATGGACTGGACACATTACTGATCGCAAAGCCCCAAAAGGTTCTAAGGCTACAACAGTTGTCTTCAACCAAAGAGACTTCATACTATGCAAGACAGAAGCAAAACCCTTACTCCGGAACGCTCGTTCGTATGGAGGCACAATTCTGACCATAAGCTAGTCATTAAACACCTTCAGATGAACGATCTCTACCTAATACATAAACACCATACCAGGCAAGACGGTAGAGTCACCTACAACCTACCCAAGCTCATCCGCGACACTGACACTCAAATGTCATACAAAAAAGCCCTCAGTGAGCAGATAGCTAACATTGATGTCAGCTCCGATCCAAACGAAGTCCTAACCAAAATACCGAAATCTAAGGAATCATCCACTACCAGCACCATAGGTGTTCTCAGCAGAGCATAAAGCGTTACGGCTGTGCATCTATCAAAGTAGCCAAAGTGAAGACTGCACCAAACTACGCCGGGAGCACAATATTATTCTGCGCCACATCTGCGACCGCTTAAAAGATCTTGCTATTCAACAGGCAGACTCCCTAGCAGATGAAATCACTGCCACGGATGACTGTCACAAAATGTTTCGGGCAGCCCGAGCCCTGAGAGTTACTACACACCACCACTCACTGTACACAACTCTGAAGGACACTTTATCGGGACTGACCTGGGAAAAGTCGAGGCGATCCGAGAATGGTTCAAGGAACAGTTCACTGACAGCGATGATGAGCCCTTGCACAGGAGACCACAGGCACCCTTATCGCACTACTCAAGCCCAAGAAGCCACCTGGGCCCCCAGTCAATCTGCAGCCCATTGTACTCCTCAACAGCATATGGAAAATCCTATCCAATGTTACTCTATGCCGCATCCGAGACAAGATCGATTACTTCACCGGATCATGTCAACGTGGCTTCAAACGTGGACGCAACTGCACAGACATAAATTTGTATGGGCTCAACGCATGCTTGTGTCGGTAGTCATGTCCAAACACTGGGACTTCCACAAAATGGGCATTGACATGTCACGAGCCTTCGACACAATTAAACGCTCAAAGATCCTAATGAAGGTCAGCTACGACTAGTGAGACTACTGCTTCCAAACACCAAGCTGAGAGTATGAGTCAAGTCTGTGAAGTCTGTAGAGTTTGAGACATCAATTGGCTCCCCACAGGGAGATGGTCTATCTCCGGTGCTTTTCACCTGCTACCTTGCTGCCGCATTGAAATCTGTGCGGGAAAGTTCCACAAGAGCAAACCCCCCAGTGTCAATACTGGGCATGCCGCTAGAGATGGAATATGCCAATGATGTGGACTTCATAGACGAGAAAAAGGAACAAACTTCTCCCAATAGCTGCAAGCAAACTAAAAATTGAGAATCTCTATGAATGAATCCAAAACAGAGTTCACCCACATATACCTATCGACAAAGCATGAAACTATAGAAAATGATGACTCACTTCATGGCGGCGAACCATGGAGGAAAAGTAAAATCCTTGGCTCACTGCTTTGCAGTACTGCTGACATTTCTACACGTTGCGTCATGGGGAACATAGCTTTCCAGTCCTTCTGGAAGCTATGGATTTGTAGATCAAAGATGCCCTTGATAAAGAGGCTACGTTTATACAATGCAACCTGCATATCCTTGATGCTGTATAACTGTAACAGCTGTACTCGATGCCTGCCACCGCAAACACCTACACACCATCACTGGACACTGAAAGAATTTCAAGCATGAAAACTTTAGAATGTGCTCTAATTTCGTGTTATTTTGGAACCATTTTCCCCCCAATTTTTTCTTGAAATATACCTAATAGAAGTCGCCACCCTTTCTCAAGAGGTTTGAATTTAAAGAATTTACAGCCCTTGCCCTATTAGAAGCCGCGGTTACTTATGAGCGTTTTACGGTACCAATTTTTGTTGGTCGGAAAAATGTTTTGTAATCTTTCTGAACTATGTGTTATATACGTGTATAAGGCTTTTTTGCCTCATATTTCGTCAAATGTTGCCGTGCGTGTTATCTTTTAGTGCGCAATACAGACACAAAATTACAGTAATGAGGATTAGCGTTTTAAATGATTTCCTGCCATTTTTCGGTAATTTCAAGATGACCTGCCAAAAGATTGACCAATCAAAATTCTGTATACAAATTCTAAAGTATACTACGCTAGGCCTCTTCAATCCAAGTTTTATTGAAATCGGCCAAGTGGTTATCGAGTAGGCTTTTAAAGGACAATTCCGGGATGATAAAAAGTGTGCTTTATTTGAAAGATTATTACATGGATAATGAAATTGCGCCAGAATAATAACCAGATAGAAATAGCGTAACCAACTATAGCTAGATAAAATCGGTAAAATTGTCCATTTTTCGCACATCAGGGTGCTGCCATTTTATCTCGTCTAGTGACGTCAGCCCCGCACCACCGCTATTGCTATGACTGGAGGAACGAGGCCAATAGATTGAAGGAAATTTCAACTTCCCTTTCTCCGAGATCTAACAATACTCACCATTCTATTACTTCTGATACATACAGCTGGCCCTGACAGCTGGCTCTAGGACTATAGACTTAGAAAGCTTTACCGACTCCTTGGAACCGAGTACTCGGCTCCCAACTGCCGAGTACCCGTCTACCATGAAGCTCATATTGTTTGCATAGCCACCAAACAAGAGAAACTCATGGCTTGCCTCCGTGGGGCTGGGAGGCTGGGTCCGTAATAGAATGGTGAGTATTGTTAGATCTCGGAGAAATGAAATTGAAATTTCCTTCATTCTCCTTCGATCAATACTCACCATTCTATTACTTCTGATATACACCAGATTTGGTCAGTAACCTGGTGGGAAGGGGCAAGCCATAACTGCTACTTTTGCCCCTTGGAGAAAGAGCTAGACTTAAACTTGACTAATGGAGACATAAAAGGACCATCAAGTTAACGGAACCGAATCACATTCGCATCACTGCCCCCACCCCCTTTTTCTCCTAAGAAAAGGGAGAGAACTCACGAACATGCATCTCGCCTGAAAACACAAATATGCCAAGAGGGTTAACTGCTCTTTGCATATATTAGCCTGGGAATGAGCATGAATATATAAGATGAATGATCATGATATATAGACATAATACAAAACACTCAATCCTGAATTACCTCATGATATTTGGATTTCAGACCTGGAGCCTCCAACCATTCACTTGTCCGGCCATCAGTGACACAATCTGGTTGATATCCGCTCGCTCGACCATGTCTGCTTCTTAATTCTTTCTTACAAATGCCAAAAAAGGAAGAAGAGCAGTGTGGTCATATAGCTATCATCTCAAAACAGCTAAAGCGAGTGGATTGGCGAAGTCTGACACATCCCTCATATAGTAATCCATTTGCCCTGTAGGTGGGGCTTAGAATACACCTTCCGTATCCTCTGCGTGTCGTACGAGGCGACTAAAGGAGGTAAGGGTGAGGTAACCCTGACAGAAACCTCGAGTGCTGAAGACGGAGGTTCCAGGCCGCATGGCGCACTCTAATAAACCATGGATCCACGCACTTAAAGCTTATGATCATGTCGATAGTCACTTACAGGACTGGCGGTATGATCAGCGAACGAAAAGAAGAAGAAGTAATCCGTGAAAGAGGACTCAGTGCCATTGTGCAACAGCCATGATGTCCTTAAACGGAACACCATTGTAAAAGGGCGGAAGAGGCGGCTATTCCTCTAACATCGTGCCCTTGCGCATTGCACCTGGTGCCCAGTCGTAATCTCACGGGTAGTTTGAATGCATTCGACTACCCAACGAGAGATAGAATCCACGGATGCGGCACCATATGGCTCCTTATGGCAGATCCACAGATGACTATCATTCGACCGTAACGAGTCTGTCCGTTTTGTACTTAGTCAAAGCATGGACTGGCCACCAGACACTGGCATCACGATCAAACCTACTTAGTTTCGGTATAACGATCGGTTTGCCGGGATATCTCAAAGATTGAATCTTTGACATAAATTCTGCTCTTGGCAGTAGACGCAGACCCTCTCTGGAGACAATAAATTGGTCCCTCTCTGCTGAAAGTGCATGGATCACACTGCGCCTTCTAGCTGAGGAAGCTGCCAATAGAAAGTCCGCCTTTAGAGTCAAATGCTTTAGACTAGCCAAACGCAACGGTTCGAAAGGGTGCTTGGCCAGTACATTAAGCACTAAAGATAGACTCCAGGCTGGAATGACTAGCGGTTGTCTCGGTCGGAGATTGCTCATTCCCTTCACCATCACACTCAACTGGGCCACCTCTGGACTATCCCTGTTGGCTAGACAAGGGATAACTGATGCCAAAGCTGACTTGTATCAAGCAATTGTGACAGGAGCTAGTCCTGAAAAGAACAGCTCACAGAGAAAGTCTGCTATTTGCTGAATAGTGGAATGAAAGGTATCAATACCCTTTTCTTCACACCAGTCTGCAAATCTGTTAACCTTGTTGTTATATGACTTGAAGGTTGACCTCCCTCTCGCAGCTGCGATGAAATCTGCAGCATGTCGAGAAAAGCCCTCCGACGTGGAACGTTGTTTGACAACAACCACGCAGTCAATAACATTTCGGGACGCTCGTGTAGGAAGCGTCCCTTGGCCTGGGAGATTATGTTCGGAATCTCGGGTAACTGCACTGGAATTTCCACCCGCAGACCTCGAAGATCCGTGAACCATGCCCTGCTGGGCCAAATGGCGCTATAGCAGGACCAGGCACGCTTCCTCCCTGATCGTCACCAATATCTTCGGTAGAAGAATGGTGGGTGGGTACGCGTAAGCGTGCATCCCTCTCCAGCTTAACACCAGAGCGTCTGTATCGACGGCATTAGGATCTGGAATCGGCGAGACATAAGTCATGATTTGAGCATTTTCCCTTGTGGCGAACAAGTCCACGTTGGGTTTGCCCCAATGCTCGAGGATCCTGTGAAGAACTGGAGGGTTGAGAGACCATTCAGTTGGCAGAATTCTCTGTCTGCGAGACAAAGCATCTGCCTGAATGTTCAATCGCCCAGGAATATGAGCTGCTTTCAAAACAACCGAGTAATTCCTGCACCATTGAATCAAGTGCCACACTTAGATACATAGTGTGGGTGACTTGGTCTCGCCTTGCCGATTTCTGTATGATACTACTGTCGAGTTGTTCGACCGTATCAATATCGCCTTGCACCCGACTTTTGGAAAAAAAACTTTTCCAATGCCAGTTCCACTGCCATCATATCCAACAGATTGATATGCAGCTGGCTCTCTTGGAGAGTCCATGTGCCCGAGACCTTTTGTTCTTCCAGGTAGGCCCCCCATCCCTCCAGCGATGCATCCGTGTACATGGACAGCTGGGGGTAGGGTAGGTGCAGCGAAAACTCCTACTAGGAGATTCTGACGCTTTTTCCCACCATACAAGATGCGACATTATTGGCTCCAAAACTGGCACCAGTTTTGACAGGGGTTCTATTCTCGGTTTCCACAGAGACATCAGATACAACTGGATAGGTCTTCACATCCGAGCAGTGTACGGGTTTACCTGCTCCATGGAGACCATGATGGCCAGCATCTGAAGAAACCGCCCCGCCTGAATGTGGTTTCCCAATCGAAACTCTTGAGGATGGCTAACAGACACCACTCTGGGCTCTGACGGGTAAAAAACCCTACCCTCCTCCAGATCGAATCGCATCCTTAAATAAACGAAATGTTGAGTGGTGTGTCAACTCAGATTTCTCCTTGTTGACTATCCAGCCTAGATATGAAAGCAACTTTAGAGTCAGAGCAGTATCCACCTCTAACCTGGCTGATGATCAGCCAATCGTCTATGTAGGTGTGAAGCGCCACGTTCTCTTTTCTGAGAAACGCTGTCACCACAAGGACCACTCTGGTGAAAACCCCTTGGAGCTGTCGACAGGCCGAATGGGAGGATTTGACCTTCCATACTTGATTCTGAAACGCAACTCTCAGAAACCTGTGACAACTCCTGTTCATAGGAACGTGGAAACATGCATCTCTCAGATCGATCGATACACACCACACCAACTTCCTCAATCCTGCCATTACCGACCTCGGAGTTTCCATCTGAAACCGAGGCGTATGGATAAACCAATTCAATGGCCTGAGACTGAGTATGGGTCTCCATCCCCGTGCTCTTAGGGACAAGGAACATTGAATAGAAGCCTGGAGTGTTCCGGTTTGCTGGTTTATTGCTCCCTTCAGAAGCAAACCTGACACTTCGTTTTGAATAGCTTCTAACTTGTCTGGTTCCGTTGAACGGGTGTCCAGACAGGTGCCAAAGACAGATTCTGTGGTGGAAAGTCCCACCACTCTGGTATGTAACACTGGGATAACCATCCCAGGACCAGACTGTCTGACGTCACACCTCGCCAAACCTCGACGAAAACGCATGAGCCTTCCACCCACTATAGACGCCTCAACGCCTAATTGGGGTGTCTGTCTTGACGAGAGAGAGAGAGAGAGAGAGAGAGAACCATATTGGTCTTGGCGTGGCCGGTCTAACTGGCACCGCTGTTGCTGTCGCACAGGTGCGGTCCAGGCAGATGCGAAGGGAGCCCTCGTACCCTCGGGTACGATCCGCTCCCTTCTGTCCGCCCTTTGAGGACTTACCCCTCCCCTTCCCCTTCCCGCCTCTCGGGCGGTCAGGAGCAACATTGGGGAGGGTAGAGGCACCCACAACCTTCCTGGCTTTCTTCGCCGAGGCGGCTGAGAAAACCCAGCAGAAAACAGAAGCAGCACTATGCTTTTGCCTTTTCTCTGTTTCTTGAAGGTTGCCCGGTCAGCGGCCTGACTCCAGTCAGATTAACCGCCAACCGATTCTGTGCAATGCTGGCCGTATCCTCCAAGATGGCCACCGCCTGGCCACCACAGATGCTAAGGCCTGTCAGGGGCATCTCAAGAAGACGCTGCCTGACGGCAGTAGCTGGACGCATATGGTCAAGAACCATCTGCCTCCTGGACATAGTCACACGCGCCTGCACCTTTTCCAATGCGTCCATAGACAGCACCAGGCCGTCATTAACGCAGGAAAGCGCCACATGTGGCACAGGGTGGCCTGCCCCCGCTTCAGCCCACACCGACTGAAGAAGACGATAAGAGTGGTTGACAGCACTGTGCCGTCCTCACACCCCCATCACATAGGGACAGGACTTCATTATGGTGTACCTGAGCTTTGTCCACCAGTGCCGGGGCGGGGCCACCCGCTCCAGCACTCTGGACACCCAGTACCCAGCGGTCATCCTCGGTGACCGACGGGACAACACCATACCTGTCGTATTCCCCCCATGGAATACGACCCCTCACCCGCACCTCCATGCGTTGTTTGCTATAAATAGCATCAAGCAACACCATAAACCATGGATCCAGTCCAACAGATTGGATCAGGGCTGCGGGCAAGATCCCCGTCCTAATCGATGCAACCGATGGATGGGGTACATCCTCCTCGGCCGTGGTCGAAACCAGACGGGTCCACCCTGGCTAGCCAAGCCAGAGCCCCAGACCAATCCATCTCCGAGGAGGACACTCCCGTGAACATGTCACCCGTTGACATGTCACCCGTTGACATGTTCACGGCACTACCAGCAACGGCCTCCCGGCTAGGAGCCATTGCTGATATGCCAGGAACTCCGGTACCGTACGGTTCCGCCGCCACCCCATGGAACACACCAGTCCATGGAGTAGGCCTGCACGGAAAACTGTGTGGACCCATAGCGGTTGAGGAACCGTGGCAAAACACGGGCACCAACGGCACCCCATGTCTGACCGCCGGACCAGGCGAGATAGGCGAGTATCATGCCTGGCCGGCCACACCCGTCACTGTGTTGGTTGCCGGCAAACCAACCATCATGGGGCTGGTGCCCGGTACCGGAGTGGCCTTGCTTGCGCCAGGCCAGACAGATGGAGGACGGTTCCGTCAGGACGGAATCGACCTCCATGCTCTCCACCCGCGGCATCACAGGCCGCAGGCAACCTCTCCTCCTCGGCCTCCTCATCTTCAGACCCCGAAGAGTCGTCACTAGACAAGGAAAACCGTGGAGCTGACCCGGAGGTGGCCGCAGAACCCATCAGGCCAGAGCCCGACGGGACTGCCAGGGGGCCGTACGAGACGGCTCCCTCGGTGGCCAGTCCAGAACCGTGTCCAAGGACAAGGTCCAAATCAAACATGGGGAGAGACTGCACAACTTTTGGCAGCAGGGACGACACCAGCGTGGGCAGAACGCTATGCAAGAAACCTTGCCTAGCCGGACCAAACCACGCCAGTGGTGCCATCTCCGCCACCTCCCACACGGGCCGAACGGACGCTCCACGACTGACTTTCGGACCGCCTGACCCCGCGTCAGACGCTGCCAAGTCCTTCTGGCAAGGAACTTAAGCATCATATCAACCGACCACACAGCGCAAACGTTACACCTACTGTCAAGACTACACTAGTACAGTGGAAACAGACATGGTCCTTGCATAGAACCTGTATGATATGTAGCACACGACACATTATGGCGGGGCTGGCTTGGCCTATAAAAAGCCAAACCTACAATAAGCCAGCGGAACGAAACAAAAATGGAAGGCAGACAATTAATTTTCAAATATTTTGACCATAAATTAACTGTCACCCTCCCGCACCCCACCCCGCAACGTTACAGCAAAGATCGCATTGACTATGACGACAAGAACGAAGCGGGCAATAATACACCCATACACTGATCCTCAAGGATGTATAACGGAACCAGGAATCATATCGCATAGCATTCGGGGTATATTTACTAATAAATATAAATTATACTCCTAACGAAGGCCAAAACGATATGTGAAGAAACAACAAAATGTAAACAAACTGCTGTAGCACACGGTAATACTGCAGACCACACATCTAAATCAAGAATTTTGAAACCACTGATCATTGCAAACAGATCGTGATAACACGCAAAACTTGAAAATTCCAAAGTTTTTCTGGTACCAATAAAAGTACGCAGCACCCAGAATCAGATGCGCGAATTAATGAAACATTTTCTTCACATAAACATCTGAGAAACACGGGTGTGACGTCACCCGCTCGGATTTTACGGAGAACGACGTCAGCTGATAATCGTGTTAAAACACCGATAAGCCAACACCTAATTTCATATCTGCCGATCGCCTGTTGGGGATTTAAAGAAAGGAGATCATCTGGCATATTTCGTTGTTAACACACGTCCAAGATTCTTTGGGGTTAGAAATTGGAACATGCGACACATACGAAATTTTAGAGACCTAAGTCTTTTAACTATGGAATAACATGGAAATATACGACCTGGTTATCATCGGAAGCATACATATTAATCCAAATATCCTTTTGAGAACGCACAAGCTATCACAATTAATCACAGTAAAAAGACTTAGGCTTAAACAATCTTAAGACTTTCCAACTGCAAAAAGCATGTATTCTCTTGTCGCTATGCAAACAAGAATGAGCTTCATGGTAGACGGGTACTCGGCAGTTGGGAGCCGAGTACCCGGTTCCAAGGAGTCGGTAAAGCTTTCTAAGTCTATAGTCCTAGAGCCAGCTGTCAGGGCCAGCTGTATATATCAGAAGTAATAGAATGGCGAGTATTGATCGAAGGAGAAGCTGGTATACGTAAATGATAATAGCAAGCGAACCGCTGAAGCGATTCCAATGATTCTAGTATCTCTAAATAGGTGCCGACCTCAGGATTAATATGATATAATGGATTTTAATATTGGACAAGAGGTTCAAAAGACTGGAATATATTTAAAAAAATGATTCATCTAAGATACGATCAGAGAATGTTATCCTTTTTTTGGTATAATTCAGCATGAGGTGGTTTTTGTCTCGAAAACTCCATCTTTGTGTATTGTCATTAAATTGGAGTGTGCTTAAAGCTGGAAGAAATGGCTATTTGCCTGACCAATTATAATTTTGCTCACGTGAATACTGCCAGAGATATCACCAAATGAATTAATATTTTGCCATAAAATCTGGGAATTTTCATCGGCCGATCAATATTGCCTGGCAAGCTGTAGTAATTTCAACAACAGGCCCCTACAACAGGCCCAATGGGCCTGTATCACTCACCTGGACAATAGGAATTTCAACTAGAATGCTCTTTATCAACAAGATGGCCAGCAAACCATTTATTCGACAGTTTCGAAAATTGCAAATTTGAGATCAGAATACATATAAAACCAATTTCGGCCTCAAAATCCATCAAATAAAAAAATCAAATATGGACACCAAACATGCCATATTAGGCCCTAATCATATCGGCCAAATTTCGGCCGGATCCCGTCAGCGCTTCTGGAGAATAAGTCATTTTCACTACAACTAGGTCAACCAAGATGGCCGGCGAACCATTTGACCAATCAAGTTCCCTTGCCATAAATCATATTTCATGAGGTTTGCATCAATCCCCCAAGCCATTTCGGAGAAGATTTTTAAAGACGTTTCCTAAAATCGGCCTAAATCCAAGATGGCCGCCGGACAAATTGGCCGATCGGTTTCATTTGAACAAACTTAGATCTGTATGCCCTATGAATGCTTCCTACCAAATATAATTGAAATCGGTCCAGCGGTTCTTGAGAAGAAGTCGTTTAAAGAATTCCCCATTGCTTTACTATGAGCCCATTGCTTTACTATGGGAGACTATGGCGGGAAAACAAACCAAGATGGCAGCCAAAGCATTTATCTGACAGTCTCAAAAGTGGCATATTTGAACACACCACACTGATAAGCATATATAAAGCAATTTTCGCCATCAAAATACATCAAATACAAAAAAGCCAATATGACCTAGAAACGCTGAATTTTGATTGGTTGATGGCGACCATGTTTTTCAACGAACAAACTTCGCTTGAACAAACTTGAAAGGCGCTTGATCCCTAAGCATATTTACAAAATTTCAGCTCTATCCCTTCAGCGGTTCGGGAGAAGTCGTTTTCACGAAAACTAGGTCATCCAAGATGGCCGCCGGACAAATTGGCCGATCGGTTTCATTTGAACAAACTTAGATCTGTATGCCCTATGAATGCTTCCTACCAAATATAATTGAAATCGGCCCAGCGGTTCTTGAGAAGAAGTCGTTTAAAGAATTCCCCATTGCTTTACTAGGAGCCCATTGCTTTACTATGGGAGACTATGGCGGGAAAACAAACCAAGATGGCAGCCAAAGCATTTATCTGACAGTCTCAAAAGTGGCATATTTGAACACACCACACTGATAAGCATATATAAAGCAATTTTCGCCATCAAAATACATCAAATACAAAAAAGCCAATATGACCTAGAAACGCTGAATTTTGATTGGTTGATGGCGACCATGTTTTTCAACGAACAAACTTCGCTTGAACAAACTTGAAAGGTGCTTGATCCCTAAGCATATTTACAAAATTTCAGCTCTATCCCTTCTGCGGTTCGGGAGAAGTCGTTTTCACGAAAACTAGGTCATCCAAGATGGCCACCAGGCAAATAGGCCAATCAGGTTGCCTTGAACAAAGTTGGGTCTACCGTTGCAATAGATGATGTGTTATGAGTTTTGAATCAATTCCTCCAGCGGTTTCGGAGAAGAATTTTTAGTGTTACTAAAAATCGGCTATTTTGGCTGGCGGCCATCTTGGATTTTGGCCCATCGGCTTCATTTGAACAAACTTGAATCTCTATGCCCTAGGGATGCTTCCTGCCAAATATAATTGAAATCGGCCCAGTGGTTCTTGAGAAGAAGTCATTTTAAAGGAAAAGTTGACGGACGGACGGTCGCCATGACATAAGCTCACTTGGCCTTTCAGGCCAGGTGAGCTAATAATTAAGATATTTTGATGGCATTTTTCCCGTTATGTGAAACATTATAAAGCTTCGGCACAGAACATTTTGTAATTGTAGCTGTAATACTTATTCTGATATAGGATGCTGATGGATAGAGCGCATCCTCAAATTTTTGTTTGAAATTTTGCTGGCTTAGTTTTTCCAGCAGAGTGTATCTTTTGAACCACTAGGCCGATTCTAACATCCCTAACATTGGATAAATCTTTGAACTTGCCGCTACAGGTAGGTATCAGAATTATTACAATTGATTCTGTAGTTCCGGCAATATTATATCATGTTTTCTTGGAATATATACACCTGTGCAAAAGTTAAGCACCAGCCAAAACAATAGAACGTAGAAACATGATGGTACAACTAGGCTGCCATACTTTTTGTCCCCGCGTTAGCTGACATAATTCCAAGTACGAAATGCACATGCATGCATGACTTCACGCCGCTTGATGTCCGTGTGTGGCGGGAAACAGCACACGTGTTCAGTTATGTAAAAGTCCAGTTTGAGGTGTAGAACATTACATACAGATTTAGGCGACAAGATTAAGAATTTTGTGTTCATGACTGTGGTTTATTTGTACAGAGAGAATTAGCTCTTGATTGTGAACCGCTATGGCAAGACGAAGGTTAAGTGATCATGTGAAATGGCAAATCATAGGCATGCATACCACTGGTATGTCATGCAGAGAGATTGGCAGACAGCTGAACATTAACCATACTGTAATCAGTCGTTTGATTGCAAAACATGGGCAAACTAACGAGGTGAAGGACAGGCCTAGATCTGGAAGACCGAAGAAGACTACTGCCCGTGATGATCGAGCCCTAGTACGCCTTGTTAGGAGATCTCCATTCACCAACAGCAGAGTGCTCAGCCAGCAATGGGAAACGCGCAATAGAGTGTCAATGTCTACCATCAAAAGGAGACTGTATGCTGCTGGCATGAAAGCTAGGAGACCTGTCAGACGTCCTCTCCTCACTGCACACCACAAAGAGGAGCGTCTGAGGTGGTGCAACGAAAGAAGACCCTGGAACATGAGATCCTGGAGACGGCTACACTGGTCCGATGAAAGTCGGTTCCTGCTTCATGCCACAGATGGTCGAACTCGTGTATGGAGGTCCAGACGCACGGCGTACGACCAACGTAACATCATGGAAGAAGTTCCATTTGGTGGAGGTTCCGTTATGATATGGGGGTGCATCTCATTTGATTGTAAGCTGGATCTGTTGACTGTACCCGGAACACTAAATGGACAAAGATATCAAGATTCCATACTGGATAGAGTTGTGGTCCCTCATTTTGTAAATCATGCACCTGGAACCCACCCTATATTCATGGATGACAACGCCCGACCACATCGTGCTAGAGCTGTGCATGAATACCTCCGCCAGAATGCCATCGAAACCCTACCATGGCCAGCAAGGAGCCCTGACATGAACCCTATTGAGCATATCTGGGACATTCTGGGAAACATGGTGAGAAGGAGGGATCCTCCTGTGCAGAACCTACAGGAATTAACAGACGCACTCCATCTTGAATGGCGTATCAGTCGGTTGGTGACCAGCATGAGACGTCGTGTCCAGGCCGTCATCCAGGCACAAGGTGGATATACCCGGTATTAATAATGACAGTCTCAAACTCGTGCACAGATGTTAAACTTCGTTTTCAGACACCATTAATGACAATCTAGCCACGTGTGTCAACTGTAGGGCAATAGTTGTCAGTTGTGTCAACGTAACCATATTCAGGCCTCGTTTTCAAGTTCAAACAAAAACATACAGTGTTTCCCCACCATCATAATCAGCATTCCTCTAGTTGCATTATTACCTCTTGCACTAAGATGGATGGGTACATAAATGTTTATGCTATTGCTTTCTTCATAGCACATGAATATACCCTCGCATGTGCGTAAAAATAGAGTGGTGCTTAACTTTTGCACAGGTGTATATATTTACACTGCCTGCGACACACGCTATAGCTGAGTAATTTGACAATACGTGCATGTCAAGTGTGCTGCTTCATTTAACCCTTATCGCATGGTGTAAAATGCGTAATAGCCTACTTATAGAGATAGTACCGGGGTACATTTTGAAAAAAATTCTTGCTGAAACGTGTTGCTGTCGTGCACAGAAATGACTTACAGCAGCATTGTTACCAAAATGAACACATTCTGATAGGATAGTGAAAATGGAATCTATGCTTCAGCGGTCTGGGGGTTAACGATTCCCCACCGACTTCGGACACTAGAATTACTTGAAAAACTTACTAGCTTAACTGGACAAACTCCTAACAATTACAAATTAGCACATGTTAGGCCTCCATGCACATACAAATTTACTGTACAGCCTTCATGCTCAGCAAAGATAGCGCTGGTGCGGGGATGACGTCAGGATCTCTTGAAATCTCGCTCTCGTTGCAAGAAAATGTCACTGCCCAGGAGACAAAATAATCCCATGTTTACAATGGTATAATTCCTCGTATTATTTGTCTATTGTTTTTATTTAGGATCCACTATGTTAGTCATATACTAATCTTTCAAATAAACTACACTTTTACCAATCCCGGAATTGTCCTTTAAGTGATTTGCAGAAATTTTCAGAAAATCCAAGATGGCCACTGGAAAAATTCACTGGTTGAAATTTTCCAAGCAGTTAATGAGTAGCGTCTTAAACAATTTCAAGCTATTTTGCAGAAATTTCAAGATGGTGGGCGAAAAAATTGACCAATCAAAATTCTGTATACAAATTAGGTTGAAATCCGCCAGGTGGTTAATGAGTAGCTTTTTTAAGCAAAAGCTGACGGTCAGACAGATGACGGACAGTCGCCATGGCATAAGCTCACTTGCCAATGGCCAGGTAAGCTAAAAACGGACCAAACCCAAGATGACCACAGGCCAAATTATGCAATTGGCTTCATTTAAACAAACTTGGATATCTATGCCCTAAGGATGCTTCTTCCCAAATATAATTGAAATCGGCATAGTGGTTCTCGAGAATAAGACATTGTAATTTCCCACTGTTTTAGTATGGGAGCTTTTGGCGGGAAAATGATCCAAGGTAGCCGCCAAACCGTTTATCCGGCATTTTCAAAAATGGCTAATTTGAAATCAGAATACCAAAAAATTTGAATACAGACCAAATTTCGGCTTCAAAATCCATCAGATAAAAAATACAAAATGGCTGCCAAACATGCTACATTTTGATTGGCCCATGGTGGCCATGGTTTTTGGCTGTATCAACTTCCCTTGAACAAACCTTAATGGCCCTTTGTACCTAATCATATCTCCCAAATTTCGGCCCGATCCGTTCAGCAGTTCTGGAGGTAATTTTCACAAAAACAAGGTCATCCAAGATGGACGCCAAGCCATTTGACCAATCAAGTTCCCTTAACAAATTTGGTTCAGCTCTTGCCCTAAATGATATTTCGTGAGTTTTACATCAATCTACCAAATGGTTTCGGAGATTTTTAAAGATGTTTTATAAAAAAAAATTTTTAAATCCCCCAAAATCCATGATGGCATCCGGCTAAATTGGCAGACGGGATTTGTTTGAACAAACAAAATGGCTGCCAAACATGCTACATTTTGATTGGCCCATGGCGGCCATGTTTTTTTACTTCTGGAAGAAAAATCTCCAGTTCCAGTTCTACTGCCATCATCTCTAACAGTTTGATATGCAGCTGACTCGCTTGACGAGTCCAAGTGCCCAAAACCTGGTGTTCTCCAAGGTAGGCCCACCCCCCACCCACCCACCCCAACCCACACAGCCACACACACACACCGACCCCACCAACCCCTCCAGTGATGCATCCGTGTAAATGAACAGCTATGGGTTGGGTTGGTGAAGTAAAACTCCTACTAGGAGATTCTGACCCTCCTTCCACCATGCGAGATGCGACATGATTGGCTCCAAAACCGGTATCGGCTTGGATAGGTCTGTTTTCTGTTTCCAAAGAGACATCAGATACAACTGGATAGGTCTTCTCATTAGAGCAGTGTACGGGATAACCTGCTCCATGGAAACCATCATCTGAAGAAACATCCTCACCTGAATGTGGTTTCCCACTCGAATGCTCTTGAGAATGGCTTTCAGAGAATCCAGTCTGGACTCCGATGGTTATACCATGCCCTCCTCTAGATCGAATCGCATCCCCCAAATAGACGACATGTTGAGTTGGTGCCAACTCGGATTTCTCCTTGTTGACTATCCATCCTAGCTCTGAAAGCAATTTTAGTCAGAAAAGTATCCATCTCTAACCTGGCTGGTGTATCCGCTTTGATAAGTCGTCTGTAGGTATGAAGCGTCACGTTCTCTTTCCTGAGAAATGCCGTCACCGCTAGAACCACTCTTGTGAAGACCCTCGGGGCTATTGACAGGCCGAATGGGAGTACTACAAACTCCCAAACGCGATTCTGGAATGCGATTCGTAGATACCTGTGACAGCTTTCTTTCGTTGGAAAGTGGAAATATACATCTATCAGATCGATCAACACACACCACATTCCTTTCCTTAACCCCGCCATTACCGACCTCCGTGTTTCCATCTGGAAACGAGGTGTATGGATGAACCAATTCAATGGCCTGAGACTGAGTATGGTCTACAACCCCCTGTGCTCTTGGGAACAAGGAACATGTTCGAATAGAAGCCCGGAGTGTTCTGGTTTGCTGGATTTATTGCTCCCATCAGAAGCAAGCCTGGTGCTTCATTTTAAATGGCTTCTAATTTGTCTGGCTCTCTTGGTATGGGAGCCCAGACAGGTGCCAATGACAGGTTTGTGGTGGAAAGTCCCACCACTCTGGCATGTAACCCTGGGATATCCATTCCAGCACCAGACTGACTGATGTCATACCTTGCCCGGCCCTCAGTGAAACGTACGAGCCTTCCACACACGATAGGCGCATTGACGCCCACGGATGGTGGTTGGCTCGTGATCCGCTCCCCCACCTCTTTTTGATGAAGAAAAGATAAAACCACTTTCGCCTAGGCCTGCAAGGTTTGACTGGCACCGTTGTTCCTGTCGCACAGGTGTGGTCCAGATGGATGTGAAGGGAACTATCGTGCCGTCAGTTACGATATGTTCCCTTCTTTCCACCTTGGAAGCCTTCCCCTTACCCTTCCCGCCTCCGAAGATGGTGCAGCTTTCGCCGTACTCTTCTTTTTGTGCTTATTTGAAGACTAACCCGCTGGCAGCTTGCCTGCAGTCCCTAGCGTCTGTGCTTGTCGCACGAGCTCTAGCTGCATATTAACTGCCAGACGGTTTTGTGCAATGTTGGCCGAGTCCTCTAGGATGGCCCGAACTTGGCCACCAAAGATACTGGGTCCGTTCAGGGGTGTTCCAAGCAACCTATCCCTGATGGCCACAGCCGGACACATATGGTAAATGACCATCTGCCTCCGTGACTTAGTCACTCTTGCTTGCACGTGGGCTAGTGCGTCCATGGACAGTAACAAGGTAGTCATTGACGCACAATACCGTCGCCGCCGGCACCGGGCGACCTACCCCTGCTTCAGCCCATATTGACTGAAGTAGGTGATAAGAGTGGTTGACACCATTCATAGCCACCCTCACACCCTCATCATACAGTGACAGGACTTCCTCCATAGAGGCCTGGCTCCTATCCACAAGCGTTTGTGCGGGACCACCCGCCCCAGGGCTTGGGACACCTAGCACCCAGCAATCATTCTCAGTGACCATGGGGACAGAGCCATAGCTGTCATATTCCACCTTAGGGATCCGATATCTTGCCCGTACCTCTCTAGAGGCCGCAAGGAGTTGGCCTTTAGTCGAGAGTTGCTTAGCATGGATTGCATCCAGTAACTCTCTAAAACTTCGGGTCCAAGCCAATGCTCTGGACCCGGGCCGTGGGCAAGACCCCCATCCGTATGGCTGCCACCGATGGACAGGGAGTGTCCTCCTCAGACATGGTTGCTACCACAGACGGGCCAACCCTGGCTAGCCAAGTCAACGAATCGACCCAGTCCATCTCTGAAGTGGACACTCCTGTAAATACATCACCCTTTGATGTACTTACAGGCCTACCAACAGTAGTCTCCCCACAAGTAGCCACTGTTGGAAAACCAGCCATTGGTACTGCATGGTTCTGCCACCATCCCGTGGATCAATCCAGTCCATGGAGACAGGACATGGAAAACCGTGAGGACCTGCAACGATTCCGTTCATGGCATCGGACACGGGCACCATCGGCAATCAGTGTCTAACCACTGGCCTAGGCATGGTAGGTATGCACCATGGCTGGCCAGTGGCACACGCCGCCATCGCCGTTGGCAAGCCAACCATTATGGGATGCGTTCCCGGTACCAACGCTGCCTCCACCACAGGGAGAGTGTCTGTCAAGGCTTGTGACAGAGGGGTGTGGGTGGGTGGGTTCGGGAGTGATAAAGTAGTAGTAGGTTTGATCTTGATTAGTTATGGCGAAACATCCAAGACATTATTTTCGCTGCGCATTCGTCAAGTAGCTGGCTTAGACATGTTTTTTGCCTCTGATTAATTTGGTAGATTTATTTGTAGGATTTGCAGTTTTCTAACTGCTTAGAAGCTCCTCTGATAGTTTGTTCCAATCACCTATCGTACAGGGAATAAAGCTCAATTTAAAGACGTCAGTTCTTACATAAATTTGGTTGAAGTGGCTGTTGTGCATGTTTTTGGTTTTCCGAATTGGAGTCTGTAGACTGTCTAATGATATCTTTGCTTGTTGCTGTAAACCTTTGTAGAACAAAATAAGGCGGTTTTGTTTCCTTCTGTCTGACATAGGTGGGAGTTTTAATGTTTTCATTATATTTGTCATACTTTCTGGTTCGTAGCAATAGTTTGAGGTGATAAATCTAGCTGCACGTTTTTGCACATTTTCTAGTTAGTCCTGAAGAGTTATCCGATGAGGGTCCCAAACTGTACGTGCATATTCCAGAACTGGTGAATCAGTCCTATGTATGCCTGAAGTCTGATTTCTTGGGAACAGAATGATAAAAATAGTCCTACGGTTCTGTATGATTTGCTGCAGATCTCAGTGATGTGTTTGTTCCAGCTTAGGTCATTGGTGATGTTGACGCCCAAGTACTTTACTGATAAAACAGACTGGTTCTGTAAATAGTGTGTAGTCGAATTTGGTGGGGTTTTTTTCTGGTTAGGCTCATCATGTTGCATTTTACTGGTTGGAAGCGCATTCCCCAAGTGGTAGGCCAGTTACCTAACATGTTTATGTCTTGTTGGAGTGCCTCAGTCCTTGGGGTCATCAATTTCCCAGTAGCATACGCAATCATCAGCGAATAGCCTCTCTGAGGAAATGTCCTGCACTATATCATTTATGTGGACTGAAAACAGTAATGGGCCTAGAACGGTTCCTTGAGGTACTCCAGACACAACGTCAGCAACGTTTGATTTTGCACCATTGACTACCATGCACTGTTTGCATAGTTTGTTAAGAATGAGTCAATCCAATTTAGTATGTTTTGTGACACACCATATTTGTGCAATTTAGATTTCAAAAGTTCATGTGGGACAGTATCAAAAGCCTTTTCAAAGTTGAGAATAAAAATGTCCACTTGTTTTCGTTTATCAATGGATGAAGCCCAATCATTGATAACCAGGGATGGGGTAAATTCCATTTTATCAATTCCAATTCTACCTCAATTCATTTTATCAATTCCAATTCCAAATCCGTTTCCACATCAATTCATTTTATCAATTCCACCCACACAAGTTCAATTTCAATTCCATTTGATCAATTCCAAGTCCAACTCCAATTCCATACCAATATTTACTTGAGATCGACAGTTATATTTTAACCCTTTAATGTCCAAGATTGGTCAAGAAAAATAGATTTATCATTAGTAAATGTCCATTTGCAGGATGAGACTATTTAAAAAATTTTAACAATGCAATGACTGGCTGAGTTATGGAATCAGTCATTCCACTGGTAGATTTTCAAAAGTAGTCTCTTAGCATACATATAATCTTTCCTCAAAACCAGTGAAGAAGGTAATTTTAGATGGCTTCTCAGTTAATATTTAAAAATATTTTGTTGCCATTAAGTAGTTATATCTTTCAGTCAAATTATTGTCCAAAAGTCAACATTCAGCAGATCTTATTTTTAGTTCATTTGACTTAACTACATTGCATACATTAATTCAGAGTTTTTCTGATGAATATTACTAAGGTTAATGCCATGTCTAATTATTATAGATATATAGCAGCGTGTTGGGCGCCATGCCACGCCTTCAATTGGGGGATTAGCAACAGTTTTTAATAACGCATCACAACTAAACTGATTTTAAACTATTATATATGTTTATAATATCTCTCTCTCTATCTCTCTCTCCCTCCCTCCCTCCCTCCCCCCTCCCTCCCTCCCTCTCTCAGTTGTGATACATAGATATTTGTGTATTATATGGAATACAGCATATTGTTGTTACTAATGTGTAGCATGGAAATAGAAACATATACTCACTCACTCACTCACTCACTCACTCACTCACTCACTCACTCACTCACTCACTCACTCACTCACTCACTCACTCACTCACTCAGAAGCATACATGATATATATATATATATATATATATATATATATATATATATATATATATATATATATATATATATATATATATATATATATATATATATATATATATATATATATATCTAAGAGTATTAAATGATAATCGTATTCATTATATGAAGTGTATAGAAACTACTAAATAACTATTTATATGTCCTATGTCTATTAATGCTAAAGTCATATATTGATTATATACTAATATTTATGAAACGGTATGGTATATTGGTAACCAGATTTATAATATAAAATGTTAATATTCCTTGTTGATAAGCAAATCAGTCGTGTCACTCCTAATCCAGTTCAGTTGATGTTGTCTAACAAGTAGTCATGACAACTGGGAAAGTTCTAGCGAATTAAGTAAACCGTATTTGTTTGTCTTACATTTAAATATTAATTTGTCAATAATAATAATGTTCGAGTCACCAGCCGCCTGCATCGTAATTAATCTCAGGATAGTTATTAAATCTGCAAAGCATTATAAGCAATCTGCATAAATAAATTGGTTACCTAATTAGTTCATGAAGTCTCAATCGAATCATCTAAATACATACATATATGCATAAATCTTGAATCAGCAAGTACACGCCTATATCCATTGGTGCAAATCTGGTACCGTGTATATATTACAGGTACCGCATATATATTCACTGGTATTAAGCATATGACTTGCATATATTATATATCCATTGGTGCGAATCAGGTACCGCGTATATATTCACTTGTATTAAGCATTTGACACACATATTATATATCCATTGGTGCGAATCAGGTACCGCATATATATTCACAAGTACTAAACATATGACACGTATATATTATACATCCATTAGTGCGAATCCAGTAGCACATCCAACGAAGCGAATCAGGTAAATGTGCAACGGCGCGAATGGGGTAACATATCCAGCAGCGCGAATGCGGTAACACATCCAACAGCGCGAATGATGTGACATGTCCAACGGCGCGAATGATGTAACATGTTCATTGGCGCGAATGGGGTAACATATCAAGTGGCGCGAATGTGGTAACCTGTCCAACGGCGCGAATGTTCAATGGCGCGAATGAGGTAACATGTCCAACGACGTGAATGAGGTAACATTTCCAACGACGTGAATGAGGTAACATGTCCAATGGCGTGAATCAGGTAACATGTCCAATGGGATACGTGTCTATCAATGGATTACCGTAGTCGTAATGTAAGTTCAAAACAAAGTTAATCGTTTATTGGTATTCTTGAATGTTCACTGCTAGTATCTATTGTTTGTTTAATGTTTCCGCTGTTTACGCCAGGCTTTGCGCACTTTCCTAGTTTGAGTTCGCTTCACATGGTATTCACGAATCAGGAATGGTGGGAGACTGACATCCGGTTCCCACGTCGTTCCTCCATCAGTCCACTTAACTCGATAAAGTCAGCGACCTTTGTAGTTCGAACACGAAAGTAGACGATCAACTTCACCCCATTGTTCTGATGCTGTTGCCGATCCGCTGCTGACTTGTTGTCTATCTGCAGAAGTATGTGAAGCCGCTGCGGGTGGGCTAGTGATTGGTTGGTGGTTGGTAGACAATGGTTCACTTGGACCTGCTGATTGCTGGTCTAGATTGTTATCATCACTGGCTGCTGGTTGATCTGTACACAGGCTTGTCGATGGAGTGGAATCACCAGCCAGCAGTTTGTGGAGCGAGGGCTGATCATGTGGTACTGGTTGTAGATGTGCAGGTCTACCATCTGGGTCATAATATGACTTTAGTCGATTCGTGTGGATGAGTGATTGTATTCGTTTGTGTGAGTCACTGTGGCATAGCTGATAAGTGTGGTTGGGTCCAACGTCGACAATGTAATACAGTTCGGTCCAGCGATGGAGTAGCTTTGCAGATTTGCGGATTGTGTAAGAGAACTCTGACCGAGGGTGAAGGTAGGGTCTTTAGCTTTCTTATCATACAAAGATTTGTTGCATTGCTGAGCAGGAGTGAGATTATCCTCTGCAATTTCCTGAAAGATTTCTAAATTGCGCTTGAGCTTCTCCATGTGCTCTTCGGATTTTGATGATATAACTGTAGGTGGGTCAAGCATGTCATCTGCTGGTGTCCGCATAGGTTTGCCGAAAAGCAACTCGAACGGGGAGTATCCAGTTGAATGAAGGCATGGTATCTTTCTGTGAGCCATTAGTACACCTGGTAATACGTCTGACCAGTTTTGCTGTGCCTCGTCAATGTATGATCGTAGTGCTGTTTCTAGGGTTCTGTTGAAGCGTTCGCAGGTACTGTTCGTCTGGGGATGGCACGAGCTGGTGTGGTGTCGCTTTATATCTAGCCTTTTACAAAGTTCCGAAAGTAGGTTAGACATCAAATTACGACCACGATCTGTCACAAGAATGCTGGGAGCACCATATCTACATACAATGTTGCAAAAGAAGACATTGGCTATCTCAGATGCTTCTTGAGTCTTTACGGGAAATCCTTCGACCCATAGGCTGAAACTGTCGACTGCTAAAAGTATGTACCGAAATCCGTCTTTTGTAGTAGTCATGGGACCTATCACATCCAACTTCCAACATTCGAAAATGGCTACTACTGGAAGGGGATGCAATGGTGCTGCATGGTGGCGAGTTGGTTGTTTCGTTCTCTGACAAGTTATGCATGTCTGAATGTACTCATGAATATCTGTATACATATGGGGCCAATAATAGTGCTGAAACCGAGGCATATGTGCGGTCGAATACTTGATGGCCATCTCCAGTGTTGGAGTCATGATGATTTTGCAGAATTTCAGCTCGTAGTGATTTTGGAAGTGCTAACTGACGCCCAAGCCATAACTCTGCTGGTAGTTTCTTAGCACGTCTTTCATGAAGATGATAGAGTAGATTGTTCAATATAACATACTGCTGACTTTCGGCAACTGTTTTAACTGCTTTATTCTCATCATCTGGCAAGGTACCATGTTCAAGGTAAGTCTTGATAGGAGCAAGATCTTCACATTCATTTTGCAGTTTGACTACTTCACCATGACGCTGACTGAATATGTCGCTCTCTGCTGGCTCTTCTTGATCTGAGACTATACAGATTGGAATGCCAGTAGGAAATGCTGGTGAGGGTTCATTGTATTCTAGGTGTACTTCAGTTCTGAGAGCTGTCTTTGGACACTCGACCACATCAACATTAAAAATGTCATCAAGCTCATTATCAGATTCAGCAGGGGGTGGTTCGTCATAGCTTTGTCTGGACTGGTGCTTGCTTCCATCATGATGTTGAATCTCGAAACGATAGCGTTGCAGCATGAGTGACCAACAGGCGAGTCATCCTGTAGAATACTTTGTTCTTCAACCATTTTAGAAACACATGATCCGTGATAACTGTAATGGAACCATTTGCAAGATAGGTGTGATATGACTTAATTCCTTCTACTATAGCTAACCATTCTCTGTCTGTAATTGACCATTTCTTCTCTGCATAGCGTAGTGCGCGTCCACCAGAGGAAATAGGGTGTTCTTTCCCGTTGCTGGCCTTCTGACCTAGGATAAATCCCATAGCTTCGCCTGATCCATCTACCGAGAAGATAAATGGCTTTGACATATCCGGAAAGACTAGCACTGGTGCTGTTGTTAGTGCAGTCTTCAAGTTCTGGAAAGATGTTTCACACTCTTCTGTCCACTTAAAAGTTGCATTCTTCATTAAGAGTTTGTGAAGTGGTGCTGCTATATCTGCGAAGCCTTTTACATATCGCCGATAATATGAACACAGGCCAATCCAACTCCTGACGGCACGACAATTTCTTATCCTTGGGTACTCTTTAACGACTTTGTTCTTATCTTGGTCAACTTCTATGCCATTAGTTGAAATTACATGACCTAAATAGGCCACTTTCTTTGCTGCAAACTTACACTTTGATGGCTTCAACTTCAAGTTTGCTTTGCGTGGTCTATCAAATACATGTGAAAGGTGTTTACGGTGCTCTGTCAAGTTCTTGCTGAAAACCAAACCATCGTCTATGTAAACCAGGGCGAATTTCTAATTTAGTCCTTGTAGAACTTGTGTCATGACCATCTGAAATGACATAGGGGCATTCATCAAACTGAATGGCAATTTTCTTAAATTGATATAGACCATTATGGGTCACGAATGCTGTTTTGTGCTTGGTAGATGGATCCAGAGGAACTTGCCAAAATCCGCTCGCAAGGTCAAGAACAAAGAAGTAGTTAGTTGACGATTCACCCACCACATCGAGAATGTCATTAACTGAAGGCAGAGGGAAAATTTTGGGTTCTGTTATGCGATTTAAGCGACGATAATCGATCGCAAAGCGAAAGTCTCCAGTTTTCTTCTTGATGAGTACATTGGGACTGTGCCAAGTTGGATTTGATGGTTCGATTATGTCATGTTGCAGCATATCGTGTATTTGACGTTCTATTTCTGCTTTATGTTCATTGGTGGTTCTGTAAAAACATTGCCTCTGTGGAGGAGCATTTCCTGTATTGATGCGGTGGTAGTAGAGATTGCAGGAAATGTCAATTTCCCTTTCTCCGAGATCTAACAATACTCACCATTCTGTTACTTCTGATATACAGCTGGCCCTGACAGCGGCTCTAGGATTATAGACTTAGAAAGCTTTACCGACTCCTGGGAACCGGGTACTCGGCTCCCAACTGCCGAGTACCCGTTTACCATAGAGCTCATATTGTTTGCATAGCCACCAAACAAGAGAAAACTATGGCTTGCCTCCGTGGGGCTGGGAGGCTGGGTCCGTAACAGAATGGTGAGTATTGTTAGATCTCGGAGAAAGGGAAATTGACATTTCCTGCATTCTCCTTCGATCAATACTCACCATTCTGTTACTTCTGATATACACCAGATTTGATCAGTAACCTGGTGGGAAGAGGCAAGCCATAAATGCAAATTTTGCCCCTTGGAGAAAGATTTTAGACTTCAAACTTGACTAACGGAGACCTAAAAGGACCGTCAAGTTCACGGAACCGAATCACATTCGCGTCACAGTCCCCCCCCCCCTTTTTCCTCCTAAGAAAAGGGAGAGAACTAACGAACATGTATCTCGCCTGAAAACACAAATATGCCAAGAGGGTTAACTGCTCCCTGCATACTCCATGTAATTAGCCTGGGAATGAGCATGAATATATAAGATGAATGAACATGATACATATCCATAATACAAAAAACTCTCACTATTGAATTACCTTATGATAATTGGACTTCAGACGTACCGCCTCCAACCATTCACCGGTTCGGCCAACAGTGACACAATCTGGTTGACATCCTCTCGCTTGACCATGCCTGCTTTAGGTTCTTTTCTTACCGAAGTGAGAAAAGGGTGAAAAGCAGTGTGGTCACTAACTATCGTTTCAGAACAGCTAAAGCGAGTGGATTGGCTGAGTCTGACACATCCCTCATATAGTAATCCGTGAATGAGGACTCACAGTGCCATTGTGCAACGGCCATGATGTCCTATAACGGAACACCATTGTAAAGGGCGGTCGAGGCGGCTATTCCTCTGACATTGTCTGCCCTTACGCCTTGCACCTGGTGCCCAGTCGCCATCTCGTGAGTAGTCTGAATGCATTCGACCACCCAACGAGAGATAGTATCCATGGATGCGGCGCCATAAGACTTTTTATGGCAGATCCACAGATGTCTATCGTTCGACCGTAACGAGTCAGTCCGTTTCTTGTACTTAGTCAAAGCACGGACCGGGCACCAGACACTGGCATCACGTTCAAACCTAGTTAACTTCGGTATAATGATCGGTTTGCCGGGATATCTCAAAGATTGGTTCTTTGACATAACCTCTGCTCTTGGCAGAAGACGCAGACCTTCTCCAGAAACAATAAATCGGTTCCTCTCTGCCGAAAGCGCATGGATCTCACTGCGCCTTCTAGCTGAGGAAGCTGCCAATAGAAAGACCGCCTTTAGAGTCAAATGCTTTAGACTAGCCGAACGCAACGGTTCGAAAGGGTGCTTGGCCAGTACATTAAGCACTAAAGATAGACTCCAGGCTGGAATGACTACCGGTTGTCTCGGTCGGAGATTGCTCATTCCCTTCAACATCACATTTAACTGGGCCACCTCTGGACTATCCCTGTTGGCTAGACAGGGATAACTGATGCCAAAGCTGACTTGTATCCAGCAACTGTGACGGGAGCTAGTCCTCAAAAGAACAGCTCACAGAGAAAGTCTGCTATTTGCTGATAGTGGATTGAAAAGTATCAATACCATTTTCTTCACACCAGTCTGCAAATCTGTTAACCTTGTTGTTATATGACTTGAAGGTTGACCTCCTTCTCGCAGCCGCGATGAAATCAGCAGCCTGTCGAGAAAAACCTTCCGACGTGGAACGTTGTTTGATAACATCCACGCAGTCATTGAACATTTCGGGACGCTCGTGTAGGAAGCGTCCCTTACCCTGGGAGATTATGTTCGGAATCTCGGGCAACTGCACAGGATTTTCCACCAGCCGATCTAGAAGATCCGTGAACCACGCCCTGCTCGGCCAATACAGCGCTATTAGCAGGACCAGACACGGTTCCTCCCTGACCTTCACCAAAACCTTCGGTAGAAGAATGGTGGGTGGGTACGCGTAAGCGTGCATCCCTCTCCAGCTTATCGCCAGAGCGTCTGTATCGACGGCATTTGGATCTGTAATCGGCGAGACATATGTCATGATTTGAGCATTTTCCTTTGTGGCGAACAAGTCCACGTTGGGTTTGCCCCAATGCTCGAAGATCCGTCGCAGAACTGGAGGGTTGAGGGACCATTCTGTTGGCAGGATTCTCTGTCTGCGAGACAAAGCATCCGCCAGAATGTTCAATCGGCCAGGAATACGAGCTGCTTTCAAAACAACCGAGTAATTCCTGCACCACTGAATCAAGTGCCACACCCTGATACACAGAGTGGGCGACCTGGTCCCGCCTTGGCGATTTATATATGATACTACTGTCGAATTGACCGACCGTATCACTATAACCCTGCCCCTGATCATCGGAAGGAACTCTTCCAACGCCAGTTCCACTGCCATCATTTCCAACAGATTGATATGCAGCTGACTCCGGGAGAGTCCATGTGCCCGAGACCTGGTTCTCCCAGGCAGGCACCCCACCCTTCCAGCGATGCATCCGTGTAGACGGACAGCTGGGGGCGGGGTAGGTGCAGCGAAACCCCTAATAGGAGATTCTGACGCTGTTTCCACCATAGAAGATGCGATATTATCGGCTCCAAAACTGGCAACAGTTTTGACAGGGGTTCTGTTCTCTGTTTCCACAGAGACATCAGATACAACTGGATAGCCCTTCGCATTAGAGCATCGTACGGGATACCTGCTCCATGGAGACCATCATGCCCAGCATCTGAAGGAACCGCCTCGCCTTGAATGTGGTTTACCACTCGAAAACTCTTGAGGATGGCTAACAGAGACACCACTCTGGGCTCTGACGGGTAAACCCTGCCCTCCTCGAGGTTGAATCGCATCCCCAAATAAACGAAACGTTGAGTGGGCGTCAACTCGGATTTCTCCTCGTTGACTATGCAGCCTAGATCTGAAAGTAACTTCAGAGTCAGAGCAGTATCCACGTTCAACCTGGCTGCCGAGTCTGCCTTAAGCAGCCAGTCGTCTATGTAGGTGTGTAGCGCCACGTTCTCTTTTCTGAGAAACGCTGTCACCGCAAGGACCACTCTTGTGAAAACCCTCGGAGCTGTCGACAGGCCAAACGGGAGACTGTAAACTCCCATACTTGATTCTGAAACGCAAATCTCAGAAACCTGTGCCAACTCCGATTCATAGGAATGTGGAAATATGCATTTTTCAGATCGATCGATACACACCACATTCCTTTCCTCAATCCCGCATTACCGACCTCGGCGTTTCCATCTGGAACCGAGGCGTATGGATAAACCAATTTAATGGCCTAAGATTGAGTATGGGTCTCCATCCCCCTGTGCTCTTGGGGACAAGGAACATGTTTGAATAGAAGCCTGGAGTGTTTCGATTTGCTGGTTTTATTGCTCCCTTCAGAAGCAAACCCGACACTTCCTTTTGAACGGCTTCTAACTTGTCTGGCTCCCTTGGTACGGGTGTCTAGACAGGTGCCAAAGACAGATTTTGTGGTGGAAAGTCCCACCACTCCGGCATGTAACCCTGGGATAACCATCCCAGGACCAGACTGTCTGACGTCACACCTTGCCAGGCCTCGACGAAACGCATGAGCCTTCCACCCACCATAGACGCCTCGACGTCTAACGGGGTTGTCCGGCTCGCAGTCCGCCCCCCCCCCCCCCCTCTTTCTTAACGAGAGAGAGAGAACCATTTCGTTCTAGGCACGACGGGTATAACTGGCACCGCTGTTCCTGTCGCACAGGCGCGGTCCAGGCGGATATGAAGGGAGCTTTCGTACCCTCAGGTACGCTTCGAGCCCTTCTGTCCGCCCTTTGAGGCCTTACCCTTACCCTTCCCCTTCCCGCCTCTAGGGCGGTCAGGAGCAACATTGGGGAGGGTAGGCGCCTCTACAACCTTCCTGGGCTTCTTTGCCGGCGGTGGCTCTGAAACCCCAGCTGAAGCAGAAGTCGCAACAGGCCTAGCTTTCGCCTTGCCCTTATGCTTCTTCTGCTCCTTTGAAGGTTGTCCCGTTAGCGGTTTCCCCACAGGCCCTAGTGCATGCGCTTGCCGCACTAGCTCTAGCTGTAGGTTTCCGCTAACCGATTCTGCGCGATACTGGCGGTATCCTCTAAGATGGCCCACGCTTGGCCACCGAAGATGCTAGGCCCTGTCAGGGGTGTCCCAAGGAGACGCTCCCTGACTGCCGTAGCCGGACGCATATGGTCAATGACCATTTGCCTCCTGGATTTCGTCACACGCGCTTGCACCATTGCCAATGCGTCCATCGACAGCACCAGGCCGTCATTGACACATGAAAGCGCCACAGGTGGCACAGGGTGGCCTGCCCCGCTTCAGCCCACACCGACTGAAGGAGACGATAAGAGTGGTTGACAGCGCTCATCGCTGCCCTCACACCCTCATCGCATAGGGACAGGACTTCTTCCTGGTGTACCTGAGACTTGTCCACAAGTGCCGGACCGGGGTGACGCGGCACGGCACTCTGGACGCCCAGTACCCATCGGTCATCCTCCGTGACCGACGGGACTACACCATACCTGTCGTATTCCCCCCGCGGAATACGACATCTTGCCCGCACCTCCCTGGAGGCCACAGGGAGCTGACCCTTGGTCATCAGTTGTTTGCTATAAATAGCATCCAACCATTCTATGAACCGTGGATCCAGTCCCACTGACTGGATCCGGGCCGCGGGCAAAATCCCCGTCCTGATCGACGCAACCGACGGACGGGGCGCATCTTCATCGGCCGTGGCCGAAACCACAGACGGGTCAACCCTGGCTAGCCACGCCAGAGCATCTGACCAATCTACCTCCGATGAAGACACCCCCGCAAACACGTCACCCGTTGACGTGCTCACGGGTCTGCCAGCCACGGCCTCCCAGCAAGGAGCCACGGCTGACACGCCAGGCACTCCGGTACCACACGGTTCCGCCGCCACCCCATGAAACACTCCGGTCCATGGGGTAGGTCCGCACTGAAAACCGTACGGACCCGTAGCAGTCGCGGAACCATAGCCGGACACGGGCGCCCACGGCACCCCACGTCCGACTGCTGGACCAGGCGAGATAGGTGAGTACCACGCCCGGCCCGGCACACCCGTTCCCGTGACGGCTGGTGCCAAACCAAGCCGCACGGAACCGGTGCACGGTAATGGATTTGCCTCAGCCACAGGCGGAGCCGCTGACCTGGCTTGCGCCAAACCAGACAAATGGAGGCCGGTTCCGTCTAGGACGGAATCAACCTCCATATTCTCCACCTGCGGCTTCACGGGCCGCAGCAACCTCTCCTCCTCGTCTTCAGACTCCGAAGAGTCGTCACTAGACGAGTCAACCGTGGAACCGTCCTGGCGGACGGCTCCCACACCTGACGGACCGGCCACCGCTACTGGACCACCCGGAGGTGGCCGCAGAGAAACAGAAACCCGTCTGGCCGAAGCCAGACGGGACTGCCAGGGGGCCGTACGAGACGGGCCCCTCGGTAACCAGTCCAGAATCCTGTCCGAGGACAGGATCCGTACCAGGCATGGGGAGAAACTGCCCCCCAACCTTTGGTAGCAGGGACGACACCAGCGTGGTCAGAACGCTATGCAGAAAAACCCTGCAGAGCCGGACCAAACCACGCCGGCGGTGCCATCTCCGCCACCTCCAGCTGGGGATGTGGAGCACCCGCACCGGCCGAACCGGGCGCTCCACGATTTACTCTCGGACCGCCTGACCCCGCGTCAGACCCAGCCAAGTCCTTCTGGGCAAGGAACTTAACCATCGTTTCGACGGACCACACTGCACAAACATTACACCTATGATCTATATTACACAGGGCACACCTAAAACAGACATGGTCCTTGAACATTACACGGACAAACTTATGGCAGTCGTCACATGATGGCGGGGCTGGCTTGGCCTATAAAATAAGCACAAACCTACAATAAACAAGCGGAACGAGACCCGGATGGAAGGCAGACAATTAATTTTCAAATAATTTGACTCATAAATTAACCGTAACCTCCCCGCACCCCACCCCGCCACGTTACAACAACGATCGCATTGATTATGACGACAGGTACGCGGCGGGCACAACACACCCATAATAGATCCCCCAGGATGTGTAACGGCTCCAGGAATCATATCGCATAGCATTCAGGGTATATTTACTAATCAATATAAATTATACTCCTAACGAACGCAGCACGATATGTGAAGAAAACAACAAAATGTATAACAAAACTGCTGTCTCACACGGTAAAACCGCAGACCACACATCTACTCAAGAATTTTGAAACCACCGATCATTGCAAACCGATTGTGATCGCACGTAAACTTGATCATTCCAAAGTTTCCGGTACCATTTTTAGTACGCAGCACCCAGAATAAGATGCGCGAATTAATGAAAAAATTTTCTTCACATAAACATCCGAGCGACCGGGTGTGACGTCACCCGCTCGGATTCTACGGAGAACGACGTCAGCCGATATTCGTGTTAGAAATACCGTAGCATCCAGTTGATGAGATGCGCGCTTACTAAACAAATTTGCATAAGTAACCTGAACGGTGTTTCAAAAAGATATTTTAAATTGGGCATAGTTTTCGGAAAGGATTGAAAACAATTAATTAGGTTTTATATATATAAGATCTCTTCAAGGGCAAAGAATGAGGCCAGCTCTCCTACCACCTAGAAAAGATCATTCCCAAAAAGAATATGAATATCAAAATGCCATCTAACAAACGCGGCCGCTAGTACAAAAAGAATGATTTCAGAGTTAAAACACCTATTTTCATATCTGCCGATCGCCTGTTGGGGTTTAAAGAAGGCGATCGTCTGGCATATATCGTTGTTAGCACACGTCCCAGATTCTATGGGGTCAGAAATTGGAACATGCGACACAACGAAATTTAGAGACCTAAGTCTTTTAACTATGGATAATAAAGAACAATACAACCTGGTTGTCTTGGGCGGTATTCTCCATAGTCCTTAGTTAATCCTTTCAGAACACACAAACTATCACTGATTAAAGACTTAGATTATTTTAAAACACTAAAATCCTTAATGCAAAAAGCATGTATTGCTCTTGTCGCTATGCAAACAAGAATGAGCTCTATGGTAAACGGGTACTCGGCAGTTGGGAGCCGAGTACCCGGTTCCCAGGAGTCGGTAAAGCTTTCTAAGTCTATAATCCTAGAGCCGCTGTCAGGGCCAGCTGTATATCAGAAGTAACAGAATGGTGAGTATTGATCGAAGGAGAATGGTAGTTCCTAATTCTGATATATCTTTTGCGAACACGTCTCTGTTCTTACCCAGAAATGATAAGAATGTTAGTTTCTCATTTTTTGTTAGATCTGCATCGTCCAGAGTGAATCCAAGCCGTTTAGCTTTAGCAATCTCGATATTATCAGCTGATGCGTCATCTAAGATTGGGTACACAGAAGTGGATTCGGGGGGTTTGATGTCTGTGTAGCGACGCTAATTTCCACCTATCTCGAAACACGGGGGATTAGCTTGGTGGCAATGGCTTTGCCACACTTCAGAAATGGCCAGGATGAGGTGGCAGGCAAAAATCTGTGAAGACACTTCAATAATATTCAACAAGACGGTTCTTCAAATAATAAATGACTTCAACTTTTAATAATTTTAAATTGACTGTATACACAAACTGATGTTGATACAAAATTTCTATACAAACTATGAACGCTATATCTATCTACTATTCTGGCTTAAATCTATGTCTACTATCTATCTATCTCTATCTATGTCTGTCACTGTTTCTCTCACTCACTCTATCTGTCTCATATACAAATTCATTCACATTTTATAGCTAGTAGTCGTTAGAGTCAACAAAAAGGTAGTCAAGAGACATGTTCAAAATAAGGTCAGAACATGTCTAAAATCATTAATAATTTGTTTAAAGAATCCAGTTTTTACTAATAGTACTTTTGTGAATACCAGATTTATGCAATTCAATGAAAAATATAATTAACCACTTTCATTCTGTATACGTGCTGACAGTATTTTACTCTGACAAATTCAGAAAATCCTGATGAATATTTGAAAACAATCAAAGCGAAAGTTGTTTCTCCTTGAGGCAGCAACAACTTTCAGTCAAACTATTTCCAAAATAATATGCAGGTTCCTTATGCCGATGTCTTGAAATCATGTTTATGAAAACGGTTAACGGATTATAAACATGCATTTTCATAAGTACATGTATGTTATTATATATAAAGGTTCAGCATATACATGTCTTGTAATATTGTGGTTTATTATGTCCACACTGCAGGCTGGGTCACTTTAATTGTCCTGGCTATTAATTGGGCTATTGTCCTCTATCCACTATACTCCTAGAATCGTCACGCTTGATTTCATATGATTCAGCTGGCCATGATTAGGAACATTCTAATTTATGCTGGATAAAATCAATAATATATAATTTCACGCAGAATTTCCTATACCTGGCCTAATAGGACCATGACATCTGTTTGGATGTCCTCTTCATTGATGTGGTGACCAATTGCTATTACTTTCCCGGGCTTTAGGGCGATGCTTGAATTTGTGGGGTTCAGGATGCAGTATCATGTTGTTCCTCTCATTGCTTGAGTAATACATTTGGCTCCCATTATATTTAAGGTTGTCAGTAAGTGAGCTGCTGGTTGGAGATATAGTACTTGGCTCTCTGTAGAAGCTAATCTAAGTGGCAATTCAACTTCACAATTTGATGGGATGGTAACTTTACTGGCTGTCCTGGCTAGACATATTTTGCCCTTATCGGTCTCTAAAGGCTGTTCAGTAAGGCCGTCTTGTAGTGATATGGTGTTGGTATCCAGATTAAGTCTAGCTTTGTTGTCCTCTAGGAAGTCTATTCCAAGGATCATCTGACATGGTAGTTTCTCGAAAACATGAAAGCTGTGTGTTATGGTTAATCGATTAATCAAAAGATCCAGCTCAGCTGTTCCTGATGATTTTTGGCATCATTCACCTACGCCATTTATGAAGTGTATTTTGGAAGGGCCTAATGTCGGATGTGATTGTAGGTTATTCAGAAGTTGCGTTGAGAGGCATGATATTGAGGCACCTGTGTCCACCAGTGCATAAACTGTAACGTTGTTGACCTTGATTTCCATTCGATTTCTTGAAATTGGTGCTACTAATGCGGATTGTTGGGATGATGTCTCTGTGTACTTCTTGATCTTTGTTTGTTTGGTTTTATACTGTCTGTCCCTACTAATAAATGGATGTTTATGACGAGCAGACAGGCATCGTGTATGTCATTGTTGTTGATATCTGTTCTTTGGCGCTGATCTGCACACTCTGGCAAAATGGTCATATTTTCCACATCTGCGACATATTTCACCCTGGGCTGGACAGTGGGAATGACGATGATACTGACTACCACAATTTCCACATGTATTTTGCTCATGTTGATAGTCGGGTCTAAAATTAGGGTTGCGAGGTCGATTTGAATAGTTGCGTTGCTGTTGAGGATGCCGATCATCGCTATGTGGAGTTTGTTGATAGGCATAATTTGAATAGCTGTGTTGCTGTTGTGGCTAGTGATCATCGTACGGTTGAGTTCGTTCATAGTCATCGTTTTGTTGACGGTAACCTTTGTTGGATTTGTGTGTTGGTTTGAGAATGTGTCGGTTGAGGCTGTCGATCCTGTCTAGTTTGAATTGCCGAAATCTGTGTAAACATATTATTCATTCCCGCCTCTAGTCGCTCAATCGCTGCAACTATAGATTTGGATCTGTGATCGGTCACTGTAGCCTCTGTAAGTGTGGCGCTGCGTATAATCTCATCGATGGTGGCTGCATCACATTGCAAAACAAATTGTCGCAGTCCTTGTCTAAGGCCATTCAAGATGATCTGCATCGTTTGCCCATCCGATAGTTCCAGGATCGTTGCTTGATTTCTAATTTTAGTAATAAAATCCTGAGGCTTCTCACCCTGTGCTTGGTATGTGTGGTATAGTTCTGCAATTCATGACCACTTGGTGCGCTCATCCGGACCATATCTTTCTAAAAATCCTGTTTTGAGATCGTAGTCATCCTTGGTAGCTTGTGGAAGACTCATATACCAACGTAACGCGTTGTTTGCTAGTAAAAAGAGGCAAGGCAGATCGAGCTTGTTCATCGTTTAATCTTCTAGTAGTCGCCATTAACTCAAACTTAGTTAACCATAGCTTTGGATCTTCATTGGCTGTACCACTAAAGGCAATTAACCGAGATGGAATCTGTAATGACATGATGAAATCTTGCTGATTAATGTCGCTGTTGCTCGTGCTACTTACAACCTGCTGCTGCGATGCTGCTGTTTCAATATCCCTGCTTCGGGTGTTTTGCGATGGTCCCTCTGTCGACATGGTTTTATTAACCACATGATTCAATGCCAAGTGTTACCGGACTACTACTGCAGCTGTTTTTTATAGTGTTGTACAGTTCATTCCCATAATTCTGAGTGTAAGACAGTGTGCAACAGGAACTAGTAATGCAATGCAGTTGAATACATTTATATATAGTTTTCAGGATGCATAAGTCCCAGCGATCTGTCTAAATTCATATGCACGTCAATGTTAAACACGCAAATCAGAGTTCGCCTAACCCACACCTATACTACTCACGTGTCAATCCATATGATTGAGATTTCACTTCTGAATGTCATGTAAATCCATATGGTGGCATACCCGGATCTATCTCCACCAATTATAGCAGCGTGTTGGTCTTCAATGGGGGATTAGCAACAGTTTTTAATAACGCATCACAACTAAACTGATTTTAAACTATATATGTGTATTCTGTAATCTTCCATTTATAATCTTCGTTATGTAGGAGGGTATAATTACAGGGCAATTATCTTGTGATGTACTACTTCACCCATTTCATTCCATGCAGATGACAGTTATTACTTTACTGAACACCATTGCTAACACCATGATGAATAGTTTTAACACAATTTGGTTATCTTGGGTCTAGCTTATATATTTGAAATCATTTTAACTAATTTGTATGATTTTAAAGATGGCGTGATTTCATAGAGATGAAAACCTGTTTCCAGGGAATGCAGAATGAAATAAGTTCAAGATCAGTGGCTTTGATTAAATAAAGGTGGTACAAAGCTCACATAGGATAAAAAGCTTAATTGGTAACTGGTCAGGGAGAATTGTGTTAATTCAAAAATGTATTAAAGTTCATAGCATTTATCAGATCTTTATTTTGTCAATTCAGAGCGAGACTATTTTTGGAAATTTACCACTGAAATTACTGGCTCAGTTATCCAGCTAGCCATTCCAGTTGTAAATTTTCAAAAATAGTCTTCCACTGGCGTGCCAATGGCCATTTCTCAAACTCATTGCAGGTGTTTTGGCCGGCTTAGTTGTTAAAGTGTTAAAGGCTAACTTGCTCATCACTGAATTATCAGTATCTCAAATTCTAGTCTTCAAACCAAACATAACTAAGTTGTTAAAATTAATTTTAATAGCCATAGGGAGACAAAAGTATTCAGTCAAATTAATTTTAAAATATTCAATAAATTATCTAATAACAGCTGGCATAATAAATATCATCAACCTGCATATAGAATGAAATGTGGTAAATGGTATCATATAGATCATCATTTAGGATGAAATGCATTAAGGGCATATAAAGTTATGTGTATAATTACAAATATTACATGTACATTTTATAGCCAACAATGTTCAGTAAATCTATGACAAATATGACTGGAATTGATTGGAACTGAATTGAAATTTATCAATTAAGGTCAATTCAAATTATCAATTCCAAATCCAATTCCAATTCTGGTGTCCTAAAATTTATCAATTCCAATTCCGGAATTGAATTGGAATTGACTGATCAATTCCAATCGGAATTGACCCCAACCCTGTTGATGACATTAATTGGTTGAGTTTCACAATTGTGAAATTTTCGGAAGGTGTGTTGTCTGTGAGTTGGGATGTTATTTTGCTCGAAATGGCTCATTAAATTAAAGCAGATGATGTGTTCCAGCATCTTACAGCAAATGCATGTGAGGCAAACCAGTCTATAGTTACTTGCTAAGGACCGGTCACTTTTTTATATAACGGACAAATTTTTGCCGATTTCCATTCAGTTGGGATAACTCCTTTATCTAAGGACTGTTGGAAGAAATGTGATAGTATGTCTGACAGTTCTTTGAATATTCGCGGATGTATTTCGTCTGGCCCCATGGCTGTTGATGTTTTCAGACCATTTAATAATTTCTTAATTCCATTTGGGCTGATGGTGATGTTTTCCATTTTGCTTGTTTTAGGAATTGAGTAGGGTATTTTGCTAAAGGTTGTTTCGGTGAACACGCTAGTAAATTGGCTGTTAAGTGCTTCGGCTTTGCTGAGGTCTGTATCTGCGAGAATTCCATTTGCTTTGAGTGGCGGGATTCCTTGTTTGTCAGATTTTTGGTTGTTAATATACTTCCAAAAGGGTTTCCGAGTCAGCTTTGATGTCACCGAGCAAATTGGCGACAAAGTTGTTGTGGGAACCCAGAACTTCTTTCTTAATTTGCTTTCACAGAGCTTTCCAACTATCTTTTAGGTGTAGGCTGCCAGTCTTTTTAAACTGGCTGTGTGTTTTGTCCCTGCGCCTAATCAATGCCCTTATCTTATTGTTTATCCAGGATAATGATAATGATTGTTGGAGCGAGATAGCTTACTAGGTACATTTTTTCATTTAGTAATTCTTAATTAGTTGCCAATTGGTTTCGATATCATGGTCATTCACATGACCATTGAAGTACTTCGTTTTTGCAAACTCCAATGTATCTTTACGCATAGTGCCATAGTCTCTTTGACAATATTGAAAGAAATGTCTGTACGTGGTTTCTTTTTGTCAGAGACATTGCAGACGAGGGGTAGTAGTATTAGTAGCAATAGTAGTAATAGTAATAGTAATAATAGTAGTAGTAGTAGTAGTCGTAGTAGTAGTAGTAGTAGTAGTAGTAGTAGTAGTAGTACGCTATGCTCAGCCACTACCGGGCATAGCGAGTTCATCGTAGGCCTCGTGTGGACTATAGTAGTAGTAGTAGTAGTAGTAGTAGTAGTAGTAGTAGTAGTAGTAGTTTAACTTTCAAAGTTCATATTTTATATTTATCACATGTTGTTGTGGGTGCTCCAATCAAGTGGAGGATGATACATACAGAAGAAGAAGTAGGTTATGGATTCCAGTAATGTCAATTTGGCAGCGGGCCAGCACAGTAGTAGTATTATTACCATAGCTTATTAAAGCTGCTATGTCACAGCATTTCTTTATTGTAAATCAGTCGCTAGGCTATATACATAATCTCATTGCGTCAGAAGTTCATATTTGCACAATGCCGCCAATAAAACGATGTAATTCCACCGTTATCCCGATCGTCAAATAGTGCATTTTTACAGCAATTACTGATCTTATCCATCTAGTTTATATTGTATTCAGTGGGCATCTCATAAATTTTCATACAGGGAAATCCCTCTTATCATGTGACATATTATTGTTTCACTTTCGGTTTCAAATGACGTCAGGGTGGGGCATCATCAGTAAATACTATTAACGACTAAATGAAATGATAGGCTAGACTAAAATAGGTGAATTAGTTGTAAACTGGCCAACAATACAAGTAATGTGCACCATGTGTAAGTGAATGTGGCTTGCGTTATCAGTTTTCGTAACGCGTTCACAATAGTTAGCAAACTATTGCAGTTGTTACGAAAACGGGCAACGCAACCCACATTCATTCATTCATAAGTGTGTCTTACCAGTATTGTGGTATTTTTGTTACGGGACTTTCATTATGAAAAAGCAATCATCTCCTGATTTTTCTTGACCTCATCTCGGACTACCTTGAAATTACAAATATATGGGAGGAGAAAGAGAGGGGTGACTTTTTGACAATTTTCAACCGACCGCATGAGTGACAGATCGGGTGACTGGCCGATTGCATGAGTGACAGATCTGATGGCTGACTGGCTGCATGGGTGACAGATTGGACTGCATGGGTGCTGGACTGATGGGATGCATGAGTGACAGATCAGAGAACTGCATGAGTGATGGACTGACTGACAGGCTGACCAACCGACTGATCGATTGCATGAGTGACAGATTGGATGACCAACTGCATGAGTGACGAACTGACAGACTGGATGACTGACAGCTCGGATAGCTATATGAGTGACGGACTGACGGACTGGCTGACCGACCAACCTACTACATGAGTGACAGTTCAGATGACCCACTGGATGAGTGATGACTGCGTGTGTGACGAACTGATGGACAGGCCAACCAAACGACTGAATGAGCAACCAAATGATTGACCGACTTACTGCATGAATGACAGAGCAGATGACTGACTGACTGCATGAGTGACAAATCAGCTGACCAACTGCATGAGTGATGAACTGCATGAATGACAGATTGGTTGAATAATGAACCAACGGACATAATGACTGGCCGATCGACAGCATGAGTGACAAATTCGGATGACTGACTGCATGAGTGATAGACTGAACGTGTGCATGAGTGACCGAGTGGATGATTACATGAGTGACGGACTGACAGACAGGCCGAACGACCGACTGCATTTGTGACAGATCAAATGACCAACTGCATGAGTGACGGACTGACACACTGTATGCGTGACAGCTCAGATAGCTGTATGAATGATGGACTGACGGACAGGCTGACTGGCTGCATGAGTGATAGTTCGGATGAATGACTGACTGCATGAGTGAAAGATCAGATGACCGGCTGCATGAGTGACGGACTGACAGACTGCATGAGTGACAGATCTGATGACTGCATGAGTGACAGACTGATGGATAGGCTGATGGACCGACCGAATGACTGCATGAGTGACAGTGCAGATGACCGACTGACTGCATGAGGTACAGATCGGATGACCGACTGCATGAGTGATGGACTGCATGAGTGGCAGATCTGTTGAATGACGGACATGACAAATGGCTGACTGACAGATCGACTGACTGCATGAGGGACAGATCGAATGACCGACCGACCGACTGCATGGGTGACAGATCGGATTAGCGACTGCATGACTGAGACTGATGGGCTGGACTGCAAGAGTGTCAGGTCGGTTGAATGACGGACAGACTGATGGCCATAATGACAAGCCGACCGACCGACAACATTGAGTGACAGATCAGATGACTGACCGACTGCAAGAGTGACAGATCATATGACTGACGACTGCATGAGTGATGGACTGACGGGATGTATGAGTGACAGAGCGGATGACTGCATGAGTGATGGACTGACGGACAGGCCGACTGACCAACCTACTTGATGAGTGACAGATCAGATGACTGACTGGATGAGTGATGGACTGATCGACTGCATGAGTGAGAGATCTGATGACTTCATGTGCGACGGACTGATGGACAGGCTGATAGGCCGACCAACCGGCCGAATGAGTGACCAAATGACTGACCCACTTACTGCATGAGTGACAGAGCAGATGACTGACTGACTGCACGAGTGACAGATCGGCTGGCTGACTGCATGAGTGATGAACTGCATGAGTGACCGATCGGTTGAATGACGGACTGACAGACATAATGACCGACCGACTGACTGGCAGCATGAGTGACTGACTGCATGAGTGACAGATCACATGACTGATTGCATGAGTGATGGACTCATTGGATTCATTAGTGACAGAGCGGATGACTGCATGAGTGATGGACTGACAGACAGGCCAAACGACCGACTGCATAAGCGACAGATCGGATGACCAACTGCATGAGTAACGGACTGACAGACTGCATGAGTGACAGCTCGGATAGCTGTATGAGTGATAGACTGACGGACAGGCCGACTGCATGATCGATAGTTCGGATGAATGACTGACTGCATGAATGATGGCCTGACAGACTGCATGAGTGACAGATTTGATGACTGCATGAGTGACATACTGATGGACAGGCTGACATGTGACAACTGGCCAAATGACCCACTGATTGCATGAGTGACAGTGCAGATGACCAACTGACTGCACGAGTCACAGATCGGATGACTGCATGAGTGGCATATCAGATGACTGCATGAGTGAAAAATTGGATGACTGCATGAGTGACTGCATTGTCACTCATGCAGTCATCTAATTTTTCCCTCATGCAGATATGATGACTGCATGAGTGACAGACTGATGGACTGCATAAGTGACATATCGGATGGCTACATGAGGGACAGATAGGGTGACTGCATGAGTGACAGACTGATTGACTGCATGAGTGACAGATAGGATGACTGCATGAGTGGCAGACTGATGGACTGTCCGAGTGACAGATCAGATGGCTGCATGAGTGATAGATCGGATGATGCCATAAGTGACAGACTGACGGACCAAACCACCCACCCACCGACTGACCAATCAACCGATCGACTGCATGAGTGACAGATCGGATGACTACATGAGTGACAGATCGGATGACTGCATGAGTGACAGATCAGATGACTGTATGAGTGACAGATCAGATGACTGCATGAGTGCCGGACAGACAGACAGGCTGACAGACCAAACACCACCCCCCCCCCCCCCACCGCACCCACTGACAGACCAACCAACTGACTATGTGGATGACTGACTTAGCGACGAATGAAGCTGTAAGTCACGTGTATGCGTATTCTACAAGCAAAACGTGAATAGTCGAATATTCTTCATTGATAGAATGATCTGGACAGCGAGGTCTAAGGCTCTTCAAACATCGATGTCGAACACAAATCAGGCCAAAAAATTTTAGTCAGAATTGTGAACGAATGGAATAACCTACCAGAAAATGTGAACAAATCAAAGACCGTAAATGCCTTTAAAATCGCTCTAGACAACTTTTGGAAACAAACCCAGCAGTAGGATAGTGTATCATATTTGAAAATGGACATAAAATAGGCAAAATGCTTAACTTCGTCCATTTCTGTAACTCTAACTCTAACTGCTTACTGACTGTGGCTCCCTATTAGCCGCAACAGTGCCGCTCAGATTTCAGTTCTTATTCTCTGGCCCGCAATCGGAGAATCTGCATCTAAGTTTCTGTAAGCCCTCAGCCGGCCATCCAGGGGCAACTAATTAAATAGAAGAGTCCCTCACCACCAACACTTCAGAGGAGCATTCCTGCGGATGGGCCTCGCGGCCTCGATGTAATTTCTCCAGTATGTAGAAGGGTTGTGAATCTTGGTGGACAACTCGTCAGATCTTCCGAACCACACAAGTGGCGATCAAACTTCCGTGCAGCATGTCGTGTGTTAATTAACTTTTAGGCCGGAGCTGGTGGGACTCTGCCTGGTATGCCTCAAGAGCTATGTGGAGTACCCGTGTACACAGGAATGTATATGCATTGCTTAATTATAAATTACAGCTGTAGCCCTTCATGTTATGGGCAACTTTAAAACTTCCGTTACCGGATGGACATTTTCAATAATCTGTTTAATTAAATGTATTAGCTATTATCACCATCTAGTTGACATCCGACTACAGTCGTTCTTCTTCACCGTCTTTGCGAGTGAGCCACATCAACAGTTCGGATGCAGAGATTTCCCAGCAACTTCAAAACCATGCCATCTCGCGTCCCTCATCTGTGACGCAGCATCCACAGTGATTTATTAACTTTTTCCGTACCGATGACTAATAGGTACTCATTTAGCTATTGTATTCATTCATTTCTTTACAGGTACTGATGACTAATATGTACTGACCAGTCGCCCGAGACCGCATTTTATAATTTATATCTTTTACTGTAAATATTATCCATATGTTTGTGCTTATGACTATCAAGCACCACAAGGTCCTATGACCTGATTTATTCTCAATGCTGTGATAGTTAGTTATATATGGCAGCAGCCATCCTAGTTACTTGTTTTGTTCATTTTATGTAAAAACACTAGGACCGCGGTACGCTAGGATACACTATACAGCAACTATAAATCGGCATCACTGTTCCCCCAGCATCAATTTTACACAGAGGTCACTGTTCATGTTCTCATTGAACCTGAAATGTGATCAACTAAACCTGGCTATTTTAGCTCGATAGGATTGGTTTAAAAGTAGTTAGGGACAACCACTCCGTAGGAGACATTTGTGTAAGCCTCTTTTCCGGATGTAGCGGACATGTAACACCGCACACCGGCTAGATTGTGTAAAATTGCCCAGATACCCTAGGGCCTCTTATTATGATGAGTGATTGTCTCTTTCTACGCTCCTCCAGCCGGCAGGCTTATTAATTGTCTGGAACTCCCATCGACACGTTGGCATGATCCGACTTGGGAAACTATTGGGGTTTCCAAGCGGTGAAGACCAAAGTGTTGCTTTCGCATACACCTCCTCTGTATCTTCGGATACCAGTTAGCATAGATAACCCCGCCAAAGTAGGAAACACTGCGAAAAGAGATTATTTTTAACCAGCCAGCAGTGCATCTCTGGGCATCCTGGAACTTAACCCTAGCGACAGGCAAGTGTTCGCTCCTTGGACTCTGGAGACGGATCTCGATATTTTAATTTTCCATACCTTTTCCATACCATAGCGGTACCGCGAAATATCAAATTTTCCATAGCTTTTCCAGCCCTGGAAATGGTTTTCTTAAATTTCCATGCTTTTGTCAGACTTCCATACCTGCGTGGGAACACTGAATAAACCATTTCATTAGCCTCATTAATCTCGCTACATCACACTACGTGTGAAACTTCGCCATGTCATGATGTTCAGTTGTTTTTGTAACTTTAAAAACTTTTAACGTATTCCAAACATGAAACAACTTACTTGAAGTTTTCAATTAGGTCAAGTTCTTCACGTCCCTGTTTATTTGTATTTTTCTATGCTTTCTTTTGAAGAAACTGTTCAGAATGTGTAGATTACATATCTGTGAAAATCCATCAGTTACCGACACTTATGATATATGCACCCACAACTCAACGCCTCATCTGACTCCTGCGTCAGTGTGTGCTCTGTTTATTATTTATTTTTACATTAACTTATTTTTACTTCCGTTTATCACGTGGTCATGGGCTTCCGTTTATGCGTTGTTTATCAGCCAACATTAAATGATCACATCAATTGTTAGTACCATTTCAACCGCTATGAGACGCGTAAATATACACATTGTAATCGTGAGTATTTCGGTCTCCTCAAGTGGGTCTACCCACACTGACAAAGACAAATGCTAAATTTATGATAAATGGCCATTATCCAACTTAAAGTTAAATGTTAATGTTAATATAGTTTATATTTTGAGGAAATCTTTCGGTGTACATTTTAAAATGGTTTACTGGTTATTATAAATATTATAAATGCTTTACTGGTTATTATAAATATATATGATAAACTATATGGGATAACCAATTAATCTACCCAGATCACGCAGCTTACTGGGCCGATGCTGGGCCAATACCGGGCCGATACTTTCAGTAGGCCTATCGTCCCGGTGTTGGCCCAGCATCGGCTCAGTAAGCTGCGTTATCTTACACGAACTTACACGAATCCTCTACTGACAGCAGGCGTCAGCAAGCCTCTAACGTCAGGAATGGGCTGCATATATTTATGGTTCATTTTAATGTTATTAAGTTAATTATAGCTTTATAATCTGCTTTATCATAACAGACCCTTGTTTTATTTGTAGTAGTGAATTCGCCATTTAAGCGAATCCCCATCTGTATAGTGGAATGGTCACTTTTTCCAAGTGGCGCATTTGTATGAATATTATCCACCATGTCAGGGTAATTAGTAAATACTAAATCCAATATTGTTGGCTTGTCGGACCCACGCCCTCTAGTAGGCATTGAAAGTAGCTGTTGTAAGAAGCTGTCTCTTACAGATTCAATAAACTTAAACGTAAAGTCTAGGCTAGAGCTCGAGGTGTTGTATGTGTTTGTAAACCAATTAATATGTGGCATATTAAAGTCTCCTAGGATGAGCGAGTGCAGGTTAGTGGTGTGTATTTCCTTAAAAATATGACAGAGTTCATTATTGTTTTGGTTATTAGAGTTTGGGCTTCTATAAAACACTCCCAAACGCAGTGTTTCATGTTTACATCGTATGGCGCAGAGGATGTATTCTTCGAACATACTTTGGTTAATGCTTAGTAGATTATAAGATAAAGTGTTTTTTATGTATAGTAAGATACCTCTTCCTATTGTAGTAGTAATATTTTTATCTTCAATGCTGTAGCCATCTAGATTGTAGTCCGCTATACTAGGTTGAGTTCTATAGTTTTTTGGCTTGGCTTCAACTATAGCTATGATATCTGGTGGGTCATCTTGTATTATGTGCAGAAGTTCGGTTTTCTTCTCACGTGTAAAGACGTCAGCATTTGTATAGAGGATCGTAATCTCATTAATTGATTTTGTACATTTCGTATTTACATTATTGGTTTATTTCCTCTAATTTTGGAGCCGACCAGAGATTGTGTCAGACTTTGGCCATGTTTATTATTTACACATTCGTCTGAAAGTAAAGTGAAACAGTTTCTAGTGGATATAGGGAAACAACGTTCCTTAAGGACACAATCATCGGGTACATTACCAGTATTTAAAACATTCCATTTAAATAGAGAATCTACATTCGCACAATGTGACTTATCAAAGCAAAAGTTATCAGGGTACATGGTCCAAGTACAGGTTTCTAATATGGAAGTTTTGCCGATTGCATAAGAATTTGAAGCTTTTGTCAAGAAATTGTTTCTATCTAGTAATTGGGAAGTCCTAAGTGAAATAGTACATGAATAAAAAGTTTGAATTCCTCCAAATAAATTTACAGCGTGCAAAACAAAATATCGGTTTTCAGGGAGTTTTTGTGTACTTAGGTACCAGTTTCTAACAGGGATGTAAATCTGTTATTTCTATAGCAACGAGATGGCGATATGACGCCAATGTCTATGAAATGACAACAGAGAGCATGTCTGCAGAAATAATGATACAATCGCCGCTAAAATTGGAGTACAACTTAATTTATTGTAGTAAATCTAGATCTGGGCAAATTCCATTTTTCATAATACTTGGTACATAGACAGCAGCAGCACCATTTTCAAAATCAAAATGCTTTTGATACAAAGAAAAAAAAATCAAAAAAAAAAATCATTGCTTTGTAAAGTATTAAATCTGGTGCTTGAAATGCAAATAAGGATTGTTTTGCATACCATAAAACGTTAAAATTATTTTCGTTTTTACCATATAGAAAAACTATGGCCCTGTTTGGATTGGGCATGTGCGTGAAAAAATCAATCTACACTTGAAAACAATATAAGCACCCCATGAAATTAATTAATTATTATTATTATTATTATTATTATTATTATTATTATTATTATTATTATTATTATTATTAGGTTGGTGAAACCAACATGCCCGGTTTGACAGCAACTGGCATATGTCACCTGATGCGAAAACTGGACTAGTTTCTTTAATTTCTATAACAGTTATCTGCCTTTTTATGGACCCTGGAAAAAAGTAATAGTGAAAACACATGTTTTTCACACGTCAAACAAAAAGATAGGTAAAATAATTACTTATTCCTGCTGCATTTTGATAAAAAAAAAAAAATCTTCAAATGTTGTGGATCGCACCTCCCTCCCCCCCCCCCCCTCCCCCCCCCCCCCACTTACGGCGCTAACTACTTCACTTGGTAAGCTATTCCAACTATTCGTAATTCGGTTTGCAAAGTGTACCGGTGCACGTAATCCCTTTAAATGTAACTGTTCTCGTCGTTCTTGGTACCTACCGGAATGAGACGAGGATTCCAAAACTGTTTACCTTTTTTCAAATCAGACCAGAAATGGCCGAGCTATCCTAATTTAGCTCATTGAAATTATTTTCATAATATTACTGGGACGTCGTAAAAACGCGTGTATGTAATAAATGAATGAGGAAGATGCCTATCACGTGATAGCATCCTCGCCCTTTCTATCTGCACGAATCGAGACCACACTTTGGCGAGAGGGAACAAGTGGAAGGTTGTGTGGCCAGAGCGGTGCAAGACGCGAGTAACTAACCTGCTAGAAACTCTAGAAAGCTGACAGAGTGCATTGACAGTAACAACAATGTAGGCATAGTTTACCTAGACTATCAAAAAGCATTCGACACTGTACCACACAAAAGATTACTTCACAAACTAGAGGCATACGGAGTCGCTGGCCCCATATTGACCTGGATACAAGGATTTATCCAAGATCGACAAATGATGGTTCACATCCGAGGAAACTACTCAGACTGGACAAGTGTTGACAGTGGAGTTCCACAGGGCTCAGTCCTGGGGCCACTGTTATTCCTGGTATATGTAAACGACATTCCAGACGATATTCAAAGCAACATCAAAATGTTTGCAGATATGACACAAAACTCTGGACCCACATTAAAGACGACTCAGATAGTAAAAAATTACAAAACGACCTAAACTATCTGAATGGATGGTCGGACCAGTGGCTTTTAAAATGTAATGCCAGTAAATGCAAGGAAATGCACCTAGGTAATAATAATCAATTGCATAACTATACCATGAAAGACAAAAGCGAAACACATACACTGCAGATTACAATGCATGAAAAAGATTTAGGAATCTGAATAAAAAAATACCTTAAACCAACTATGCAGACTTTAAAAGCAGCAAATAAAGCCATGCATATCATGAAACAAATCAAACGAGCTTTCAACCACCTCGAACGAGATACATGTTTTATTTTATACAAAACCTATGTCCGCCCACATCTAGAATATTGTGTACTAGCCTGGTCACCATACCTTGTCAAAGACATCAACCACTTAGAACAAGTACAGCACCGATGCACCAAATTAGTAGTAGGATTACGAAACAAAACTTATGAAGAACGCCTCAAAATACTTGGTCTACCAACTCTAAAACATCGTTGAGTCAGGGGTGACCTAATAGAAACATACACAATTATTACACAAAAAGAAAACATTGATCCAGAACATTTTTTTTCATTGATAGAATGATCTGGACAGCGAGGTCTAAGGCTCTTCAAACATCCATGTCGAACACAAATCAGGCAAAAAAATTTTAGTCAGAATTGTGAATGAATGGAATAACCTACCAGAAAATGTGATCAAATCAAAGACCGTAAATGCCTTTAAAATCGCTCTAGACAACTTTTGGAAACAAACCCAGCAGTAGGATAGTGTATCATATTTGAAAATGGACATAAAATAGGCAAAATGCTTAACTTCGTCCATCTCTGTAACTCTAACTCTAACTCTAACTGCTTACTGACTGTGGCTCCCTATTAGCCGCAACAGTGCCGCTCGGATTTCAGTTCTTATTCTCTGGCCCGCAATCGGAGAATCTGCATCTAAGTTTCTGTAAGCCCTCGGCCGGCCATCCAGGGGCAACTAATTAAATAGAAGAGTCCCTCACCACCAACACTTCAGAGGAGCATTCCTGCGGATGGGCCTCGCGGCCTCGATGTAATTTCTCCAGTATGTAGAAGGGTTGTGAATCTTGGTGGACAACTCGTCAGATCTTCCGAACCACACAAAAGTGGCGATCAAACTTCCGCGCAGCATGTCGTGTGTTAATTAACTTTTAGGCCGGAGCTGGTGGGACGCTGCCTGGTATGCCTTAAGAGCCATGTGGAGTACCCGTGTACCCAGGAATGTATATGCATTGCTTAATTATAAACCACAGCTGTAGCCATTCATGTTATGGGCAACTTTAAAACTTCCGTTACCGGACGGACATTTTCAATAATCTGTTTAATTAAATGTATTAGCTATTATCACCATCTAGTTGACATCCGACTACAGTCGTTCTTCTTCACCGTCTTTGCGAGTGAGCCACATCAACATTTCGGATGCGGAGATTTCCCAGCAACTTCAGAATCATGCCATCTCGCGTCCTTCATCTGTGACACAGCATCTACAGTGATTTATTAACTTTTTCCGTACCGATGACTAATAGGTACTCATTTAGCTATTGTATTCATTCATTTCTTTACAGGTACTGATGACTAATATGTACTGACCAGTCGCCTGAGACCGCATTTTATAATTTATATCTTTTACTGTAAATATTATCCATATGTTTGTGCTTATGACTATCAAGCACCACAAGGTCCTATGACCTGATTTATTCTCAATGCTGTGATAGTTAGTTATATATGGCAGCAGCCATCCTAGTTACTAGTTCATTTTATGTAAAAACACTAGGACGGCGGTATGCTAGGATACACTACACAGCAACTATAAATCGGCATCACTGTTCCCCCAGCATCAATTTTACACAGAGGTCACTGTTCATGTTCTCATTGAACCTGAAATGTGATCAACTAAACCTGGCTATTTTAGCTCGATAGGATTGGTTTAAAAGTAGTTAGGGACAACCACTCCGTAGGAGACATTTGTGTAAGCCTCTTTTCCGGATGTAGCGGATATGTAACACCGCACACCGGCTAGATTGTGTAAAATTGCCCAGATACCCTAGGGCCTCTTATTATGATGAGTGATTGTCTCTTTCTACGCTCCTCCAGCCGGCAGGCTTATTAATTGTCTGGAACTCCCATCGACACGTTGGCATGATCCGACTTGGGAAACTATTGGGGTTTCCAAGCGGTGAAGACCAAAGTGTTGCTTTCGCATACACCTCCTCTGTATCTTCGGATACCAGTTAGCATAGATAACCCCGCCAAAGTAGGAAACACTGCGAAAAGAGATTATTTTTAACCAGCCAGCAGTGCATCTCTGAGCATCCTGGAACTTAACCATAGCGACAGGCAAATGTTAGCTCCTTGGAGACGGATCTCGAAATGATGCACCTCGGACACACTGGGTGACGGATGGGATGCAGATCTCCATCTAACTCTGTACAGTGACTGGGTGCAGTCTTGGAACCCACCACGCCCTTACGGGAACGTCACTAGAGATCGGTATCTGCCTCTTACTCCCCGCCATAAACTTTTATGCACCGCTGCAAGTTAAAATTGTTGATGCACCGTGGGAGCCAGTGGATATTGATGTGCTCGGACCCTTGAATACGACGGATGAAGGGAACAAGTACATCCTCGTATTACAAGATTATTTTACGAAGTGGGTAGAAGTATTTGCTTTGCCGGACCAAGAGGCATCCACAGTAGTGGAGGTCCTGTATAGCAATGTGTTCTGCTGCTTTGGTATGCCATATGAGCTGCACTCCAAGCAACGAAGTAATTTTGAGAGCTGGCTGTACTCAGAGCTCTGCAAAATGTTTCATATAGTCAAACCAAGAACAACACTGTACCATCCGCGGAGTGACGGAATGTTAGAGAGGTTCAACTAAACTCTTACGGAAATGTTGACTAAGGAAACACACCTTGATTGTCGCAATTGGGATTTATGATTCCTATATGTGCTCATGGCATACCACACTTCGACACATTCCAGCATGGGTTATACTCCTGCTCGGTTAATGTTAGGCCGTGAATTAGCCTTACCCTTGGACCTGGTCATGCCCAGGATTTCAGGAGAGAAAAATTCACTATTTCTCTACATAGAGCTCATGCGGGAATGTATAGAACAGGCCCATGAGCTAGTAAGTTAATCATTATCCACTGCACACTAGCGTCAGAAAACGTGGTCTGACCGGCAAGTGCATGGAGACGCGTATGAGGCGGGAAAATGGTTTGGGTTCATGATTCGCGATGTTCTGCAAACATGCCAAGTAAACTGAGTTACCAGTGGAAAGGCCCCTATCTGGTAGTAGATAAGAAGTCAGACGTGACGTACCAGATCCATGCAACGGATGGCCTGACATCAGTCATCCACTTCGATCTACTTAAACCGTGTGTTAGTGACGCCCCAGTGCCAGAGCTCGGATTGGGCGTTTCATGTAACACCAGTACCCAGACAGATGTCTCTATGGAAATATGTATTCCCAACATTAGTCTGGAGCACTGCGGTGCCAGTTCGACCCCTCTCCTACAAAGCCAGGGGTCCGGCAAGCATATAACTAATGCCGAGGACAATGACGAGCTACGTACTCACCATTTCCCTCCTCAGAGTGGGTCTACACGATCTGCGATGTCGTATCTGAAGACTCTCGTGTGTCCTGTCCAAGGGGAAGGATGGAAAAGTTGTTCCACCGACCTTTTCCCATTCCCACCCACTTCATACTAATACCCCAATTATAGAGTTACCACAGGTAGAAGCGGATGCTGCCCTGGGCCATGCTTCTTGCGAGGTGGAACATATAATAAATAGCAAGGAAGTGAAGAAGATTGATGAAACCTTTGCCTGTTACAGAGAACAGGAAAAACGCACAACTCGGTGCACTCGCCCTCCAAATCATCAAATCGTGAGACCACCCCCACCACGCCATACCAAGCCCCCCCCCCATGAGCAGTCAGAACATCACACCAAGTTACAGGAATCCAGGAGCCAGGAGCATACAGAACACACTTGCTCTCAAGGCTGGATATGTCAATTCTTCATCATGCGAGCACTACATACCTACCTGATTATATAGAAAGTATAACGGAGACATTCAACACCACCAACAACATGGATAGTACGCACCTAACTTTTATAACAGAAAAAGTTAGACACCTTTTTCCACAACATTCCCTACCACACGAATGCGGTGAGTTCGTGACCAACTGCAACCCGACTTTCCGCAACAGCAACAGAATCGGCATTCCCCAGCTTGGGAAAAGTGGATTTTCCCACTTCACATTACGCCAGCATCATACAGCAGCATCGACTTCCCTACAACAGAACACCACCATAATCAGCACTATTGGATGTCTACTTTCGAAGCGTGGAGCGAGGACTTCTATATCCTCACTCTGTTCACCAGTATTCAAAGTTATGACCAACACACGATGTTTAAAAGATAACGCGTGTGTAGCACCATACCGTGTGGGAGAATATAAGTATTTGCAGTCCGCACAATATGCTCTCTGAAGTAGATGGTCGTGATTGATGTGAAGTTTCAAATCCGAATTTCTGGAAAATGCACCCTTACATGGCTGCCTGTCGTACGAAGTTGAAGTATACGGATATTTCTTGCCGATGTTTGCAGGTGCTGATTCTTCCGAGCTATCGGACAACGAGAGATCTTCCGCAAGCGACATATTGCTCCCACATGATTGTTATATGCGGAACTGCACGTACCTAACTAAACTTTCGCTAACTTTCCTATCTCTTCATAATACTTTCCTGGCCAATTATAACATGAAATGATAATAATAAGAAAAACAGCCGAATTTGGTTTGTGATACGAAAATGGCCTAATGCCTCATCTTCCCCGTTGTCGAGATTGAAGGGAAGATGAAGTTTCAGTGCACGCTTTCCTCCTTTTATACTTTTTGGTGACGTCACAGGAGGGCGGAGGACCACACCCGAATGTTCACGAGTGAGTCGGTCACTCCATGTACGGGTTTATTTAACTTCCATTCTCCTGGAGTCCGATTATATATTCCCTTCATTAAAAAGAAGGTAAATGTATATATAAGAAGGTAGGACAGCTGCTTTCATCCCCACTTGGAGGAAAATCAGCTCTCTGATCAACGTTAAAATCTGGGACTATTTATTCCTGTGGATGCTCACCTTTTAATTAGCGTGATGCGGTCTTTCAAGTTGGATGCTTATAAACTTGCCTGTTTGATTTTCAGGCTGGAACGCCCTATGGGGTGTGGGAGAGAGTGATGACGTCAGCGGCCATTATCCCGACCCACCAATTCTCGCCTCCTCCATCATATTGTGTTAGCGTCGTGGGAGAGCGGTACTTTTGTTTATAGCCTTTGATCCAATTTACCGGAAAATAGAAGTGATGATCACGTGATTCTTGTTTTGAAAGCATGTGGTTGATCGGAAACGTAGGCAATTTGTATACAGGTGGAGATTGATGCCGGTGCAAAAAATAGAAACATGTTTTAATTTCTCTGTTCCTTAGAATAGCTTCCCTTTTATGCATGTGATCTTGAACATGCGCCTCCTCCTGTGTATGGTGTATATATTCCATCCCGTGTTGATTGTCGGCTGGAATTTGTAGGTAAGAGAATACTTGAAATTCTCTACGGTGTTATACTGTCTAAGTTTTGATGCTGCTTCATCAGCCTGCGCGCTAATGATTTGTATATGCGGTAGAACAGTTGTGTTCTTAATCAAAATTAGGACAGCATAGCTGATGGTAATTTATCGTTTGGTTTAAACAGATCCATGTCTTGTGGACGCCATACTGACTCCGCCAAGCTGGACTGTATTTTCCGGGTGGGCGGAATGTCAAGCATCCTCGTCTATGGGTACAACTAGTCTCACCTCACCTGGACCAAACCTAAATATTAAGTACAGCTCGGAAAGTGTGTGCCACAATTTACAATTTACAATACCATCGTATGGAGATTGTGAAACAGTCATCCTGAGTGCATGTATCTCTGTTATGTTGTTGAATTTGAGTGATACGCGTGGCTGCTTATCTGTGGATGAATCTTGCACTGTCGTGAAGTGTGAAAGTTTTTATTGCAGTTGGGGGAGGGGCACTGCAGTGATTGTGGTGTCAACTTTATCGGACATGATGTATTTCACTCTGTAATGGCTGAGTCCTTTTTAGAACGGAACAGAGTTACTTTAGAGCGCAGATGACCATGATGGGTGCTATCATACTTGAATCAGACTATTATCGAATTTCATGTTCTGTGCCTATCTCGTACTAGCTACCGAAGACAGACTGTGGTCATCTTGTTTTCTTAATAATGTTGATTGTTATTACGTGTGATTGATATGTCTTAGATTAGCTGATTACGTACGACGTTTCCAATGGGGAGGGGGGGGGGGTTGTGGGGAGTCCCTTGTAGCGCATACTGTAGATGGCAGCGATGCTTTTCCTCCATACCAAATGATAAGTTTTTCCATGTTACTAGATAAGGGGGTGCTTGTGGAACATGTTGACACCGCCTCTGTATCTTCGGATACCGGTTAGTATAGATAACCCCGCCGAAGTAGGAAGCACTGCGAAAAGATATTATTTTTAACAAGCCAGCAGTACATCTCTGGGCATCCTGGAACTTAACCCTAACGACAGGCAAACCTAAGCTCCCCGGAGCCGGATCTCGAAATGATCTGCCTCCGACACACCAGGTGACGGATGGGATGCAGATCTCCATATAACTCCGTACAGTGACTGGGTGCAGTCTTGGAACCCACCATGCCCTTACTGGAAGGTCACAAGAGATGGATATCTGCCTCTTACTCCCCACCATAAACTTTTATGCGCTTTTCAAATTGCTTGTGTAATATTGAATTGCTCTAGTGATGTTATATATGGTTGCGGTATGATATGTAACCGGATCATTATATGATTCTGAAACTGCCACTCCGTAACATGTCCGCTCGCTGACTTTCTGAGGGAGATGCTCCGGAAGGTGACCTTATGGAAACCAAGCATCTTTGCCAGTTAGGTTCATGTGTCAAAAGATAGGTAGAAATTCCTGCCACTTGCGGCCAAAGCTAGTATATAAATCTAACACCTAACCAGTAGTTTAAGATTTAGCAGAAGGACCGCATACATAAAAGCAGCAACTACCAATACAGTATCTTGGACTTACATAAAATGACGGTGTTGAATTCTATGGAAATCATCCACCCCATCTTCACGTAAAACAGCATGCATCACATTAATTATAATTTCACTAGGTTGACTCACACTACACTTAGCATATGTTTGAATAAGAAAGTGGCCCTTTTTGCCAGCTCTCTTCCTCCGCTTCAGCGTTGAAGGTATTTTCATGTGATGGAGGCCCGCACGAGGCACTTTCCTCTGGAAACAATAATTTTTTTGTTAGGGATATATTGGATACTTGTGATCTCGTTAGGACGCTCCCTTGCAGGGATACCGCATGGATATATACGGATCGGTGAGGTAACTCTGACGAATCCAGATTAACAAGACACCAACTTAGTTCTATGTACTGCATGTTTTCTCTCTCGTGCTAACAAACGAGTACCATTGTTTGTGTAGTATATATTTTTTCTTAATTATCATGTCTAGGCTCCTAAATTGAGTTATGGACCATCATACTGGTGACACTAATAGTTGGGACGAGACAGTGAGGTTCAATCTCGGCTGCAATGGTCATGTAGCTCGCGGGGTAGTGTCGGGCCGTTCTGGTGTGTAGTGTCGACTCGCCGCGTTGCATGTACATGACGAGGGATAATGTTGGCTAGCTCATGGTCTCAGGGTTACGGATCCCATGCGATACTGCCCTACGGGTAACAAAGACCGGCTCCTAAGGCCGGTGGAACTCAATCGTTCCGGTCGGGCCGTGTGACCATCGTCGTGAACATTAAACACAACAGTCTCATCCCAAGAGTTTGTGTCACCGGTATGCCTGTCCATAGCAATTTCGTGATCTATGGACTTACAATATTTGATTGGTGGCCTAAAAATTAAGTCAATACAATAGTTTTACCTAAACAGACCATCAAGTATGCTAGATAAAAATGAGCATACGAAAATACAAGACATAGAGACAGCCGGATGAACTTTTAAATTCGGGACTCCCGGAGATGCCACACAGACTCGCAGGTCCACAGAGGTATCCCCGCAAGGGAGGCTCCCATACATGAGATCACTAATTAACTTAATATAAGCTATTATACCTCTATGCTGAAAGGAAAGAAAATCATCTTTTATAGTGTCGAAAAGCTATGTGCGTCGTGCGGGCACTACTCCTGGTGCTAGTTTTGGGTGAGAAGTAGTAGCCTCGCGTGGGCCGTCATCACTGAATCCTTGCAAGAGGCAAGTGCCTCGCGCGGGCCTCCGTCACAGGAAAATGTCGCCATCGCTTAAAGCGGGAGAAGAACATTGGTAAAAACGGGCCTACTCTAATATTCTACCAAAATGCTATAAAGAAAAGACCATACCTAGTGAAATTAAGATTTATACGGTTGCATGCTGTTTTACGTGAAGACGGGATGAGCGACTCCCAAGGGATTCCCACATTACTGTATCATGTATTTTTAAGTATGCTGAATTAGTCGGTGCCACTTTTATTTATGCGGGCCTTCTTCTATGTCTAACCTAACATTTAGTTTTTAGTGACATGAACTATTTTAGGCCGCAAATGACGGGCACCTACCTAGCTTTAGATACAGCTGTCATTGAGAACGGATGTCCTAACACATCAATACTGGAGACAGCATGCGTACCTGTTATTTCGCAAGATCTCCGAGCTAGGTGAGAATCCGGACATCTTGCTCCATAACCACATAAAACATCACAGGACAATGGTTACTTTTCACACAAGCAAGTTTAGGCAACTAATCTATCGTTACAGTGGGGCTAAGAGAGACGAATACCCACCGTGAATGTCCTTCCCGTGAGGGTGCGGCAGATCCTAACATCATGCCCAGACATTCTTACATAATTCAGTGGGGATGCGCATCTCGCCCATCACCAGGTTTTATGGAGTTATCTTTTTAACCTGATGTTAGGTTTAAATGCAAGTTGCCCAGTTATGCAATGCGGTGCGGGGGAATTGTCTAGCAGATGAAAAAGAAAATAATAATTCTAATATGTTTTCGCAGTGCTTCCTACATTGGCAAGGATAACTAACTACTAGGTATCTGAAGATACACGGGAAATATATGTGACACCACACCCTGGCCATCACCACTCGGAAACCCCAATAGTTTCCCTGGGTCGGATCAGTCCACGGTGCAGATAGGGACATCCAAACAATTAAGATGCCATAAGGCTTAGTGGAACATGAAGAGAGACAATAACTTATAAATATGAGGCCCAATAGGTATGTTGGCCAATTTTACACAACCTTGCCGGAGTGCGGGACTAGATTATCGCAACTGCTGGGAAAGAGGCGTACACTATGTGTCTCTTGACAAAGAAATTGTCTCTAATCATATTAAACCTATCCTATCGAGCTGAATAGAAAGGCTATTTAGTCAGTAGCATGCCGGGCTAAACAGAGTTATAGCACAGACAGCGACCTCAGTGAAAAATTGTTGGTGGCGGGAGAATGTGATGCATATATAAATGTTGCTGTGTAGTGTTTCCTACGTGCACTGCAGTCCTACATTTTCTACAAATAAACAAAACATATGAAACACGTAGAATGGCTAATTGCCATATATAAGACTAACCGGTACAAATAATACAGTGTGAAATGGTTATAAGAATAATATATGAAGTACAGGTTGGCAGATCTACTATGGTGCGGTTAGTAAAAACACCTTACAGTAAAAAAGAATAACTATAAATAAATAAAGAAATTATAACTAGCGGTCCTAAGACCGTTATGGTTCCTTTTAGTCATCGGGACCCTTTACACAAATAAAGTATAATAACTACAAATGTAACTAACGGAATAATTAAGATGTTAAGTATAGTTACTTGAATAGTCGGTAGCCATTCTTAATGATGGGCTATCGTGTTACTGAAATTGATACGTCATCCTTGGTGTGACGTAAATTGACGCGTTCTCAGGAAGCTGGAAAGTTCCCGCATGTCGGTTCCCGCAAGCAGGATTCCTGTATGCAGTCCAGGACGGGAGCGGATCGAACTCCGGATGGTAATCGCAATATAAGGATGTCTAACGAGCAGTCAGTAAGTGATACAATAACAGTACTGCTAGAAAGAAAGTTCCCATACATCGGTGGTACGGATGGAAGTTAAGAACAACCCGTAAGCTGGGTTTGTTGAATACGGATGAAGATACATAACTAAGCCTACGGTGCAGGGTATGTCAGTTAGTTCTAAAGACATACCGGGCAAAAATGCTCCCGAACAATCGGAAGATACAAAATTGCTTTAGGTGCGGTAGGTTGGTTTGTTGCTGTTGGCTACGGGAGAGAAACTGACGGAGGCCGAAGTGATCTATTTAATACCTGTCTCGCTGATAGCTGTAACAGATCCAACCTATTCGGCCCGTGGCCGAGGATGCGCTCGAGTTCTGGATTTCATCTCTTTTATACTACTCGTGACGTCATAGGCGCAGGCTTCAAACAATCATCGGTCGAGCAATAGCCAATCAGTGCGTAGATAATAATGACGCAGTCGAATGTTTTAGAACATTCTAGAATTTCTGCGTACATGTGGTTACGAGGTCACTGCAATATTTTGAAGATAATCAAAGGGGTATTCTGTGGATAACTCAGCCATTTCTTAACCGATTTTGAAATGGTTTACAGATTCGGAAAGTCTGGTCTTGATTCATAACAGATTCGGCGGAAACAAGTAATTATAAAGGATTACATAGTACCTACTCGGTACACTAAAAGCGCCATCCTATCTTGGTCGTGAAATACGTGCTCTGAAAACAGTGTTAAGTGTGCTCATGCGCCTTAACGAACTTAGTCATTTTTACGACGCGATCTCTCCCATAGGCTCATATACACTTATAGCTCTACCCAGGGGGCGTGTTCAGGGAACGAATCCAGGACAGGCGGCGCGTACCCAGCTTAGCTGGTATGGCCGGCACCTGACCAGTCGACCCGAACTACACCATCCCCTCCTAGTTTGACATCCGTGGCAAACGAGCACACATCGTGGATCGATGCACGGATGCACGCTAGGTGGGAATTATAGACTTCCCAGGTAGGCATGTGGCCGGAGAGGAGTAGTGATGCAATAGACGCATATTCAAGAGACAGAGCACACAGAGGAGCCAAAGAGGAGAGGGGAGGCATATCTTTAGTTTTGATTTTTGACCTGGAATTATTTTTCCAGGTCTTTTCTTTTTTTGTTTTGTTTTAATATTTTGGCGCATGCTTTTAATTTTATTTAGTCAATGATTCCCCAAACAATAGCTCACATGGGTGTTCTCTTCGGGTGCGGATAATTAATATCTCCGCAGAGAACACACAAGCTCCAATGTACCACAATTTAAGTTAAGATATATAATAATATATAAAATCTATGTATATATATACACCTGTGCAAAAGTTAAGCACCAGCAAAAACAATAGAACGTAGAAACATGATGGTACAACTAGGCTGCCATACTTTTTGTCCCCGCGTTAGCTGACATAATTCCAAGTACGAAATGCACATGCATGCATGACTTCATGCCGCTTGATGTCCGTGCGTGGCGGGAAACAGCACACGTGTTCAGTTATGTAAAAGTCCAGTTTGAGGTGTAGAACATTACATACAGATTTAGGCGACAAGATTAGGAATTTTGTGTTCATGACCGTGGTTTATTTGTACAGAGAGAATTAGTTCTTGATTGTGAACCGCTATGGCAAGACGAAGGTTAAGTGATCGTGTGAAATGGCAAATCATAGGCATGCATACCACTGGTATGTCATGCAGAGAGATTGGCAGACAGCTGAACATTAACCATACTGTAATCAGTCGTTTGATTGCAAAATATGGGCAAACTAACGAGGTGAAGGACAGGCCTAGATCTGGAAGACCGAAGAAGACTACTGCCCGTGATGATCGAGCCCTAGTACGCCTTGTTAGGAGATCTCCATTCACCAACAGCAGAGTGCTCAGCCAGCAATGGGAAACGCGCAATAGAGTGTCAATGTCTACCGTCAAAAGGAGACTGTATGCTGCTGGCATGAAAGCTAGGAGACCTGTCAGACGTCCTCTCCTCACTGCACACCACAAAGAGGAGCGTCTGAGGTGGTGCAACGAAAGAAGACACTGGAACATGAGATCCTGGAGACGGGTACACTGGTCCGATGAAAGTCGGTTCCTGCTTCATGCCACAGATGGTCGAACTCGTGTATGGAGGTCCAGACGCACGGCGTACGACCAATGTAACATCATGGAAGAAGTTCCATTTGGTGGAGGTTCCGTTATGATATGGGGGTGCATCTCATTTGATTGTAAGCTGGATCTGTTGACTGTACCTGGAACACTAAATGGACAAAGATATCAAGATTCCATACTGGATAGAGTTGTGGTCCCTCATTTTGTAAATCATGCACCTGGAACCCACCCTATATTCATGGATGACAACGCCCGACCACATCGTGCTAGAGCTGTGCATGAATACCTCCACCAGAATGCCATCGAAACCCTACCATGGCCAGCAAGGAGCCCTGACATGAACCCTATTGAGCATATCTGGGACATTCTGGGAAACATGGTGAGAAGTAGGGATCCTCCTGTGCAGAACCTACAGGAATTAACAGATGCACTCCATCTTGAATGGCAACGAATACCACAATGGCGTATCAGTCGGTTGGTGACCAGCATGAGACGTCGTGTCCAGGCCGTCATCCAGGCACAAGGTGGATATACCCGGTATTAATAATGACAGTCTCAAACTCGTGCACAGATGTTAAACTTCGTTTTCAGACACCATTAATGACAATCTAGCCACGTGTGTCAACTGTAGGGCAATAGTTGTCAGTTGTGTCAACGTAACCATATTCAGGCCTCGTTTTCAAGTTCAAACAAAAACATACAGTGTTTCCCCACCATCATAATCAGCATTCCTCTAGTTGCATTATTACCTCTTGCACTAAGATGGATGGGTACGTAAATGTTTATGCTATTGCTTTCTTCATAGCACATGAATATACCCTCGCATGTGCGTAAAAATAGGGTGGTGCTTAACTTTTGCACAGGTGTATAAATATATAATTTTCAGAGGTATTTAAAATATTACTACTGAATTGCTTGCGCACCTCGGGTAAATAAAGGGGTACGCAACACGTATCTTGATTAATAAAAATATTTGCGGCCCATTATAGTGGGTCCACAACAGGCAGCTCTCGCTGACCCCATAGCCGTCCTGACATCTAAAACAGGAAGAAAAATAATAAGAAAAATAGAATATAATAATAAACCAAAAGGTTAGTTTATCAGGCAGCCCCAGCATAGCTGAGACTGCATGATGGGATTATGACATTATTGCACTGCAGGGTGTTGTATACTTTACGTCGCACACAACGTTATTACAACACCAGAATCCATAGTGCTCAATTTGTGTGAGACACAGCTGGGCAACCAAGTTGCGCAGCAGTGTAGGATAACTGTAGTCATCCTAGGGATGGGATTCAATTGATCTAACATATATAATAATAAGAAAAGTATTTCAAAAATAAAAAGTAATTTTCCATGAGTCGCACCGCACCACTGATGTTCTGCTGTAACACAAACGATCACACCTCTGCCGAAAAATTTCCCCACTGAGTCTGGGTCCCGCGACTGATGGTGGTTGGTCGCGGTGGGTGAATTACTAATGCTGAGATGCGTTCACTATTACTGGTGCTTCCTGGAATGTCTGAAGTGATACTTGCGGAAATATTAGTGTCTATAGTGTCTCCAACAATTACTGCTGAAGTTAAAATGTTTGTTCGTATGGCGGCGGTGGTGCTGGTTGGTGTCGAGGCGTCTGATGCTGTGGTCTCCATGATGGTAGCTGTGGTTGTGGTGGTTGTCGTGGTGATGGCTGTAAGTCGTATTGTGGGCCGAGGCAGTGATGCAGAAGCGGATGCGGCAGGTGATGACATCTTCCGTGATTTGGTGTACTTCAGAAGGCGATTCGCAGTGACATTGGGCACAGGCTGTGATCTTGTGTGTGCGCGATACGTCTCTTTCCCGCATGTGGTCGCTCAGGCGTAGTCCCCTTTCTGATTGCTGGATTGGAATGACTGGGATGCGGATGCTGGATAACACGGGTCAGAGTGATGCTAATAGAAGTAGGCTTTGATGGTCCCGGTCCCTCGTCTATGGTCAGGTCGGGAGGAGATGGTGACTGTGGGTAGCTTGGGATCTCCATCTCCGTAGGCGGCATGATGACTACCGATATAGGCTGACTGGACGTGATTGCTTCGGATAATACGGGTGCGAGTGTAGTTGCTATGGTCATGTTGCTAGTTAAGGATGCGGGTGCTGTCGGACTGGATTCCGCGGAGGACTTCTGCTTCTTACTCTGCTTTAGGACCAGTGTGGATGTAGTGAATGGATGCGGCATAGCGCTCCCAGACGCGACTGAAGGTGGAATTTCATGTCTGGCTGCTGACACATTTGCTAAAGTAGCCGCGGGAGGATGATGACTAACGGGATGTCTGCGGGTAGTGTTTTTCGTGCGCGCCATCTTCTCGGTCACGAGCACTTTGACCAGTAACCGAGATTCAAAACGAGTGGCTAAAGCGGTATGATCCTCGCTTTCTTTCCCGGGAATTAATGTCAGTTCTAACACACAGTGCTTATGACGGAGTGCATGGGTCACTCCGTAACGGGTGGCTGTGTAGTGATATTGACACGTTATACAGATGGCTGTCTGGAGGAGATGATCCTTGTTAACATGAAGAGTGAGGTCGGAATTTCGCATAAAAGTTCTGGTACACGGTTCTCAGCTAGCTAATAATGAGCTGCACGGGAATCTTTTTGAAACTAGTACCAATTCTTCTTCAGATGAATCCGACAATGCTAAATCTTTGAGGAGTGACATCTCGTTCCCGCATGGTAGTTGGTTGCGGGAACCTAATTAAACCCTAAAACCGTATCTCTTCATTTTTAACTTTCCAGGCCAAGTATTGTAATAATGAATTAATAATAAGGAAACATCAGAATTTAGTTTTCGACACGAAAGAAGCCTAATGCTATTTGTTCTTCCCTGGTGTCGAGTTTTAACGGGAAGACAAAGTTTCAGAGTGCGCTTCCTCCTTTTATGCGATTTAGTGACGTCACAGATGGCGGGTGACCACACCTGGCAGTTTTTAAGATGATTCGGTCAGCCCTATATGGAAAGTGTTTCTCTTTCCCATTCTATGCGTCATGGAATTAATTCTTCCCATATAAAGGGAGTACTTTTAATTATAGGAGGAATGGCTCATTAACTTAGTCCCAATATAGCGCATTTAAAATTCTCCGATCAACATAAAAACAGGGTACTACTTATCCCCGTGGGGCATCAACCTTTAATTAGCATGATGCGGTTTTACAGATTGGATGCTTATAAACTTGCCTGTTTTAATTTTAGACTGGGGCGCCCGATGGGGTGTGTGGGAGCCTGGTGGTGTCAGCGGTAATTACCCCAACTCACCCTCGCCACTCCTCCATCACGCTGTGGTAGTCGCGTCTTTGGGCGGCTCTTTTGATTAAAGCCTTTGATCTAATTTACTGGAAATAGCAGTAAAAGTATGTTGCTGAGGTGTAGTCTTTGTAGATGTGAGAAATGGAAATATATATTATATCATGAATCTTTATAAAATAATCATGAATCTTTATAAAATAATGTCCCTATTTGCGCGAGTTCTTAAACATGCGTCTTTGTACTTGTCTGTAATAGGTAGTTCTCAGCCCGTGTCGATTGTGGACTGAAACGCAGGTAAGAGAATTTTTGAAATTCTATTTTGTAATTATACTGTTAGATTTTTTATGCCGCTTTATCGGCCCGTGTGCTAATGATCTGTAGCACGGTAGAGCAGTTGTGTTCTTAATAAAAAAATATAACAGTAAAGCTGTAGGTAATTTGATGTGTGGTTTAAACAGATATATCCAGGCGAGGTATCAAAGTTACTGATCCCGACAAGATAGCTGCGCGGGAGGGCTGCCAAGCATTCTCTTCAATGGGTAGAACTAGCTCCGTCCCCGCCTAGACCGGATACATTAAGACCACTTAATAATGGTTAAATTACAATACAGCTCAGAAGTGAGTGCACACAGTGTTACGATTTACAATGCCGTGGTTTGAGATTGTGAATGCAGTCAATCCGAGTGTCTGTGTTCCTGACATGTTGGTGATTTGAGTTTGATATGCGTGCCTGGTTATCTGTGGATGATACTTGCGCTGTGGTGAAGGTGACGTTTTTATTGCCGCCCGCTTGTGCGAGGGGCGGCGGCGTGATGTCAACTTTATCGAACCTTGCTGGTATTTCGCTCTGTAATGGGCGAGCCCGGGGGCAGGACAGAGTTACTTTTAGAGCGCGGATGACCTGTCGGATGCTGTCATAACTTTGATCAATCCATTATGGAATTCAACTTTTCGGTAGTAAAATCCTACTCGGGACTGACGACAATGCGGGCATCTTGCTCTCTTAATAATATTGACTGTTATTACGTGTAAATGATGTATGTAGTTTTGGCTATTTCCGTACGACGTCGCGGGAGAGGAGAGGGAAGGTTTTTGATGTTTCTCCCGTGACGCGTACTGTGGATGGCTGTAGTGCAATCCTTCTATCTACATGATCAGTTCTCCCGTAACTAGATAAGAAGGTGTGTGCGGGAGAATTGTTGGCTGTTGTTTGTTGATGATAATGTTGTTGTCAGGAGGTCCGGGCTGCTGTATGATGCTGATGTTAAGTGAAGTGGGCACATTCCAGTTTTCCACACTGGTGAACGCCGAATCTGTTGTTATTGTGGGAGGTGGGGGTTGCGGGAGATATTAATTCTCCAGCATCCTGTGCGGGTGGAACTGTTGTGGGAGTTTTTATGTCGCTACCGGGAATTAATTAATACCGATAGGTGATGCTAAACGATGTTGTTGCTGATGTTGAATGTCTCTATTATGCTGAGTATAACCAAGTATGTATGTGATGTACGCGCAATGATGAATTGACGTATACAGCCCTGAGGGCAAGTGTGTTCTGTATGTGACTGGCGTTCTGTCTGTGGTGTGGTGTCCTGTAGCTCACCGGGTAGTGTCGGGCCGTTCCGGTGTATTATGTTGACTCGCCGCAAGTGCACGACGAGTGATTATGCTGGTTAGCATCCGGTCTCGGGGTGACGGACCTTGTACGAGACTGCCCTGCGGGAAACAAAAAACGGCTCCTAAGGCCGGTGGAACTCAATCGTTTTGGTGGGTCCGTGCGACCATTGTCACGAACAGTAAACACAACTGTCTCATCACACGAGTTTGTGCCACCAGTTTGCCTGTCCATAGCAATTTCGTGATCTATGGACTTACAAGATTTGATTTGGTGACCTAAAAATATAAGTTTATACAATGAGTTTAGCTAAACAATTAAAAATATGCTAGATAAAACTACGATAAGAGCATACGAAAATACGAGACATAGAGACAGGTAGATGAACTTCTAAACATGGGGCTCCCGGAGGTACCACACAGACCTGTAGGTCCGCAGAGGTATCCCTGCAAGGGAGACTCCCGAACATGAGACGTAACTATTTAACTTAATAAAAGATATTATACCTCTAAGCTGAAAGGAAGAAGGTTATAGCAGACGAAAAGTGATGTGCCTCATGCGGGCACTACTCCTAGTGCTAGTTTGGGTGAGGAGTATTATCCTGGTGTGGACCGTCATCGCTGAATCCTTGCGAGAGGCATGTGCCTCACGCAGGCCTCCGTCTCGGGAAGGTGTCGCCACTGATCAAAGCGGGAGAAGAATAGTAGACAAAAATGGCCCCACTCTAATATTTCAACCAAAAATGCTTAAGAGAGAAAAGACCATACCTAGTGAGATTATGACTATAGGGTGCGTACTGTTTTATGTGAAGATGAGACGAGGGATTCCCGATGGATTCCCTCGTCACCATCTCATGTGATTCTTGGTATGCTGAATTAGTAGTTGCCGCTTTATTTATGCGGGCCTTCTGCTTTGCTTAATTCCTGTTAGTTGTTTTCACAACAAGAATTATTTTAGGCCGCAACTGGCTGATATCTACCTAGCTATTAGACACTGCTGTCACGGAGAACAGATGCCCTAAGACATCAATGCTAAAGACAGCGCTCATACATGTTACGTAGCAAGATCTCCGAACTGGATAAGAATCCGGACATCCCGCCCCGTAACCACATAAAACATTACAAGACATGGGTTACATTTCACGAAACCATTATTAGACCATTGTTCTATCATTATGGTGGGGGTAAGAGAGACGAATACCCACTGTAAATATCCTTCCCGCAAGGGCATGGCAGATCTAAATATCATTCCCAGACATTTTAATGGAATTCGGTGGGAAAACGTATCTCGCCCATCACCGGGTCCTATGGAACTAACCGTTTTACCCATTGTTAGGTTTATATACAAGTTGCCCAGTTTTGCACTGCGGTGCGGGAGGATTGTTCAGTAAATAAAATAATAATTAATACATGTGTTTTCGCAGTGCTTTCCTACATTGGCTTACGTACTAATTACTAAGTATCCAACAATACACAGGAATGTGTATGTGACCCCACACCCTAGGCATCACCGCTCGGAAACCACAATAGTTTCCCAGAGTTGGATCAGCCCATGGTGCGGATGGGGACATCCAAACAATTAAGAAGCCACACGGCTGAGTGGAACACGAAGAGAGACAAAATCTTACTTATGAGTCTTACGGGAGTGCGGGGCTAGATTATCGCACTACCGGAAGAGAGGAAGAATATATTACACAGTATGTAATGAAGAAAGTGTCTCTAATCATTTTGAACCTATCCTATTGAGCTGAATAGAAAAGGTTAGTCGGTAGCATGCCAGGCTAAACAGAGTTATAGCATGGACAGCGACCTCAGTGAAAAATTGTTGGTGGCGGGAGAAAGTGCTGCATATATAAGTGTTGCTGTATAGTGTTTCCTACGTGCACTGCAGTCTTATATTGTCTATAAATAAGCAAAACATGAACGGATGGCCACTGGCCATATATATACATAATCTAACCAGAACAAACAATACGGTGTCAAATGATTAAGATATATATATATATATATATATATATATATATATATATATATATATATATATATATATATATATATATATACACCTGTGCAAAAGTTAAGCACCAGCAAAAACAATAGAACGTAGAAACATGATGGTACAACTAGGCTGCCATACTTTTTGTCCCCGCGTTAGCTGACATAATTCCAAGTACGAAATGCACATGCATGCATGACTTCACGCCGCTTGATGTCCGTGCGTGGCGGGAAACAGCACACGTGTTCAGTTATGTAAAAGTCCAGTTTGAGGTGTAGAACATTACATACAGATTTAGGTGACAAGATTAGGAATTTTGTGTTCATGACTGTGGTTTATTTGTGCAGAGAGAATTAGCTCTTGATTGTGAACCGCTATGGCAAGACGAAGGTTAAGTGATCGTGTGAAATGGCAAATCATAGGCATGCATACCACTGGTATGTCATGCAGAGAGATTGGCAGACAGCTGAACATTAACCATACTGTAATCAGTCGTTTGATTGCAAAACATGGGCAAACTAACGAGGTGAACGACAGGCCTAGATCTGGAAGACCGAAGAAGACTACTGCCCGTGATGATCGAGCCCTAGTACGCCTTGTTAGGAGATCTCCATTCACCAACAGCAGAGTGCTCAGCCAGCAATGGGAAACGCGCAATAGAGTGTCAATGTCTACCGTCAAAAGGAGACTGTATGCTGCTGGCATGAAAGCTAGGAGACCTGTCAGACGTCCTCTCCTCACTGCACACCACAAAGAGGAGCGTCTGAGGTGGTGCAACGAAAGAAGACACTGGAACATGAGATCCTGGAGACGGGTACACTGGTCCGATGGAAGTCGGTTCCTGCTTCATGCCACAGATGGTCGAACTCGTGTATGGAGGTCCAGACGCACGGCGTACGACCAACGTAACATCATGGAAGAAGTTCCATTTGGTGGAGGTTCCGTTATGATATGGGGGTGCATCTCATTTGATTGTAAGCTGGATCTGTTGACTGTACCTGGAACACTAAATGGACAAAGATATCAAGATTCCATACTGGATAGAGTTGTGGTCCCTCATTTTGTAAATCATGCACCTGGAACCCACCCTATATTCATGGATGACAACGCCCGACCACATCGTGCTAGAGCTGTGCATGAATACCTCCGCCAGAATGCCATCGAAACCCTACCATGGCCAGCAAGGAGCCCTGACATGAACCCTATTGAGCATATCTGGGACATTCTGGGAAACATGGTGACAAGGAGGGATCCTCCTGTGCAGAACCTACAGGAATTAACAGACGCACTCCATCTTGAATGGCAACGAATACCACAATGGCGTATCAGTCGGTTGGTGACCAGCATGAGACGTCGTGTCCAGGCCGTCATCCAGGCACAAGGTGGATATACCCGGTATTAATAATGACAGTCTCAAACTCGTGCACAGATGTTAAACTTCGTTTTCAGACACCATTAATGACAATCTAGCCACGTGTGTCAACTGTAGGGCAATAGTTGTCAGTTGTGTCAACGTAACCATATTCAGGCCTCGTTTTCAAGTTCAAACAAAAACATACAGTGTTTCCCCACCATCATAATCAGCATTCCTCTAGTTGCATTATTACCTCTTGCACTAAGATGGATGGGTACATAAATGTTTATGCTATTGCTTTCTTCATAGCACATGAACATACCCTCGCATGTGCGTAAAAATAGGGTGGTGCTTAACTTTTGCACAGGTGTATAGAACATGAAATGATAATAATAAGTAAAACAGGAGAATTTGGTTTGTGACACGAAAATGGCCTAATGCCTGATCTTCCCTGGTGTCGAGTTTGAAGGGAAGATGAAGTTTCAGTGCGCGCTTTCCTCCTTTTATACTTTTTGGTGACGTCACAGGATGGCGGAGGACCATGCTGGAAAGCTCCTGAGTCAGTTGGTCAATCCATATACGGGTTTAATTAACTTTCGTTCTCCTGGAGCCAGATTATATATTCCCTTCATCAAAAGAAGGTAGATGTATATATTAGAAGGTAGGACAGCCGCTTTCATCCCCACTCGGAGGAAAATCATGTCTCTGATCAAGATTAAAATCTGGGACTATTTATTTCTTGACGCTCACCTTTTAATTAGCGTGATGCGGTTTTTCAAGTTGGATGCTTATAAACTCGCCTGATCGAATTTCAGGCTGGAACGCCCTATGGGGTGTGGGAGAGCTTGATGACGTCAGCGGCCGTGGCCCCGACCCACGACCTCTCGCCTCCTCCATCATGTTGTGGTGGCGTCGTGGGAGAGCGGTTCTTTTGATTATAGCCTTTGATCCAATTTGCCGGGAAATAGAAGTGATGATCACGTGATTCTTGTTTTGAAAGCACGTGGTTGATTGGAAACGTAGGCAATTTGTATATAGGTGGAGATTGATGCTGTTGACTACACGTATCTGATGCAAGATATAGAAACATGTTTTAATTTATCTGTTCCTTAGAACAGCGTCCCTTTTATGAGCATGATCTTGAACATGTGCCTCCTACTATGTATGGTGTATATATTCCAGCCCGTGTTGATTGTCGGCTGGAATTTGTAGGTAAGAGAATATTTGAAATTCTCTACGTTGTTATACTGTAGAGGTTTTGATGCGCGCTAATGATTTGTATACGCGGTAGAACAGTTGTGTTCTTAATCAAAATTAGGACAGTATAGCTGATGGTAATTTATTGTTTGGTTTAAGCAGAGCCATGTCTTGCGGACGCCAATTCTACTGACTCCGCTAAGCTGGATTCTATTTTCCAGGTGGGCGGACTACCAAGCATCCTCCTCTATGGATAGGACTAGTATCACCTCACCTAGACCAAACTTAATTATTATGGTACAGCTCGGAAAGTGCATGCCACAGTTTACAATTTACAATACTGTCGTATGGAGTTAGTGAAACAGTCATCCTGAGTGTCTGTGTCTCTGTTATGTTGGTGAATTTGATTGATATGCGTGGCTGCTTATCTGTGGATGAATCTTTCGCTGTCGTGAAGTGTGAAAGTTTTTATTGCAGTTGGGGGAGGGGCACTGCGGTGATTGTGGTGTCAACTTTATAGGACATGATGTATTTTACTCGGTAATGGCCGAGTCCTTTTTAGAACAAAACAGAGTTACATTAGAGTGCGGATGACCATGATGGGTGCTGTCTTACTTGAATCAGACCATTATTGAATTTCACGTTGTGCCTATCTCGTACTACCTACTGATGACAGACTGCGGTCATCTTGCTCTCTTAATAATGTTGACTGTTATTACGTGTGATTGACGTGTCTTTGTTTAGCTGATTACGTACGAGGTTTCCAAGGGGAAGGGGGGGGGGGGGGGAAGTCCCTTGTAGCACGTACTGTAGATGGCGGCGATGCTTTTCCTCCTTACCAAATGATCAGTTTTCTGTATTATTAGATAAGGGGTGCTTGCGGAAACTGTTGACTCGTGCTGATGGTGGTGGTGTTCTATTGTAGGGAAGTCGGGGCTGCTGTATGACACTGGCGTAATGTCAAGTGGGCAAATCCAGTTTTTCCAAGTTGGGGAATGCCGATTCTGTTGCTGTTGTGGAAAGTCGTGTTGCGGTGGGTAATGAACTCACCGCATTCATGCGGTAGGGAATGTTGCGGAAAAAGGTGTCCAACTTTTCTGTTATAAAAGTTAGGTGCGTGCTATTCATGTTGTCGGTGGTATTGAATGTCTCCGTTATACTTTCTATATAATCTGGTATATATGTGGTGTTCGTGTGACAAAGAATTGACGTATCCAGCCTTGAGGACAAGTGTGTTCTGTATGCTCCTGGCTTCCTGTGTCTTGGTGTGATGTTCCGACTGCTCACGGGTGGTCTTGCTAGGGCGGTTGTGGTTGGCGATGCCCTTTGGATGGGGATTGACATCTCCCATTACATGACGGTTGGTACTCTGTCATAGTTTATAAGTACCTGGAATATTTGAGCCGAGGGTCAGCTGAACAGGCTGCATCCGTGCCCACCACAAGTCGGGGGGGGGGGGGGGGGTGCTGCCTGCGTTGTGGGATGCCACCTCTGAAGCAGCTGACTCTCTCATATCTGAAGATTTTCAGTCAACAGACGATGAGTGGTGGTGTGTGAAATGGACAGCACGTATGATGTCCGAACTCGGTGCAGAGATTAGAGACGTGAGTTGGAATGGGGGTGGTGTTGTAAATGGATGGGGTGCAACTTGGAGTGGGGGTGGTCTCACGATTTGATGACTTGGAGGGGGAGTGCACCGAGTTGTGCGGTTTTCCTGTTTTCTGTAACAGGCAAAGGCCTCATCAAGCCTCTTCACTTCCATGCTATTTATTATATGCCCGCATGAACCATGGGCCGGGGCAGCCCCCACGTCTGCCTGTGGTAACTCTATAATTGGTGTAATAGCATGAAGTGGGTGGGAATGGGAAGATGTTGGCGGAACAACTTTTCCATCCTTCCCCTTGGACAGCACAAATGAGAAAGTCTTCAGATACGACTTCCCTGATCGTGTAGACCCGCTCTGAGGAGGGAGAGGGCGAGTATGTAGCTCGTCATCGTCCTCAGCATTATTTATATGTTCGCCGGACTCCTGGCTTGGTAGGAAAGGGATCAAACTGGCAACGCGGTGCACCGGACTAACATCGGGAATACATGTTTCCGTAGAGACATCTGTCTGGGTATTGGTGTTACATGGAATGCCCAATCCGAACTATGGCACTGGGTTGTGACTAATACAAGGTTTAAGTCGATCGAAGTGGATGACTGAGGTCAGGCCATCCGAGTCACGGATCTGGTATGTCACGTCCGACTTCTTACCTACTACCACATAGAGGCCTTTCCACTGGTAACTCAGTTTACTTGGCACGTTTGCAGAACGTCGCGAATCATGAACTCAAACCATTTTCCCACCTCATATGGGTCTCCATGCACTCGCCAGTTATGCCACGTTTTCTGACGCCGGTGTACAGTGGATACTGATTCTCTTGCTCATGGGCCTGTTCTATCCGTTGCCACATGAGCTCTCCGTGGAGAGATGGTGAATTTTTCTCTCCTGGAATCCTTGGCATGACCAGGTCCAAGGATAAGGCTAATTCATGGCCTAACATTAACCAAGCAGGAGTATAACCTGTGATGGAATGTGTCAAAGTGCGGTATGCCATGAGCACATATTGGAGTCGTAAATCCCAATCGCGACAATCAAGGTGTGTTTCTTTAGTCAACATCTCCATAAGAGGTTGGTTGAACTTCTCTACCATCTCGTCACTCCGTGGATGGTACAGTGTTCTTCTTGTTTTGACTATATGAAACAATTTGCGGAGCACGGAGATCAGCCGGCTCTCAAAACTACTTCCTTGGTCGGAGTACAGTTCATAGGACATACCGAAGTGGCAGAACGCATTGCTAAATAGGACCTCCGCTACTGTGGATGACTTTTGGTCCAGCAAAGCTTCGTAAAATAATCTTGTAATACAAGGATGAAACAAAGCATGAAACTAAAGAAAATGATGATCCATTCTGTGGCGGCGAACCATGGATAAAATGTAAAATCCTGGGCTCACTGCTTTGCAGTACTGCTGACATTGCTGCATGCTGCATCATGGGGAACATAGCTTTCCAGTCATTCTGGAAACTATGGATTCGTAGATCAAAGATGCCCTTGGTAAAAAGACTACGTTTATACAATGCAACCTGCGTATCCTTGATGATGTATAACTGTAACAGCTGGGCAGCTCCAAAGGCAGCTCAAGACAAACTTGATGCCTGCCACCAAAAACACCTACGCACCATCGCTGGACACTGATGGCCAGAGAGCATAATTTCCAATGATGCACTATACAAGATGTGCAATACGCCGCCACTGTCTGTAAAAGACGCCCAGCAAAGATGGTCCATGTTTGACCATATGCTACGGATGGCAGTAGACACACCAGTACAGATAGCCTTGGCATTCGCCCTACTCGGAGCCAGAAAATACAGAGCCATGAGAGGACGTCATTGCATAAATCTGCTAAGCATGCTACGAGGTGACCTCAAGAAACCAGGATTAGGTACACTCAAGTCAAGAATGGACCTGAGGAAGGTAAGTATTTTGGCTGAGGACAAAACACAGTGGGTAAACGCGAAGATTGACTGATTGCAGATGTAGGCTGTTTCTACTACTACAGCCGCAGAATACAGTAATCATACATACAATACGAGGATGTACTTGTTTTCTTCATCCGTCGTATTCAAGGGTCCGAGCACATTAATAGCCACTCGCTCCCATGGTGCACCAACAATTTTAACTTGTAAGTGTGCGTAATGGTGCTGGCCAACCATGCGTCTTTGGCATGGGACACATTTGCTGACCCATGCCTTCACACTATCACGTATCCTGAGCCAGTGGAGCTTTATGCTCTACAGCTAAATGTCCAGCATTGTCGTGTAATTGTTGTAATATCATGACCCTATAACACTCAGGAATTACTATCCGGTTACTGATATAGAGGACGCCACCTTGTATATGACATTCTCCAAACTTTTGATAGTAATATTTGGCCATTGCGGAAAGTGGGGTAACAGATTCCTTAGGAGGATGTACCCCCTCGTGGATCCATGCATATATATTCTATGTTTGCGCATCTGTTGCTGTTCATGAGCGACTGTCTCAGGATCCCACTCTGCACACCACAGTTTGTAGAACATGGGAGATGGCTGTGTTGTATGTGTTACGGTTGTGGCCACTTCTTGTTCATCCTCGAGCCCGATTCTGCTCAAGGCATTGGCATTTCCATGCAGCTTGCCGGGTCTATGAACAACATTGAAGTTGAAGGCCTGCAGAGATTCGTGCCACTTTGCTACATGGCCCTCCGGGTTTTTTAGTTTTCTGAGCCAGTGTAGTGAGGCATGATCTGTACGGAGTGTAAATGGGTGCCCGTACAGAAAGTGCTTGTAATATTTGACAAAATATACTGCAGCTAACAATTCCCTCTTAGTGGTTGCGTAATGTTTCTCTGTCATGTATAGAGTACACGAACCATAACCCAGTACCTGATCCGATCCATCTTCTCTGACCTGAGATAGAACTGCACCTATTGCATAAGCAGTGTCTAAGATGAAATCGAGGTTAGTGTTAGGATGAGCAAGAATTGGTACGGTTGTCAAATGTTCCTTCAGCGCCCTGAAGGAACCTTCACACTCACTTGTCCACTCGAATGGTCGATCCTTTTCAGATGATTTTGAATAACTGAGATGCAATCTCACTAAAGGGACGGATGTATCGACGATAATATTGGCAGAGGCTGAGGAAATTCCGGGTGTCGGTGACTGAAGTGGGGGTTTGCCAATCCGCTACTGTTTTGGTTTCTGAAGGTTGAGTAGCTACTCCATTGCCGGAAATGATATGTCCCATGAACTCGATGCTCTGTCTAAAAAGATGGCAGTTCTTGGGTTTGAGCATGAGGTTGGCGGTATGAAAACGCATTAGAACCTTGTCCAAGTTGGGCATGGTCTGCTCAAACGAAGAGCCAAAGACAACTACATCGTCGACTTAACAGAGGCAGATCTCCCATTGTAATGTAGTGAGTACCTGCTCAATGAGACCCTCGAACGTTCCAGGAGGGTTGCACAAGCCGTAGGGTATCTTGCGGAATTGGAAAAGACCATCTGTGCATACGAATGCAGTCTTCTCCGGGTTAGCCTCATCCATGGCTACCTACCAGTACCCACTATCTAGGTCACGGGTACAAAATCACTTGGCTCCGGACAAGGAATCTAACACCTGATCTATCTGTGGTAGCTGATATGTGTCCTTGATGCTAAGATCATTAAGGCGGTGGTAGTCTATACAAAACCGCAAAGATCTGTTCTTCTTTCTTGCCTGCTAGTACAACGGGACTGGCCCAGGGGGATGCCGAGGGCTATATGATGCCCATCCACAACATGTCATTTACCTGTTGATGTGCTTTCACCTCGTTGTGAATGGGAAGACGTCGTACTGGTTGTTGAACAGGTCAATTATTGCCGGTGTTGATGGAATGTCGCACGAGATGAGTTTCTCCCAGATCCATGTCTCTGGCCGAAAAACTGTTGTGATACTTATATAATATTCGTCGTACGTCACCTTTGTGAGATTGAGTTGAACCAACTGGCACGCAAATAAATTTCATGCAGATGTTCCGGTAAATCATCTTCAGAAGTTGTTGCTGGTGTAGGTGTGGTAGGGGCCCCTCCAATCATATCACATCCATCAGATGGCCACAACGAAGTCCCGGTACTAGTGTTATTAGGTCCGCTGTGCAATTGAATACTCTGAATGGTATATGATCCTTGTTGGTGGTGTCCATGATCATTCGGGGACTTGTGTATTGTGAGGTAATCATGTACTCGGGATCGGGATCCAGGATAACTGGTGTGGTGGCCCATAATATTTCCTCTTGTCCTGGCTCAACTGTAGCCGTAGATGCCAAAATCACTGCACAAGTGTCGTACAGTGATGATTCCGGTCCAAGGGGTATGCGTTTATGTCTAATTCATGTTGTCTGCAATGGATGATGGCTTCACTGGCACTGCGGATGTCAGAACATAGCAGGGCATCGTTTTGAATAGAGGCAATTACAACTCGCTGTATAAATTGCATTTCCTCTATTTGTATCACGAGGTTTACCATACAGCCACAGGAACGTCGGCTCCGATAGCTGTTTGTAAAACTATGTTTGTAGGCTTAAGGGGTGGCTTTTTATGAGGTGGGATGCTCTCATACAAGTGCTTGTTAAAAAAGGTGATGGAAGCTCCAGTGTCTATGGTGGCACTGGTCGAAACGCCACTAAACAGGCAAGCACACTTGTATATTACTTTGCGGTGTGCTTGTGGAAGAGTTTCCAATGGTACTGCCTGAGGGATTGCTTTTGGTGCAGTATCATCCTGTATGTAGTCTGTTTGCTTTTGGATAGCTTCCGTGAGTGCAATCGGTGGCTGAGTAAGGAAGGGACCAACTCGTTGTCGCTGCTGCTGTGATTGCTTAGGCGATGACTGAGCTGAGGGTAGCAATGACAGTGTTGTTGATGCTGGTGTGTTGTACCGTGTACTTGTGTAGACAGCTGTCTGGACAGGATTGGTGCAGTCGCAGATAAGGGCCAGCTGTGTTAGCCACTTTTGACAATGTATCATAGTGGATGCGCAAAAGAAACAGTGATGGCACTGAGGTTTGTCGTTTTTAGGATGATGCTTCTTCTTGCAGATCCATGATGCCGAGTGCTGATCACTGTCCGTGTCACTATTACTGATGCTAGATGTGGTGGGTGATGCTGTTAAGACATGTGAATTGCATACCATCAAGGGCCACCGTGTGTTAAGTGCTTTGGTGGCGGGTCATGGTGCTTGTATAAACGTTGTTTCAGTGGAGGTGGTAGAACCAACCACTGCCGTTTTACATAGGAAAGAAGGTTTATGAGATGTGGAAGTTGCGGGGTCACAACCGCTCACAGAGGGAGATGTTGGCGGTGCCGCGAATGCAGCACGCATGGTTGGCACCGACTCAGGTGAAGCCGTGTGAGTATGGTTGTGTACTGTCAAATAAGTAGTAGTTTGCGTTGTATGGTTCGCCACTTGAAGTTGTTGTCTGGAGGCCGTAGTTGAGCCGGGTTGTGAGAGTGGGCACCGAAGTGACTCTATAATCGGTGCCCATTCTAGTTTAACGAGGACTCAGGTTGCGGTTCTTGGAGTTGTTGATGGAGGCCAATTTGGGCATCGTTCTTTCCAATGGCCTGGCTGACCACATCCATAACATGTGTTTGATGGCTGTGTATGTGTTACCGTACTTGTAGTGGGTCGACTGTGTGGTGACAGTGGTGCTGAGCGTGGTGACTAAATTAGTGAGTGCGGAGATCTGTTTAGTTATCTCTTCCAACCTATCGTGCATGTTTCGTCTATTGTTGTTTTTGTGCTGGTTTCTACGTCCGGGGGCATTGTTGTGCCCCCTCCCTCACAAGAAGTTCTTGATTCTGACCGCAGGCACTGTTAATGACTGTAAATTATTATGCTCGATCAGAAATAGTTTTTCCTTCAGGGCATGCTCACTGCTCAATGCGTCGATGAAGCTATCAAGATGAAAATGCGTGACTCCCTCATTATTAGTGCTGTGGTATACGCATGTAACAAGACATCGGATATGACTTGCTAACTCTGGCAAGCTCTCCCCAGCTTGTCTACGGAAGTTTTTGAGCTGAACATGACTCGTTTCTCTGAGGGCCGTGTCTCTGAATCTTTCCGACAATCGTTTACCAGTTCCGTCTATGTTGGTGTGTCTGACCCCAAATCTGCCAGGACTTGCTTTGCCTGACAGCTTTGCAGCCAGATACTCTCCCATTCGTTGATCCCTCCAACGGTTTGGCCAGCTAATGATCTCGAACTGGCACTTGTAATTGGCCCAGTCATTCTCCCCACTGAATTTGGGAGGGCGAATGACCCGGCCATGGCCATGATATGGTACTATAGGCGGGAATCCAGGTGGCGGTAGTGGGGAGAATGGTATAAAAGTGGATGCAGGTCTGCGTGTTGCTCTTCGTGATGGTAGTTGTTCCCGCTGTTGATCTAGCTGATATCGTGTCCGTGAAGGTGATTCCTGACGTAGGTTCCGCTGAATACCACCCTGATGCGGATCTATAGCCAGCTGTAGGTCTATAGACTGGTGGAGGCGTTCCATGTATGTAATGCAGATTTTCCGTAGGTCGCTGTGATGGGCTTTCTTCATACGAGGTGGTACAGGAGATTTACAGGGGTGGTGCGTGCCATGTGATGAGGTGTTTCTTCTGGTATAATACTGAAAAGGATGTTCTGCATCCCCAAGCTCGTGTTGAGGTACAGATGGATAATAAGGTGCCAACGTTCTAAGCGGAGGAGATGCACGACATGGTGCATGAGGGTCAGGCCATTGCTCAGCTTCTGATGATATGGGTGAATGAAATGGTCGCGAAGAATTGGTGTGCCCCCTGTCATGGTCCACCGTGATCCGGCAAAGGTGTTGGGTGCCTATCGCGGATATCCGACAATGTGATGTATTGAGTACCCATCTGTGAGGCATCACGGAAGGTCCCCTCATTGATCAGCGTATACCTGTGTTGGATCGGTGCTGGTTGTTCTGCACCAGGGAAATTTCTGGCATAGTCGGTGAGCCCACATGCAGTTCTCCCGTCATATGATGCTACTTCCAAATCTAAGGAGTGCTGATCGTCGAATGAAGGAGACTGAAATGCATTTCTGTTGAGGGTTGGCGTGGGTTGCTTCTCGTTCGAGCCCCACATCAGGCGCCATTTGTAGCTCACGGGGGTACACGCTGGTCGATCCTACTGCTCCGCTCCATTGCACCACATGTACAGGATGCGTGGGAGGGCTGGTTAGCTATCGTTCTCGGGGTTACGGATCCCGTATTGCGAATCTCCGAAAAGTACAAAGACCGAATTCTAAAGCCGGTTGAACGATAACGGGGTGGATGATTTCCATAGAATTCAACACCGTCATCTTATGTAAGTCCAAGATACTGTATTGGTAGTTGCCACTTTTATTTATGCAGTCCTTCTGCTAAATCTTATACTACCGGTTAGGTGTTAGATTTATGTACTAGCTTTGGCTGCAAGTGGGAGGAATGTCCACCTATTTTTTTACATATGCGCCTGACTGGTGAAGATGCTTGATTTCCCTAAGGTCACCTTCCAGAGCATCTCCCTCAGAAAGGCAGCGAGCGAACGTGTTATGGAGTGGCAGTTTCAGAATCATATAATGATCCAGTTACATACCACACCGCAACCATATATAACATCACTAAACAAGTCAATATTACAAAAGCAAATTGAAAAGCGCATAAAAGTTTATGGTGGGGAGTAAGAGGCAGATATCCATCTCTAGTGACCCTCCGGTAAGGGTGTGGTGGGTTCCAAGACCGCACCCAGTCACTGTGCGGAGTTAAATGGAGATCTGCATCCCATCCGTCACTCGGTGTGTCAGAGGTGTCATTTCGAGATTCGGCTCCGGGGAGCTAACGTTTGCCTGTCATTAGGGTTAAGTTTCAGGATGCCCAGAGATGCACTGCTGGCCGGTTAAGAATAATATCTTTTCGCATTGCTCCCTACTTTGGCAGGGTTATCTATTCTAACTGGTATCCGAAGACACAGCGGAGGTGTATGCGAAATCGACACTTAGGTCTTCACCGCTTGGAAACCCCAATATGTTCCCAAGTCAGACCATGGCAACATGTTGATGGGAGTTCCAGACAATTAATAAGTCTAGTGGCTGGGGGAGCGTAGAAAGAGACAATCATTCATCATAATAAGAGGCCCTAAGGTGTCTGGCCAATTTTACACAATCTAACTGGCGTGTGGTGTTACATATCTTCTACATCCGGAAAAGAGGCATACACAAATGTCTCCTATGGAGTCGTTGTCCCTAGCTACTTTTAAACCTATCCTATCGAGCTAAAATAGCCAGGTTTAATCCATCACATGTCAAGTTCACACAGTGAGAACATGAACAGTGACCTCAGTGTAAAATCGATGCCGGGAGAAATGTGATGCAGATTTATTGTTGCTGTATGGTATAGCCTAGCGTACTGCGGTCCTAGTGTTTTTATATAAAATAAACAAAATAAGTACCTAGGATGACTGCTGCCATATATAGCTAACTATCACAGTATTGAGAATAAACCAGGTCTTGCGGTGCTTGATAGTCATAAGCACAAAAATAAAGATAATATTTACAGCAAAAGATATAAATTATAAAATGCGGTCTCAGACGACCGTTTGGTACCTTTTAGTCATCAGTACCTGTAAAGAAATGAATGAATACAATACCTAAATGAGTACCTATTAGTCATCTGTATGGAAAAAGTTCATAAATCACTGTAGATGCTGCGTCACAGATGAGAAATGTGAGAGGGCACGATTATGAAGTTGCCGGGAAATCTCCGCAGGCGAACTGTTGATGTGGCTCACTCTCAAAGATGGTGAAGAAGAAGGACTGTAGTCGGATGTATACTAGATAGTCATAATAGCTAATACATTTAATTAAGCGGATTGTTGAAAATGTCCGTCCAGTAATGGAAGTTTGAAAGTTGCCCATAACATGAAGGGCTACAGTTGTAGTTTATGATTAAACAATGCATGTACATTTCTGTGTACACCGTACAAGGTACACCACATAGCTTCTGAGGCATACCAGGCAGAGTCCCACCAGACTGCCGCCTAAAAGTTAATTAACACACGACATGCTGCACGGATGTTTGATAGCCACATTTGTATGGTTCCGAAGATCTGACGAGTTGTCCACCAAGAATCACCACTCATGCTACACACTGGAGAAATGTGTTGGTAGTGAAACACTCTTCTACTTAATTAGTTGCCCCCTGATGGCCGTCCAAGGGCTTACAAAAACTTAGATGCTGATGCTCTGGTTGCGGGCCAGAGACTAAGATCTGAAATCCGAGAGACACGGCTGCGGCTAATAGGGAGACACAGTCAGTAAGCAGTTACTTGCGTCTTGCTCTGCTCTGTGCACACAACCTTTCACTTGTTCTCTCTCGCCGAAGTGTTGTCTGGATTCTTGACTTTTTGCTCCTTTTATACTACTCGTGACGCCAGGGGCAGGACGCCCAGCCAATCAGCGGGCGATCTATAGCCAATCAGCGTGCAGATAGAAAAGGTGAGGATGCTATCACGTAATAGGCATCTTCCCCATTCATTTAGTACATACACGCGTTTACGACATCTCAGCGATATTTTGAAAATAATTTCAATGAGATTAATTAGGATAACTCGGCCATACCTGGTCCGATTTTAAACAGGTAAACAGTTATGGAATCCTCGTCTCATTCCCGTCCTGATAGGCACACAGAACGCCAAGAACAGTTAAATTTAAAGGGAGCACGAGCACCAATCCTGTACATTTTAGTATGCATTCTCTCCCAACGCTGACACGTGTTGTCAGGGAAACTCTGACCCATGCACATGCGCGCTACACAATCTTACAGACTTAGCTGTTTTACAGAAAACCTCTCCCATATGGCTTTATACACGCATACTATCCCACTCAGGGGGGCATGCTCGGAATGTACCCGGAGCAGTCGTCCCATACCCAGCTAAGCCGGGACAGTCCTTACCCGTCTGGCTGATCCACGCTACACCACCCCTCCTAGTTTGACACCCATGGCAAACGATACCGCATCGTGGATCGAAAGCACGGGAGCATGCTAGGTGAGAATCATAGACTTCTCGAGTAGGTGCGCAGCTGAGAGGAGTAGTGACGCGAGAGAGGTGTAGTTTATCAGAGAAGAGCACATAGAGGTGCGAAAGAGTTTGAGAGGCAGGCATACTTTGGTTTTGATTTTTGGCCTGGTATTTATTTTTCCAGCCCTTTTCTCGTTTTGATATTGCGGTGCGTGCTCTTTTATTTTGTTTGTTATCATGGTTCAACTAAACAATAGCTCGAATAGGCGTTCTCTTGGTGACAGATAATTAAATGTCCGCCGAGAACGCCCAAGCTCCAACATACCCAAATTAAGATATATATATATATACATGTATATGAAAACAGTTATAGAAATACATTATATGTGTTTATATATTTTATACATATCACAGGATGATAAATACAGTAATTACGTATGCATGCCGATTATATGTGGGCATGCATACAGTGCGGCCCATTTTGAGGGGTTTGCACAGATGGCTCTCGCCATACCAAATCCGTCTCGTCATACTAACACGAAAAGAAAAATAATAATAAAAATAGTATATAATAATGAAGACTGGATCATCAGGCAGCCCCAGCAATAGCTGGGATGACATGACGGGAATATAAGTCATATTCGCTGGGGTGTGTTGTGTACTTACATCACACATGGTGAGTTTACAACACAGAAAGCCGCAGCGATTATTTTGCTGGGACAAAGCTATGCAGTAATTGTGTGTAGGATGACCGTAGTCAGCCAAGGGACGGGGTTTCAATGGTGCAGATGTCGCAGTTGGTGTCGATGCCGATGTTGCAGGCACTGCCAGTGTTCATCTTATGGGTGCTGCCAGTTTGTGGTGATGATTGCTGGTGTTCTGGTCCCAGCTGACTGTGTTGCTGATACGGATGCTGAAAGCTACTTGTAGAAAGTCAGGTTATCGTCTCTTTGTGCATTTAGTTTTGACCATCTTCCCGGTCGGAATTAACATTGTTGGAAGTCTACTTTCGAAGCATGGAGCGCAGACTTCTATATTCTCACTCTGTTCACAAGGTTTTAAAGTTACGACCAACACACGATATTTAAAAGATAACGCATGTGTAACACCGTACTGCATGGCAGAATATAAGTATTTGCAGTCCACACAGTATGCTCTCTGAAGTAGATGGTCACAATTGACGTGAAGTTTCAAGTCTAAATTTCTGGAAAATGCACGCTTGCATGCTGCCCATCGTACGAAGTTGAAGTACATGGATATTTCTTGCCGATGTTCGCAGATGCCGAGCTGTCGGACAACGCGAGATCATCCGCACGTAACATATTCCTCCTGCATGATTGTTATATGCAGAACTGCATGCACCTAACTAAACTTTTCCTAACCTTCCCATCTCTTCATGATACCTTCCTGGCCAACTATAACATGAAATGGTAATAGTAAGAAAACTAGCTGAATTTGGTTTGCGACACGAAAGTGGCCTAATGCCTGATCTTCCCTGGTGTAGAGTTTGAAGGGAAGATGAAGTTTCAGAGCGCGCTTTCCTCCTTTTATACCTTTTGGTGACATCACAGGAGGGCGGAGGACCATGCTGGAAATCTCCCGAGACAGTCAGTCACTCCATGTATGGGTTCATTTAACTTTCGTTTCTCCTGGAGCCCGATTATATAATCCCTTCATCAAAAGAAGGTAGCTGTATATATTAGGAGGTAGGACATCAGCTTTCATCCCAACTTGGAGGAAAATTAGGTCTCCAATCAACGTTAAAATCTGGGACTATTTATTCCTGGACGCTCACCTTTTAATTAGCGTGATGCGCTTTTTCAAGTTGGATGCTTATAAACTCGCCTGGTAGAATTTCAGGCTGGAATGCCCTATACCCCATAGGAGAGCGTGATGACGTCAGTGGCTCTGGCCCGACCCACCACCTCTCGCCTCCTCCATCACGTTGTGGTAGCATCATGGGAGAGCGGTTCTTTTGTTTATAGCCTTTGATCCAATTTACCGGGAAATAGAAGTGATGATCACGTTGAGTCTTGTTTTGAAAGCACCTGGTTGATTGGAAGCGTAGGCAATTTGTATATAGGGGGATATTGATGCTGTTGACTATACGTATTTGATGCAAAATATAGAAACATGTTTTAATTTCTCTGTCCCTTAGAACAACGTCCCATTTATGTGCATGATCTTGAACATGTGCCTCCTCCTATGTATGGTGTATATATTCCAGCCCATGTTGATTGTCGGCTAAAATTTGTAGGTAAGAGAATATTTGAAATTCTCTACGGTGTTATACTGTCTAAGTTTTGATGCTGCTTCATCAGCCCGCATGCTAATGATTTGTATACGCGGTAGAACAGTTATGTTCTTAAACAAAATTAGGACAGTATAGCTGATGGTAATTTATTGTTTGGTTTAAACAGATCCATGTCTTGCGGACGCCATGTCTACTGACCCTGCCAAGCTGGACTGTATTTTCCAGGTGGCCGGACTGCCAGACATCCTCCTCTATGGATAGGACTAGTCTCACCTCACCTAGTCCAAACTTAATTATTATGGTACAGCTCAGAAAGTGCATGCCACAGTTTACAATTTACAATACTGTCGTATGGAGTTAGTGAAACAGTCATCCTGAGTGTCTGTGTCTCTGTTATGTTGGTGAATTTGATTGATATGCGTGGCTGCTTATCTGTGGATGAATCTTTCGCTGTCGTGAAGTGTGAAAGTTTTTATTGCAGTTGGGGGAGGGGCACTGCGGTGATTGTGGTGTCAACTTTATCGGACATGATGTATTTCACTCGGTAATGGCCGGGACCTTTTTAGAATGGGACAGAGTTACTTTAGAATGCCGGTTACCATGATGGGTGTTGTCATACTTGAATCAGACCATTATTGAATTTCACGTTCTGTGACTATCTTTTACCAGCTACCGACGACAGACTGCGGGCATCTTGCTCTCTTAATAATGTTGACTGCTATTACGTGTGATTGACGTGTCTTTGCTTAGCTGATTACGTACGACGTTTCCAGGGGGAAGGGGGTGGGGGGGGGGAAGTCCATTGTAGCACGTACTGTAGATGGCGGCGATGCTTTTCCTCCTTACCAAATGATCAGTTTTTCCATATCACTAGATAAGGGGGTGCTTGCGGAAAATGTTGATTCGTGCTGATGGTGGTGGTGTTCTGTTGTAGGGAAGTCGGGGCTGCTGTATGACACTGGCGTAATGTGAAGTGGGCAAATCCAGTTTCCCCAAGCTCTGGAATGCCGATTCTGTTACTGTTGTGGAAAGTTTGGTTTGCGGTGGGTCACGAACTCACCGCATTCATGCAGTAGGGAATGTTGCGGAAAAAGGTGTCCAACTTTTTCTGTTATAAAAGTTAGGTGCGTGCTATTCATGTTGTCGGTGGTATTGAATGTCTCAGTTATACTTTCTATATAGTCTGCTGAACAGGCTGCATCCCTACCCACCACAGGTTGGGGGGGGGGTTGACTGCGGTGTGGGATCCCACCTCCGAAGCAGCTGACTCTCATATCTGAAGATTGACAGTCAGCAGACGGCGAGTGATGGAGTGTGAAATGGACAGTCCAAGCTCTGGTACTGGGTCATCACTAACACACGGTTTAAGTCGATCGAAGTGGATGACTGAGGTCAGGCCATCTGAGGCACGGATCTGGTATGTCACGTACGACTTCTTACCTACTACCACATAGGGGCCTTTCCACTGGTAACTCAGTTTACTTGGCACATTTGCAGAACGTCGCGAATCATGAACCCAAACCATTTTCCCGCCTCATATGGTTCTCCATGCACTCGCCGGTCATGCAACGTTTTCTGATGCCGGTGTACAGTGGGTAATGATTCTCTTACTAGTTCATGGGCCTACTCTATCTGCTGCCGCATGACCTCTACATAGAGAGGTGAATTTTTCTCTCCTGAAATCCTTGGCATGGCCAGGTCCAATGGGAAGGCTAATTCACGGCCTAACATTAACCGACCAGGAGTATAACCCGTGATGGAATGTGTCGAAGTGCGGTATTCCATGAGCACATATGGAAGTCATAAATCCCAATTGCAACAATCAAGGTGTGTTTCCGTAGTCAACATTTCCTTAGTCGGAGTTTGGTTGAACCTCTCTATCATACTGTCACTCCGTGGATGGTACGGTGTTGTTTTTGTTTTGACTATATGAAACAATTTGCAGAGTGCGGAGAACAGCCGGCTCTCAAAATTACTTCCTTGGTTGGAATACAGTTCATAGGGCATACCGAAGTGGCAGAACACATTGCTAAACAGGACCTCTGCTACTGTGGATGCCTCTTGGTCCGGCAAAGCGAATGGTTCTACCCACTTTGTAAAATAATCTTGTAATACGAGGATGTACTTTTTCCTTCATCCATAGTATTCAAGGGTCCGAGCACATTAATAGCCACTCACTCCCATGGTGCACCAACAATTTTAACTTGTAAATGTGCGTAATGGTGTTGGCCAACTGCGCGTCTTTGGCTTGGGACACATTTGGCGACCCATGCCTTCACACTATCGCATATCCCAATCCAGTGGAGCTGTATGCTCTACGGCTAAATGTCCAGCATTGTCATGTAATTGTTGTAATATCACGACCCCAAAACACTCAAAAATTACTATCCGTTTATTGATGTAGAGGACGCCACCTTGCATATGGAATTCTCCAAACTTTTGATAGTAATATTTGGCCATCGTGGAAAGTGGGGTAACAGATTCCTTAGGCGGATGTACCCCCTCTTGGATCCATGCGTATATATTCCGTGTTTGCGCATCTGCTGCTTGTTTGTGAGCGGCTCTCTCAGGATCCCACGCTCTGCACCACAGTTCAGAGAACATGGGAGACGGCTGTGTTCTATTTGTCACGGTGGTGGCCACTTCTTGTTCATCCTCGAGCCCGATTCTGCTCAAGGCATTGGTATTTCTATGCAGCTTGCCGGGTCTATAAACAACATTGAAGTTAAAGGCTTGCATGGATTCCTGCCACTTTGCTACCTGGCCTTCTGGATTTTTAGGTTTCTGAGCCAGTGTAGTGAGACGTGATCTGTATGGAGTGTAAATGTGCGCCCATACAGAAGGTGCTGTAATATGTGGCAAAATATTCCGCAGCTAACAATTCCCTCTTAGTGGTTGCGTAATGTTTCTCTGTCTTATTTAGAGTATGTGAACCATAACCCAGTACCTGATCCGATCCAACTCATCTGACCTGAGATAGAACTGCACCTATTGCATAAGCAGATGCATCAGTGTCTAAGATGAAATCGAGGTTAGGGTTAGAATGAGCAAGAATTGGTGCGGTTGTCAAATGTTCTTTCAGCGCCCTGCAGGAACCTTCACACTCACTTGTCCACACGAATGGTCGATCTTTTTCGTTGATTTTCAATAACGGGGATGCAATCCCACTAAAGTGATGGATGTATCAACGATAGTATTGGCAGAGACTGAGGAAACTCCGGGTGTCGGTGACTGAAGGTTGCGTAGCTACTCCATCGCCGGATATGACGTGTCCCAGGAACTCAATGCTCTGTCTAAAAAGATGACACTTCTTGGGTTTGAGCCTGAGGTTGGCGGTATGAAAACACATTAGGACCTTGTCCACATTGGACATGGTCTGCTCAAACGAAGAGCCAAAGACAACTACGTCGTCGATGTAACAGAGGGAGATCTCCCATTGTAATGTAGTGAGTACCTGCTCAATGAGATGCTCGAACGTTCCCGGAGCATTGCACAAGCCATAGGTCATCTTGCGGAATTGGAAAAGACAATCTGTGCATACGAATGCAGTCTTCTCCCCGTCAGCCTTATCTATGGCTACCTGCTAGTACCCACTAGCTAGGTCAAGGGTACACAACCACTTGGCTTCGGACAAGGAATCTAACACCTGATCTATCCGGATATGTGTCCTTGACGCTAAGATCATTAAGGCGGTGGTAGTCTATACAAAACTGCAAAGATCCATCCTTCTTGCCTGCTAGTACAATGGGACTAGCCCATGGGGATGCCGAGAGCTATATGATGCCCATCCGCAACATGTCATTTACCTGTTGATGTGCCTCCACCTCCTTGTGAATGGGAAGATCTCGTACTGGTTGTCGAATGGGTCAATTATTTCCGGTGTTGATGGAGTGTCGTATGAGATGAGTTTCTCCCAGCTCCATGTCTCTGGCCGAAAAACTGTTGCGATACTTATGTAATATTCGTCGTATGTCACGTTTGTGAGATTGAGTTGAACCAACTGTGGCACACAAATAAATTTCATGCAGATGTTCCGTTAAATCATCTTCAGAAGTTGTTGCTGGTGTAGGTGCGGTAGGGGTCTCTCCAGTCATATCACATCCACCATATGGCCACAACGAAGTCCCGGTACTAGTGTTATTAGGTCCGCTGTGCCATTGAATACTCTGAATGGTATATGATCCTTGTTGGTGGTGTCCATGATCATTCGGGGACTTGTGCATTGTGAGGTGATCATGTACTTGGGGTGGGGTTCCAGCATGGCTGTGTGTGTGTTGCTTCCTAACTGTGGTGTGGTGGCCCATAATATTTCCTCTTGTCCCGGCTCAACTGTGGCCTAGATGCCAAAATCACTGCACAAGTGTCGTACAGTGATGATTCCGTTCCAAGGGGTATGCGTCGGCCGTGTATGTCCAATTCCTGTTGTCTGCAATGGATGATGGCTTCGCTGGCACTGAGGAAGGCAGAACCTAGCAGGGCATCATTTTGAATAGAGGCAATTACAACTAGCTGTATGAATTGCATTTCCTCTATTTGTATCACGAGGTTTAGCCACAGGAACATCGGCTCCGATAGCTGTTTGTAAAAAGATGTTTGTAGGCTTAAGGTGGGGCTTTTTATGAGGTGGGATGCTCTCAACAAGCACTTGTTAAAAATGGTGATGGAAGCTTCAGTATCTACAGGGGAACTGGTCGAAACCCCACTAAACAGGCAAGCACACTTGTATATTACTTTGCGCTGTGCAAAGGAAGTTTCCAATGATACTGCCAGAGGGATTGCTTTTTTATGCAGTATCATCCTGTATGTAGACTGCTTGCTTTTGGATAGCTTCTGTGAGTGCAGTCGGTGGCTGAGTAACAAGGGACCAACTCGTCGTCGCTGCTGCTGTGATTGCTTAGGCGATGACGGAGCCGGGGGTAGCGTTGGCGGTGTTGATGCTGGTGGGTTGTATCGTGTATTTGTGTAGACAGCCATCTGGACAGGATCGGTGCAGTCGCAGATAAGGGCCTGCGGTGTTAGCCACTTTTGACAATTCATCATGGGGTGTTTAGTGGATGTGCAAAAGAAGCAGGGACGGCGCTGAGGTTTGCTGTTTTTTGGATGATGCTTCTTCTTGTGGATCCATGATGCCGAGTGCTGATCGCTGTCCATGTCACTGTTACGGCTGCTAGATGCGGTGGGTGATGATGTTAGGACCTGTGAATTGCGTACCACCAAGGGGCACCGTGTGTTAAGTGCTTTGGTGGCAGGTAATGGTGCTTGTATAAACCTTGTTTCAGTGGAGGTGCTAGAACCAACCACTGCCGTTTTACATAGGAAACAAGGTTTGTGAGATGTGGAAGTTGTGAGATCACAACCTGTTGTGGAGGGAGATATTGGCGGTGTCATGGATGCAGTGCGCATGATTGGCACTGACTCAGGTAAAGACGGGTGAGTGTGGTTGTGTACTGTTGCATAAGTAGTATTTTGCATTGTATGGTTAGCCACCTGATGTTGTTGTCTGGAGGCTGTAGTTGAGCCGGTCTATGAGAGTGGGCACATAAGTGACTGTATAACTGGTGCCCGTTCTAGTTTAACAAGGACTCAGGTTGCAATTGTTGGAGTTGTTGATGGAGGCCGATTTGTGCATCGTTCTTTCCAATGGCCTAGCTGACCACATCCATAACATGTGTTTGGTGGCTGTGTATGTGTTACCGTACTTGTAGTGGGCCATGTAGTCGACTGTGTGGTGACAGTGGTGCTGAGCGTGGTGACTAAATTAGTGAGAGATCTGTTTAGTTATCTCTTCCAACCTATCGTGCATGTTTTGTCTATTGTTGTTGTTGTGCTGGTTTCCACGTCCGGGGTCATTGTTGTGTCCCCCCCCCCCCCCCTTGGGACTGGCCACGCCCTCTTCATCTAGGCATGCGATTATAACTGGTGGGGTGTTCTGATTGTGTGGTGCTCGGGTCTGTTGCTGATGTGGATGTAGGTGCAGATGTGGTGTTGGTGGAGATTAGGAGGTGCGCATCATTTACCTCATTAATTGGATGCAGTTGGCGGTGATTGGTTTTTTCCCGCTCCAAGAAGTTCTTGATTCTGACCGCAGTGGCTGTTAATGACTGTAAATTATTATGCTCGATCAGAAATAGTTTTTCCTTCAGGGCGTGCTCACCACTCAATGCGTCGATGAAGGTATCAAGATGAAGATGCATGACTCCCTCGTTATTAGTGCTGTGGTATGCACATGTAATAAGACATCGGATATGACTTGCTAACTCCGGCAAGCTTTCCTCAGCTTGTCTACACAAGTCTTTGAGCTGAAGACGACTCGTTTCTCTGAGGGCCGTGTCTCTGAATCTTTCCGACAACGTGTTTTCCAGTTCCGTGTATGTTGGTGTGGAGTCTGACCCCAAATCTGCCAGGATTTGCAATGCTTTGCCCGACAGCTTTGCAGCTAGATACTCTCCCATTCGTTGATCTGTCCAACGGTTTGTGCAGCTAATGATCTCGAACTGGCACTTGTAATTGGCCCAGTCATTCTCCCCACTGAATTCTGGAGGGAGAATGACATGGCCATGGCCATGATATGGTGCTATAGGCGGGAATCCAGGTGGCGGTGCTGGGGAGAATGGTGTAAATGTGGATGCTGATCTGCGTGTTGATGTTGGTGATGGTGGTTGTTCCCGCTATTGATCTTGCTGATATCGCGTCCGTGGAGGTGATTCCTGATGATGATGTGTGTGATACGTAGGTTCCGCTGAATACCACCCTGATGCGGATCTATAGACAGGTCGAGGCGTTCCATGTATGTAATGCAGATTTTCCGTAGGTCACTGTGATGGGCGTTCTCCATACAGAGGTGGTCCAGGAGATTGACGGGGGTAATGCATGCCATGTGATGAGGTGTTTCTTCCGGTATAATACTGAAAACGAGGTTCTGCATCCCCCAGCTCGTGTCGTCATACAGATGGATAATAAGGTGCCGACGTTCTGAGAGGAGGAGATGCGGGACATGGTGCATGACGGGCAGGCCATTGCTCACCTTCTGATGATATGGGTGAATGTAATGGTCATGAAGAATTGGTGTGCCCCCGTAAAGGACTTTGTCATGGTCGGCCACGATCTGGCAAAGGTGTTGGGTGGCTATCGTGGATATCCAACAATGTGATGTATTGAGTACCCCACCTGTGAGGCATTGCAGAAGGTCCCCTCGCTGATCGGCGAATACTCGTGTTGGATCAGTGCTGGTTGTTCTGCACCAGGGAAATTTCTGCCATAGTCGGTGAGCACACATGCAGTTCTCCCATCATATGATGCTACTTCCAAATCTAAGGAGTGCTGATCGTCGAATGAAGGAGATTGAAATGCGTGTGTGTTGAGGGTTGGTGTGGGTTTTATTCTCATTCGAGCCCGACATCGGGCACCATTTGTAGCTCACGGGCGTACACGCTGGTCCATCCTACTGCTCCGCTCCATTGTACCACATGTACAGGATGTATATGGTTCTCGGGGTTACGGATCCCGTATCGCAAATCTCTGAAAAGTACAAAGACCGACTTCTAGAGCCGGTTGAACGATAACGTTCCAGTGGGGCCATGCGACCATTGCCACCGAGATTGAACCGCACTGTCTCATCCCAACTATTAGTGTCATTGGTATGACGGTCCATAACTCAATTTAGGAGCCTAGACATGATAATTAAGAAAACTATATACTACATAAACAATGGCACTCGTTTGTTAGCACGAGAGAGAAAATATACAGTACATAGAATTAAGTTGGTGTCTTGTTAATGTGGATTCGTCAGAGGTACCTCACCGATCCGTATATATCCATGAGGTATCCCTGCGAGGGAGAGTCCTAACGAGGTCACTTATATAGTTTAACATAAACCATTATACCCATAACAAAAATATTATTGTTGCGAGAGGAAAGTGCCTTGCGCAGGCCTCCATCACATGAAAATGCCTTCAACGGCAAAGCGGAGGAAGAGAGCTGGCAAAAAGGGCCACTCTCTTGTTCAAACATATGCTAAGTGTAGTGTGAGTCAACCTAGTGAAATTATAATTAATGTGATGCACGCTGTTTTTCCTTGAAGATGGGGTGGATGATTTCCATAGAATTCAACACCATCATCTTATGTACGTCCAAGATACTGTATTGGTAGTTGCCACTTTTATTTATGCGGTCCTTCTGGTAAATCTTAACCTACCGGTTAGGTGTTAGATTTATGTACTAGCTTTGGCTGCAAGTGGCAGGAATGACTACCTATCTTTTGACACATGAGCCTGACTGGCGAAGTTGCTCGGTTTCCCTAAGGTCACCTTCCAAAGCATCTCCCTCAGAAAGGCAGTGAGCGAACATGTTATGGAGTGGCGGTTTCAGAATCATATAATGATCCGGTTACATACCACACCGTAACCATATATAACATCACTAAAACAAGTCAATATTACATAAGCAATTTGAAAAGCATATACAAATTTTTGGTGGGGAGTAAGAAGCAGATATCCATCTCTAGTGACCATCTCTTAAGGGCGTGGTGGGTTCCAAGACCGCACCCAGTCACTGTACAGAGTTAGAGGGAGATCTGCATCCCATCCATCACCCGGTGTCTCGGCGGTGGATCATTTAGAGATCCGGATCCAGGGAGCTAATGTTTGTCTGTCATTAGAGTTAAGTTTCAAGATGCCCAAAGATGCACTGCTGGCCGGTTAAAAATAATATCTGTTCACAGTGCTTCCTACTTTGGCAGGGTTATCTATGCTAACTGGTATCCGAAGATACAGTGGAGGTGTATACGAAATTGACACTTTGGTCTTCACTGCTTGGAAACCCCAATAGTTTCCCAAGTCAGACCATGCCAACGTGTTGATGGGAGTTCAGATAATTAATAAGCCTTGCAGCTGGGGGAACGTAGAAAGAGACAATCACTCATCATAATAAGAGGCCCTAAGGTATCTGGCCAATTTTACACAATCTAACTGGTGTGTGGTGTTACAGATCTGCTACATCCAGAAAAGAGGCGTACACAAATGTCTCCTATGGAGTGGTTTTAAACTACTTTTAACTAATTTTAAACCCATCCTATCGAGCTAAAATAGCCAGGTTTAGTCGATCACGTGTCAGGTTCCAACAATGCGAACATGAACAGTGACCTCAGTGTAAAATTGATGCAGGGGGAAATATGATGCAGATATATTGTTGCTGTATAGTATAGCTTAGCATACTGTGGTCGTAGTGTTTTTTATATAAAATAAACAAAACAAGTAACTAGGATGACTTCTGCCATATATAACTAACTATCACAGTATTGAGAATAAACCAGGTCATAGGACCTTGCGGTGCTTGATAGTCATAAGCATAAAAATAAGGATAAAATTTACAGCAAAAGATATAAATTATAAAATGCTGTCTCAGACGACCGTTCTGTACCTATTAGTCATCAGTACCTGTAAAGCAATGAATGAATACAATAGCTAAATGAGTACCTATTAGTCATCGGTATGGAAAAGGCTCATAAATCAATGTAGATGCTGCGCCACAGATGAGGAATGTGAGATGGCACGATTATGAAGTTGCCGGGAAATCTCCGCAGGCGAACTGTTGATGCGGCTCACTCTCAAAGATGATGAAGAAGAACGACTGTAGTCAGATGTCTACTAGATAGTCATAATAGCTAATACATTTAATTAAGCAGATTGTTGAAAATGTCCATCCGGTAATGGAAGTTTGAAAGTTTCCAATAACATGAAGGGCTACAGTTGTAGTTTATAATTAAACAATGCATGTACATTACTGGGTACACCACATGGTACACCACATAGCTCTTGAGGCATACCAGGCAGAGTCCCACCAGACTGTGGCCTAAAAGTTAATTAACACACGACATGCTATGCAGAATTTTGACCACCACTTTTGCGTGGTTCGGAAGATCTGATGAGTTGCCCACCAAGATTCACCACTCGTTCTACATACTGGATAGATTACATCAGGGCCTAGCGGCCCATCCGCAGGAAGGCTCCTCTGAAGTGTTGGTAGCTAGGGACTCTTCTACTTTATTAGTTTCCCCCCAGATGGCCGTCTGACGGCTTACAAAAACTTAGATGCGGATGCTCCAGTTGCGGACCAGAGACTAAGAACTGACATCCGAGAGGCACTGCTGCAGCTAATAGGAAGCCACAGTCAGAAAGCAGTTACTCACGTATTGCACTGCTATGGCCACACAACCTTCCACTTGTTCTCGCTTGCTGAAGTGTGGTGTGAGAATACTGTGACAAACTATTTTTACTGCCTCTACTAGGACTTTTGCTGCCCATAGTTCAATATTGTTCAGTCTACATGTATCTATTTCCATGAGAAAATATGAGAAGCCTGTTGCATTACTACTTGCTACTTGAATGAAAATTGTTATTGAACCAACATTTAATCAACATCCCTGTCCCCTGAATACTATGGGCGGGTAATGGGAAGGACTAGCCAACATGGGACCAGTAAATACTGCCTACAAGGCTATACTATGCTTAACTCGACAGATGGCAATATGAATGCACAGGCAAAGGAAAACGTCTAAGACACGATTTGCTTCTTCTGTGCATGTGCCTGGCCATTGGGAGCAGCCGTGCAATAAAGTTGTTTCTCATAGGGCAAGATATGGCCACGTACACACTGCCCCCAAAACAAATTCTGCTTGTGATTTGTCTAACATTGCATACATCTGCTAATCATGCTACGAGGTGACCTCAAGAAAGCAGGACTCGGTACATTCAAATCAAGAATGGGCCTGAGGAAGCTAAGGATTTTGGCTGAGGACAAGGCACAGTGGGCAAAAGCGAAGAAGGACTGATTGCAGCTGCAGGATGGTTTTACTACTACTGCCGCAGAATACAGTAATCATACATACACATGATGTGTAGCTCGCCGGGTAGTGTCGGGCCGTTCCGGTGTATCATGTCGACTCGCCACACCACAAGTGCATGACGAGTGATGACGCTGGTTAGCATCCGGTCTTGGGGTGATGGACCTTGTATGAGACTGCCCTGCGGGAAACAAAAACTGGTTCCTAAGGCCGTTGGAACTCAATCGCTCTGGTGGGGCCATGCGACCATCGTCATGAACATTAAACACAACTGTCTCATCCCAAGAATTTGTGTCACCAGTATGCCTGTCCATAGCAATTTCGTGATCTATGGACTTACAAGATTTGATTTGGTGACCTAAAAATATAAGGTTATACAATGAGTTTACCTAAACAATTATAAATATGCTAGATAATACTACAGTAAGAGCATACGAAAATACGAGACATAGAGACAGGTAGATGAACTTTTAAACATGGGGCTGCCGGAGGTACCACACAGACTCGTAGGTCCGCAGAGGTATCCCCACAAGGGAGGCTCCCATACACGAGACTTAGCTAATTAACGTAATATAAGTTATTATACCTCTAAGCTGAAAGGAAGAAGGTTATCTCGGATGAAAAGTTATGTGCCTCACGCGGGCACTACTCCTAGTGCTAGTTTGGGTGAGGTGTATTATCCTGGCATGGACCGTCGTCACTGAATCCTTGCGAGAGGCAAGTGCCTCGCATGGGCCTCCATCTTGAGAAGGTGTCGCCACTGCTTAAAGCGGGAGAAGAAGAGTAGGCAAAAATGGGCCCCACTCTAATATTTCAACCAAAAATGCCTTTTGAAAGAAAATACCATACCTTAGTGAGATTATGACTATAGGGGTGCGTAGTGTTTTATGTGAACACGGGACGGGCGATTCCCGATGGATTCCCTCATCACCGTCTTATGTGATTCTTAATATGCTGAATTAGTAGTTGCCGCTTTATTTATGCGGGCCTTCTGCTTTGCTTAATTAGCTTTTAGTTGTTTTCAAAACTAGAATTATTTTTGGTCGCAACTGGCTGGTATCTAGCTAGCTTTTAGACATGGCTGTCACTGAGAACAGATGCCCTAAGACATCAATACTGAAGACAACGCTCATACATGTTACGTAGCAAGATCTCCGAACTGGATAAGAATCCGGACATCCCGCCCCGTACCCACATAAAACGTTACAAGACATAGGTTACTTTTCACGAAAGCATTATTAGACCATGGTTCTATCGTTCTGGTGGGGGTAAGAGAGACTAATACCCACCGTGAATGTCCTTCCCGCAAGGGCGTGGCAGATCTAAATATCATGCCCAGACATTCTAACGGAATTTGGTGGGGGTACGTATCTCGCCCGTCACTGGGTCCTATGGAACTAACCATTTAACCTGTCGTTGGGTTTATAAACAAGTTGCCCTGTTTTGCACTGCGGTGCGGGAGGCTAGTTTAGTAAATAAAATAATAATTAATACATGTGTTTGCAGTGCTTTTCTACATTGGCTAAAGTGCTAACTACTAAGTATCCAAAGATACATGGGAATGTGAGTGATATCGCACCCTGGCCATCACCGCTCGGAAACCCCAACAGTTTCCCAGAGTCGGATCAGCCCATGGTGCGGATGGGGACATCCAAAGAATTAAGAAGCCACAAGGCTGAGTGGAACATGAAGAGAGACAAAATCTTGGAGTTATGAGTCTTACTGGAGTGCGGGGCTAGATTATTGCACTACCGGAAGAGAAGAGTATATTACAGAGTATGTAATGAAGAAAGTGTCTCTAATCATTTTGACCCTATCCTATTGAGCTGAATAGAAAGGTTTTAGTCAGTAGCATGCGGGGCTAAACAGAGTTATAGCACGGACAGCGACCTCAGTGAAAAATTGTTGGTGGCGGGAGAATGTTCTGCATATATAAGTGTTGCTGTATAGTGTTTCCTACGTGCACTGCAGTCCTATGTTTTCTATGAATAAGCAAAACATATGAACGGATGGCCACTGGTCATATATAAATATATATATATATATATATATATATATATATATATATATATATATATATATATATATATATATATATATATATATATATATATATATATATATATATATATATATATATATATATATATATATATATATATATATATATATCATATATATATATATATATATATATATATATATATATATATATATATATATATATATATATATATATATATATATATATATATATATATATATATATATATATCAGTGCAGGTTAACGAACCTACTATAGTGTGGTTAGCAACACATGGAGGAAAATGAGAATAACTATAAACAGATACAGAAATTATAACTAGCGGTCCTAAGTCCGTTACGGTTCCTTTTAGTCATCGGGGCCATTCTTACGGATACAATATGATTAACAAAACCTATATAGAGAAATAATTAAACTCTGAAGTATAGTTACTTGAATACTTGGTAGTCAGGTTAGGCTACCACGCTCCTGAAATTGATATGTCAATCCGTAGTCGACATGAGATGATGCGTTCTCCGGAAGCTGGAAAGTTCCCGCAGGTTGGTTCCCGCAAGCTGTTTTCCGTAACAAGATTCCCGCAAGAGCAGTCATGGCATGAGTATATCACGCAGCGCTGTATGCCTAATAGAATGTCTAACGAGCAGTCAGCAAAAGATACGATAGTACTACTGTGGTGAAGAAAGTTCCCATACACCGATGGCACGGATGGAAGGTGTAAACAACCCAATCACAAGCGGGGGTTGTCAGAGGCAAACGAAGATACAAAACAAAGCTTCATGGTGCTTGGTACGTCAGCCAGCTCTGAAGACGCACCGGACAGAGTTCACTTGCTGCAGTCGAAAGTAAAAAGAACCTACACGATATTAGTGTGGGAACGGTTGAAATACCACTTTTAAGAGTGGCCGGCGGATCCGGCGAGTCATCCATCAAAGAACATCCTGCCTCTACATCTGTAGACTCACATATTCAAGCCGTAAAGGCCTTACCGCAAATTTGTGTTCTGAGGTAGATATTGATATTCGTGAACAATAATCAGAAGTTCCAAAATTACTCCCGTAGGTAGGGAGTTACAAAATTGTTTTAATGCGGTGGGCTGGACAACTGCCAGCTACGGGATAAAAACCCGACACATAGCGAAGGAAGATGCGTATTGTCTGTCGCGCTTTTAGTAGCTGGTACAGATCCAACCTGTTCGGCCCATGGCCGAGGATGCTCTCGATCACTGGATCGCGTCTCCTTTTATACTCCTCGTGACGTCACAGGCACAGGCTTCAACCAATCATCGTTCGAGCAACAGCCAATCAGCGCGTAGCTAATAATAGCACAGCCGAATGTTCTAGAACATTCTAGAAGTTTCGCGTCCACGTGGTTATGACGTCACGGCAATATTTTGAAGATAATCAAGAAGGGATTTCCGTGGCTAACTCAGCCATTTCTCAACATATTTTGAAATGGTTTACAGATTTAAAAAGCATGTTGAATTCAATGCCAGATTTAACGGGAACAAGCAATAAATAAGGATTACAGGGTACCATCTCGGTACACTAAAAGCGCCATCCTATCTTGGTCGTAACTACGTGCCCCATCAAAAACAGCGTCCCAGCGCGCGCATGCCCATCATGCGTTTTAATGAACTTAGTCATTTCTGCAATGCTATCTCTCCCATAGGCTCATATATGCTTATGGCTCTACCCAGGGAGGCGTGTTCACGAAACAAATCCAGGACGGGCGGCACGTACCCGGCTTAGTTGGTACGGCCAGTATCCGACCGGTCGTTCCGAACTACACCACCCCCTCCTAGTTTGACATCCGTGGCAAACGATCGTGCATGATGGATCGACGCACGGACGTATGCTAGGTGGGAATTATAGACTTCCCGGGTAGGCGTGTGGCCGGAGAGGAGTAGTGACGCAACAGATGCGCATTCAAGAGACAAAGCACATAGGGGGTGCCAAGTGGAGAGGGGAGGCATACTTTTAGTTTTCAATTTTGACATGGAATTATTTTTCCAGGCCTTTTTTTGTTTTGTTTTGTTTATTAATATTACTGTAACTTTATTTAGTAGATGATTCTAAACAATAGCTAACATGGGTGTTCTCTCCGAGTGCGGATAATCATTATCTCTGCAGAGAACACCCAAGCTCCAACGTACCACAATTTAAGTTTAAATATATAAGAATATAATAAGAAGAAAAAAAGACAAGGTATATATAAACCATGTAACATACCCGTACGAGGTATTTATTAAATCATACCAAATTACTTGCGCACCCCGGGTAAATAAAGGGGTACACAACACATATCTCTTCTTCTTCTTCTTTTCGTTCGCTGATCATACCACCAGTCCTGTAAGTGACTATCGACATGATCATAAGCGTTAAGTGCGTGGATCCATGGTTTATTAGAGTGTGCCGTGCGGCCTGGAACCTCCGTCTTCAGCACTCGAGGTTTCTGTCAGGGATACCTCACCCGTACCTCCTTTAGTCGCCTCTTACGACACACAGAGGACACGGAAGGTGTATTCTAAGCCCCACCCACAGGGCAAACACATATCTCTTATTATTATTATTATTATAAAAATACATATTTGCGGCCCATTATTGCGGGTCCACAACGGGCAGTTCTCGCTGGCCCCATATCCATCCTGACATCTGAGACAGGAAGAAAAATAATAAGAAAAATAAGATATATAACAATAATAACTTAAAAGTTGGTTTATCAGGCAGCCTCAGCGTAGCTGAGACTGCATGACAGGATTGTGACATTATTGCACTGCGGGATGTTGTATTCTTTACGTCGCACACGACGTTCTTACAACATCGGAGTCCGCAGTGCTCATTTCGTGTGGGACACAGACGCGCACTGAAGTGTGCGGCTGTGTCGGATAACCATAGTTATCCTAGGGACGGCATTCAATTGATCTAACATACATAATAAGAAGAAAAGTATTAAAAAAAATAGAGTAATAATTAATACATTTCCACGAATCACCTATTGATATTTCTGCTGTATCACGAATGATCCCACCTCTGCAGCGAAATTTCCCCCATTGAGTCTGGGTCCCGTGACTGACGGTGGTGTGTCGCGGCGGATGCACTGTCATTGCTGAGATGCTTTCACTATTAATGACACTGTTGGAAACATCTGAAGCGATCGTGGCAGAAATATGTGCGTCCATAATGTCTCTCACAGTTACCGCTGGTTCTAATACATCCGTCCGTAAGGCAAGCGGCGGTACTAGTGGTTGCCAATGTCGTTGATGCTGTAGTGATGGTAGTCATCGTGGTGGATGCTGTAGCTGGCGTGGTGATGGCGGTGAGCTGTACCGTAGGCTGAGGCCATGGTGCAGGAGCGGATACAGCAGGAGACGACATCTTCCGAAACTTAGCATATTTTAACAGACGACTTGCGGTGATGCTAGGGACGGGATGAATGTCCTGTGTGTGGACGATCCGTCTCTTTCCTGCGTATGGACGTTCCAGCGTGGTTCCCTTTCTGATTGCTGGGTCAGAAAGGCGAGGAGGCGGATGCTGAATAACACAGGTCAGGGTTACACTAATTGTCACAGGCTGCGACGGCCCTGGTCCCTCGTCTATGGTAAGTTCTGGCGGAGATGGTGACTGCGGGTAACTTGGAATGTCTATTTCCGCAGGTGTCGTAATCACTACCGAAATCGGCTGACTGGCTAACACTGTCTTAGACACTATGGTGCGGGTGTAGTCACCATAGCCGGATGGCTAATAACTGATGCAGGTGCTGCCGAACTGGATTTTGCGGGAGACTTTTGCCTCTTACTCCGCTTCAGGACTGGTGTGGATGAAGTGACTGGTACCGGCGTAACGCTTCCAGATGCGGCTGCGGGCAGAATTTCATGTCTGGCTGCCAGTACGTTGATTACGGTAGCTGCAGGAAGACGATGACTAACGGGATATCTACGAGTAGTGTTCTTCGTGCGGGCCATTTTCTCGGTTGGAAGAACTCTGACAGGGAGCCGAGATTCGAACCGGGTGTTTAAAATGGCATGATCGTCGTTTTCTTCTACAGGAAGCAATGTCACTTCTAACACACGGTGATGATAATGGAGAGTGTGGGTCACCCCGTAGCGAGTAGCGGTGCAGAGACACTGGCACGTCACACAAAAGGCTGACTGGAAGAGATGATCCCTATTAACATGAAGTGTGCGGTCGGATTTTCTAGTAAAAGTTCTGGTACATGGCTCTATGAGTTTTGACGGGAAGACAAAGTTTCAGAGTGCGCCTCCTCCTTTTATACTATTTAGTGACGTCACAGGCAGCGGATGACCACATCTAAAAGTTTTAACAGGTGATTCGGTCATTCTTATGTGAAAGTTTCCTCTTTTTCTGGCCTAGACATCAGGAGATTAATTCTTCCCGTATAAAGGGAGTAATTTTAATTATAGGAGGAATGGCTCATTAAACTTGTCTTAATTTCGCGCATTTAACAGCCTTCGATCAACATAGAAACGTGTTACTACTTTTTCTTGGCGGTCTCTTACCTTTTAATTAACGTGAGACAGTTCTCCAGATTGGATGCTTATAAACTTGCCTATTCTAATTTTAGGCTGGAGCGCTCGATGGCGTGTGTGGGAGCCAGGTGATATCAGCGGTAATCTCCCGGACTCACCCTCGCCACTCCTCCATCACGCTGTGGTAGTCGCGTCTTTGGGCGGCTCTTTTGTTCAAAGCGGTTGATCCAACTTACTGGAAATAGCAGTAAATGTCACGTGGCTCTAAAAAGCACATGGTTGATCGGAAACGTGTCTGCTGTCTATGGCGATGGCCAAAATGCTGTTGCTGAGGTGTAGTCTGTTGCAGAAGCGAGAGATAGAAATATATATGTTACATCAAGATCTTTATAATGTCCCGTATTTGCACGGGTTCTTTAGCAGGAACCTTGTAGGTGTCTGTAATAGGAAGTTCTCAGCCCGTGTTGATTATAGACTGGAATGCAAGAGAATTTTTGAAATTCTCTCTGTAATTTTACTGTCAGATATTTTATGCCGCTTTACTGGCCCATGCGCTAATGATTTGTAGCACGGTGGAGCAGTTGTGTTCTTGATCAAAAATTGAACAGTAAAGTTGTAAGTAATTTGATGTGTGGTTTAAACAGATCTATTCATGTGGTAGATCAGCGTTACTGATCCCGTCAAGGTACCTGTGTTTTCCGAGTTGTAGGGCTGGCCAAGCATTCTCCTCAATGGGTAGAACTAGCTCTGTCCCGGCCTAGACCAGACAAATTAATACCATTTAATAATGGTTAAATTACAGTACAACTCACAAAGTGTGTGCGATAGTTATCACAATTTACAATGCCATCGTTCGGAGATTGTGAATACAGTCAACCTGAGTGTCTGTGTTTCTGACATGTTTGGTGATTTGACTCTGATACGCATGACTGGTTATCTGTGGATGATACTTGTGCTGTGGTGAAGGTGACACGTTTATAGCCGCCAGGTGTTGACATTCTGTTTGTTGTGTGATGTTCTGACTGCTCACGGGGGAGTATGGTAGGCCAATTGGATGTGGTGGCCCTTGGACAGGGGGATGTTGTCATCTCCCATTACATGACGGTTGGTGTCCTGTCATAGTTTTTAGACACCAGGAAAATTCGAGCCAACAGTCTGCTGAACAGGCTGCTTCCCTGCCCACCGAGGGGGTTGATGTTGGCCGGTGCAGTGCGGGATGCCACCTCAGTTGCAGCAGGCTCTCTCATATCTGAAGATTGATGGTCAACAGACGACGAGTGGAGTGTGAAATGGACTGGGCCGGTGATGTCCGAACATGGTGTATAGATGAGGGATGCCAATTGGATTTGGGGTGGGGATGTGGCAATGGATATGGGTTCCGCTTGGGGTGGAATTTGTTTGGCGTTTTGGGGGCGTGGTGGGGTACACCTCGTTGTACGGTTCTGCGGTTCTAGACACGCCAAGGCTTCATCCAGCCTCTTCACTTCCATGCTATTCACCATATGTTCCACCCCACAGGAAGCATGGCTTGGGTCAGCCTCAGCTTCCGCTTGTGGTGACTCTATGATGGGGGGGGGGCATAGCATGAAGTGGGTTGGAATGGGAAGAGATCGGAGGAACAACTTTCCTATCCGATCCCATGGACAAAACAAACACAAAGTTCTTCAGATACGACTTCCCAGATCGAGTAGACCCGTGCTGAGGAGGGAGAGGGCGAGTACGCATCTCGTCATCGTCGTCAGTGTTAGCCACTTGTTCACCCACGTTCTGGCTTGGTAGAACTGGGGCTGGACTAGCACCGCGGTGCTCTGCGCCAACCGTGGGAATGCTAATTTCCATAGAAATATCTGTCTGGGTACCGGTGTCACGAGAAGCACTCAGTCCGAGCTCTGGTGCTGGGTCGTCACTGACACAAGGTTTAAGTCGATCGAAGTGGATGAGTGAGGTCAGGCCATCCGAAGCATGGGTATGGTAGGTCATGTCCGACGTCTTACCTACTACCACATAGGGGCCTATCCACTGGTAACTCAGTTTACTTGGCACGTTTGCAGACCATCGTGAATCGTGTACCCAACCCATTCTTCCTGCTTCATACGGATCTCCATGCACCCTCAGATTGTGCCATGTCTTTTGCCGCCAGTGTGCAGTGGATAAGGTTTCTCTCACTAACTCATTGGCCTGTTCTATCCTTTGCCGCAAGAATTCGACACAGAGAGAAGGTGAATTTTTCTCTCCTGTTATTCGTGACATGGCCAGATCAAGGCTAATTCACGGCCTAACATTAACCAAGCAGGGATGTAGCCCATGCTGGAATGTACTGAAGTGTGGTAAGCCATGAGTACATACAGGAGCCGTAGGTCTCAATCTCTACAATCAAGGTGTGTTTCCTTGGTAAGCATCTCAGCGAGAGTTCTGTTGAACCTCTCTACCATCCTGTCACTCCGGGGTTGGTATGGAGTTGTCCTCTTGACGATATGGAATAATTTTCAGAGCTCTGATATGAGCCGGCTCTCAAAATTACTTCCTTGATTGGAGTGCAACTCATAAGGCATACCAAAGCGGCAGAACACATTGCTGGCCAAGACCTCCGCTACGGTGGGTACCTCTTGGTCCGGCAGAGCAAATGCTTCTACCCACTTCGTAAAATAATAATAATATTTTGCCATGGTGGATAGAGGTGTTACCGATTCCTTAGGAGGACGTACCCCCTCCTGAATCCACGCATATATATTCCGTGTCTGCACGTCTGTTGTTTGGTGGTGTGCAATTTTCTCCGGATTCCTCTCTGCGCACCTCAATTCGGGGAACTCCGGAGATGGCTGTGTTGACTGTGTCATGGTGGCGGCCTCTTCATGTTCAGCTTCTGCGCCGATTCTACTAAGGGCGTCGGCATTTCCATGAAATTTGCCGGGACAGTGAACAACGTTAAAGTTATAGGCCTGCAGGGATTCCTGCCATCTCGCTACCTGGCCCTCCAGATTTTTAAAGTTCCTGAGCCATCATAGTGAGGCATGGTCTGTATGGAGTGTAGAACGGCGCCTGTACAGAAAGTCCTTGTAATACTTGACGAAATGGACCGCCGCCAATAGTTCTCACTTGGTGGTAGCGTATCTTCTCTCCATTTTATTCAGAATACGTGAACCATAACCCAACACCTGGTCTGTTCCATCTTCGGTGACCTGAGATAGAACCGCGCCAATAGCGAAAGCTTACGCATCAGTGCCTAAGATGAAATCGAGGTTTGGATTAGGGTGAGCAAGAATCGGGGCGGTCGTCAAAAGTTCCTTCAGCGCCCTGAAGGTGCCTTCACACTCACTCGTCCACTCAAATGGTCGATCTTTCTCGGTGATTTTGTAGAGGGGTGAAGCAATCTCGCTGAAATGTCAGATGTAACGGCGATAGTACTGGCATAGGCCAAGAAAACTCAGTGTCTCCGTAATTGAAGAGGGCCGAGGCCACTCTGCTACTGCCGTAGTTTTTGATGGCTGAGTAGCCACTCCATCACCAGATATGACGTGTCCCAGGAACTCAATGCTCTGTCTGATCAGATGACATTTCTTTGGTTTGAGTTTCAAATTGGCTGTGCGGAAATGGGAAAGCACGGTGTCCAAATTTATCAAGGTTTGCTCAAACGTGGGTCCAAAGATTATTACGTCATCGATGTAACAGAGACAGATTTCCCATTGCAGGGTAGTTAATACCTGCTCAATGAGTCGTTCAAAAGTTCCGGAGCATTACACAACCCGTAGGGCATCTTGCGGAATTGGAAAAGACCATCCCTACAAACGAATGCGGGCTTTTCCATGTCAGCCTCGTCCATGGCTACTTGCCGCTAACTAAGTCAAGGGTACAAAACCACTTGGCTCCAGACAAGGAATCCAAGGCCTGATCTCTCCGTGGTAACGGATAAGCGTCCTTAATGCTAAGGTCATTAAGGTGGTGGTAGTCGATGCAAAACCGCAAGGTTCCATCCTTTTTGCCTGCTAGCACTATAGGGCTAGTCCATGGAGATGCTGAGGGTTCAATAATACCCGTCCGCAACATCTCGTTCACTTGTTGATGTGCTTCCGCTTCCTTGTGCATTGGAAGATGTCATCCCGGTTGTCGTATGGGGCGATTATTGCCTGTATCGATGGAGTGTCGTATGAGATGAGTCTCTCCGAGATCCATGTCTCCAGAGGAAAAACTATCGTGATACTTATGTAGTAGTTTCCGAATTTCTTGTTTCTGTGATTGCAATAATCCAATAGTAAAACGCGTATTGTCTGTCGCGCTGATAGTAGCTGGTACAGATCCAACCTGTTCGGGCCCTGGCCGAGGATGCTCTCGATCACTGGATCGCGTCTCCTTTTATACTCCTCGTGATGTCACAGGCGCAGGCTCCAACCAATCATCGTTCGACCAACAGCCAATCAGCGCATAGCTAATAATAGCGCAGCCGACTGTTCTAGAACATTCTAGAAGTTTCGCATCCACGTGGTTATGACGTCACAGCAATATTTTGAAGATAATCAAGAAGGGTTTTCCGTAGATAACTCAGCCATTTCTCAACCGATTCTGAAATGGTTTACAGATTTAAAAAGCCTGTTGAATTCTGGTCTGGATCACTGCCGGATTTAATGGGACCAGGCAATCAATAAGGATTACATGGTAACATCTCTGTACACTAAAAGCACCATCCTATCTTGGTCGTAACTACGCGCTCCATCAAAAACTGCTTCCCAGCGCGCGCATGCGCATCATGCGTTTTAACAAACTTAGTCGTTTTCGCAATGCTATTTCTCCCATAGGCCCATATACGCTTATGGCTCTACCCAGGGAGGCATGTTCAGGAAACGAATACAGGACGGGCGGCGCGTACCCAGCTTAGCTGGTACGGCCGGTATCCAACCGGTCGATCCGAACTACAGATGGCACTGACTGGGTAAACACTTTCTTTGCATGACTTCTTCCTCGAACAATGGCCTCTGATCACAGTGCCACAATGATGTTCAGTACCATTGGAAATCCATGGATTTCCATTTTCTGAGTATAACATTCGCAAGCTTATCTTGGAAATAGGTAGCAACGGGACTGACACCAAGCACAACCTACCATTTCTAAGAAGCACAAACTTAGCCACCCCATTAAGTGACTGGCTCTCTTGCGCAGATGCTGCTGGAGCTTGCAGACTCGTGTCGGTGACCCCTGGTTGGCCGAGGGCACTTCTAAGACACTGACCATTCGTCAAGAGATAATTAGATGCAGAGCCGGCTAATATAAAAGGAGTCGAATCTGCCATGAACAAGACCGCTCTTTCATCAGATTTAGTGCTGATGGTACGGCAATGCTTCCAGTCGACAGTCTGTCCTGGTCCCCCCCCCCCCCCTTCACTGTGGTACGGCCAGTGTTATCTCAGCACAGAACCTTTTCCTTGTTGACCACTCACTGTGATCGACTACTACAAAGTCGCCAGCACTCGATCTACAACTGATTTTGGCAGCCGCTAATGGACCAGTGGCCAAATTAACATATTAAATTCCCCGAGGACTCTCCGCCGCTTCATATACTATTTTGGACATCCTGTGCACTAAATTTTGCGTTTCCGCTTGACATGGAAGAAAGAACTGAACCTGTGTAACCTTTGCGTATGAACCATCACACACACACCTTCCATGAATACTTGTGACTGTTCACGGACACTGTTTCGTCCTTTGCCTCCAGCCGAAATAAATTAACAAACTATGAATCCGGTAGTAGTCTCCAACTGAGTTCCGCCATTGTGCCACTCCGTGGCGCTGCCTTAAAAAGAACTTTGTGATGGAACATCATGTAGAACTGCAATTTTACCGCCCGTTTCTTCTGTTCGTGATTTGTCTAACATTCTCCATCATACAATTGTAGGACAAAAAAAGCGGAGTCTCCAGTGTGCGCATTTCTCATCTCACCTTCTGTGCACCCTACAGCGTTGCCATCTCCCTGCGCCTGCTGCAAACGATCTTAACGTTGTGACTGTATTTGCACTGCGTAAGACCGGCCTCTGCAGCCATATTCTCTCTTAATGTATCAACTTCTTCCGCATACTCTTAGCCTATTTTTACTGCTCCAGCGATCCTTGTCCCGTCTCTTCAAGAAGACCTTGCTGCATAAAAAGTACCACACTACAGCCATCAGAGCGCATTAGGTGCACCCTTGAAGAACTCCCACTGTGGGATCATCTTCTCTGTCGAATAGCAACTCCTCTTTTCTTTTCGACTGCTTGGCCGGCGGTCATTCTAAAATTTGCTTAAAACAGATAACCGCCTCATTTACATTAATTTCTTTTTAATCGACCATGCCATTCATTCTCTGTCTATCGTCCCATTAGTCCGCAGCTGTGCTTAGACTCAACAAAAATTCTCTAAACTCTTTTCGCTTTTAGTTATACGAGCTGGTTGCCGCATCTGAAACTCAGCAGATCGATCATGGGCCTCATCAAGTCTTACCTGACGTCACTTAAGCCGGTCTTCATCTACAAGCGAAAGATTCACCAGACCGCGATGGTGGAGGCTCTCACATAATCTAACTTATCGTGTCCTTCTGCGGCTGCGAGCGGACTTAGACCACAAAAAAACTAGCACAGGATGCCATTAAAACTAGTAGAGCTAGGGACATACAGAAGGACCACTTCAGGACGAGTCCGGAGACCATCGGCTCAAACAGGCGGTGGCCACCAAAATCATGCCATTAGCACATGGCCAAACATGGACCATCATTGCTGGTCGACTTTTACAGATTGCGCCGACTTATTACACATCTTGTATATTGCATCATTTTGAATTATGCTTTCTGGCCATCGGTATTCAGTGATAGTGGATAGGTGTTTGCGGTGGCAGGCATCGAGTTTGTCTAGAGCTGTCTTTGGAGCTGCCCAACAGTTATACAGCGTCAAGGATACGCAGGTTGCATTGCATAAACGCAGTCTTTTTATCAATGACATCTTTGATCTACGAATCCATAGCTTCCAGAAGGACTGTAAAGCTATGTTCCCCATGACGCAGCGGGCAGCAATGCCAACAGTACGGCAAAGCAGTGAGCTCAGGATTGTACTTTTCTTCCATGGTTCGCCGCCACAAAGTGGATCATCAGTTTCGTTAGTTTCATGCTTTGTAGATAGGTATATGTGGGTGAACTCTGTTTTGGATTCATTCATAAATGGATTCTCAATTTCTAGTTTACTTACATCTATTGGGAAGAGTTCGTTATGGGGTTTCTTTTCCTCGTCTACATCGTCGGCATATACCATCTCTAGTGGCATACCCAGTATTGACACTGGGGGTGTGTGTGGGTGTGTGGGTGTGGTGGGTGGGGTGGTGTTGGAGGGGGTTGGGGGGGTAGAGTGGGGGGGGGGGGGGTTGAAACATTCCCACATGGATTTAATGCAGCAACAAGGTAACAGGTGAAAAGCACAGGAGATAGACCATCTCCTGGTGGGGAGATGATTGATGTCTCAAACTCGACAGACTTCACCGACTTGGCTCATATTCTCGGCTTGGTGTCTGCAACTGCAAGCAGTAGTCTCACTAGTCGTAGCTCATCTTCATTGCAACCGGCCTGACGTAGTACATCTAGGATCTTTGAGTATTTAATTGTGTCGAAGGCTTGTGACATGTCAATGCCCATTTTGTGGAAATCCCAGTGTTTGGATATGACTACCGACACAAGCATGTGTTGAGCCAATACAATATCTGCGCAGCTACGTCCACATTTGAAGCCACTTTGGCATGATCCGGTGAAGTCATCGACCTTGTCTCGGATGCGGCATAGAGTAATATTGGATAGGATTTTCCATATGCTGTTGAAGAGCACAATGGGCCAGAGATTAGTGGGGGGGGGGGGGGGCAGGTGGCTTACAGTCTCATCATCTTGGTCAGTGAACTGTTCCTTGAACCCTTCTCGAATCGCCTCGTCTTTGCCTTGGTCAGTCCTGATAAAGTGTCATTCAGAGTTATGTACAGTGAGTGGTGGTGTGTAGTCGGTAACTCTCAGGGCTCGGGCTGCCAGAAACATTTTGTGACAGTCATCCATGGCAGTCATTTCATTTACTAGGGAGTCTGCTTGTTGAATAACAAGATCTTTTAAGCGTTTACTAATGTGGCGCAGACTGTTATTGCACTCCCGGTGTAGTTTGGTGCCGTCTTCACTTTGGCCACTTTGATAGATGCGCAGCCTTAATGCTTTCTGCTCTGCTGACAGTCTGACTAGAGGGTCGTCAGTATGCCATGTTCGGTTGTTTTTTAAGAACACCTATGGTGCTGATAGCTGATGATCCCATAGATTTCAGTATTTTGGTTAGGACTAATTTTGAACTCTGTCTAAGCTCTGTAAGGTGCTTGTGGGGGACGTTTGACCAGGCAGATGCACCATGTTCTAGGACTGGCCAGACTGTTGATGTATATATACTTGTTTCAGTACACTTTTGTCAGCTCCCCATGAGGTGCCTGCCAACTTCCTCATAATAGTTTGCGCCGGGATTTTGCTTCAGCTTTCAAGATCTGTTTTTTTAAATATCATCTAAGGTTGCTCCTAATAGGTCAATAAATTTTCTTTTGTCGCTGTCTGGTGCACTATAGATAGTGCCTATTATTTTATTTTTACCTTTTTCTGTTGGGATTTCTATAAACAATGATTCAAAATGTGGGTCAAGAATGGAGATCCTCACGCTCTGTGTACTGAATATTATCCTTGATTTACATGCCTACACCACCCTTTTAAATTTTTCTATTCTTTTCAATAGACGTGTAATCTTTTATATCTTCAAGGTTAGTAGGTGAAGTTGCTTTTAGCCATGTCTCAGTAATTCCAAATTCATGTGCACTCAGTATAACAATAGTATCAGAAAAATGGAGGCTACAAACATCCAACTAAACCGGCGGCTTAGAAGACGCTCATCACTGAATATTTCTAAATACTTTCTAATTTTACTGCTTCAGGCTAACTTTAAGGCATAGTACGGATAACACAACAACCCATGTTACTCTACTTCGTCTTGTTACTAAGGTAACTAAGTCTGTTGCGAATTGTCAGAAAACTGCTGCTCTCAAAATTAATTAAAAAGTGCAATAGGGGGGGGGGGGTCTACTTCTAGCTATGCCCACCCATTTCTAGTTAAGTTGGATCAACTTCCAGCTATGCCCACCCATTTCAAGTTAAGTTGGATCCGCTTCTAGCTATGCCCACCCATTTCTAGTTAAGTTGGATCCGCTTCTAGATATGCCCACCCATTTCTAGTTAAGTTGGATCCACTTCTAGCTATGCCCACCCATTTCTAGTTCAGTTGGATCCACTTCCAGCTATGCCCACCCATTTGAAGTTAAGTTGGATCCGCTTCTAGCTATGCCCACCCATTTCTAGTTAAGTTGGATCCGCTTCTAGCTATGCCCACCCATTTCTAGTTAAGTTGGATCCGCTTCTAGCTATGCCCACCCATTTCTAGTTAAGTTATATCCGCTTCTAGCTATGCCCACCCATTTCTAGTTAAGTTGGATCCGCTTCTAGCTATGCCCACCCATTTCAAGTTAAGTTGGATCCGCTTCTAGCTATGCCCACCCATTTCTAGTTAAGTTGGATCCGCTTCTAGCTATGCCCACCCATTTCTAGTTAAGTTGGATCCGCTTCTAGCTATGCCCACCCATTTCTAGTTAAGTTGGATCCGCTTCTAGCTATGCCCACCCATTTCTAGTTAAGTTGGATCCGCTTCCAGCTATGCCCACCCATTTCTAGTTAAGTTGGATCCGCTTCTAACTATGCCCACCCATTTCTAGTTAAGTCGGATCCACTTCCAGCTATGCCCACCCATTTCAAGTTAAGTTGGATCCGCTTCTAGCTATGCCCACCCATTTCCAGTTAAGTTGGATCCGCTTCTAGCTATGCCCCCCCATTTCAAGTTAAGTTGGATCCGCTTCTAGCTATTCCCACCCATTTCTAGTTAAGTTGTATCCGCTTCTAGCTATGCCCACCCATTTCAAGTTAAGTTGGATCCGCTTCTAGCTATGCCCACCCATTTCTAGTTAAGTTGGATCCACTTCCAGCTATGCCCACCCATTTCAAGTTAAGTTGGATCCGCTTCTAGCTATGCCCACCCATTTCTAGTTAAGTTGGATCCGCTTCTAGCTATGCCCACCCATTTCAAGTTAAGTTGGATCCGCTTCTAGCTATGCCCACCCATTTCAAGTTAAGTTGGATCCGCTTCTAGCTATGCCCCCCCCCCCATTTCAAGTTAAGTTGGATCCGCTTCTAGCTATGCCCACCCATTTCTAGTTAAGTTGGATCCACTTCCAGCTATGCCCACCCCTTTCAAGTTAAGTTGGATCCGCTTCTAGCTATGCCCACCCATTTCAAGTTAAGTTGGATCCGCTTCTAGCTATGCCCGCCCATTTCAAGCTAAGTTGGATCCGCTTCTAGCTATGCCCACCCATTTCAAGTTAAGTTGGATCCGCTTCTAGCTATGCCCACCCATTTCTAGTTAAGTTGTATCCACTTCTAGCTATGCCCACCCATTTCAAGTTAAGTTGGATCCGCTTCTAGCTATGCCCACCCATTTCTAGTTAAGTTGGATCCACCTCCAGCTATGCCCACCCATTTCAAGTTAAGTTGGATCCGCTTCTAGCTATGCCCACCCATTTCTAGTTAAGTTGGATCCGCTTCTAGCTATGCCCACCCATTTCAAGTTAAGTTGGATCCGCTTCTAGCTATGCCCACCCATTTCTAGTTAAGTTGGATCCGCTTCTAGCTATGCCCACCCATTTCAAGTTAAGTTGGATCCACTTCTAGCTATGCCCACCCATTTCTAGTTAAGTTGGATCCGCTTCTAGCTATGCCCACCCATTTCAAGTTAAGTTGGATCCGCTTCTAGCTATGCCCACCCATTTCAAGTTAAGTTGGATCCGCTTCTAGCTATGCCCACCCATTTCAAGTTAAGTTGGATCCGCTTCTAGCTATGCCCACCCATTTCTAGTTAAGTTGGATCCGCTTCTAGCTATGCCCACCCATTTCAAGTTAAGTTGGATCCGCTTCTAGCTATGCCCACCCATTTCTAGTTAAGTTGGATCCGCTTCTAGCTATGCCCACCCATTTCAAGTTAAGTTGGATCCGCTTCCAGCTATGCCCACCCATTTCTAGTTAAGTTGGATCCGCTTCTAGCTATACCCACCCATTTCTAGTTAAGTTCCGCTCACTTTTTAAGTGTGTTGGAATCGATTTATATACTTTGAACTCCCAATTACCTGAAAGCTAATTTCAAGGTAACTATACACCTGTGCAAAAGTTAAGCACCAGCAAAAACAATAGAACGTAGAAACATGATGGTACAACTAGGCTGCCATACTTTTTGTCCCCGCGTTAGCTGACATAATTCCAAGTACGAAATGCACATGCATGCATGACTTCACGCCGCTTGATGTCCGTGCATGGCGGGAAACAGCACACGCGTTCAGTTATGTTAAAGTCCAGTTTGAGGTGTAGAACATTACATACAGATTTAGGCGACAAGATTAGGAATTTTGTGTTCATGACCGTGGTTTATTTGTACAGAGAGAATTAGCTCTTGATTGTGAACCGCTATGGCAAGACGAAGGTTAAGTGATCGTGTGAAATGGCAAATCATAGGCATGCATACCACTGGTATGTCATGCAGAGAGATTGGCAGACAGCTGAACATTAACCATACTGTAATCAGTCGTTTGATTGCAACACATGGGCAAACTAACGAGGTGAAGGACAGGCCTAGATCTGGAAGACCGAAGAAGACTACTGCCCGTGATGATCGAGCCCTAGTACGCCTTGTTAGGAGATCTCCATTCACCAACAGCAGAGTGCTCAGCCAGCAATGGGAAACGCGCAGTAGTGTCAATGTCTACCGTCAAAAGGAGACTGTATGCTGCTGGCATGAAAGCTAGGAGACCTGTCAGACGTCCTCTCCTCACTGCACACCACAAAGAGGAGCGTCTGAGGTGGTGCAATGAAAGAAGACACTGGAACATGAGATCCTGGAGATGGGTACACTGGTCCGATGAAAGTCGGTTCCTGCTTCATGCCACAGATGGTCGAACTCGTGTATGGAGGTCCAGACGCACGGCGTACGACCAACGTAACATCATGGAAGAAGTTCCATTTGGTGGAGGTTCCGTTATGATATGGGGGTGCATCTCATTTGATTGTAAGCTGGATCTGTTGACTGTACCTGGAACACTAAATGGACAAAGATATCAAGATTCCATACTGGATAGAGTTGTGGTCCCTCATTTTGTAAATCATGCACCTGGAACCCACCCTATATTCATGGATGACAACGCCCGACCACATCGTGCTAGAGCTGTGCATGAATACCTCCGCCAGAATGCCATCGAAACCCTACCATGGCCAGCAAGGAGCCCTGACATGAACCCTATTGAGCATATCTGGGAAACATGGTGAGAAGGAGGGATCCTCCTGTGCAGAACCTACAGGAATTAACAGACGCACTCCATCTTGAATGGCAACGAATACCACAATGGCGTATCAGTCGGTTGGTGACCAGCATGAGACGTCGTGTCCAGGCCGTCATCCAGGCACAAGGTGGATATACCCGGTATTAATAATGACAGTCTCAAACTCGTGCACAGATGTTAAACTTCGTTTTCAGACACCATTAATGACAATCTAGCCACGTGTGTCAACTGTAGGGCAATAGTTGTCAGTTGTGTCAACGTAACCATATTCAGGCCTCGTTTTCAAGTTCAAACAAAAACATAGTGTTTCCCCACCATCATAATCAGCATTCCTCTAGTTGCATTATTACCTCTTGCACTATGATGGATGGGTACATAAATGTTTATGCTATTGCTTTCTTCATAGCACATGAATATACCCTCGCATGTGCGTAAAAATAGGGTGGTGCTTAACTTTTGCACAGGTGTATATATATATATGTAAGCTGTTGAATATTTTAAAGTTGACCCAGTTAAATTAGCTTCAAACACTTTCAACAGAATGTTTATTAAATAGCAATTCGTACACATCACAAACTTTTCAATGTTCATGGCAGAGCTAGATGTTATTAATTATGTATTATGATTATGACGTCATCCTACATCTGCCATTATTATGACATTATAGCCCCTACACTTGAGTGGCAAATCGGATCTCCCCAAGCTGGCCAAGATCTCTGTCTGTAGAACAAGTTTGGTGTTAAACATTTTTTACCGTTTCCATGATCACAGCCTTTTGATTGCAAAATTGATACATTTCTTCCAGACACCAAGCTCATTCCTCAACCAAGGTTGGGCCAAGATGCCGACAGTAGAACTGGAGGTATAGTGCTGATCACGTGACCACCCACACAGTCATGGCTGCTACAATAGCCTCGGGACATTTCCTGGCGACACTAACTAGAGACAGAATAGGAGAAAGAAGCATTGTGCTGAATATTTTGTAAATAATTTAACTGGAAGCTTTTGTTGACTAATCTTGTGAGTGCATGAACAACTCGTTTGAAATTGAGATACTTGGATTGGACCGATGGAAGGGTTAAATCTTTAATGGTCAAGCCATCTAAAACTAACCGGTGCAGTGGTTATTTGAAGACCTCGAAAACACTTTGAAAGTTCTGTTACAGGAATGACTGCACTCAATATACAAGCAAATCGATTTCAGTGATAAGTTAAAGAAATAGTATTCTCTTAGTTTGCAAATGGACATTCATTAGGCCAAAAACATCTAGTTTCTCGCCAAATAATGGCAATTAACTGTCTTGCTACTGGACAATAATTTCAATGAGCAGAAACTTTTGACTTGCTGAATATTTTGAAAACAATTTGACTAAGCCACCAACAACTTTTAGTCAAATTGTTTTCATAATACTTATGACTCCAGATACTTATTACTTACAGCTCCAGAGATATAATCTTTGGAATATGTCGTCTGCAAAAACTCAGCAGTCGGACAGCTAAAGGACAAAAAAGCTATGATAATAACAACAACAAAGAACTTGATCTTTAAATCAGTCATGTCATGTTAATCTTTATAAGAAATCATCCAGTAAACAGTGTACATAGTAATTATTGTTGTTACTTAAATATTACATATGATATCCGATTTATTATTGTATACTATCTTATTATTATTATTATTATTATTATTATTATTATTATTATTATTATTATTATTATTATTAGAATCAGTGACATTAAATGCAACATCATATTTGAAAAAGACTGACCGGATCTCTATACATAGGATATTATATTGAATTATTCCTAGAACCAAATGAAATTTTAAATTAACCCTTTCATGGCAAAGCCGGCTAAAACCAGCTTCTGCATTAGTCGAGGAATGTCTTCAAGCAGGCCAATAGAATACTATTTTTGAAGATTTACCATGGAATGACTGGCTCGATAATCGAGCGAGTCATTCCAGCGGTAAATTTGAAAAAACCCCAATGTATTCTCTTGGCATGCAAATGGACATTCAAAAAGTAAATATTTAAATTTTCTCAACCAAATTTAACCATTAAAGGGTTAATGTAAAACACCCGACTGGTAATATATGGTTAAAATTGCAAGGTAAAAACAAAATGTCATGAAATAATTCTCAAATCATTTAAAATCCATACACATGTGTTCTGATGTGTTTCAATGATTCTGTCAAATGCCATCAAATAAATGCTGATAAATGGTTCTTGATCTTGTGCTGCTAAAATCGCTAAGCACCTTATAGTGACGGTTGATGCACATATATAAACAGCGATAATATAGAGGATAAATCTGTCACTAAAGTATATGACATAATCAATTACGTTACATGTAGGCTAACGTCATAATCATACTGCGTAATGAATGATGTATCCAGCTCCGTCACGAACATTGAAATGTCAGTCAAGTGTAAGAATTCTATGTCTTCATGATGGATTTACTATTTAATAAACATTCTGTTGAATATTTTTAAAACTAATTTGACTGAGTGCTGTTACTTCCTATCAGCTTACCCTAATAGGCAACAACGTAGGTCCAAAATATTCAACAGTACGTTTTATTTTGTTTTGGAAATAATATAAGTTATTTATTAACTGTACTGTAGTGCATGTTAAAAACCCTTTCTCGTGCTAAAGTCTGAACCAAATCAGATCAATAGATTCTGTGATATCTATAGATTTGGAATTTCATCCAATTCAGATTTCTTAATCTCGATCCTGACCAAAGTTTGGTAGCCCTAATTTCCGGGCACACGCTTTCTTGTGTCCAGATTTTTAACAGAATGAGATCACTAGTTTCTGAGAACAGACATGCTGGACTGCAATACATTTGCTTACATTGAGATTAGAACTTAAATAAGATATGCATACGTAACTAAATCATGAGATCACAACTCTGACATTCTCAAGAAACATTAACCCTTCAATGCTCTTGAAAAATGTCAATTTTCAGGTCAAGAGAAGACTATTAAAAGAATTGTACCATTGGAATTACTGGCCCGAATAACGGAACCAGTTATTCCTGTGGCAAATTAGTCTTCTTGGCCTTGCAAATCGACATTCACTAAAAAGAAATTTTAGACAAATCATGACTATTAATGGGTTAAGCAGTGCATACCATTTTTCTATTGGATTTCTGATTTTGAGGAAAGATTATTATTATTATTATTGCATATATCTAACTAATATATAACATGAATGATTACATACAAGTTCACCGTTACCTATATGGTGAGATTAAATTACTGACTAATAAATAATTTAGATATCCAGAATCCTATTTTTATATGAAACGTATTATACATGTATTCATTGTTGTAATACTTGACTCGAGGAAATCGATCTGTCACTCAAGTACATATATGACATCATAATGAATTATGTCAGTAATTAACCGATGTCACAATCATAATGATGTGTAGCTCTGTCGTGAATATCAAAGTCTGCCATGCGTGTACAAATTGTATGGCTTGATGAATATACAATTTCTGTTAACTGTTTCGAAACTACTTCGAGTTTGAACAAGTGCAGCATGAATACCCCGAGTCAAATTAGTTTCAAAATATTCAACAGCTTACATGTATAATTACTTTGAAATTGGGATTCTGGGAATTCAGGGTGATTATAAATTTATTACAGCACATGTAAAGTCGGTGGAGCTTAACTAGAAATGGGCGGGGCATAGCTAGAAATGGCTCCGTCCCATTCTTTTCATGATCAAAAGAGAAAATGTAATAATCTTGCAACACATGCAGCGTGCAATACACAGCACAAACAAATGAACAGAATGAGAGCTTTGCTCTAAATGATTATATATTCACTATATCACGCTTATGTTACTATGCTTTGAGCAAGATGGCTTTAGTTACTTCAACCTGTAACCCTTTAATGACTAAATTTCTTCGAAAAATTTAAATATTTACTAATTGAATGTACATTTACAGGCCAAGAGAATACACTTTTTGAAAATTTATCACTGGAATGACTGGCTCAGTCATCGAGCCAGTCATTCCAGTGGTAAATCTTCACAAATTGTATTCTCTTGGCCTGTAAATGGATAATCCATAAGAGCATAGCAGAGACCGGTATGACCATTACAGAGTTAACAGTGTGAGCACCTTGACTGATAATGAGATACCAAAATGAGGACATTTATTACCACTCCGTCACGTTATCTAATTTTGTAATTACCTTGGTGTAGCTAACGTATGCATGATTCAGTATGGAGGGATATGATCAGTCACTCAAGTATCTAACGTTATAATAAAACAGTCAATGGAGGAATCCAGTTTTATCTATGCTCGGCCCATCTCTAGCTAAGCTCCAGCCACACCTCACTATGTTGGGATCGATCAATCCCTGAACTTTCTGACTATCAATTTAGAAAACTATACAGGGAAGCTGTTGAATATTTTAAAACTAATTTGTCGGGTTGCTGATAGGCTGCAATAGTGCCCAATTAAATTAGTTCCAAAATATTCAACAGCATCTTTATGGGGTTTTTCAACAAATTTGGTGGAAGATGGATGCTGTCGTAGACACCAGCATCATCCACCAAAATTGTTGGAAAATGTACACCAGTTTCTTTGCTATTAACACAGTAAAAGATCAAATATTGACATCAGCGTGGCAAGGGTTAATTGCGATTCACTTTCAATTAAACAATCAGTTTTAACGTTTACTATATGAGGTCATAGTGATTCCATAGCAAAGTGAATGGGTTGATTGCTTTATTAGATAATAATGCGTCATTCCAATATTACATTTTCAAAATTAGCCTTCCTTCAAATGGATATTCACTAAGTAAAAATGTCAATTTTCTCGATCAATATTATCCATTAAAGGTTTAAAACAAAGAGTTACTGAATATTTTGAGAATAATTTTACTGAAACAGTTTCTTGTGAAATTAGTGTCAAAATATTCAACATAGATCAATTTCTATAATTATCAATGATTATTAGCATTGGTTACACAGATTCAAACAGGTAGCCATCGCACTAACATACGACAACTCACGTAGCGCTGCTGTATGTGGCCATACTTGCAGACCTTTGATCTCCTGCTATGTGACGTAGTGGAATAAAAGGTTTTCAGCCTGTCAATCAGATTTCCTTTATTTTTTATCGAGCAATTTCATTGGCAGAAAATGACCGACCCCAGCTCATTGTTTATATTTATGAAGTTTTATGAACTTGCGTATACATCAAAAGCCTGCAAGCACGGTAGCCGAAACAGGAGCTTGGAAGGTAATAATACATGACAAGCTTTGAAGAGGCTTGGAATAGCAATTAAACTGACGTTATTCTTATTACCAACATAACATTGAAGGAAAGATATATTTCCGTTCAAACACATACATTATATTGAAATTTGTTTTTACGCTCATACACAATGTTTATTAATCACAAAATTAAAATTATAATTTGTTTAAATTAAAATTACTATCACTACCTCAAGTTAAACAAACCAAAGTGATAGTCAATGGTGAAAATGAAACGCATTTTTATCAACCAAAAATCCAATTAATATTATTAGCTGTAAACAAATCTATCCTATAAACAGGTACTGTTAGATGAAAGTAAACTGAATTACTATACAGCATATCAACAGTTTGGACATAAACAGCGTAGATCACAGCAGTCAAGGCAAGTAACTTCACATACAAAATATCCATCTACATGAAGAATGAAGCATATCTTGGAAGCTTAGTACTGATATGGCTGGCTCAGTGAACTCTTTATAGTCAAGCCGGCCAAAACCAAAATTTGGACATTTCTATATCATGAGCTACCGACTGATCTTTCAGTGAAAGAGAGGCAAAGTAAATAGAGAATATATATGAATGAATCAATGAATGAATGACAAAAAATGTTTAAAAAAAACCCACCAGCGGACTAACATGAATTTAGTTATTTAACTTGATCGATACATTCGTTAAACTTAGATATTGCAAATTATCATTATTATTATTTAGAAATAGTTACAAGATTTCCTTATATATAGTTGCAAGCTTATCATAATAATACTATATAGATGATGCTTATAATATAATACTACAACAACTCACAATGACACATGCCTACAACACATTCGTGACAACAGAGAAAAAATAGCCACAGCACAGGTTAAATCTTTCAGGACGAAGTTGGCCAAAGACAGCCTTTGCAGTGGGCGTGATAAATGTCCATTTTCAGGCCAAGAGAAGACTTTTTTTTAGAAAATATACCACTGGAATAACTGGCTCTGTGACAGAGCCAGTTATTCCAGTGGCAAATTTTCTAAAATACTCTTGCTCGCAAATGAACATTCATTAAGAAAATATTTTACTTTCTTAAAAAAATTTAGCCATTAAATGGCTAAACCGTTCAACAATACAGTCAATATAAATTAAGTATAATACAAAGAAAATTATGTTGACCATTTTGAAACTAAGTTGACAGGAAGCTGTTGGTTGCTCCCTTTGGCCACAATAATTTTCAATTAAATTAGTTTCAAAACATTCAACAGTTGATTGTTTGGAATTGACCGTTCCAGTTTATCCATCCGTCATATGATGTCATAATCAACTATGTGATATGTAGGATGATATCATAATTAACTACGGCATTAATGACTCTATTTAGTCCGTCTTTAACGCTTAATAGTCTGACACGTTGTACAAATTGTATGTCTTTACCATTTAATAAATATTCTGTTGAATATTTTGAAACTAATTTGACTGGGCATTGTTGCTGCCATAGGCAGCAAAAGCACCTAGTCAAATTATTTTGAAATATTTAACAGCTTACATGTAGTTTTCTGGAAATTGATACAGAATTCAGGGATTGATCGATCCCAATATGGGCGAGGTGTGGGTGGAGCTTAGCTAGAGATGGGCTAAAACTGAAAAGGTCCATTGGGATTGTTGTATTTCAAGCATTTCGGTTTCCTTGAGCATGGACAACTCTAGCAAGAGAATTTGCTTATATTTAAGAACCTAAGCATGACTCTGTAGAAATATAATCTAACTAAGCCATAGTTCTGGCGATTCAACTGAAAATTACATTTCACACAAATATGTGGAAGGAAGACTGATGTGCAATTAAAGAATACAGTTGCGAAAAGCCGTTTCTACAAAAAGCAACAACAAAAAAACTGCAGTATGTCAAGTTTTTTGAGCATTTAAAAAAAAGAAGTAATATTTACCTAATTGTTAGTGCTAAAGTACTAACCACAAAAGTATGAGAAAAATATGAAAATCAATTTCATTATGATGGAGACTGGGTGTAATGAGCTATAGAAGATATCTGTAAAGTTTTACTGAGATCAACTGTGTCCTTGATGAATTAATTATTCAAAACTTTAACATTTTTCTAATCCTTGGTACATGTTAGACGCCATTTGAATCGATATGGCTCGTTTGTGTAGTGTTCGACATAACCTAACTCTGGTTATCATGTGAATACAAATTAGGATGGGTGACGAATGCAATAACAATCAAAAAGAAAAATAAGTTGATTAATAATGATATGTATATTAGCATTATATTTGGCATTAACTCTACTTCGACATCAACAACACGGAGTGCAACCTTCAACTGCTTATAATAGTATAATAGAAAACACATCAAGGCTAGGTTTATGCAAAGGAAACTAAGGTATACAAAAAATGGGATTGTGAACTGTGTAACGGTAAAGCCAAATTAAACCCGCTTTTGTAATGATTTTGAGAAACATCCAATTACACCCCTCAAGAACAGTATTTGCGGAAGCTTACAAGAGAAATACAGTACAGCTTATAAATAAGTAAAAATGTTTCCAAAACAAAAACAAGTTAGTACAATTTTAAACATGATGTAAGAAACGCTTTCTTGCATATTTTGAACATAATTGGATTGGAAGATCTTCCAATCCAATTATGTTCAAAATATTCAACAATACGTTCTAGGTTATTCTGAGATGTACTGTATGTTTCCTTGACAACGTTTAACCTTTGGTATGCTTGTGTCACAATTTCACAACACGTATACCTGAAAGCTGTTGAATAGTCTGATTTAAATATCCATCGAAAAACTAACAGACTTCTAATCCTTGGTGCACACAGAAATAAACCATATGAAAACATGGAACATTTTCATAATGATGGACTGGATGCAATAATGACATAAAACAAATCTATTAAATCTTATTGAGATCAGTTAAGCCCTTGATGACTTAAATGCCCTTGGTAAACTTAACATTCTTTTAGTGCATGCAGGATAGCATTTGGATTAAAATATTGATCCATCCTCCGCACTTGATATGTTCTAACCAACCTAATATCATTTTGAATACAATGTATCAATTTCAAATAGCATTTACTAAACAAGGATGTTACTTCAGGGACTATAAGGACATGTTTCAGATTCTAGTGATCACAAATAAAATATATTAATATACACATTCATGCTTTTATCCCAATGATGACTGCTAAGTACATGCTATTAACAAATGTCACATCCACTTAGACAATAGTTATTGTTGATATTTAATAATTAGTAACTTATAATAATTGATTCAATCAGAGATCCATTTTTCCCCCAAGTTCTCCAGAGGAGGCTTTGGCTCAAGAAGTGCGACATAGGTGGCTTTGTCAAGAATGTCAACAAATTTGACAGACTTTATCAACTTATACTAGTTGTGAGTCACAGTTAAAACAAGAACAATCATAGATTGCACAGCCTGATCGTCTCAATTATGTCACATTATAAAGGTTTAACCCTTTAATGGTCAAATTTGGTCAAGAAAATCAAAATATTTGTTTACTGAATGGCCATTTGCAAGCGAAGAGAAGACTATTTTTGGAAATTTATCACATGAATGACTGGCTCGGTTATCGAGACAGTCATTCGTGATACATTTTCAAAAATAGTCTTCTCTTAGCCTGTAAATGGACATTCCTCAAGATGACTGCAGGACAGCTTTGGCTGGCTTGACCATTAAATGGACAAAAGATGTGGAATCCTCGTGTATGTAAACACACTTTCATTTGTTGAAAATTGTGCTAAATCAGCTCAGTAGTTTGCCAACTATCCATAGATTCAGAATTTTATCCAGATCATGGCCAATTGAATTTTGCAGGTAAGACAGTTTGTGGTGTTAAAGTTTGAGCCAAATCAGATCTCGGTTTTTGAGATAGCGCTCCCGATACAGACACGGCACTCCTGATACAGACACGGACAGACAGACAGATGGATGATGGCTAAACAAATATACATAAACGTGCGTGCACAGGCATGCACAATAACCTCTTCCCCTAACTGGGCAAGGGTAAAAATTTAGTTATTTTGGTAGCTGAAAGGGTATTGTTTGAAAGAATATTTATAACAGTCTGACGATAGTTTGCTTTAAAACTAACATTCATGTCTGAAACCTATACTTTGACACGTGCCATGCCTCACTAGGGAAGCCCTGGAAACGGGACATGTCGAGAGTCAAAATTTAGACACACAACTTGGCTTTTTATCAACCTATTACCTCCACTCAGGGTTGTTTTGATTTAATCAAATCGATTAAATGATATGAGTAAATCAAGCTGGAAAAAAAAATCAACTTTTTTGATTTTTTCCTCCTCAACTCATCTCATTTTAAACCATAAAATTTCTAAAGATTTTTTTTGGATTTGTTAAAAGTTATTGTAGCTATTGTTTCAGATAGTTAATAGACCTGGTTATACAATATTATGCTAATATAAGAACTAAGGTTTATTCCTATCAGTACAGTTAGTGGAAACTTTCCTTAGTTGTTATCTGATGCGTAAACGCAGCTCAGACCAATACTATTTATAACAGTTCTGTGGATATTATTTTTAACTGACTTGATTTTGACTGCTGCCAGCCACTAGACAATAATTTCACTGGACAATAATAACTCTAGACCAGCTGAATATTTTCAAACTTATTTGATCGACAGTTATTGACGACTACATTCAGTTAAATTGTATTCAAAATATTTTATACCATGTCCAGAGTTATACAGCTGTATAAAAATTGTATCCACAAAATATTAAGATGGATAAAATGTAGCCCATCAAGTCTAGACAAAACATGGTTACGGTAGTGTAGGCATGTTTATTGGAAATTTGGTCAATAGTCATGACCCGGTCAGTAGAACTGCAATTATTTCAAAATGTGACAACAAATTCAAAAATGTCTTAAGAACAACAAAAACAAATTCTGGGATGCTTATTGTTATAATACATTTTAATAGTATAAATAAGGTCAACATTGTTTAGAGTGATTATATTCTATTTAGTTCCGAACATGAGTTCATGTAAAAAAAAAAATCAATGAATTTGTTAGAGTTCTAGTAAAAAAATCATAAAAATCATAAAAATCGAAAAAATCTGATTAAATCGAAATCTGATTTTTTTTATTTTTTGTAAAAATCATGCTTTTTTCCAACCCTGCCTCTACTACTAAAATATTCGAATCAATCAAGTTAATATTCTGCTGTCGCTTTACTCCCTCAAATCAGGACCAATATTTTGATTGTGACAACAGTTGAAGTGACACGAATTTGATAATGAGACAACCTATTAGATTCGCATATTTCACACTTACATATAAATCGATAATTTTGTCACTGATATCATAACAGGAAATTGCAAAAACAATCTGATTCTGAATAATCTGTGATATGTCATAATCTGATGGCATTGATAGAGGAGCCAAAAATCTGTACACGATACTGGGCAAATATGAGTGAAAGAAGGCAGCTAAAATTATATATACGATGAAACGGGTTTATATATATATATATATATATATATATATATATATATATATATATATATATATATATATATATATATATATATATATATGTATATATACCAAAAAAGTTTAGCAACACAGAATATTACTGTATAAATGTTATTTAACAAAAACAATAAATTGATTCAAATATAGTATTTAATTGATAGGTTATTTTCCAATTTGAACAACAGTCTCTTGTTACTGTAATGCTAGCATCGCGCCTTTAACACGGCATCATTCAACGGAAGGGTCCAATTTAAATAATGACACTGAGCTGTCAATACCGGTTGTGACCTCCGCGCGCATTAACCACTGCCGTACATCGCTTCTCATGCATCAAATTAAGCACCTGATGTCACGAAGCGGAATCGCATCCCGTTCCTGGAGCAGTGCAGCTTCCAGCTCCAGCACGTTGTGAAGATGTGGATGGTTCTCACGCACCATACGGCCAAGAATGTCCCACACGTGTTCGATAGGAGACAGGTCCGGTGATCGCGCTGGCCAGTCCAACACCAGAACGTTGTTAGCCTCAAGGAAATCACTGGTACCCTAGCTGAATGATGACGGGCGTTGTCTTGCTGGAACATAGTCTGCATGATGCTGCATAAAAGGGATGACAACAGGGGCGACAACTTCTTCACAGTAAGGGTGAGCCATTAAATTTCTGCAAATCACAATAAGATCTGTTTTGCCATTTTCATGGATTCCAGCCCACACCATGACACTGCCGCCACCGAATCTGTCGTGCTGAATGATGTTGGCTGCATCATACCGTTCTCCTAAACGTCGGCAAACCCATTGCCTACCATCCGCCACATCCACATAAAACCTCGACTCATCACTGAACAAAACGTGGCTCCATTGTTGAGCACGCCATCGCTGATGAGTTCTTGCCCATGCAAACAGATTCTCGATGTGACGCTCTGTAAGCGGAACAGCAACAAGTGGACGACGGGCATGCAGTCCAGCATCATGGAGTTGCACAGTTTGTGCATGCACTGTAGTGCCGGTAGCGGTGTGCAAATTACGGGACAGCTGCGGCGCAGTCTCAAACCTGTCACGTTGTGATGACGTCACTAAGTAGCGGTCTTCTCGTGGTGTTGTTGCTCTCGGTCTGCCAGATCATGGTCGGTCATTAACATGTCCAGTTTCCTGCTCACGTTGGCGGAGACGGGAAATGGTTGAGGCGTGAACATTAAAATGTCGAGCAACAGCGTAAATGCTCTGCCCAGCAGCGAGTCTTCCCATTGCTTCATGGCGCTGATTTTCGGGTAGCCCTGGGCGGCGGCCCATGTTCGGTAGGGTAAACTTTTAAGCGTTTTCTGTTAACGTTCGTTATCTGCTTTTGCAATATGGTGAATTTTTCCCTTCGCTACCCGCCAATGTGGGCCAGTGCATGAAAAATGCATTTTTACATGCAGTAAGCGTGCGGCCGAGAAATGCAAGAAATGATTTGCATTTCTTCATGATCAGCGAGACATTACTTTGACGAAACACGCCTGCAAATTTGGTTATAAAAGGACGCATAGTTTTAATACAACAAACCAAACTTCACTGTTGCTAAACTTTTTTGGCTCAGTATATACTGTATATATAAAAACCCATTTCATCTTGGAATATCTACAAATTATATAATAACCCCCCTTGTGTCAACTTAATGGATCATTCCAGTCTTACCTATGCCCCACCCTATCTCTAGCTAAGCTCCACCCACACCTCGCTTGTGTTGGGATCGAGCTATCCATGAACCCTGACTATCAATTTCCAGAAAACTTTACAGGTTAACCTTTCATATATTTTGAAATTAATTTGACTGGATGCAGCAGCAACAGCGACCAGTCAAATTATTTTCAAAATATTCAACAGAATCATAATAAAATAGTAAAGACATACGATTTGTACTACAACGCTTAGTCTGTCACCAATTATGTGTTCGTAACGTACTTATCTCCGTCATTCATGATGTCATTGTTATGACACCATCCGACACGTTGCATAGTTGATTATGACGTCATATGATGGGTGGATAAACTGGAAAAGTCCATTGTTAGATGCTTAAGCAGCCCAAAATACTCATTTGTGGGCTGAGTGAAAACTATTTTTGAAAATTTACCACTCGTATGACTGGCTCTGTAATCAGGCCAATCATTACAATGATAAATTTTCAAAAATTATCTTTTCTAAGCCTGCAAATGGGTACTCACTAGGCAGGAAGTTGGATTTTCTTTCAGCGTGTTTAGTGGTCATATATCCATTTGCAGGACAACAGATATTTTTTTTTAATTTAATTTTTAAATTTACAAAGACTATTCTTTTCATCTGCAAATGGACATTCACTGGGCAAAATTCTTCATGAAAGATCTTGACCAGTAAATGGTTAGAGTTTCATTTTGAGCGCTTTGAGGCATTGTTGACATCAGAAGGGCTAAGGACACTAAGTACGAAATGTGCTGAACATTTTAAAAATAACTTGATTGCCTCTCCAGGGCAATATTAACATGTAATCAAATAGTTGTAATGATATTTAGCATCTATGGAAAACAATGAAAATGGTAAAATTAAAACAGGTTATACAACATATGTAGAATTGCATATTGTGAAACTAAAAATAAAAAATATAAATTTATAATATCAAATCTAGGGTAACAACAATGATTTCTAGGTTATAATTGCAAAAATTTGTCATCTAACATAAATTAATAAATATACTATATACATTATAGTCGTTTTAACTAAAACAGCTAATTTGTGAATAATAATTATGATATGTGATGTGCATAAAATTATGGAGATGTAACTTGACATTACATGCTTGTTAAACTACTAACTAAATATACCGGGAAAACAAACAGACCATATTAATAACAATTGTGTTGATTTTTTTCCTTTTGGCCGCTAGAGCAACGAACAATAAAAAATCACATGACTTGCCGAGGTTCAAATAAAGCTGCCTTTAACCCATTAACATCTAAGTTGGCCAAAAAATGGCTTCTAAAGTTCGCTTGAGAAATGTCTATTTGCAGAATAAGAGAAGACGATTGTTGAAAATTTACTACTGGAATGACTTGATTATAATCGAGCCAGTCAGTCCAGTGGTATATTTTCAGAAATAATTTTTTCTTGGTCTGCAAATGGACTTTTTTATGAGAAAATTTTTCGTGAACAAATCTGAGGGTTAATGGCTAACTCAATTACTATTAAAGATAGTAATACCTCTCTCTCTCTCTCCCTCTCCTTCCCCTCGGCCATCTTCTAATAAATATCAACAAACTGACACTCACATTCATCAATAAATATTGCGCATAGCTATAAATATGAAGAAACCTTCCATCAAAATAGTATATTTCCCTAAAGCGTTCGAAACTTATGAAAATGTACAGGGACTTGTAAATCAAGGATCAATGCAAACATTAGATGCCTATACTAATTTTTATAAAATTTCATTTTAATCACTCAAAAAATGCCAGAAAGTGCTGTTTCTATGATTTACAACGGATGGTGATTAACGAAGCTTATCAACGACCAGATCAGAGTGATTGACCTTGTATTGGTGGTAGCTTATGCCCAAACATACAAACCCGTCCAATTAGAAGAAAATAGCTAAAAAAGTTATGAAACATGCCACCAAGTTTATATATCTTACTCCCATTGGAGCACATATTTGAGTTTTCATGGGCTATCAATACCACCCAATCAATCTCATTTTTGAAATACAGATAATCTCTGCCTATGAACATTTTAATAGAACTAACAAAACATCAGATGGACAAATCATCACTATAGCCCAGCAGATAGACTTGTAAGTCAATGGACCTTTACAGTTTTAGTTATGCTGTGCTTATCTCTAGCTAAGCTCCACCCACACCTTGCTCGGGTTGGGATCGATCGATTCCTGAACTCTGTGACAATCAATTTCCAATAGGTAAGCTGTTCAATATTTTGAAACTGATTTGATTCAGTGCTGTTGCTGCCTATGATAGCAACATGGCCACGTCTAATTAGTTTCAAAATATTCGACAGTATGTTTATTAAATTTTTAGCAAAGACATCCAATTCATACAACCTGACAGAGTATTAAGTGTTTACGACATACTAAATCGAGTAATTCATGATGTAATGATTATAACGTCAACCTGTCAACCTACACGTCGCATAGTTGATTATGACATCATAAGATGGATGGATAAACTGGAAAGGTCAACTGGGTGAAAAATGATATGACTACGAGTTGTAGAGAAATGAACTCGGAATAGATATCCATTTCTAGCTATGCCTAGGCCATTTTAAGCTGAGCTCCGCCTTCTTTTTAAGTGTTGTGGAATCAATTTATATACTTTGAACACCGACTTCCCCGAATCCCATTTTCATGGAAAAGATACAGTAAGCTCCAATTTAATAAGCACTTAAATATTTTGAAACTATTTTGATGGGGTTCTGTTGAACATTGCCCAGTTAAACTAGTTTCAAAATATTCAACAGAATGTTTATTAAATAGTAAATCCATGCAAGACATACAAGTCATATAAAACAGCGCCCGGTTAAATTAGTTCCAAATACTCAACCGAGTGTTTATTAAATAGTAAATCTATGAAAGACATACAACTCATGAAACACCACACAGTTAAATTAGTTTCAAAATATTCAACAGAATTTTTATTAAACAATAAATGTATGAGACATCCAAGTCATACACTTGACAGTTGTTTCAATGTTCATGACGTAGCTAGATACGTCATTCATCATGCATTCTGATCATGATGTCAGCCTACATGTGACGTAATTGATCATGCTGTCATACGCTTGGGCGACACATCATATCCCTCCATTGGATGATATAAAATTTACATATGTGCATGCAATATCTTGCTAATTAACTAATTAATTACCAAAAATTTTATAACAGTCTGCTCTGGAATAATAGAAATTCTATCATCTAGCAGCATATGAAATGAGTTGTATGCATTTCCAGGTAGTACAATACTGGTAAATATCTATTTGCAGCCAAATATTTATCACTAGAATACCTGACTCGATAGCCAAGCCAGTCATTTCAGTGATAAAATTTCAAAAGATAATCTCCAGGCCTGCAAATTTTCAAGGATAGTTTTTGATTTTCTTGACAAATCTTAACGATTAAATAGTTAATCTTAACCACACCCTTTGGCTCTGTATCGGTAAATGCATCGCTGGTAACATATTGAGTGCCACCTACTATGCCTTTACTCTCGTTATTTCCGTCGCCAAACTTAATTTATTTTAGTCGCATATTAATGGCAGAAAACAATAATTGTTAGAAATCCAATAGAATTTTTCTAAGATTGAGACGGAGTACATAGTGACTACTTGATTACCAATGATGATAATTTTTTAAAGCGTCACAAATCTGATGATGTCAGATAAACTTTCACAGTATAAATATTAACCTTTTAACTCTTGAATTTGTTGATGAAAATTTCACTTTTCTCATACAAAATGTCCATTTGCAGACCAGAAGACTATTTTTGAAGATTTTACCACTGGAATGACTGGCTCGGTTATCGAGCCAGTCATTCCAGTGGTAAAATTTTAAAAAATAGCTTCTCTTGGTTTGCAATTGGACATTTCTCAAGGCCACTGCAGAAGCCATTTTTGGCTGATATGGGTGTTAAACGGTTAAGAGCAATTTTCGATTGGGAATCTGACTTTTGACCTGTATACGACAGACACTCGGTCAAACTGACGTCTAAAAGCGAATAGCTCAAAACATGCCACCTAACTATTAGCTTTTCCCCGTTGGCTACAACACTGTTGAAAATTCCCAAAACGCAAGGTTCAATAAACTTCATTTTTAACAATGCGCAAAGCTTATTAGGTGCTCATTTTATCAATGCACAAAGCTTATTAGGTGCTAATAGGAAGATTTTAAGAAGGCACCACTATGAATCAGTTGACACATAAATTAGCTGGAATAAAAAAATCAATCCTAAACAATTGTTTATAAAATAAAATTTTTTGGTAAAATTTAATAAACTGTGAAACAATGTACACAACTAGCTTATCATTGTTGCACCTTGCATCAGCAACTAAATAATCATGAGTTCATTTCATTCAGATGACATTTAGTACAAGATATAATGTTTCCTTGAAGCTAATACACAGGCCTGATGAACAGAGTGAAAGCAATTTAATTAAATTCATTGCAGCTTAAATGTCTTGACTGCTCCAAGACACCAGACAATAATTTCAATGGGCAACCACTCTGGACTCGCTGAATAGTCTAAAAACAATTTGACTGAAAGTTGGTGGTGGCTTAGCCAACAAGAACTTTCAATGAAATTGTTTTCAAAACAATCAGCATATCCTGAGTTAAACCATGTGCAAAATGTAGTCTGCAGAAATTCAGCAGGCAGACAGTTATGACAACGAAGATATTCAGCCAATTTGTTCATAGTATAATCCGTGTTAGCGTAATCATAGCATGTATTAAACATAATCGACAAAAAAATAAACAGAATAGAATAGTAAATATTAATATTAATAATATTTTAGTATTACTATTATTATTATTATTATTATTACATGTGTATTATTATTATTTGGCAGAATCACAATTGAATAACAATAAATACATTCGATAAACCATCACTTTATAATAAACTGATCATATACAATACCCGATTACAACCAGCGTGCTATGCTGGAAATTAACCAAACTCTCCTCTCTCATAGATACTGGCTAGCACAGTCATGTCATCTGACCAAGCTCTCAGACATTGCCATGGCTTGCTAAAACACCTCTTACATTAACCTCAAATGGAGCTAACCTGTTAAGGTTACAACAAAATTTCCATCTCAAGCACAGGGGAGATAAATTCTCAACCCAATAATCAACGCACCATCAGGTAGCAGCAGTGTGTCATGCCCGTTCAGACTGCGACCGTCTCGTGGCCAAGAGGCTTGCTGTTGCTAGCTGTACCATTACTACTATAGCTTGCCTCTGTTACTTCCATTGTGTCCAGATCAGCAGGGGAGCCAGGCTGTGACATATCGTCTATATTGCATTTATTAGCAGCAGTTGAATGCCAGGTGTATGGGGCACGAGCAGTTCGACGAGCTTTTCTGTGCAATTTTTTCTCTTCCATCATCATTTGGATCTGTCGTACTTTTCCACGTAAAGCGTGTTCTTCTGTTATGTTCTTTGAACTGGAAGCATAATCTAAAACGATACAAGAAAATAAATATATAACATACAATACAAAAAATATGCAAAAGTAATGAGAGAGACGTTTGTTTCTAACCCTTTAACACTAATATCAGCCAAAAACGGCTTCTGCAGTGTCTTGAGAAATGTCCATTTGCAGAGCAAGAGAAGACTATTTTTGAAAATGTACCACTGGAACGACTGGCTCGGTAACCTAGCCTGTTATTCCAGTGGTAAATTGTCAAAAATAGTATGTTGTATTGTACCGATAGATTATAGTTCATAGATTCCATATCATTCATATCATGTCAAATTCCCTTATCTGTATTCACAATTATCTGCCATATTGTAATATCGCGTAAATGTTGAACAGTGAGCTCTACAATTTTGTATCATCCAGCAATAGTGTGTGATGTCATGCAAGTGCCAATCCATTACATTCTTTATTATGTAATACTTATAGTTTTGAATTTATTTCAAAACTAATTTGAAGTACGGCAGCAACAACTTCAAGTGAAATTAGTTTCAAAATCTTTAACAGCTTACCTGTATGATTGCTTTTGTACAAAATTTCCAAGCTATAGCTGGTGCCTCTATAACCAAGCGTATATAGCGAGGCGACCACGCTAGGTTTTTTCTGCTCGGTTGAAAAGTAAATCATGACAGCCATCATAGCGTGTAGAAATGTACCAACATTTAGCCACTAAAACCTGAATATCTTTTTTTAGCAGCGTAATAAAAAGCTTAAAATTACCTGCATAGTTTATGAGTGGCATATTAGATCACCTGAATAGATATCGAGAGATGAAGTTAGTTATTCTTTAAATTAGCAAATATTTAGATTTTCTTGACCAAATTTAGCCACTAAAGGGTTATTAAACATTCTGTTGAATTTTTTTAAACTAATTTGTTTGGGAGCTTTCAAAGTAATGGTAGTCAATAGCTCTTCCGGATAATTACCTGGACATTAGGATTCTGGGAATTCAGGGTTCAAAGCATATATCAATTCCAACATGCAGACAAAGTGGGTGGAGCTTAGGTAGAAATGGGCGGAGCTTAGCTAAAAATGATTCCTTTATTTTGAGCATCACCCACACCTCCATTGTGATATCATGACCATTTACACGTACCAGCAAAGTCAAAAAGCTTGGTTAGCAACCATACTATCCAAGTTTGGTCAATGACTTTAATTACAGTATAATTCAAAACAAAAGCATGTTAGTTAGCAAGGAATGTTCTGTTGAGTATTTTGACCATAATTGAATTGGAAGACATTGCCGCTTAAGGCTGTACTCTACTGGCCCATACTATTCTGACGGTCGTGACCTTTTGCTCCCAATATCAAGAATCCTCGTCAGGCCCCTCATGGCAACCTTCCAGCAAAATTTCGTGACGATCCATCTAGAAGAACAAGAGTTATCGCACTGGACATTACTGGCTATTACAAGTCTTGAGACACTGTAGCGGGATTAACAAGCCTACGCGGTTGGTTAGTCAAGAAATAATAATAATCATGGCAAACCTTAATTTCCCATATTTTTAATTACCATGTCTAAGTGATTCCGACCGCTGCATTGACGATGTAGGTAGCTTTTGATTTGTCGACATACTGTGTCGTGGCTGTTGTTGTTGTTGTTGTTGCTGCTGCTGCGGGTTCTGTTGTGGCTGTACATTGGGTGGAAGGCATTGATGAGCACTGCATTGGCGCTTCGTACTAAGTAAGTCATTAAGGATATGAATGATTGTGCTGATATCACGCTTTGGCTTGCCACTACTGTCTTGCAGAGATGTGTCTAATGTTCCTGTTGGTTAATAAATTTAATCCTTTAGCCATTTAATACTCAATACGGGTGAATTTAAATTGCAATTTTTAAACAGTGAATGCCCATTTATAGGTCAGTGTAAGAGTATTTTTGAAAATATACCAACGGAATAGCTGGCTCGATTATCAAGCCAGTCATTCCATTGGTAAAATTTCAAAAATACTCTTATACTGACCTGTAAATGAACATTCATTGAGACCAGTGCAGATGCCGGTTTGACCATTAAATGGTGAAGAGTCAAGCCAGAAAAATGACATTCACATTGGTCTTGAAAATTGCCCATCTGTAAGCCAAGGAGAATATTTGTGAGAACTTGCAATGGCAGTGACTCACTTGATAATCGAGCCAGCCAGTTTAGTGGTAAGTTTTCAAAAATATTCTCCACTTGATATAGATGAATCTCTACAGATATTACCTGCGAGATAATGTATATTCGCTTGTTGTCGAGTAAAGGGTTAATAAATTTAAATTGGTAACAGGGTGGGAGAGTTCTTGGCATCTTCAGCATCCTGCATTATGAGTGAGGGCACCCAGAACCTATGCTCAACTTGTCCTCTGAACAACTATGAAATTTCTCAAGTTGTAGTACATTTTGTGATAAATTTTCTAATATCAAACAATAACAAGACTTTGCCAATACATCTGTTATATCTCTCAAATATAAACACAAGCATACATCCTGGTTCACTCATTTGTCATCAATTGTTCAAATTACCTAGGAATCCTGGTACAATGATAAATTATCACACTTATGATGGCAAATGCAGTTTGCCAACCTAGTATTGCGTTAAAAACTGGCATTAGCTTGTTTTCAGACTTACTCTAGAACAATGTGTAAATGAAAGCAGTGCATCTTAGCGCAAGTATTTTGTTGCTGTGCAGCAATTCATGGATATTTGGTGGTGGATGCCTGGATTTTCAGTTCTAGGAATCCTCTGGATGCCTAACATTTGGCAATAATTTTCCCAGCTTGATGCAAAGCAGCAATTTTTATAAAGTTAGTGTTAAACTTTCAATTTCACTGGAAACGGTTTCTTTACGTAATCTTTTGTTGAATATTTGACATAATACATAAAAATAAAAGTATTTGTTATAAAACTATAAATCAGAACCACAAATGTCGTTGCAATGCAACCATTAAGCTCGACTTTACGATTCTGAAATGAACTATGAAGCTTGACTTCAAACATAAAATAAATAGAGAAGGCGTATCAATACCCTTATCAACAAGAGGCCCAAGTGCCTGTAACGCTCACGTGGACCATTAGCATTTGAACCATTTGCATTTAAATATCGCTAGACATGATGGATAATTTTTAAATCAAAGATGGCCGCCAAAGAAATTTACCATATTCTTGTTTGATATGTTGAAGCCTACCATGATAGGATCAAGCCACCCAAGCTTCGTTGAAATCGGGCCACTAATTAAGTGTGTGTTTTCAATGCCTCTGGAAAATTAAAAAAAAATCCAGATGGCCATCAAAAAAACTGATCAACCAAAATTCTGAATAGTAATTCTATAGCCTACCATTATAGAATCCTTCCAGCTAAATTTTAATAAAATCCACCAAGCGGTTATGGAGATGCATTTTGACAATTTCCGGGAAATTTGTCATAAAATTAAACTTTAAATGCACCCATTAAAATTCTGAACAGATGTTCTGGAGCCTACCGCGATAGGGTCTGTTCAGATATCTAGGATTGAAATCTGTCCAGCGGTTAATGATGACTAGCGTTCTGACAATTTCCAGGTACATTTTTCATAAAGTCTAAAATTTTGATCCCCCCACCCCTCCCAAAAAAGAAATTAAACAATTAAACTTGTGTATAAAAGTTCTGAAGCTGTCTCATAGGATCCTTCCAGCCAATGTAAGTTGAAATCTGTCCAGCGGTTAATGATGAATAGCGTTTTGACAATTTCTGGTATATTTTCACCAAAAAGACTTGACCAATCTAAATTCTGTATAGCAGTTCTAAAGCTTACCCCAATAGGGCCCTTCCAGCCTAAGTAAGATGAAATCTACCAAGCGGTTAATGATGAGTAGCGTTTTGACAATTTGCGGTAAATTGTTCATAAAATCTAGGATTTTCATCAAAAAGAATTGACAAATCTAAATTCTGCATACACATTCTGAAGCCAACCCCCATAGGGTCCTTGCAGTAAAATTAGGTTGAAATCTGCCAAGCGGTTAATGAGGAGTAGCATTTTTAAACAAAAGTTGACGGAGGGACGACGAACGACAGACGGTCAACATGCGTATCAGTGACCATGACCTTTTGACCCCAACATCATTGTGTGATGGCGTGTCATTATAAGGAGGCATGTGTCCAAGTTTGGGTCCAGTATGATTAACCAAACATGAGATATAAACAGAAAAGTTGAGCTAAATGGAAAATGTTAAAGTTAAAAAAAAGATTTTTACCAAGGTCACCGTGACCGTGACATTTTGACCTGAGGATCATTATGTGATGGCGTGTCATTATAAGGAAGCATCTGCCCAAGTTTGGGTCCAGTATGATTAACCAAACATGACATAAAAACTGAAAAGTTGAGCTAAACGCAAATTGGAAACCGCCGCCGCCGGACGACGTGTAGGGTATCGCAATAGCTCGTTTTACTTCGTAAAGTCAAGCTAAAAATGAATTGCAAAAGACCTGCTTAAAATTTAACTTTGAACTATATTCTCCAGAGACTACGTCGGAATGACCTGGTTCTTATAAGGGTGGTAACTAATGTCAAACATTACATAGTACTGTAGAGTAAGCATGTTAGAAATCAACAAATAAGATGTAATGTGACACCAAAATATTGTCTTTACCCATTGGCTTCTAGATTGTAGAAAATGATCCAATAACTATATGGTGCTTCTGGTAGAAGTGTCCACTAGGTCAGTACTGTCAGGTGAGCTAAAATGCCACATAAATGGGTAGAGGTATCTCATCTCTCACTCAAGTATCTGATGTCCGAACTAAAACATGTCACATGTTAGCTCATATAAATCAAATGGTAAAGGTCTGTCATGAAAGTGTCTGCTTTAAATGTGTTTCATGAATTTAGAATTTAATAAACATTCTGTTGATTATTTGGAAAATAATATGACTGTGAACTGTTGCTGCCATGGGAATGCTGCTCTCAGTCAAATTAGTTACAAAATATTCAACAGCTTACCTGTATAGTTACCTTGCAATTGACCGTTGTATTCATGTTTTACCCGCTGTTATTTCTGCACACTACATTTGCCAATGAGTTTAACTCTAGATATGCTAAGCCACCAACAACTTTCAGTCAAGTTATTTTCAAAATATTTAGCAGATCCAGAGTTATTGCCCATTTAAATTATTGTCTGGTGGCTTGCAGCAGTCAGATAGTTATACTGGCAAAATCTGTTCAAAGATGTGTGTGGCATAGCTAGAAATGGATGGCTTCTCTTACCTGAGAATGTGCCTGAATAGATACCCTGGCCATGATCCAGCACACTTTCTATACTGGTGCCTGAGCAGCTGGGCGATGGAGCCGGTGACATGCATGAAGAACAGCCCACAGATGAGATCAGAGGCTGCCAACGCAAAATACATTTATTTAATGATTTAATGCTCTTATTTGTTCAAGCCAATCACAATTCTTTCATAGAAAATTTCAATTTGTAGGGCAAGACAAGACTATTTTTTTTAATTTTTCACTGGAATGATTGGCTCATTTTTCGAGCCAGTGATTCCTGTAACCAAATTACAAATACAGTCTTTATATTGCCTGCGAATGAAAGTGTCAAAAGACCACAACCAGCTCTAGATATTCACCACAGTAATCAGCAATGACATGCCAAAAGCCATTGTAAACTTAATTCACCACAGCAAATATTTGTTGTGGCAGAAAATTGCATAATTGTGATTTTATTTGGTCCATAATCACAGATACAAGGTATTAAGCATGATGTCATATTAAAACAACCTGCTACAAAAGTAGAACAAAGATTACAATGAATGAAATTTGGAAAAACTTCTGCCACATCATTTTTGTGCCGTGGCAAACTTCTCCGAAATTCAAGGGACTATCAACAAAGGCTGTGGCCAGCTTGACCATTAAAACATTAACAAGAGAAATTTCACTTTTATAAACCCCATTCACTCTCATATCATCAGGCAGCTGGTGTTTATTTTGGAACCTTATTGCTGTATCATTCACCACACCAAACTCCTACTCCCCAGAATCCATCAAATACATCACATACGTGATGATGTCACAATCAAAATGATGTATTGGCTCCATCATAAAAATCGATGTCTGTCAATAAAGTGTATGAATTGTATGTCTTTGATGAATTTACGATTTCATACACATTCTGTTGAATATTTTGAAACTGATTTAACTGGGAGCTGTTGTTGCCATAGGCAGCAACAGCTCACAGTTAAATTAGTTTAAAAATATTCTACAAAATACCAGTATAGTTACCATGCAACTTATGTTCTGGGAATCCAGGGCTAAATGTTTCATATCTATTCCAACGTGTAAAAAATGGGTAGAGACTAGCTAGAAATAGGCGGGGCATAGCTAGAAATGAGCGGGCTATAGCTAGAAAAGGGCGGGGAATAGCTAGAAATGGATCCCACTATTAATGCTTTTGACATCAGCCACAAGACAAGTATTAGCTAAAGTGTGGAAACTGCATTAAATCGTTGTGACACAGTGACCTAGATACATATATTTTATCACTTGATTGTAACATCTAATGGCATCTGCGGCCAAAGCCAAGTCTTACCCTGCTTGTGCTTGAAGGTGTAGCAGTTACTTGTGACAATTCTTTTAACTTCTGCGACAAGCTCCGACCGGCTTCAGACAGATTTGATGAAAAACTGCCATGGTGGCAATACGATGAAAATGTTGGCGATGAGGTTGCAGATGATGGCAGTGCTGTGGGCTTAATCAATGCATGCAATGAGGAGTTATTAGGAGCAGTTGATGTCATCATTTCTGGGCTCGATGTTGACGATTGATTAGATGACATACATTGTGATGGCCTTCTTGTCTTACTGCGACTTGCATAGTGTGAGGTTGACAGTTGCAGCTGCACAAACATCATGTGATCACCTGTTCTCATTGCTAGCAGTAATGGGGCTCTACCCGAAAGAAAATTGTCAACCTGCAATTATTAATAATAATTTAACTAGAATGTGCAGTCGACAGCATGCCATCGCAAATGCCCACACTTTTGACAACTTTTCCATTCTCTCCCATTCCCCACCCCCTCCTAGTCCACCTCAATCCCGACTCTGCCAACTTTGACTTCCTGCATACACCCCCTACCCCTCTCTGCCCCCACCCACCCACACTGGGGGCAGAGCCTAATGTAAATGTCGTCTTGCAATCCTAATCATATGGGTAACTCACATCACAAAGTTGATAGAAATTTGAAAAATATTTGAACGGATGGACATAAGAACGGAGGCGATTGCAATATTCCCTCGTTCCCCCCCCCCCCCCCCAAAATGGGGATAACTAGAAAATAATGTTTGTCAAGGAGAGCCATGCATTCGTTATGCAGACTTTTACTAATCCCATCAAATTTGAAACAAATTTTATGAGAAGAAACCCTGATAACACGGTTTACTGGGCTGCTACCCAACCAATATAGTGCCACAGTGGCTCGGTTTCGGTCCAGTACCGGCCCACTAAATTGTGCTATCAGGGAAAGTTCTTTTTCAGACGTGTTTTCTTTTACCACCGGTAGACACTGGGAGTATATTTGTAAACATTATAAATAAATACTGAAGCTTGCTATATGGACCCGCCCATATGGTGCCAGTACATCTCCGAAATAACTTAACATGTTTCCAAAACAAAATAAAATGTAATGTTGAATATTTTGAACATAATTGGATTGGAAGACATTGCTGCCTTCCAATCTAATTATGTTCAAAATAATCAACTTAAACTTAAACTCAACCCTAACCCTAGGTACATTTCCAACATGTACTAACTAACATGACCCTGTTCTTGCGTAGGAAACATTTTGACTTATTTCTGGGCTGTATTGTACCTTAACGTAAGTAGATATACCTTTGGGAACATTTACTTTTTGCCTAGGAAATATTTTGGTGTTGAATAACAAGAGGCCCAAGGGCTTTGGTGCTCAACTGCCTGACATTTAACTCTCTTGAGAGGCCTACATGTATAATATGCACTTACTTACAAAGGGAGTTCAAATTATTAAATATAAGTAGCTGAAAATAATTTCAAATGTACGGGCTGAATATTTCTTATGGGTTTTAATACAGAAACTACAATTTTAGTGATGCACTCTTATCATAAATGATATTCTTGCACCACACCAAACTTATTGCACATGATTGGAGGGTAAAGGCATGGGCACGCTTCAGCATACATATTATATGGTTGAGTTAACATATATATCTGGAAGCTATGTCAAATTGGGAGCAGTGCCAAAATGCCCATAAAGTCGGATTGTAGAATAGGGTCTTGATACTCATCTTCATATTGTCCTCCCTATTTATCATAAGAGACACTCCTCCCAACTAAACACCCCATCACAATATACAATGGAATGCATGGCTGCATGCACACACTTGAAGAATGTGTGAGAGGGAGGACGCGATGAACCACAGCAAAAAAACATTTTAAAAACCAATGCCCACGGTCTTATGCTTAAAAGGTTTTGTTGCCATTGTTCATCGCATACTCCCACTCACTTGAAAGTATATATGAAATCTGTTGCATATTTTGAGGTTAATTTGACTGGAGGATGTTTGCTTGCTTGTTGTCAATAAATAGGATTGAAAGTGGGAAATGTTCAGTCAAACATGACACACTAACTAAATTCAATATATCACATCTCACACACTCGTACATGTATCCATACAATGTGACTGGACACATGCGCAATAACTTGAATAAGTTGACACTTCAAGGGAGCTTACTCTAGCATACCTATCTTTAACTACTAACTTCTATAACACTTGATTCTATTTGCTTCAATGATTTACAAATATTATATAATAGTATCTATGTGGGTGGTTGTGGCGTTGTTGAACAGAGTTTACTAACCGGTGCGGTGACTGACCTGACTATCAGAAAGATGTTCCAATGCCTGCACAACACCTGTATCAGGGGCCTTCTGAACCTGAGGAAAATTAACAATGAAGAAAACAGTATTGAAAACATTTCCTAAAAATGCACTATTAGTTTGAATGAAAGTTGTTGCTGCCTCCCGGTCGACTGTCAGGCAATCGGTGGAAAGATAGGCAATCAATCGCCTTCACTCGCTGATGCCGCATCATTCACATGAGACATGCTTAGGAGAGGACGTAAAGCCATCATCCATGCAACCTTTAGCGCTCAAATACACCAGGATGTTTAACCTAGTGCTTAACCCTTTATCCCTCAAATTTGTTCAAGAAAATTTGCTCATAGAAAATGTCCATTTGCGGACGAACATAAGCTTATTTTTGAAAATTTATGACTGGAATGACTAGCTCATTTATCGAGCCAGTCATTCTAGTCTTAAATTTTCAAAAATAGGCTTCTCTTGCTCTGCAAATGGTCATTTCTTAAGACCGGTGCTGAAGGTGTTTTTGCTTGATATGAGTGTTAAAGTGTTAATAAAATAAATTGATCAATAACAACAACAACAAAGTAGCCTTAAACCTCTCACTGACCAGAAACAACAACTTCTTTTTGATGCAAAGAATAGTTAGTTGACTATTTTGAAACTAATTTGATTGGAAGACGTTGCTGCCTACACCTACAGGTTCCAGTCCAAATATTTTCAAAATAATCAACCGCCTTCCTGCATACTTGTCTGGAAATTCGGTCACTGACATTTCAAGGATTAAGGGGCTACCCATTTTAATCCTGAATGCATCAAAGTATTTGCTTGACTGAAGGGCTAAATATTCTACCTGTTTTTCCAGCTCTATTAGCACAATTTCTGACAGGCATTCATTTTGAGAATGTAGCTGCTGCAAGCTGTTGCAATTCAGACAGCAACATCTTTCAGCAACACACTCCACAACCTTCGCCGGTTCACAACCTTGTAAACACTTTGATCTTAATCCTTTAACCCTCATATCAGCCAAAAACGGCTTCAGCACTGGTCTTGAGAAATGTCAATTTGCAGACCATAACCAAGCCAGTCATTTCAGTGCTAAACTTTCAAAAATAGGCTTCTCTTGGTCCTTTCAAAAAAATAAATCAAAATTTTCTTGAACAAATTCAAGGCGTAACCCTTTAACACTCATATCAGCCAAAAACTGCTTCAGCAGTGGTCTTGAGAAATATCAATTTGCAGACCAAGAGAAGACTATTTTTCACTGCAATGACTGGCTCGATAACCGAGCCAGTTATTCCTGTGGTAAATTTTCAAAAATAGTCTTTTCTTGGTCTGAAAATGGGCATTCTTTGAGAAAAGTAAAATTTTTTTTTAACAAATTTAAGTATTAAAGGGTTATGGTAGGTTGCTGTACAAGTTCACCATAGAAGGCGAGCAGAGTTGATCATTCTTGGAATGAATGGATCCATTTCTAACTATGCCCTGCCCATTATAGTCAATCTTCGTCCATTTTGTGTTAGAATCAATTTACATACCTTGAACACTGAATTACCACAATCCCAATTTCAAGGCAGCAATAGAGGAAAGCTCTTGAATATTTTGAAACTAATTTGACTGGGGGCTTTTTCTCCCTGTGAAAACACCATCTCCCAGTAAGTTTCAACATACAGTATTCAACAAAATGTTGATTACATTATAAATTCATCAAAGACATACAATGCGTATAAAGACTTCAACATTCATACTGGAGTTATAATACATCATAATGATTGTGACATCAGCTTTCTAAGTGACGCAATGGATTGTTCACCTCGCTCATGTTGGGCTCGATCGTTCTCTGAACTCCCTACCTACAATTTCCAGAAAACTATACAGGCAAGCTGTTGAAATTTTGAAACTAATTTGACTGGGTGTTGTTGCTGCGTCAAAATATTCAACAGCATGTTTATTAAATAGTAGACACAATTCTTAAATTGTGTCGGACTATTAACAGTTAGACGGACCTAATATGACGCAATGATTATGACATTATCCTATACGCCGCTTAGCCGAGTATGACATACTCGTCAAATGAAAGGTGAATTGATTATGGCACAGATATGTGACTATGTGAGTGACAGTGGATCCATATTGTTCTGTGTTAAATGCATAATTTAGCTACTACACATCCACCTGTCATGATTAGCGACCTATGATGAGTTACATCTCAACAATACAAGGATGAATTTAAGTACCAGTTTGGTCATTGTGCACATGCATTCATGTTTTGTAACACAACACAAATACTAAGCCACTCAATTCACTGTTTGCTATAAGTCACCTGACTTAGATATCTCAGAAAATTTTAACCTATACATTCCCATGGTGTGGGTTCCCTTGTAAACAAGGTTAGCAGAGATACATCCCTCCATTGGGTAGTCTTGATAGTATCTCTTTAACTCTAAAGCAGTCATTGCTCTAGGAAACCGGTTCCTCTATTCCTATAGAGAACATAAATGAGTCTGTGAGCATGCGCACTTATGCTACTATGCATGCGACCGAGTCCAAGCCATCATTAATTAATTTTCTGTATTACAGGAAACACCTAACTTTTATCTCAACAAATCCTATTCATTCCATAATCTTGTGGAGCTCCATCCACATTTGATTTTTCATGAATACCACAGTACAAGCGGTCTTTGTTGAATAAGTCATAGTACTTATGTAAAATGTTTATAATTTACGTGAATATGAACAGAAAGTTCGTTGTGACCAAGTTGAAAGAAAATGGCGCCAGCTTCACATTACAAGCCAGGTGAAGTCAATAACTCAGATCCTATTTTAGCCACGAGGCTCGTTCCTACGAAAGGTATACTATATACCGGTTTAGAACATCTCCTACGAAAGGTATCCTACATAACATATGTAACATACCGGTTGGGAAGTTAGTGGATCAATTAAGAGTTTTGACTAGGTACGTACATTTCCGAGCGTCATTCTTTCCTACATAAGGTATACTACATACCGGTTTGGATCGAATCCTACATAAGGTATCCTACATAACTATGTAATATACCGGTTGGGAAGTTATTGGATCTATTAAGAATGTGACAGTGGTGCAAACAGGCGTGGTGAACCGGATGAACACCACAAGGATACAGCACGATCATCCCCTGAAGAAAAGCGAGTGGTCCTTCTAAGGACCGTTACTAACCAACTAACATGAAACTCGCAATTACTTCATGATGATCAGTCATGTCAGTCGTATTACAATAAAGACAAGTCAATCATATTAATTCGCGATTCGGTCTTCGCTTTAAATTGGCGCTGTTTTTGCAGGCTAATTTAACATTACTAGCAATGAGCCGTGAAACCTTTTTACCTTTTATTTAATATCTAATAAAAATTACTCGAGAGTTTATGTTTTCTAATACCGGGCGGGCGGGCGGGGTTATTTGCCAAGTCTTTTTTATTCCCTTGGTGTCATGAAAAATGTAAACATTGAGTTGCTATGGGATATCCTCTTTAGTGTGTCGTAAATTGGCAAATGTCGGACGATCTCGGAATGGCCGGATGTTCAAAATTACAATACTGATTTGAATCCTCGTAATCACATAAGCCCTCTTTTGTTAGATAAGCTATTAAGCCTGTGTCAGATTATCAGGTTCACTTGATTTGTAAATCTAGCGGGAAACTTGTGTTCACTTGATTTCTAAATCTAGCGATAAAATGTATCATATATATTACTGGTTATATTGTAATGTAAGTGACCAACATAAAATGATCTAAAACGTAATGCGATGTTCGAGAAAAATTGCTTGAACGCCCAATAATTAAACTGGGTAGCCCGCTTCTAATGTTAGCGAGCAAGCCAGTGGCAAAGTAAATCTCCGTTTGGAGGCGCTGACGAGAAGCGTAGATCTCATTGCCGAATTTCCGATTCCAGGATAACTATATCCGAGTACTCGCTTAAGACACTTTATTCAAATTTGCTTTAACCTGATCTGGTCAGATAATATCACGTGATTTATATATCATGTGATTCTGATTTATATATAAAGACAACATTTATGTCAAGTTAGGATTAATTTTGATGGAAAAAACAATCTTTATTAAAGGATACGCAATATTTAGGCTGTTCAATTTAATAATTTCACTTCCGCAAATGATGTTTTGAGGTACACATTAAGCATAGCCGCGAGGTGACAAGATTTGTGCAGGGGAGTTTTCGTGGTATCAGACGTGAAGATGTTTAAAAATTCAGAGGAAAATAAGTTTTATCCTTGTATATAGTGCGCGCAATTTTTTAGAACGTGTAAATTGAGCATAAATGTGCGACCTATTTATGGGTTTATAAGTAAATACGCCACTCCCATATTTGCTGGTACTCATTCAGATTCAACTTATTTCAGTTGCAACTTATGACTAATAACTTCGAGAGTTAAATGGTTAATATTTTGATAGTAAACGCTACAAACTTTGATAACCAAGTTTTACTATAACAGAGATGTGTGTTGATCTCAGTGTTTTAGTAGCAAGCATAGCCTTTGGATCAGGAAAGTTCTTGACTATCAGCCCCTTTTATTAGCCCTAAGATGGGTTTTTTTCCTACTTAATGTATAATCTAATCTCTCATCATTTTGGAAATTCTTTCTGCAGGTACTTAACTTGGGCAAAATTGTATATATAGAGCACGTACCCAGGCAATGATGGATCATTCTATCAGCTCTCAATCGATTAATTGTTATAGTAAAATATAACATTCTGCTTGCAAATGGACTATTACTCGTGGAAATCATCTGAAAGTCTACCGGAAGAGGGGGAGAACTAACCTAGTTAGAAAAAATTTCTCTCTAAGGGGTGTGCAAACTGAAATGTTTTGTCTGAACAGGTTGTTTCCACACCATCTCTTAAAACATTTGAAAATGGTTTAGGTAGGCTTTGGCATAGTCAAGAGGCAATGCATGATTACACCGTACACGCAACCCATGACCAGAAGTGACGGCACAGGCATGGAGATAAATGAAGAAGAGATGAACATAAGGCCTAATTGTCCTGTGCTCAGTATTATTACCTAGATTATAACTCAATTTTTATGGTATAGCAACTGATTATAATTAAACTTCTGGTTTAGGGGTGCCAAATCAATTCACTTCTGTTGTTTTGCTGGTATTGTTTGTTTCTAAATCACTTGACAATTTAAATGCCCTATTTCAGGGGCTTTTATTTTTAATTCTTTAATTCTTTATTAGTTGCTCTTAGTGCAATGGCTGAACCATCCAATTATCCTCATCCTTCAAAACCTTGTATACACCCAACTCTCGCATTTATCTTCTAGGAATAATTAAATTTTTTCTTATCATCCTAGCAGTTCTTTTGTCGTTTTGATTTCACTAGATTTTGTTTTGCTCCTGAATCTTCTCATGTATTAGTCTCTTCTTATCAGCCTCCATCTTTCGACCTGTTCTCTCAAAAATTTGGAATCAATCATCTTTCGATTCTCCTAATATCAATCTGCAAGTAAGTGCATCAGGCTTTTTTATTTTAATTGTGAATAGTGGTTTGCTATCTTTTAGTATCATATCTGGCCTGATTTATTTTTAACATAGTTTTTCAGTCTTTCTTTTCTATCAGTAGGATCCCTCGCCATGATGAAGCATATCTATGGGTGAATGTAAGCTTGTCACAATAACAAAATCTTTTTTGTCTTATCAAGATTTACACCGCTCCTTTCTCGAGTTCAATAGAAATTTTGATCTTTTTATTTGTCTAGTGATATGTCTATTTCTGTTATTTTCATATGGAGCTGTTTTCTCAGCCTCATCTATTCAAGCCTATTTTTATTCTTCTAAATTCTAACTTTCCCAGGCATTATTAAATAAATTCCTCAAGGGGGCCTAACCAAGATGATTGGGTCATTGCCTTCGCATGGATTGTGGAATATGTTTTTTCCTTTCACCCTTCTGTGTAGTTTCAGTCCTTTGTCCTTATCCATTATTGTTCTGGTCACAGGTTTGATGGACTTCTTTCGTGTTTAATCATCTGATAAAGATATTAACAATTGGGCTCATTTCATACTAGCTTTGTTTTAAAATTAGATTTGTAAAATAAGATTCTGCAGGTTTATTCTGGTCCTAGCTGTCATGCTTAAGCGCTTCTATATAATCTCTACTCTATCAGGAGTGGGGATGGGTATAGCTAGCCTCATGCATGTCTTAGGTAGCAGATTTCCTACATATAAGGTACAATCAACGTAGTCATTGAATCCCCCTTTTTCTATCAAACCATGTTGGTCTCCTCTGACATTAGTCCTGCTTCTGTTCCTGATCAATAATTTTCTGCTCTTTTCAAGTAGGATACAGTGGAGGAATGGCAGAATACAAAGAATTTAAGGATTATGAGGTGCTGGCAGATCATCTTTTATAGGGTCTCGGCTCTTATCTTCAACTCATATATTTATCCTTTTCTGACAACTTCCAAAAAATTTACACTTCATGTCCTTATGATTTAATACTAATTCTGTTGTATATTTTGGAATTATTTTGTCTGGACCCCATGGCTGCTTTGATACTGTTTGAGACAAAAATGACGTAGTCAAATCGTTTTATAATATTCAACTCTTTTCCTGATATGTTGTCTCAGAAATGGAGTTCATCGATGAAAGGAATTCACTGGTCTCGTCAAGGATAAGGGACAGTGTTTTCTGATATTTCCATACATACAGAATTGATCCTAACTGGATCTGGGTTCTTTTAATTATATCGTGGCCAGTCTGGGATTCCTCTGGCTTGGAAGGTTCCTTAATCGTGTTAAAATTTGGGCCGAATGGAGTCAGCTTTGTGTACGAAGGGCAAGTCTGGTAATTCAGAATTTTGTCCCTCACCACGACCGCATACACTGCATTTTCATTCGCTGGGTGTCATCTGTACCAATTCACCAGTTTATCCATCTGCAGGTCCAGTTTGATGTCTTGTTCTTACGTGTTTGGGGGAGGGGATCGCTATAGAATTTCCTCTCGTTCTTGTGTCTATGGAATCAGATAAAGTAGTCTTACTACTCTCTTCCTTTTCAGGAACTAGAACAGGAACTAATACTCTAGCATTCCTCTTCAATACTCTGGAATACTGGAGAATGAAGAGATATTGTCTCTCACAAGCCACCTATCTGCTCATGCAGTCATTTCTATAGTAGTGACTTTCATCAACAAGCAGGGCAGTTGAGGTTATCATATTTTGTCTGGAGTCTTGGTCTTCCTCCTGTGGTGGAGATGTCAGGAAATCCTTCAGCAGCTCACATTCCAGGTAGAATGATTTTCCTTGCAGCTCATTTATTACATCCCATTAAGTTTCTACTCAGTATAGTGTCCAGACCTGATGTTCATATTCTTCCTCCAGGCTAGGCTCTGGCGTTAGATGCTCTGGCCCAGTCATAGACGACGCATTTTGTTTAAATATCTTCAATTTAACTTTCTAGTGCCAATTGTTTTTAAGAACTTTTGTCAGCGGTTTCTAGTACAATTGTCTACAGCAGAATGTATTATCCCTTTAATCACTCCTGCTTGGCTCAATGAGAGTCATTCAGTGGATCTCTTAGTCCTCTTTGTAGAAATCCAAAGCGTCTTACCATTTTTGCTGATTTTCTATCTTGTTTAACAGCAGCTTTCAGCTCATCATTCCACAAATCTTCAATATGTATATATGGTATTTTCCAAGAGACCTGTTTTTCAGAAATGGATTTTTTTGTCTGAACTTTAGTATTCTTAATCAATTCAAACTATCTGTTACAGGAGAATTTACCAGAGTACATTTAAGGTTTTCAAATGGTTGTTAGAACAACACATTATCACGCCTGATTCTGCATCCCATCATCAAGTCATAGATTAATGGGATATTTTTTGATGACTTAAATCTCTATATGCTGGGGTGGTGTTATCGTTTTCACTAGCATCTATCCTTCTTTATTTTCTAGAAGCCGGTTTGAGAGTTATTAAGTATTTACATCATTTATCCATGGTACAGGTATTTTTAGGGTATAGCACAAAGACATATACCTATAATAAATTCCTCTATTAATTCATTCTTGGGTCCATCTGTTTAATTGTATAACTCTGAAACCATTCTTTTTCTACTAGCTGCCGCGTTTGTTAGATGGCGTTTTGATATTCATATTCTTTTTGTGAATGATCTTTTCTAGGTGGTAGGAGATCTGCCCTCATTCTTTGCCCTTGAAGCGATCTTATATATATAAAACCTAATTAATTGTTTTCAATCCTTTCCGAAAACTATAACCAATTTAAAAGATCTTTTTGAAACACCGTTCAGGTTACTTATGCAAATTTGTTTAGTAAGCGCGCATCTCATCAACTGGATTACAGACACCATTAATCAACACTAGAATGTATCTCCAGGAGACACTCAGTAAGTGTTAAGGCACACAATGTTCATGGTATGGCCTTCTCCTTCGCATTCTATGCAGATCTACCGTTCAGATTACTTATGCGAATTTGTTTAGTAAGCGCGCATCTCATCAACTGGATTACAGACACCATTAATTGACACTAGAATGTATCTTCAGGAGTCACTCAGTTTGTATTAAGGCACACGATGTTCATGGTATGGTCTCCTTCGCATTCTATGCAGATCTATCAGTGGACGACATTATGTAAGTTGCAGTATAAATGTCAGATTCTACATTATTTTTATCTGAAAGATCAGATTCAATTCACAATCTGACATTTCTAGTTTCGCCACTCAAACCTAGGCTCAATTGCCTAGATTCTTTAGTCAGCCATCTTCTTCACCATCTCACGTCTGTTTTTAAATTCTCTTTGCTGAGATTTTCTAATTATCATTATTTTATTGTATTTTATTTAGAACATTTGTTTGTTCGTGCTCTTTCAGCACTTCAGCGATTTAGTTGGTTTTAGTATTTTTGGTGATTAACCTTTCATTCCTGATTTGCAATTTACCAACCCACCTAGTATTTGGGCTCTGACCAATTCTATGTTTTAGCAAACAGTGAATTGAGTGGCTTAGTATTTTTGTTGTATTACAAAACGACCCAGACGTATATACTGGTCTGGCGTTTTGTTAGCTTACTAAAATACTTACCACTCAATTCACTGTGGCCCATCTCGGCCACCCCACGTCATTAAATTGCAAATCATTATTAAAAATTTGTGGAATTAATTAATGACGGCTTGGACTCGGTCGCATGCATAGTAGCATAAGTGTGCATGCTCACAGACTCGTTTATATGTTCTCTATAGGAATAGAGGAACCGGTTCACTAGAGCAATGACTGCTTTATAGTTAAAGAGATACTATCAGGACTACCCAATGGAGGGATGTATCTCTGCTAACCTTGTTTACAAGGGAACCCACACCATGGGAATGAATAGGTGAAAATTTTCTGAGATATCTAAGTCAGGTGACTTATAGCAAACAGTGAATTGAGTGGTAAGTATTTTAGTAAGCTAACAAAATGCCAGACCAGTATATACGTCTGGGTCGTTTTACAGAACAATTGTTCTTGTGTTAAAATTGTATTAGTTTCCTAGACACAGACCGGGCCAGAAACAAACAAAAACAAACAGAAAGACAGACCTAATGTGCTATATACCTTATCGCCCAATGATACTGATATTGGGGCCCTATCTTCCTAGAATAATACCATGAACTAGGATAATCCCCATTTCTATTCATATGGGCAAATAACCTTTACATATTACGAATAAATAACGTACATTAACTCTTTACTCTCGAATTTGGTCAAGAAAATTTCAATTTTCTCATAGCAAATGTTGATTAAATGCAGACCAAGAGACAATTAAAAAAAAATTTACCACTGAAATGACTGGCTCGGTTATCGAGCCAGTCATTCCCGTGGCAAAATTATTTTTTTAAATAGTCTTAATCTCTTGGTCCACATAACGACATTTCTCAAGACCCCTGCAGAAGTAGTGCTGTTGAGCGCTAAAGGGTTAATATACAGATTGTAGCCGATCACCATAGAAATATTATATGTTAACCCTTTAACCCTCGTATCTGTTCAAGAAAATTTAAATTTTCACATTGAAAATGTCCATTTGCAGACCAAGACTATTTTTGAAAATTTACCATTGGAATGACTGGCTCCATTATTGAGACAGTCATTTCAGTGGTAAATTTTCAAAAATAATCCTCTCTTGGTCTGCAAATGGACATTTCCCAAGACCACTGCAGAGGGCATTTTTGGCTGATATGAGTGTTAAAGGGTTAATAGTAAGATTTCTATGCTGATAACAATATTACACATATTTTGTGCAGTATCAGATACTAATAACAACTACGGTAAGTACAAATGTAGTCTCATGACCAACTTGTCAATCATACACACTACGCCTGATCATTGATCATGAACTTTAGGCTTAGATACTGTATTGTCGGGAGTGCTTTAGAAATCAGCACAGGAGAATAGAATCAGCAACCTGCGTCATTGGATAAATAAATAGTCACATTGTCAATGTTAACTCACTTACACATGCTAGACCATATCATCCCAGATACAATTTATATACATACATGATATAAGTAAATATGGGAATTTCTGCTAATTGCTTTGATAATTTGACTGAAAGCTAATGTTGTTGTCTGTAACAGAAACAACTTTCAGTCACATTTTGTCAAAATATTCAGCAGGCATAAAATATGTGCTCCGTTGAGGATCAGTGCCAAGTAAAATGTGTCAATATTGCATGAATTTAGTTAATCATTTAACCCAGTAACGGTCAAGCTGCTCAAAACCTGACCTCTGCATTGGTCTTGAGGAATGCCCATTTAAGACTCTGTTTTCAAATTTTTTCGCTGTAATAATCACTCAATCATATGATGTCATAATCAACTATGCGAAGTATGTGCTGACGTCATAATCATGTCATGAATGATTCAATTATGCCTGTCTTTAACGCCTAATAGTCTGACACATTGTACGAATTGTATGTTTTTGCTATTTAAGAAATATGTTGTTGAATATTTTGAAACTAATTTGACTGGGCGCTGTTACTACACTAGGCAGCAACAGCACCCAGTCAAGTTAGTTTCAAAATATTCAACAGCTTACCTGTATAGTTTTCAGGAAATTGATAGTCAGGAAGTTCAGAGATCGATCGATCCCAACACGAGTGAGGTGTGGGTAAAGCTTAGATAGAGATGGGCGGGGCATAGCTAAAACTGGAAAGGTCCATTGGCACGATAATCAAGCCAGTCCTTCCTGTGGTAAAACTTTTTCTCTTGGCCTGTAAATATACATTCACCAAGTAAAATCATTGAGTTTCATGCCCAATTTTGACAATCAGTCGGGTTAAGTACTTTTCTCTTAGTCAAATATTCTAAGATGAAACTGTTGATTATTTTATTTACGCATACACACCCTCTATGTCTCTCGGAGGGAGAGGTGTGCATATATCATGACCATGCACCTATTTAACATGTCCACCTATCCATGACAGGCCAGATATTATCTCTTATTACCATTATAATTGTATCATTAAGTTTAAACACTCGCATTGTGTGTGTGTGCGTGCGTGTGTGTGTGTGTGTGTGTGTGTGTGCGTGTGTGCATGTGGTACTACGCTAGCAGAGTCAACTAGTGCGAATGTGATATATTCCGGATACTAGAACACCTCCAACGCAATAACAAGAGGCCCAAGGGGCCTGTGTCGCTCACCTGGAGCACCATCAATTTTTGTCAAAATTGCTGGTGAGTGGTTTAGCAGTCTTTTAAATGAGTTTGTGGACATTTTTGCAAGTACAATATGGTCGCCAAACACACTACATTTTGATTGCCCTACGGCGCCCATGTTTTTTTGATGGATCAGTTACCGTGAACAAATTTTAATGGTCCAAATTTCGGCCTGATCTCTTCAGCGGTTCTGGAGGAGTCATTTTCGTGAAAACCAGGTCATCCAAGATGATCGCTGAACCAGTTGGTCAATCAAGTCCTCTTGAACAAACTTGGTTTACCTATTGGCCTAGATGAAGATTCCCCAAGTGGTTTCGGAGAAGATTTTTAAAGACATTTCCTGAAATTGCCCGAAATCCAAAATGGCCGCTGGGAAAATTGGCCGATCGGGTTCATTTGAACAAACTTGGCTCCTTATGCCCTAAGGATACTTCCTGCCAAATATAATTGAAATTGGCCTGGTAGTTCTCGAGATGACATTTAAAATTTCCCATTGCTTTAGCATGGGAACCTTTGACGAGAAAATTATCCAAGATGGCCACCAAACCGTTTATCCGACAGTTTCAAAAATTGCAAATTTGAGCTCAGAATACCCAAAAACATATATAGAACCGATTTTGGCCTCAAAATCCATCAAATAAAAAAACTCAATATGGCTGCCAAACACACTATATTTTGATTGGTTCACTGCGGCCATGTTTTTTGACGAATCAACTTCTCTTGAACAAACATTTCTCGCCCTTAGTTGCTAATTATATATCACAAATTTTGGCCTGATCGCTTCAGCGGTTATGGGGAAGAAGTTGTTTTTGTGAAAACTAGGTCATTAAAGATGGTCGCTGAACCATTTGGTCAATCAAGTTCCCTTGAACGAACTTTATTCAGCGCTTACCATAGATCTTATTTCGTGAGTTTTAAATCGATCCCTTAAATGGTTTGGGCGGAGAAGATTTTTAAAAACATTTCTAAGAATCGACCGAAATCCAAGACGGTCGCCGGCCAAATTGGCCAATCAGGTTCCTTTGAGCAAACTTGAATCCCTATGCCGTAAGGATGCTTCATGCCAAATATAATTGAAATCAGCCCAGAAGTTCTCGAGAAGAAGATATTTTAAATTTCCCATTGTTTTAGTATGGGAGTTTTTGGCAGAAAAATGCTCCAAGATGGCCACCAAACCGTTTATCCGACAGTTTCGAAAATTGCAAATTTGAGATCAGAATACCCAAAAACCTAAATAAAACCAATTTTGGCCTCAAAATCCATCAAATAAAAAAAATCGAATATGGCCGCCAAACATGCTATATTTTGATTGGTCCACGGCGGCCATGTTTTTTGACGGATTAACTTCTCTTGAACAAAGTTTACTGGCCATTAGTCCCTAATCATATCTCCCAAATTTTGGCCTGATCCATTCAGCGGTTCTGGAGAAGTTATTTTCGCTAAAACTAGGTCAACCAAGATGGCCGCCGAACTATTTGACCAATTAAGTTCCCTTGAACAAATTTGGTTGAGCTCTTGCCCTAGATCATATTTCATGAGGTTTCCTTCAATCCCTCAAGCGGTTTCGGAGAAGATTTTTAAAGACGTTTCTAAAAATCGGCCAAAATCCAAGATGGCCGGCGGCCTAATTGGCTGATCGGCTTTCTTTGAACAAACGTGGATCCCTATGCCCCAAGGATTCCTGCCAAATATAATTGAAATTGGTCCAGCGGTTCTTGAGAAGAAGTCGTTTAAAGGAAAAGTTGACCGACGGACGGACGACAGACGGTTGCCACGACATAAGCTCACTTTCACTTTCAGGCCAGGTGAGCTAAAAATGGATTCATACTTATTGACCGATCACAATAACATCCGCTTCATCATCAAATTAAAGAAACATCTAGCAGATATTTTTTACAATTTCATGAGGTGTGCGTCTGCGTATGCTTGTGTGTAAGTTTTCTCTTCCAATATAACTTGGGGGCTGCTACACTTAACGTATCGGTAGCTTTATAGAATTGGAGTTTTATTGCAAAATGTACATGCAAAGTACCCCATCTATTTCTTCAGAGAAATGTCAAGAAACTGAGGGAAACTGTCATGTAACTTACTAATGAAACATGATAGGCTCAGAAAAGCATTATGCCTGACCATGTCATCAGACATGCAGGCGTAGTGACTAAATTTGGTCAAGAATATCAAAATATTTGCCTAGTGAGTTTCCAACTGCAGCCATGGGTAGTCTTAAATGATTTCCCACCATTTTTCGGAACACCCAAGATGGCCAACAAGAAAAGAATCAAGCAGTCAAAATTCTGTATACGGAAAATCCAAGATGGGCGGTGAAAAAATTGACGAATCAAAATTCTGTACACAAGGTCTGAAACCTACCACACTAGTATCCTTCTAGCCAAGTCTGGTCGAAATGAGGAGTAGCATCATAAACAATTTCCCTCCATTTTTCAGAAAATTCAAGATGGCTGCTGAAAAAAATTTGTATACAGGTTCTGGAGCATACCATGCAAGGGCCCTTCCAGCTGACTTTGCTTGAAATCGGTCAAGTGGTTACTGAGTAGTAAGTAGACTTTTAACTGATTTCTAGAAATCTTTGGAAAATCCAATCAAAATTCTGAATAGACTTTTTGGAGCATACCATCATAGGATCCTTCTACCCAAATTTGGTTCAAATGGGTCACAGCATAAAGAAGGCGATGCAATTTGACAGGAAGGATGGACACCGGATGGACAGACCAAGGATGGCTGGCTGCCATGGCATATTTTTGCTCACTTGGCCAGCCGAGCTAAAAATTTTACCACTGGAATGACCGGCTTGATAACTAAGCCATTCATTCCAGTGACAAATTTTCAAAAATAATCTCTTTAACTTGGTCTGAAAATGGATATTTTCTATGAAAAATTGTACTTTTTTTAACAAGTTTGAGTAAAAAGGGTCTAACTATAGAACTTACCGATACACCGCTCTCCATGTTTGGTAGAAGGGTAAGTCTGCTGCCATCAATGACCTGGTTGTCTTGTAAGGAGCCATATGTCAATAACCTGTAAAGGAAACACATACATTCTCTTTAACACACTAATGGGCAGTTGCACATGTTTAGCTCAAGCTCCACTCAATGTGATTCTGGGTTTAAGCGTAGCTCCATTTTCGCGTCTGCTTGCACATCCAACTTGACTTACATAAATCCCGCTCAGATTGAAGTCCTCAGTCGATCTCCGCTCAAATCAGTTTTAAGCTGCGATTACCTGATGCCCTGTTCACCAGTTATCTCAGGCTTACCTGTTAGAGCCCTAGGTGTGCAACTGGCCATAACACTGACGCAGACCAGAAATGCCAGCTTCTTTAAAATTTAAGGAATATTCTGTTGAATATTTAAAAAATAATTTTGACTGGCAGCTCGGTTTCATTATGTGACATTATGTTATCATTTCCCCCATAGAGAATTGCATACATGTCTTCCTCCCATTCAAAAAATTATTAATGGTCAAGATTGGGCATGAAAATTAAATTTTTTTGGCTGAATGAATGTCCATTTGCCAGCCAAGAAAAGACTATTTAAAAAAAAAAATTTTGTATGTATTGTGTTTCATGTATTGTGTTTCATGTATATATATGTATCTGCCATTTTCCCCATCTGTAATCTGTAAGAGGTTTAAGAATATTAAGATATTATGTTGAATTTTTCATTTTAATTAATTTCATAATTTGACTTGGGGGAAAGATAACGTGTTCCAGTAATATTATTTTAAAAAGGTTCAATATGTTTCCCGTGTGGGTTCCTTGCACAGAGGTTATACTGTTATATCATGATATTATAGCAACAGGTCTTTTATGAAGAATACAAATTTGGAAGCGGGGAGATTAGCGCACAGATGAAAAGCTTGGAAATTGTTTTCACACAGACTCTGAAACCTCACGTATTCAGCATGAAACTCACACATTTGGTTTCGATCTCACGGGGATACCTATAAATCTCACACATTTTGGAATTTCTGTTAAAATTTAGTCACCTTTCAAACAAGCAAAAAAAAAGTAAAATTATGCTAAAATTTGTAAATGATTAAAAATTGTAAGCGCTTTGAATCCAATCATCGAATGCTATGTGTTTTCATGATTACTGAAAAACTTGCCCATGGTGCACTGGTATGAAAATGCTTGCCTTTCTAATCATACAATTTGCATATTGCATCTCAGATCACTCAGGGGTATCTACATTTGAAACATTTCTGGGGGAGGACACCTGGACCCCAATTTGGTTTGGCCCCCCCATACATTCATAAATTTAACATTCATTTTTTTAAAGCCGTTCACATACACAATTAAGCACACATAGTAATTTTCTTTACCATTACTATTCTGATGTCAAATTTCAAATTAAATTAAAAGATGAACTGTTGTTCAATTGTCAACAATTTGGAAGATGTTGCTGTCATCCACCAAAATTGTTTTAAAATGTACACCAGTTTCTTTGCTGTTGACACACTAAATGATAAAAACATTGTCATCAGAGTGGTAAGCGTTAAAACTGCAATCTTTGCCTTCAACAAAGATTCATAAACTGGTTTAGTGATTGATGCACTAAAAACCTGCATGACCTCATTTAGACTGTAGATACAACTTCAGTCTTTCTAAGTCAATCAGGCATGTCATTTACTTATATACTTGTAGTTAACCACAAAGTCCCTGCCATCTCCAGACATCCATACAGGAAAGCGGTTGAACATATTTGAAATCAATTTTACCGGAAGGCATTACTGCTGATGGGGACCTGGGTGACAATGGATTCCAGTCAAATTAATTTCAAAATATTAGAATATATTTCTCTCTTGTATACAATATTCAAAATTGTCATATCTGGTCGGCACTCTGCATTAAGTAGGGGAAGGGTTGATAATGATATTTTTCTCGGTTAAACATGCGCAGTGGGTTTATTTAGCTGCATGTGATATTTTCTAATATAAGTACTAACATGAAAAATAGAATGTAAAAAGCCAGCAAATTGTCAACCGTTAAAAGTACACCTATAATTTAACCCCTTCACTGACAAATCCCTGAAAAAATATATTCCTTACGATATAGAATTTATTCTGGTGAATATTTTAAAATGAATTTGACTGGAAGCCGTTGCTGCTTAAGGCAGCAATGGCTTGCAGTCAAATTAATTAAAGAATATTCCACTGTTTTCCTGTATAGTAGCGTTGAGAATGAGATATGGGGAATTCATCGGTAAAAGTTAACCACTGAAATTTCAGCATCTCACTTTGAAGACAACTACATAGGAAAGTTGTTGAATGTTTTGAAACTAATTTGACTAGAATCGGTTACTATCAGCAATAGCTCACAGTCAAATTACCTCCACAATATTCAACAGTATATTACTTACATTATAAGAAGGCATTTGGCACTTCTGGTATGTGAGGGTCAGAGTTAATTACTCCATAGCTTTAGTGCATAGTCAGATATTAGCCATTTAACCCTCAAATTTGTTCATCAAAATTCAGTTTTCACATTTAAAATGTCCATTTGCAAACCAGGCTTACTTTTTTCTAAATTTACCACTGGAATGACGAGCCAGTCATTCGGGTGATAAATTTTCATAAATAGTTGATCTGGCTCTGCTTCAATTCAATCGTAAGCTGGACAGCACTTCAACCAGCCCTGCTCAGTGTATTCAGAAACCCACTGGTGATGAAGAACAGCTCTGGTCAAGTTACTTAGAAATCTATTGGCCCTGGTCAGCTGACTCAGACATCAACTGATGATGATGATGATGATGATGATGATGATGATAGTAACAGTGATGATGATGACAGTAGTGATGATGCTGATGATGATGGATGAATGATGACGACGACGATGGATAAATGATGATGATAGATGATTAATGATGATGATGATTGATGGATGACGACGATGATGATGGATGGTTGGATGACAACGGTGATGGATGGATGAATGATGATGACAACGATGATGGATGAATGATGATGACTGATGATGGATGGATGAATGGATGAATGAATGAATGAATGAATGATGATGATGGATGATAATTTAATGATGATGATGGATGGATGAATGATGACAATGATGGATGAATGATGATAATAATGAGAAGTGAAGATGAAGATGATGATGATCATGATGATGCATGAATAATGATGATGATGATAATGAGAAGTGATAATGATGATGATGATAATGAGAAAATTTATGATGATGATTGATGATGATGACTGAAGATAATGAGAAGTGATAATGATGATAGCAATGAGACAAAAAGTGCAGGGGCGAGGATTTGCAATCTCGAATTGCTCTAGATTTTCTCTCGCTATACGTCATGCAACATCCTCTGGTGACCTCAGCGCAGTCACCACCACCATCATCAATACAATGGATGAATCCAGTTTTAGCTATGCTCAGCCATTCCTAGCTAGGCCTCGCCCACACTTTGTCCATGTTGGGATCGATCGAACCCACCACTCCCTGAATCTCAATATCCAGAAAACTCTCCAGGTAAGCTGTTGAATATTTTGAAACTAATTTGACTGGTGCTGCTGCCTAGGCAGCATCAGCACCCAGTCAAATTAGTTTCAAAATATGCAACAGAATGTTTATTAAATAGTAAAAACATGTACAATTTGTACTTGACCGAATACTAAGCATTTATGATTGATTATAACGTCGGCCTACAAGCCTGGAAATAAGGTGCCTGTCAAGGACATTGTCAGGCACCAAACTATCAAATGTCAGGCCGTCTTGCAGGTTCCTGACATTTTGTCAGGTACAGATCTAAACAGCCCCAGTAGTTGCAGGTTGTAACAAAAAGGTCCACATACAAGGGTTGACCAAGCCATAAAACATCCTAAGGTGTATCACGATCATTATGACACATGTTTTGCTTATTGACATGTTTCGAATAAGTTCAAGTAAAGAACAATGTGAAGCAGAATAGTGTTGACAGACAGCAAATTCTGGATGTCCGCTACTAAGTAGCTGGTGCCGGACACAGTGTTGGACACTGCTGAAAAAGTTGTTTCCAGGTCTGAGCCTACATATCACATAGTTGATAATGACATCATATGATTGATCGATAGATTGAATTCAGGAATTATCACCTCACCCACCATAACGATTACTACAATTAAACACACACCCACCATCATTGATATACCAGCAACGCCATCAATTTCATTCTGTTCACAGACATAGATAATCACCGCCTTAATGTTTAAACATAATTACAATCACATTGTATCAAGTTACCGATCTGTTACCACCCCCATAAGCACATGTGACATGTCTGTTACGCATAGATGACATATACACTGTCTGAAATCATATACAATGACTCACCTTTGCTTGATCAATAACTTGTTACCTGTCGTCTCAGTACACTAGCACTTAGTAACGAGATGTTTCTACTCCCATATCAATTTCTCTATTGCTACAGAGATGGTATTTATTACATAAACATCTATAACTAATACATAATAGGGATTAATCCTTTAAACCATGAATTTTTTCAAGAAAATGTCAATTTTCTCAAAGAAAATGTCCGTTTACAGACCAAGTTTGAAAACTTACCACTGGAATGACTGGCTGTTATTCCAATCGAAAATTTTCAAAAATAGTTTTCTCTTGCTCTACAAATGGACATTTATCAAGACACCTGCAGAAGCCGTTTTTGGCTGATATGAGTGTTAAATGGTTAATGGCCCAGATATGGCAAGAAAATAAAAAATATTCCTTAGTCAATGCCCATTTGTATGCCATGCCATGGTTGACTGTTTTTGTGAAAATTTACCGCTGAAATGACTGGCTCAGTTACTAAGTCAGTTATTCCAGTGGTAAATTGTCAAAATTACTCTTATCGGGCCTCCAAATGGCGATTCTTAAATAGCACTGCAGAAGCAGGCTTGACCATTAACCCTTTTCAACTCATACCGGCCAAAAACCGCCTTTACAATTTACAATTAAAATTTACTCATACGAAATGTCCATTTGCAGACCAAGAAGACTTTTTTTGAAAATTTACTATTGGAATGACTGGCTCGATAACCGAGCCAATCATCCAGTGTTAAATTTTCAAAAAATAGTCTTCTCTCCGTCTGCGTTGAACATTTCATAAGATAAAATAAAAAATTTTAGGTTTAAAAAACTATTTTTATTACACAATCGGGTTCATTTAATTTTACCATTACATGATACATTCATTGACCCATCTCATGCTATCTCCAAATAGTGTATAATCATTACTAATATCAGGCCACACATAAAATAAGTGACATATGGTAGGTAGGGTACATCAATTATTACCAATCTTACTACGACACCCATTGTTTCCTTGCCGCTATGATGTATCAGCCATAACATTATTCTATTATTGCTAAAATGAAATATGTCTATAAATTTTAATGAAAAATCTTTTTAATGGACTGATCAATAAAAATAATTTCAAGGTTGAAACAAGATTTTGCGTCTGTCACATATGTTGAAAACACATTGGTGAAAACTCCCAGCACTGAGTAGTACCATGTCCATTTACAGATCAAGAGAATATCTTTGAAAATTTACCACTGGAATGACTGGCTCGAGACCATGGCCAATGCCATTATGGCTGTGAGAATAAATGGTTAACTGCCACCAACAAAGTCCTGAATCTATTCAACTGGAGTTAAGCATGAAATCTACTGAATATTGTGAATACAATTTCACTGTAATTGTTGTTGACTAAAATTATAAGCAGCAATGGCTTCCAGGCAGCACATTTGTTTTCAAAATAATGATCAAGTTTATTAAAACTTAATGACAATGAGATTTCACACTCATGTGTCTCAGAAAAGCATTTGAAACAATGTCCCTTTCCAGTTTATTCATCCATCATATGATGTCATAATCAACTATGTGACACATAGGATGATGTCATAATCAATTGCCGCTTAAATGATTCGATTTAGTCCGTCTTAAACGCTTAATAGTTTGACATGGTGTATGAATTGTATGCCTTTAATATTTAATATTTAATAAACATTCTGTCGAATATTTTGCTGCAACAGCACCCAGTTAAAATTAGTTTCAAATATTCAACAGTTTACCTGTATAGTGCTCTGGAAATTCAGTCAGGGAGTTCAGCAAGCTATCGATCCCAACACAAGTGAGGTGTGGGTGGAGCTTAGCTAGAGATGGGCGGGGCATAGCCAAAACTGGAAAGGTCCATTAATCACAATCAGTTGACAGACTATTGAAGTTATTCACTTATGTTAATGGAAATTATACACATGAAATTTATGCAATAAAAATGTGTCATTCTAAAGGCACAAAGATGCCTAATGTGTAGAAGAAATTAAACCGTTATCGATCGACACATAGAATCATTATTTGTCCTGGTTTAGTTCACTACATAGACTCATGACATCTTTTCACACAGAATTCCTATTTAATCATGCCATCAATATAAACAGATTAAGAAAATAATTTGACTCAAGTTTATTGTTGCATAACGCAATGACATTCACTCAAATTCTATTTCAAAATAAGATTAATAACGAAGAAGATAGTATAAGCAAACAAAATAGTAATTGATGGTACACAGAACTAACTAGGCTAGACATGCTTGTGGTCTCGTATGGTTCAGAAGCATAGAGTAAGGTATAGATTGATAATTATGTCAGTTGTTCTTTTCTAAGTAGGAACAAGGACACTCAATTGATTATTAATATCATATTGTAGGTTTGCAGAGCACTATGACGATTCATCAATGAGGCCACGATTCATCAATAAGGTCACGCACAGATGCACCACACTCAGGCGACGAATAACTCCAAATATAGGCAAGCCACACAAGCCACACACACCACACGGCTCCAGTAAGGATTGCATATCGAATCCTTTGTAAAATCTGGAACAAATCAATTCTGTACAGAGACCTCTGAGCTACCGTCCATCTCCGCAAATGAAAAAGTAGCTGCCAATATTCAACACTGTTACACTTCATATAATTGGTGGGAAGTCTCGTTTGATTTATGTTCAAAGTGAACCATATAATCATGAATGAATGTATAAATTTAGCATCTCCTCCCATTGTAAGTTTTCCCAGGTTTTCACTAAATGTTATTAAAACCGACCTTTCATTCATAAACACTGGCATAATCGATAAACGGTGGGAGATTTTTAGAAGCGCATGCACTATAAATATATACTTGGCATGTAGGTTCTTTCATCCTGCAGCAATGTGCCATCTAAATTTAGCCACACCAAAGAAGTATTGTACAATGATTTTGCATTTGATACTTCTACCCAGGCAGGCCTAGTTTCTTTGCTTATTAATAGAGTTTTGTCTTTGAAGACATTAACACCTATACACTGATATTCACAATTTTTTAATCAGGTTGATATTTGAATTACATTTTTAAACAAAAATATCCAGCAGCTTTAACTTGTAAAGCTGTACTGAGATTGTGATTTTGGGTATTCAGGAGGTGTAAAGCTTACAGAAAGACCTTTTTCCCACTGAGCATCTATAGTGTAAAGAAGGTGGACTGTACAGACAGAGGTTAGTGGTAATAAAACCTAATAAAGAACTGCCCTAGTTTTCTCACACTTTTCATTAATTTCTTTTACAAAGAATTAATCAATGAATGAATCCAGTTTTAGCTATGCTCCGCCCATCTCTAGCTAAGCTCCACCCATGCTTTGCCAGTATTGGGATCGATCGATCCCTGCACTCGATGAATCTTAATTTCCAGAAAACTATACAGGTAAGCTGTTGAATATTTTGAAACTAATTTGAAAGTCTGTTGCTGCAGGCAGCAACAGCGCCCAAGTCAAATTAGTTTCCAAATATTCAACAGAATGTTTATTAAATAGTAGACTTACAATTTGTACAACTTGACGTACTATTAGCCGTTTATGACGGACTAAATCACGTCATTCATGACGTAATTGATTATAACGTCAGCCTACATGTGACATAGTTGATTAGCATGTCATATTGACTGACTGAGAGACTGGATTCCTCAATTACTCATGAGAAAGTAAAATAATAGTGCTCGGCATTATAATATTCACTATGAGTGGGTGGACGGGAAATGACAAAAGCTTTTTAATAAGAAAAATCTACATTCTGAGTTGGAGATAGGAATGTAGAATTAACATATATATTGAAACATATAATTATGTTATAAACATGTATGTTGATTTAATCTGATGCATCCATCTTTAATCAAATAACTTGGCAAACATTACCTTATATGGTACATTAACCCGTACCAGTCAGATGTCAAAATTTAAAAATTTTAAATTAAATTAAAAGATGAACTTAGGTGTTCATTTTTCAACAGATTTGGTGGAAAGATGTTGCTTTTGTAAACACCAGCATCGTCCAATTATATTCTTTGCGATATAAAAAATATTATGTTGAATATTTTGAAATTAATTTGACTGAAAGTCGTTGCTGACTAAGGTAGCAACAGCTTCCAGTGAAATTGATTTCAAAATATTCCACAGCTTCCTGTATGGCTGTCTTGAAAATGAGATATAGGGAATTGATCAGTGAAAGCGTTAATATTTTAAAGCTACAGATGACCAGAAACGACATGTGCAAAGTCTTCTGAAACGTCCAATTGCAGATCAAGAGAAGATTGTGTGTGTCAGTGTGTGTGTGTGTCAGTGTGTGTGTGTGTGTGTGTGAGTGTGTGTGTGTGTCAGTGTGTGTGTGTGTGTCAGTGTGTGTGTGTGTGTCAGTGTGTGTGTGTGTCAGTGTGTGTGTGTGTGTCAGTGTGTGTGTGTCAGTGTGTGTGTGTGTCAGTGTGTGTGTGTGTGTGTGTGTCAGTGTGTGTGTGTGTGTGTGTGTGTGTGTGTGTGTGTGTGTGTGTGTGTGTGTGTGTGTGTGTCAGTGTGTGTGTGTGTCAGTGTGTGTGTCAGTGTGTCGGTGCAGGCGGTTTGTATCCAGAGATATAGCTCATGGACTTGAGGGTGTGGGTGTGTGGGGGGGGGGGGGGTACCAAACTTTGATGGGAGATTGGGGCTCTGGAGGGGATCAATTTTGGAATCCATAGCAGCAAAACTCTGGTTGTATTAGTTTCAAATTCGCTCTCTGTATTGATCTTCAGGAATGTTCATTTGCAGAACAAAAGGATACTATTTTTAAAAAATTTACCACTGGAATGACTGACTCGATAACAGAGCCAGTTATTCCTGCGATAAAATTTACAAATAATTATTCTCTTGGTCTGCAAATTGACATTCAATAAGCAAATATTTTGGTTTTCTTTACCAGAATTAGCCATTAAATGGTCACCAGTTTATGTGCAAGCTTGTCTTGAAATAGAGACACTGGGACTGTGTTCACAACAATCATTTACATAAATAAATTTTTTTTAGCTGAATAGAAGCTGTACATGCTTTTTTGCTTTAAAATGCAATGCAAAATCTAGAACACCTCTCTGCTACACTCCTACTCTAACAACACACCTCCTCGCTGTAGATAACCTATATTTTCTGGTATGACAACAACACCACTCACTATCTGTAAGCATTTAGACATATTTACTGGATAAAACTATGTCACGTTTGACATCATATCCATAAATATTTGCAGCGGAGTCTTTTTAGTCACTTATAAATTGTATTAGAATTAAAATTCCACCGATCCCACAAAAACACCTGCCTATATAATATTAACAACAGTCATTGACAGGTGACTAACAAAATTTACTGATGGGTAATTTAACTCTTTAACAATCCAGCTGGACAAAACATCTTCTGCAGTTGTCTTGAGAAATATCCATTATTTTGTAAACAGATTATTATTTTAGAAAACTTACCACTGTAATGACTGGTTCGATAACCGAGTCAGTCATTCCTGCAGAGAATTCTGAAAAATAATACTCTCTTGGTCTGCAAATGCATATTTTCTATGAGAAAATTAAGCGTCTTGGCCAAATTTGATGGTTTAATGGTTAACAGAAAGTACTAATCACCTAATTTTTGTGAACCAAATCCTTGAAGCAAATTATTCTTATATAAATCAGCTATCGCGATTCTGAATGTTGGGAGCCCCTGAAAAAATATGGATGCCTTTAGAGGGGGTTGGGGCAGGGGTAATAAGTATTACTGCTTTTCATTTTGGGGACGGCTAATGTCGCTGATCATACCTGTGGAAAATGCTAATTTTCGGGCAATTAAGCAATTCATATTTCATACGCATTCATTATTTTGCTTTTTATTTCTTTTTCAATCTAAAATGACCACTCTTTGCAGTAATGACAAAGAGCAGCAATGACGTCTTATGTATTTAAAGGTAATATTTAATTTTTGTCAGTATTTTTTACTAAGTTTAGGTTCACAGTGACTACCTCAGGAGCAGTAGCAATAGCCGTATTCAGCTTAATTGGTGAATCCAGTTTATCAATCAACCATATGATGTCATAATCAAAAACATCTGTAGGCTGACATCATAATCAATGTCATAATTAAATCTCACAAATGTTTAATAGTCTGTCAAGAAGTACGAATTGTATGTCTACTATTTAGCAAACATGTTGTTAAATATTTTGAAACTAATTTGATTGGGCACTGTTGATTTTTGGAACTTGCACTTTTGCTTAGACTATGAACTGATGAGCTCTGCTTGCTTGTGGGCATTGCGGTACTGCATTTGTCTTCGGAGATCAGCGACAGCATTGTGTAAATATTTATTTTTAAATCCTTTCATGTGATGTACATGTATATTTGGTATATATTTTGACTATAATTTTAATGGGCAATAAGGCTGGACCTCCATAATATTTTGAAACATGATGGCCAGTCACCATGGATAGGCTCACTTGGGCTTTCAGGCCAGGTAAGCTAATAATCAATGAAAAGTCAGATACATAATCTATGCATAATCAATAGCATCATGGCATTCAATCGTCTAGCAAACACAGATATAGTGCACACTTTACTTTATCTTTAAAGCATAGAGTATAGAGTAAAGTGTGAACTATATCTGTATTTGCTAGACCATTGAATGCCATGATGCTATTGATTACGCATACATTATACTCAGGTTCTATTACATGGAAACAACATTATAAATGTTATGCAGTCCTGCCAAGTCTGGCTGAATTCCCAGAGGGGTCTCCTTAATCAAGACAGTTCTGCTCCTCTTTAGCAGTAGTAAAAACATAATGAAATGGTATAAGCTCTTGAATTTTATCACCATAAGTTGGCAGCTCTGGTTATGCATAAAACACAGGTCCTCATATATTATGTTATTTACCCCCTTTAACCCTCATATCAGCAAAAAAAAGCTTCTGCAGTAGTATTGAGAAATGTCCATTTGCAGACAAAGAGAAGACTATTTGTGAACAACTGACTCGATAACCCGCCGAGTCAGTCATTCCAGTGGTACATTTTCAAACACAGTCTTCTCTTGGTCTGCAAATGGACATTTTCTATGGGAAAATTGAAATTTTCTTGAACAAATTTGAGTGGTAAAATGTTAAAGATCTGTCATTTCAAGTTCATCACAATAACAAACTTAGCAAACATAAAATGTATTTGATGTATTTTCCACCCACTCCTCATGCAATGAGCCACAACCCTCCACCAATTGAACACCTCCGCCATGACTACCCTATGCCTCATAATCAACATTTAACGCTCCATCCATCTCCACACATTCAATTGCAGACACATTTAAGCGAAATATAGGTCACAAGTTTGTGCAGTCATAATCTGATTACAACTATCAGTAAAACTAGACCAAGCTGAGAGTGAGGTAAGCTTAAGCCAGAAGAGAACTTTAGTTGAACTTGATTTATGGCTACAGAGATCATCAATGATCAAATTCAGTAAAGAAAAAAAGTTCAATACCATACTTAGAGCAGTTGCCGTTAGCAAATGTTGGAATTCTCTTGGTAGGGGAATTAGTACACAATTCGACAGCTAGGGACATTTAGGTTGTCAAGATATTGTTCTGTTTATGTCACGCAAACATGTATTGTGTATTGACATATACGCGTAGGTACAATCAAACAATGCAAACCCATAACATACGAATTACACAGGGCTAGAAATTCTTTTATTAATAGTGATCCATACCGATCAGTGCACAAGTAAATTCACAGATCCCTGGAATTTTGTATTGATCCGTACTCACATGACTATAGTAATAAAATGTTCTGAAAAATGCACAATTACATATTATTAGGATAATTAATAATTTAATTGTGAAGATCTCAAAATGTTTGCTTAGTTAATCTCCATTTGCAGGCCAAGAGAATAGTATTTTTGAAAATGTACCATTGGAATGACTGGCTCGTTTATCGAGCCAGTCATGTCAAGGGTACATTTTCAAAAATACTATTGTCTGGCCTGCAAATGGACATTCTTCAAAACCACTCGTACACCAGCTCGTTGATGAATAAAGTATTAAATCCTGTGTGAATTGTCTCATAGAACTACTACTGCTGAAACACAGTGATCCAGCTGGATCAGTTACTGTCCTAGAGCAGTGATCCATTACAAATCCGTACGCAAACAAGAGGCCCAAGGGGCCTGTATCACTCACCTTGACCATAGACATTTCAACTAGAATGCTCTTTATTAACAAGATGGCCACCAAACCGTTTATCCGACAGTTTAAAAAATTGCAAATTTGAGATCAGAATACCCAAAACACATATAAAACCAATTTCGGCCTCAAAATCCATCAAATAAAAAAATCCAATATGGATGCCAAACATGCTGTATTTTGATTGGCCCATGGTGTCCAGGTTTTTTGACGGATCAACTTCCCTTGAACAAAATTTAATGGGCCTTGGTCCCTAATCATATCTGCCAAATTTCGGCTCGATCCCTTCAGCAGTTCTGGAGAAGTCGTTTTCACTACAACTAGGTCAACCAAGATGGCCACCAACCCATTTGACAAATCAAGTTCTCTTGAACAAACTTGGTTCAGCTCTTTGCCATAAATCATATTTCATCAGGTTTGCATCAATCCCATAAACGGTTTGTTTCGGAGAGGATTTTTAGACGTTTCTAAAAATTGAGCAAAATCCAAGATGGCCACCGGCCCAATTGGCCAATCGACTTCGTTTGAACAAACTTGAATCTCTACACCCTAAGGAAGCTTCCTGCCAAATATAATTGAAATCGGTCAGGCAGTTCTTGAGAAAACATTTTAAATTTCCCATTGCTTTAGTATGGGAGCTTTTGGCGGGAAAATGATCCAAGATGGCCACCAAACCGCTTATCCGACTGAAAATTTCAAATCTGAGCTCAGAATACCCCAAAACACAAACAAAACCAAATTCAGCCTCAAAATCCATCAAATAAAAAAATCCAATATGGCCGCCAAACATGCTATATTTTGATTGGTCCACGGCGGCCATGTTTTTTGACGGATCAACTTCTCTTGAACAAACTTTAATGGCCCTTAGGCACTAATCATATCTGCCACATTTCGGCCTGATCCTTTCAGCGGTTCTGGAGAAGAAGTCATTTTCGCTACAACTAGGTCAACCAAGATGGCCACCAAACTATTTGACCAATTAAGTTCCCTTGAACAAATTTGGTTGAGCACTTGCCCTAAATCATATTTCATGAGGTTTGCATCAATCCCCCAAGCGGTTTCAGAGATTTTTAGACGTTTCTTAAATCGGCCTAAATCCAAGATGGCCACCGGACCAAATTGGCCGATCAGGTTCATTTGAACAAACCTGGATCCCTATGTCTAAGGATGCTTCCTGCCAAATATAATTGAAATCGGCCTCGTGGTTCTTGAGAAGAAGTCGTTTAAAGGAAAAGTTCACTTGGCCTTTCAGGCAAGGTGAGGGGATTCACTGGCAGGACCAATGTGCACTAGCTCTAAGAAATTCGCAAATATCCATAACAACTAACAAACATGGGTCAATGGTGCCAAAGAATTAGGACCATATATTTGTGCACCGAGTCTTAATACCAGGAGTTAGTTTTGTACGCAAATTTCCTAAAATGGACCACCTATTTCTGACATGTCGGGGATGGGTCATCTGTCTCCAGACAGCGGGCATCTTCGCAGAAACATGGAATTGAAAATTACAGATGGGTGGGTAACCCATACAGGTATAATACAAGGCAAATCAATAAATTGATGTATGCTCCACGAAGGCATACTCTGCAGAGAAACTGAATGGATAACCCTGAAGGCATATGCTTCAGGGAAAGGTTTGGAACTGTGGCTCAGACACAGAGAAACAAACTTGAAATTGTCAATGAGATATCACCACATTATATATAAAAACTATGTTCAAAATGAACAGATATTTTCTGTAATAATCAATACCAAGTTTGGTGACCATATGTGAAAAAATCTTGAAACTATGGCCCGGAGAAACATTTTCTGTGATATTCAGTCAACGACGAAAAGTAGGTCCGCATGACCTACTTTTGATACTCCGCAACCTTTTCCATAAGATGTATCCACATACCAAGTTTGGTGACCATATGTGAGCCTTGAAACTATAGCCCAGACAAACACTTTCTGTGATATGAAAAGTAGGTCAGTATGACCTACATTTGACCTACTTTTGATACTCTGCACACCTTCTCCCTAAGATGCATCCACATACCAAGTTTGGTGAGCACATGTGCAAAACTCTTGAAACTATGGCACGGACAAACATTTTCTGTGATATTCAGTCAACCATGAAAGGTAGGTCAGCATGACCTACTTTTGACCTGCTTTTCAGACTCTGCACATCTTCTCCCTAAGATGCATCCACATACCAAGTTTGGTGAGCACATGTGCAAAAGTCTTGAAACTATGGCACGGACAAACATTTTCTGTGATATTCAGTCAACCATGAAAGGTAGGTCAGCATGACCTACTTTTGACCTGCTTTTCAGACTCTGCACATCTTCTCCCTAAGATGCATCCACATACCAAGTTTGGTGACCATATGTGAAAAAGTCTTGAAACTATGCCCCGGACAAACTTATATATGGTGAACGGACGGATGGAAGAACGGACAGACAAAGCGGCGACTATATGCTCCGGTGAAATTTTTTTGGGGAGCATAAAAATATACACCGACAGTTACTGTACAGAGGCATATACATGGCATACATCTATAAAGCAATACGTATCGATAAATGACCGATATTTTGAAAGTTGTGTGATCAGTATCTCCATACAACAGACATTGATAAACAAGCGGCAAGTTTTTCTCGCTGTATTGATTTCTAAATGTGAATGTCATGTTATGCCTGTTCGGCATTCAGAGATCTGAGAATGTGCCGTGCATTGCTGTATTGGCGTCACATGTATTTACATGTAGCAAAGGTCTTGAATAATCTTTCAAAGGAATGTTGAATTTGTTTCAAAAACTTGCCTCTAGTTCTAGCAAAACAATCCAACAAGACCCAGGTTTATTACCAGATGATCGTTGGTTGACTGGATATCCAGTGCGATAGCCTCATGGCGATGAATTTTTCAGCACATTTTATTAGTAAAATGTCAATTTTTTCATAGAAAATGTTCATTTGCAAACTAAGAGAAGGCTTATTTTATTCATGACGTAATTGATTATGATGTCAGCATACAGGTGAGGTTGTTGATTATGACATCATATGATTGATCGATAAACTGAATTCTGACATTGTGTCCATTATTAAGCTCAGATCAAAGGTCTATGTCGCTTATAGAGTTTAGATCAAATGCCAATGTCCATTATAATTAAGTTCATGTCATAGGTCGATGTCAATAGGAAAATACAGATATGATGAAGTAATGCTAAATTTGGTTACAATATAACATACATATATATACTGAACCAAAAAAGTTTAGCAACACTGAGAATATTACTGTATAAATGTTATTTAACAAAAAAAATAAATTGATTCAAATATATTATTTAATTGATAGGTCATTTTCCAATTTGAACAACAGTCTCTTGTTACTATAATGCTAGCATCGCGCCTTTAACACGGCATCATTCAACGGAAGGGTCCAATTTAAATAATGACACTGAGCTGTCAATACCGTTTGTGACCTCCGCGCGCATTAACCACCGCCGTATATCGCTTTCTCATGCTTCGAATTAAGCACCTGATGTCACGAAGAGGAATCGCATCCCATTCCTGGAGCAGTGCAGCTTCCAGCTCCCGCACATTGTGAAGATGTGGATGGTTCTCACGCACCATACGGCCAAGAATGTCCCACACATGTTCGATAGGAGACAGGTCCGGTGATCACACTGGCCAGTCCAACAACGGAACGTTGTTAGCCTCAAGGAAATCACTGGTGACCCTAGCTGAATGAGGACGGGCGTTGTCTTGCTGGAACATAAAGTCTGCATGATGCTGCATAAAAGGGATGACAACAGGGTCTCCACTTCCAATCTGGCTCCACAACCAACAGTGGCCAGCACTACCACGACCCCCTAGTCACAACCATCGCGACCACATGGGAAGCAGAACCCCAGAGAAAGAGGAAGTGCACTCATCTATACATCCTCACGTGCACTCTATGCCGCAAACAATATGCAGGGGAGACAAAAAGAGAATTCAAAATTCGAATACAAGAACACTTTAGAGATATCGGACATAAAAAGGACACACCAGTGGCCAAACACTTCAATCTCGCAAACCATGCGGGAACAAATGTCTCCTACAGAGTCATACAGGTCCTGAGAGGAGATCCCGACTCTGATTCTAATACCCCCCATCAGAAGAAGGAAAGAGGCATACTGGATACATGAACTCAACACCATGGACCACATAGGCATTAACCATATTGGATAGGACTACCGCCCATAGAAATTATTGTCTGGTGGCTTGCAGCAGTCAGACAGTTAACCTGTTAATGGTCAAGCCGGCTAAAACTGGCCTCTACAGCGGTCTTGAGGAATATCAATTGATGATAACCGAGCCAGTCATTCCAGTGGTAAATTTTCAAAAATAGTCTTCTCTTTGCCTGCAAATGGAAATATTTTGATTTTCTTGACCAAATTTTTTACCATTAAAGGGTTAAAGTGTGCTAAGATGAAGAAGAAAAGCATGGCCTTAAAACTGACAACCTGTGGACAAATTACGTAATTAAATGGCCAGTCTAAAAATTGATGACAAGTTGAAAAAAAAAAAATCTTATCTTGGTATGCAAATGGACATTTCATAAAACCTCTGCAGAATCCATTTTTGCCAGGCATGACCATAAAATGGTTAATGGATTCCATCATAGTTGATTATATTGACTCTCCAATGTCAGCTTCCGGTAAGATGAATCTCAAAGTGAACACAAACTATAATATATGTCGTGACCTATTGTAAAGTCCTAGTTTGCTGACATTTAGATTTTCCCCCGTGACGAGCATATCGCCGTCGATCCATAGCAAGATCATCCAAGGACAGAGAAATGGACAAATTCCATGACACACATTTCTCACCACCCACTGTCAGATGTTACAGTTTAACCATTGAACACTCAAACCCACCAAAACAGCTTCTGCAGTGCGCTTGGAAAATGTAAATTTGCACACGAAGAAGACTACTTTTGAAAATTTACCACTGTAATGACTGGCTCGATAACCAAGAGTCATTCCAGTGGTTAAAAGAATCTTCTCTTTGTCCACAAATAGACATTTTCTATGAGAAAAGTGAAACGTTCTTGAACAAAATTGAGGGTTAAAGATGAAGGAATTAGCATTTGATGATGAGCTGTAAACCCATTTCAAGCTGTAAATGCCATTACTGACATCTAATTATCATGGCTCTAGAATATGCACATATAATATATAAACTTCAATTACGTATATTTGAAAACAATTTAATTCAGTCAGCTATGGCCGATTTGTTTCAAAATCTTCAACATCTTGCAAACTTGGTTTACTTTAAGTAGCATTTCTATGTCAATTTAGACTGGAGCTGGTCAATTATCATCCACTCTCTAATTTCTCCATCTAAGCCATTAAATGACATTTTATTGAATTGATATTAATTCACCCACATTATAGTTCAATCAATATGTCACTATATATTATCTATATAATCAGTGCAGGCACCCAGAGGGTTGCTAAAGGAAGCTGTCTTCTGTCTTTACACCCACCAAGCTGTTCTCATCATCATCATCATCGCCAACACATCTCAATTAACCTACAGCAAGAGTTCACAGCTGACAGGAGAAATAATTCATTTAATTAATCAATATAGCTATTAAGTTCAAACAGAACCACAAATAGTGGCTAGAGCATAAAGCAATAGATGAATCTACTATTAGCTATGCCCTGCCCATCTCTAGTTAAGCTCCGCCCACACTTTGCCCATGTTGGGATCGATAGAACCCGCAATCTCAATTTCCAGAAATCTATACAGGTAAGATGGTGAATATTTTGAATTAGTTACAAAGTATTCAACAGAATATTTATTAAATAGTAAATACATACAACTTGTAAAAGCTGTTTAGCTACGTCATTAACCTTTTCATGGTCAGATTTAGTGGAGAAAATGAAAACAATTGCTTATTGAATGTCCATTTGCAGGCCAAGAGAATACAATTTTTGAAAATTTATCACTGGAATGTCTGCCTCGGTTATCGAGCCAGTCATTCCAGTGGTAAATTTTCAAAAATTATATTCTCTTGGCCTGTAAATGGACATTCCACAAGACCATAACAGAGGACGGATATGGCCGGTTTGACCATTAAAGGGTTAATTATGTAATTGAATATGACGTCAGCCTACATGTGACGTAATTGATTATGACATCATATACTTGACTGACAGAGTCAATTCATCCATTAAATAAAAATCACATAATAGAGGGAGCAAGTTGTCACTCACGTATATGACATCATAATCAATTACATCACTAATTGTTAACAATGATAATGACATACAGCTGGGCGCCATCAAGTAACGTGTGTTATGAGTGTACGAATTACATGTCTTTGATGACTATACAATCTAATAAACATTCTGTTCCAATATTTTGAAACTAATTTGATTGGGATTCTGGGAATTCAGGGTTCAGAGCAAACAAATCTATTCCAAAATGCACAAAGTGTGCACAGCTTAACTAGAAATGAGCAGAGCATAACTAGAAATGAGCAGAGCTTAACTAGAAATGAGCAGAGCATAACTAGAAATGAGCGGAGCATAACTAGAAATGAGCGGAGCATAACTAGAAATGAGCGGAGCATAACTAGAAATGAGCAGAGCATAACTAGAAATGAGCAGAGCGTAACTAGAAATGTGTGAGGCATAACTAGAAATGGGTGGGGCATAACTAGAAATGAATCCCTCTAGCCCTATACAACGACTATGCTGGTGAGTGGCGAGACGTACAGACGCATACAAAAGACAAGATATCAGTGTTACGCTGATGGGATAATTGGCTAAAATATCTGGCATTTTGTATTTCCAAATACAAATCTAGATTTGTATCGAGATCACAATGACTTCAGAAGTCTGAATGTCTTTGTGCTGCTCATACTGGTTGATGTAACTGTATGACCATGCCTAGTTCCAATAATTAAAGGCCAAATGATCTAAGCAGAAGAACCTAACTGTTGATGTGCATTTTATATACTCAAATGTTACAACGACTGTGACCTCAATATCATTGTGCTAAATCCCTTCACATAATGTCTAAGCTTAGTTCCAATAGGGTGAAGCCATGCCGAGATATAAGATGATATGTTGAGTTAAAGCAAAAACATAACCAGGATTGACTGACAGACAGGCAGACCGACTGACCAGCAAGCAGACAGACACTTAGACAGACAGAGTAAATGAACCAACTGATGTTGGCAAATTTTTTAATTTTCACCAATATTAACAGGCTCTTGACCTAGTCACCTTAGAGCAACCCGTTACTCATGAAGTCTTATCAACATACTCCAAGTAAAAACTAAGTTATCGCGGGAAAACCAAAATCGACAAACCCATGATCAGCAAAACAGCAATATGTATTTATGGATGGACTGACCACAAAAATGAGAGGCCTATCATTGCCCGATGGCCAACAATCTATAGATCTATATTAGAATGTGAAGTGGATGGCATGCCATCACAAATCCCGACGCCTTCGCCAACTTTGACATTCCGCACCACCCGAACCTGGAGCCTAATGTAAACATTGTCTTACAAACCGCAATCATACATGGATGTCACATAACAAATTTGGTTAAATTACACCAACTTTGTTTGAGGTTCGGCCTCCTTCCACTAAGCGCCCTCACTCGCATTCGAGGGGTGAGGGTTGGGAATGAGCCTAATGTAAATGTGTCACCTCACAATCATCGCTAATCATATCGGCAACTAACATACCAAATTTTCCCGAAAACTTTATGCTTTTCTAAGTTGTCCTGACGTGAACTGAAATGTCAGTTGAGTCTGGATGGCGATGTGCTGTTTGCATGCTCCTTTTATACCTTTTGGCTACACCAAATGTACCCAGTTGTACCTGTTTGGTTGTGTACTTGTACCTGTTGTACGTGTTCTTATACCTGGTTGTTGGGGTAGTTTTGATTTTCTCACCCTTGTATACCCGGTTGATCATGTATGTGTTTACTGTACCCAGTTGTAGTACTCCATCATGATCCTGATACATTAGCATGGAAGCAATGTCTCCCCACAAGGATCGTCAGAAATTCTGGATCCACCAACTCCATTCTATGGATCCAATCAGAATCAATCACGCTGATTGGTAACTCTTTAAACTACCAAGGTAGCAAAACGTCACATACCAAATTTGTTTGAATTGCATTCAGACCCATCTCCACCTACCCACACCCCATGGCTGGATCCCAATGCAAACATTGTCTTGCAATCTGAGCAATCATATGGTTAACTCACATACAAAATGTTTTAAATCGGACAAACACTTTCAGAGGAGATGGCCGGACAAACAAATGGACAGACAGTCAGATGGATGCGATTGCAATATCATCGCCATTTTGTCAAAATGTGTGGGAATAATAACTCAGGGTAACAGCTAAGTTATCAAATGAAATGCAAAAATCTGCAGGGATAATGGGATATGCCAACACATTGTGAGTAAAACATACATACATGTACAAATGTACTGATACACAATATAATAGCCTCCACCTTCCTAGCCCTAGGGCCAATCTACCAATGTAGTTTTATCAACATACTCAAAGTAGAAGGGAAGTTATCGAACAAAAGCACAAATCTGCATGGATATGCACACTTGGTCAGCATGGCCTCCCTGCAGCTGTACTGAAACAACAAATAAGATACTTCATCATATCACCACAGTCACCCTACCCATAAGGTTTCATCAAGACTACATGAGAAGTAGTCTTGGAAACAATGTCCTGGACGGTGCTGCAAATCTAAGATTGCTGACTAAAACATTGACCATCAAGCTCATGCATAGAAGCTCGGAGGATCTTCCATCAAAGCTTGAGATTTTAAACCATTTCCTGAACATTTTCAGAAACCCGAGATGAATGAAAAAATTTACTAATCAAATTTACGTAATGTAGTTCTGAAGTCTACGGTCAAAGAATTATTCCAGCTAGATTTCCTTGAAATCAAGCCAACTGGTACTTCATTCTTTTAAGGGATTTCCTGGACATTTTTGGAAATCCAAGATGTCTGTGAAAAAATGTATCAATCAATTTTCTGCATAGAATATCAGAATCAAGTTTGATGAAATTGGGTCATAGGGTAATGTGGCAGCCTTGATTATATTGACAGAAATACCAATAACCTTCCAGAATATCTCTGTCATATAAAACACATGCTTACATGAATGAAAAGGCAATGCCCGTACAGAACTTTGACTGTCATGTATATAACAGTAATAACACACTGGTAACTTCGAGAGAGAGAGAGAGAGAGAGAGAGGGTCACTGACATTACTCAGTGGTTTCATTACACATGTTGGAAACACATGATTTACGTTGTTAGTAACCGTGGCATTGTCACCTCCAAATCCTCATGGTAAATCACAACATGCTGTTTACTTGGAAATCACTAGTAAAGGTCAGTGAACTTTCAAAGGTTTCACAGAACGATATACTCAGTCATACAGAATATTGATCGGTTCGCGTTCAGCGGTACATTACTCTTACTCGTTAGACCATAGACAACTACATGATGCACTTAGATGATCGTAATCTGTGTAGAAATGTGATAGTGTGTGTAACTGTATGATAAACAACTGTTCATACACGTAACCCTTTAATGACTCAAGCTAGCCAAAACAGCGTCTTGAGAAATGTCAATTTGCAGACCAAGAAAAGAAAATTTATGACTAAATGACAGGTTCGATAAATGAGCCAGTCATTCCAGTGATAAATTATCAAAAATAGTCTTCTCTTGGTCTGTAAATGGACAATTTCTATTAGAAAATAAAAGTTTTCTTGAACAGACTGGAGGGTTAAATGATTAAGTTAACAACAATATAGGTAGAATAACAAGAGAAAGGCAGCTGGAGACTGACAATACCACATCGAGAAGTAGGGGTTTAAGTGATTTGAAGAAATTTTCAGAAAACCCAAGATGGTCACCGGAAAAATTGACCAATCAAAATTCTGTATGCAAGTTTTGAAACATACCAGCCTAGTATCCTCCCAGATAAGCCTGGTTGAAATTGTCCAAGCAGTTAATGAGGAGTAGCGTTTTAACAATTTCACGCAATTTTTCGGAAAATTCAAGATGGGCGCCGAAACAAATTGACCAATCAGAATTCTGTATATAAGATCTGAAGCCTACCCATCAGGTCCTTCCAGCCAAATTAGGTTGAAATCTGCCGAGCAGTTAATGAGGAGTAGCGTTTTTAAGCAAAAGTTGACGGACGGATGGATGCCATGCCATAAGCTCACTTGGCCATTCTGGCCAGGTGAGCTAAACACTAAATTTTGTTACAGAAAATATTTATTTGCAAACCAAGAAGCCAATTTTTGACAATTTTCTATTGGAATGACAGGATTGGTTATCGAGCCAGTAATTCCAGTGGTCGATTTGCTAAAACAGCCATCATTTGGTCTGCATATGGACATTTCCCAAGACCACTGCAAAGGTCATTTTTGTCTGACTTGAGTGTTAAACGGTTAATATGGTTATGAAAAGGCAAAGGGAAGAGTATTTCTGAAAAAGTACCACTGGAATGGCTGAGTCAATGAGTAAGTCAGTCATTCCAGTGGTAAACTTTCAAACATGAGTCCTCTCTTGACCTGCATGGACGTTACTCGAGACAATACAGAAGCTCATTTTGGTAGGTTTGACAATTAAAGGGATAGGTAACTTTGACCATCAACTTTGACCAAAGATGGGCCAGTCATTGCAGTGATAAATTTCCAATGAGTCTTTCCTTGTTCGGCCGCTGAACATTTATTTTCAAGACCAATATAGATGTTGTTTAGCTTTAACCCTTTAAGCCAGCAACAACATTCAGTCAAATTGTTTTCAAAATGTTTAGCAGGTCCAGAGTTTTTGTCCATTGAAATCATTGTCTGGTGTCTTGCAGCAGTCATACAGTTAATTTGAACCTGTGAGTGACATAGAAATTCTAAAGTTTCTGGGCAAGATCTAAATTTTAATCACTTTCGAATTAAGTTAACTAACTTTGGACAGCTTTGGTTTAAAACTTATTCTATTGAAGATTAGATTTCATTCAGAAGTGCCAGCAGAAGAACATCACCATTTTCACATCTTTTTCAGATTTCTTTTTTCAGACAGACAAACAACATCTAATGCATTACCCGCCGCATTCCTCAGCCACATTCAGAACACTTTACATATCTTGGCCTTCAATGGAATGGTGAGGAACAAAAGATGCGTGTTTGTCCATGAACCTTTGTAATGGAAAATTATTTTCTTGAAAAAAATTACATCTATATACATATCATTGTAGGTAAAATCAAAACACTTTATGTACTTCTACTGATGCATTGTAAACTCAGTGTTTTGAGCACACAATTTTTTAGCATAGATTTCATATGAATGGCAGCTACGCATGAACTATTGTGAAGGCTGGTGTGTGGGTGGTGTGTATGCAATGTTTACAATAAAATGGTATATACTCTACGTACATCATGCCCTTACAGAAATTTAAGCATGCGGTGAGCGTGCGCCAAGCGTACGGTAAGAATTTTAGATTGCGTGAGCTTACGCAAGCTCACCACAACCTTGCGCAAGCTCGCCGCAACATTGCACAAGCCACTATCCATCATATTTAAGACCTCCTTAGACTCTTGCACCCTGCCAGAAATCTGGAAAAACGCAACCATCTCTGCAATATTTAAAAAAGGAAGTAGAAAAAGCCCCTCAAATCATCATCCCGTCAGTCTCACAAGTATTGTAGGCAAAGTAATGGAATCCATTGTAAGAGACAAGATATACAGACACTTGAAAGTAAACTTACTTTTCAGCCCCAAGCAATACGGATTCATTAGTGGCCGCTCAACTGGCCTCCAGTTGTTGCAAGTCTTGGACACCTGGACAGAGATTATGGACAATGGAGGTGTGGTACACACTATATATATGGACTTTCAAAAGGCCTTCGACAAAGTCCCATACAGAAGACTAATTGGGAAAGCAGAAGCTCACAGCATAAGTGGCCAGGTTCTAGGATGGACAGAAGATTTCCTGAGAAACCGCAAACAGCAGGTACGGGTCAACATTGCAACATCAATGCAGTCAGATGTTACAAGCGGTATTCCCCAAAGTAGTGTGCTAGGTCCCTTACTATTTGTTATCTATATAAATGATCTGCCAAATGTTGTCGATTCAGATGTGTACAAACGCCAAATCAAGGACCAGGAGGACTGTGATAAAATGCAAACAGATTTATCAAACCTACAGACATGGTCAGAAGTATGGCTAATGAAATTTCACCCAATGAAATGCAAGGTAATGACATTATCCAGGACAGAATAAGATTCATATGACTACTGGATGAAATCTGAAAATGGAGCCAAGACATCCCTTGAACATGTCACAGAGGAAAAAGATATAGGCGTCATTATAGATTCGAAATTGACATTTGACAGCCATATTTTTGAAACGGTTAACAAAGCTAATAAAATCATGGGCATCATCCTTAGGACATTTGTTTACCTGGAACAGGAAAATTTCAATCTACTATAAGGCACTGGTTCAGCCACACATTGAGTACGCTAATGCAGTATGGTTCCCATATCTGAAAAAACACATTAATGCCATAGAAAGTGTTCAGCGGAGAGCGACCCAGCTAGTACCATCCCTCAAAGACCTCACATACACTGAACGATTGAAAACATTTGGCTTACCGACCATGGTATACAGGCGAGCAAGGGGAGATATGATAGAGACATACAAAACGTTAACTGGAATTTATGACCCAGACGCTACCTCCCTATTTCAGATGCAACATGATTCAGTAACCCGTGGTCATCACCTGAAGATCTACCAAAAGGGGGGAGGAACGAACCTTAGGAAGAATTTCTTTTCCTTGAGAGTTTGCTACCTATGGAATAGCCTGCCAGAGTCTGTCATTTCAGCACCAACAGTCATATCATTTGAAAGACGACTAGACAAACTATGGCAATGTCAAGAGGCAGTCTATGACTGTACACAAAACGTGACCAGAACGGATGGCACAGAGATTGATGTGACTGAAGAGGAAGGCTGAAAGAATTCATGTACATATATAGACAATTGTCATGATTGTATGAAATCATCACAGGCGTAGGCGGCACACAGCAGCTCACACCCATGATACATATTCATACAGCAGACTAATATATATATAATATATATATATATATATATATATATATATATAATTTATTTATATAAACAGAAGTTATACAACCATTGTGAAAGATCCCATATATGTATATACTATATGTATATAGCTTGTATATATTAAATGCTACTGAATATATCTATAGCCAGCTTCATGTAAATACAAAAACAGAAGACGGCATTATTCTAAAAATTTAAAAGTCAGACATAACCGGAAATTTTGTATCAACAAGCTTATTAGTGCATAGGAGCAGAGCATAGAGGTTTTACAAACCTGCACTCAGAAACTTTACCTAGATTACCTAGAAGCTCGCAGCGAGCTGGCGCAACCTTGTGGGAGCTAACCATTATTTTTTCACGAGCTCGCCCAAACAAACGTCATTTTCATGTTAGGTCGTGCGAGCTCGCACAAACTATTAGTATATGCATGGGTTATTAGTTATGGATACAGAATTTACTATTTTGAAGTCTGATATAACTGTTAAATAGAATGCTTAGCACTAGTAACCTTTAAATGGAAATAGCTGTCTTGGGAGGTATGTATCTTGTTGATTTGCTGCAATTTATTGACAGATACCAGTTTTGGTACAACTTCTTAAGCTCTATACTCTGTAGTAATGCAGTGACCACTCTGGCCTTCTATTAATACATGCATGTAGTATGTTAACAATTTCTGGTTAACCATCTATTGGTCATATTTGGTCAAGAAAATGTAAATACCTGCCGATTGAATGTACATTTACAGGCCAAGAACACAATTAAAAAAAATTCATCACTAAAATGAGTGACTGGTTGGGTTATTGAGCCAGTAACATTCCAGTGGTAAATCTTCAAAAAATGTATTCCATTGGCCTCGCGAGGTTGCAGGAGCGTGCGGTAGCATGCGGTTGAGTGCGCACGAGGTTGCGGGAGCGCGCGGTTAAGCGTGCGTGAGGTTGCGGTTAAGCGTGCGTGAGGGTGCGGTTAAGCGTGCGGGAGTGTGCGGTTAAGGGTGCATGAGGTTGCGGGAGCGTGCGGTTAAGCGTGTGTGAGGTTGCGGGAGCGTGAGGTTGCGGTTAAGCGTGTGTGAGGTTGTGGGAGCACGCGGGTAGGCAAATGTTATGTTTGTGCAAGCTCATGTAACCTCATGATGTTTAAAATACGAGCTTATCTTGTGCTTGCGCAAGCTAACGCTGTGTGCTTATGGCTAGCTTGCGTGAACTAACACTGCGAGCTAACATCGTTCGCTTATCGCACGCTTAAATTTCTGTAAGGGAAATTACAAGATCTGGTTCGGTGTCAAAGCAAAACATTATGTCAGCACATAAATCATTGCCCTGTAGGTGGGGCTTAGAATACACCTTCCGTATCCTCTGCGTGTCGTAAGAGGCGACTAAAGGAGGTAAGGGTGAGGTAACCATGACAGAAACCTCGAGTGCTGAAGACGGAGGTTCCAGGCCGCACGGCGCACTCTAATAAACCATGGATCCACGCACTTAACGCTTATGATCATGTCGATAGTCACTTACAGGACTGGCGGTATGATCAGCGAATGAAAAGAAGAAGCACATAAATCAAACATTAAAATCCATCGACACAAAGAAGCTTTTGAATAAATTGTGAAACAAAGTGGAATAAGTCTCTAAGCTGAAAAATATCTAGGCAAGAATGGTAAAAAAGCAATATATGGAGTCTGGTTATAAAAGGCCTGATAGTTTAACAATAGTTGAGTTAAACACAAACTGTAAACAAGGTTGAATGCTGCTGGTGCCACGGCCAGCATACAACATTCGGGCTAGCCCATGATCTCATTCTGAATGGATGCCACGGCCAGCATACAACATTCGGGCTAGCCCATGATCTCATTCTGAATGGATGCCACGGCCAGCATACAACATTCGGGCTAGCCCATGATCTCATTCTGAATGGATGCCAGATCAATGTAATGTTTTGTTTTATGAAAATTCCCACCCGAAACACAAGATCGGAGATGTAGAAAAAAAAGGCACAATTTCCAGCTCAGAGGTTTTAAGCTATTTCAGTATTAATCCTTTCAAAGTCCATAATATTTTCTCAGTGAATGTCAATCCATTTGCGGGTCTACATTTTTTTGAAAATTTACCACTGGAATGGCTGGCTCGACTCCAGTTGTGAATTTTCAAACAGTCTTCTTGGTTTGTAAATGGACATTTCTCAAGATGACTGCAAAGGCCATTTTTGGCCAGATCGAGGGTTAACCCTTTAATCCTCAAATTTGTTTTTAAAAATTCAATTTTCTCATTGAAAATGTCTATTTGCAGACAAAGAGATTATTTTTGAAAATTCAGTGGTAAAAATTAAAAAATAGTCTTCTCTAGGTCTGCAAATGGATATTTCTCAAGACCAATGCAGAAGCTGTTTTTGGCTGATATGAATGTTAAATGGTTATATATATATATACAGTTTCATACAGTCATCTACTAGATGGAAAGTCTGGGTCAATCAATCAACAACCATTTGCAATATATAAGCCAGCCAATGTCATTGCGAGCCAAATCAATCAATGTTGACATACTTTGCTTGCTTCTATTTGCACCACCCCTAGACACTTATTAACCCTTTAATCCTCGAATTTGGTAAAAGAACGATTTCAATTTTCTCAAATTTGCAGACCAAGAGAAGACTTGGAAAAAATAAACCACTGGAATGACTGGCTCGGTTATCGCAGAAGCCGTTTTTGGCTGATATGTTTGCTAAAGGGTGAAACACTGGTTACAGATTCAACTTTTATTAAATCTTTTAACTTCCATAGCTTTTATAACATCCTTTGACTTATTCCATAAGCACGGGGGTGTGTGCGCGCGGGTGTGCGTGCATGCATATGCAGAATTGGCAGACGGGCGTGTGTACGTTTTCAGCATGAGGTTTAAGCCATGCGGTATGCTTTCATTTTATATGTACATGTATGGAAGAGTATGTTTGTGACACCATTTCTATGACAGCGTTAGAAACTGAAACATGTTACCAAATTAATCACTCTTCACTGTATGTAGCCTTTACAAAGATAAATAGATTATGATCATATTGACACCATACAAAATACTACAATAAATAAACTGGGAACACTAGAGTTTTAGTGAAACTCAACAAACACCCGCAGGCATACTTGTTTGAACATTGTTAAATGTGAACAGTGTGTCTTAGATAATTCTCTGAGAAGGGGGGGCGATTTCCATTAGGTACACATTTGGAATTCACGGCAAAGACATCACTAACAAACTTGAAAGTCTTCACACCTTCATTGATAATTACAAGAAGACAATTTTGATGAATTTTAATGTTTCAAGGGACATAACTGGAGAATCTGGGCGGATTTTGCTGAAACAAAATTATGACACTTCGTCTGCCCCTAAAACATCTGCTGAACCAAAAATTGTGAGTGTAGGTACAAAACTCCTCCAGATATGGCTCGGACAAGAAAATTTTCACAAATTTGAGTTTTTCAAGGGAGCCAACTCTGGCAAATATTTTGCCAAAACGAAATCATGACACTTCGTCTACCCCTAACACATCTGCTGAAGAAAAATTGTGAGTGTAGGTTCAAAACTCATCGAGATATGGCTCGGACAAGAAAATTTTGACAAATTTGAGCTTTTCAAGGGAGATAACTCTGGAAACATATGGGCAGATTTTGCCGAAACAAAATCATGACACTTCGTCTATCCCTAACACATCTGCTGGAAAAAAAATTGCGAGTGTAGGTTCAAAACTCTTCGAGGACCAGATCTGCTCCAGACAAAAAAAATCAGACGGATGGACGGATGGACACACGGCGAGTGCCGTCACATAATACGACCCTGCTTATGTGGGTGTATAAAAAATGGCGCATTGGTAGTTAGACCATTATCAATTAATTTTTTTTTTAAAACCCTCAATATCTAGAAAGAAAAATAATATTGGAATTTTAGGTCATTATTTTCAACATAGCAATTTCCGGCAGCCTTATCACACGGAATTACTCAGAATGTTCTGTAACTCTGTTCACTGTAGCTTTGTTAACCCTTTAATAGTCAAGCCGCTCAAAACACCTTTGCAATGGTCATGAGAAAAGCAATTTGCTGGCCAATATTCCACTGGCAAATTTTCAAAAATAATCTCCTGGTCAGCAAATGGACATTTTCTAAAAGAAGATTGAAGATTTCTTGGACAATTTGAGATTTAAATGGCTAATGGAGATGCCAGCAAAAACTGGCCTCTATAATGGTCTTGAGTAATCTTCAATGAATGAATACAGTTTTAGCTATGTCCCGCCCATCTCTAGCTAAGCTCAACCAACGCTTTACCTGTGTTGGGATCGATCCATCCCTGCTCTCCATGATTCTCAATTTCCAGAAAACTATACAGGTAAGATGTTGAATATTTTGAAATGAATTTGACTGGGTGCTGTTGCTGCCACACCCCGTCAAATTAGTTTCAAAAATTTCAAAAGAATGTTTATTAAATAGTAAAGGCATACAATTCATACTTGACGGACTATTAAGCGTTTGTGACAGACTTAATCACATCATTCATGACGTAATTGATTGACTGAGAGACTGGATTCCTCTATTGTAGCTCAAGAGACTAATTTTTTACAATTTACCACTGGAATATTACTACGGCTTGATAATCAAGCCGGCGGGTCATTGCTGAGTGGTAGAACATATTCAGAAGTTGTCTTCTCTTGGCCTTCAAAGTGAAGAATTAAGGGGTTATGGAGACACTAGCTAGGTGTTAAGGCGCAAAGGTTTTCCGCAATAACGGAAAACAAACGGAATTCACGGAATTGGTCATTTGAAACGGAAAAAGGATTTCAAATGGAAAATTGTATTTTTCTCCAAAATTGTGGTAAATTGAAACGGAAACATGATATTCAAACGGAAATTAATGGATAAAGGCATTTTCCTCAAGAAAGTGGAACATTCTCATCTAATATTGTAAATTCTTAGATAACGATATAGTCTCCACTTTGACTTCATACTTTCTGAACATACTAATAACACTATGTACACCCCACAAATTTGCCAGTTTTATTGACTGCATTAAATGTACTTAAAGGTTAGATGATACAGTTTACAAAACAGAAATGAAACGGAATCCGCAATTTGGTGAAACATAAAATGGCAAATTCTGAAACGGAAAACCACTGTCCCTATAGGTGTATATAGAAAGTTAGAAACTATAGGTAGCATCATTATTGTACAGGGATCTGTAACAAAAGCTAACACCCATGCAATGTCCGCTTAGCTAAATGACTGGCATCACCTGGGCTAACAACTTTAACCATTACTGGTCAAGACGACCACAATACGCCTCTGCAGAGGTCTTGGGGAATGTCCATTTGCAGGACAAGAGAAGACAATTTTACCACTGGAATAAGTGGCACGATAACAGAGCAAGTCATAACAGTGCTAAATTTTTAAAAGATCCTGCCCAGCAGATGGACATTTAACCCCACCCACTCTGATGTTAATATTCTATGTTACTGAAAATTTATCACTGCAATGACTGGTTTTGTTATCGAGCAAAGAACTCGTGGTAAATTTTAAGAAATAATTTCTTGCCCGACAAACGGACATTCGTCAAGACCATTGTAGTGGCCAGCTTGACCACTACAAGGTTAACCCTTTAATTGTCCAATTTAGTCAGGAAAATTTCAATTTTCTCATAGTAGATGTCCATTTGCAGGCCATGAGAAGACTATTTTGGAAAATTTACCACTGAAATGACTGTCTCAGTAACCAGTCTTCTCATGGCCTGTGAATGGACATTTGCCAAGACCGCTGCAATGATCGGCTTGACCATTAAATGGTTAAGCAGCCCATAGAAAGTCAATACAGGCTGGATTGATTGGTCAAGAGGATGTAAGTGAGATATAGAAGACATGTAATGCATGCACATCCCTTCCCTGCAGTACAGCTATAGACCACCATGGTCCATCTGTTCATTTAGCCATGGGGAGGGGGGATAATTAGATAGCCATACAATCAATATCTATAACATGCTTTATGAGATGACAAAATCTAAATTATAAAAAATTTTGGTGATATATCCAGAATATGCATGATAGCTCTCAAAGCGCAATGAAGACCATTTAGATTTGAAAGATGACACTAACATTTAGACAACCTTGGACTTTCAAACGTCAGACTGATCTCTGCATTCATCTAAATATTAACAAACAAATCATGCATGTAAATGTTGTCCAATCTACGTCATACAGACATATATAATAGTCTGAACATCGCAATTTATACAATGGGCATTATGTTATAAAATTATGCTCATGGACACATGAACTTTTACACAAAACCGTGGGGGAAGAGCATACGTCTCTATAATCTCTGTAACCTTTACACCTCAAAGAAACCACAAGCACAGGAATTTGTATTGTCCTAGGTCGCTTAAAAAGTACATGAGCACAGCTTCAGTTTTTAAATAATATTGAATGAATGTATGTGCATGCGTGTGCATTTTGCTGTGCACATACAGCTCTGACATGTACAATAAAGTGATATACGGTACGGTAAGAAACTTTTAAGAGCGTGATATTCTTGCACATTGAAGACAAAGGACAAGCATTGTCATTTAAAGACCACTGCACGGCGATGATGGTGGATACTCTCTCTCTCTCCGCTTTCCCGGGCTATGCTGTACACAGCCTGTTTGCTATCAGTTTGCATAGGCGGCCTAATCAATATAACCCCGTGCTCTTTCATAGTGGCGTGCCCGGGCCAGACAAAATCGGTATGACGTCAAACGTGGCCGCAATTCATGAGTGACAACAAGCAGCACTGGCTTAGTAATTAGCGATGAAGCACGACTTAGCTATAAGGTACTTGGGTGTTATTATCAAACTTTATACACCGCTGCTTTTATATAGCTGTCGATAAGGCAGAAAATCTTCAATCTTACAAATTACAATTAACCCTTAAATCATCAGGATCATCCGTAATATGCGCACAGTAATCATATGGAATAATATGAAAAACTGGAACACCGGGGCTATTCAGGTGTCCACTTCTAAGGACTGATTGAAAACTCGGTCACTGGAAGAGAGATATGTACAATCTTATTCGTGCTCTATTGTGTACTCAGCCCAGCATTTGCCTAGTAGCTAGTGGCTGGGATTTGAGGTCGGTGAATGACGTTAGTTCTATTGATGAGGCATTTACACAAGCCTAGGACAATGACAATGACATACACAGCTTGTGTCAGTAATTAATGCCATAGTATGATCATGATCATATTCGGGTGAAGCAAATGACATTTACACATTTCAAAGTTCTTGTTTCCTTATTCAAGCACAATAAATAGCATTTACATGTTTGTATGTTTATTGATTTAAGAATTTAACCCTCAAATTTGTACAAGAAATTTCAATTTTCTCACAGAAAATGTCCGATTGCAGACCTAGAAGACTATTTTTTGAAAATGTATTACTGGAATGACTGGCACGGTTGCCGAACCAGTCATTCAAGTGATAAAATTTCAAAAATAGTCTTCTCCTGGTCTGCAAATAGACACGTCACAATGCCAATGCAGAAGCCATTTTGGCTGACTAGTGTTATAACTAAGGTTAAGTTTCAGAAGAATTAAGTAGATCACAGAGTGGCATTACGCTTACCAAGACAAAAGTTTGTGATACTTGAGAAAGATATAGAATGGTTTGCACAATACACACATGACCATCACATTTCAGACAGCATAGAGATAAACAAACAAGAGGCCCAAGGGGCCTGTATCGCTCACCTGCATCATAGGCATTTCAACCAAAAAGGCCATCGACAATAAGTAGAACCCTACAGAGTTGAGCAGAATTATAACCAGAAAACAGAAGCCATGTTTCTTTTATGTATCAACTACTGTTGAACAAAACTTAACGGCCTTTAGTCCCTTATCATATCTCCCAAATTTCGGCCCAATCCGTTCAGCGATTCTGGATAAGTTGTTTTCATGAAAACCAGGTCATCCAAGATGATTGCTAAAGCATTAGGCAATCAAGTTCCATTGATCAAACTGGATTCAGCTGTTTCCGTAAATAACCTGTCATGAGTTTTGAATCAATCCCCCATGCGGATTCGGAAAAGAAGATTTTTAAAGGCATTTCAAAAATCCAGGATGGCCACCAAGGCAAATTACAGACCAGCTTCATTTGAACAAACGTGTATCTTTATGTCCTAAGTATGTTTTCTGCCAAATACACTTGAAATTTCCTATTACTTTAGTACATGGGAGTTTCTAGTTGGAAAATGACCCATGATGGCTGCTGAAGCGTTTATCCGACAGTTTCGAAAATGGCAAATCTGAAATCAGAATGCCCAAACACAGACATGTATATAAAACTAATTTTGGCTTCAAGATTCATCAAAATAAAAGAATTCAATATGGCCACCAAACATGCTACATTTTGATTGGGCCACGGCAGCCATATTTTTTGATGGATCAACTTCCCTTGAACAAATTTTAATGGCCCTTAGGCCCTAATAAAATCTCCCTAATTTCAGCCTGATCCTTCCAGCGGTTCCGGAGAAGTCGTTTTCGAAAAAAATAGGTCATCCAAGATGGCCACCAAGCAAATAGGCCAATAAGGTTGGCTTCAACAAACTTGGATCTAACGTTGCCATAGATGATGTTACGAGTATTGAATCAATTCCTCCAGCGGTTTCGGAGAAGATTTTTTAAAGTGTTTCTAAAAATCAGCCATTTTGGCCGGTGGCCATCTTGGATTTTGACCGATCCGCTTCGTTTGAACAAACTTAGATCTCTAGGCCCTATGAATCCTTCCTCCAAATATAATTGAAATTGGCCTAGTGGCTCTTGAGAAAGTCGTTTAAAGAATTCTCCATTGCTTTACTATGGGCCCATTGCTTTACTATAGGAGCCTATGGCGGGAAAACAAACCAAGATGGCAGTCAAACCATTTATCCGACATCCGAAAGTGGCATATTTGAACTCGCCACACTGATAAGCATATATAAAGCAATTTTCGCCATCAAAATACATCAAATACAAAAAAGCCAATATGACCAACAAACGCTAAATTTGATTGGTCGATGGCGGCCATGTTTTCTAATGTACGAACTTCCCTTGAACAAACTTGAATGGACCTTGGTCCCTAAACATATTTACCAAATTTCAGGTCTATCCCTTTAGCGGTTCGCGAGTTGTTTTCGCGAAAATCAGGTCATCCAAGATGGCCACCAGGCAAATCAGCCAATCAGGTTGCCTTGAACAAAGTTGGGTCTACCGTTGCAATAGATGATGTGTTATGAATCAATTCCTCCAGCGGTTTCGGAGATTTTTTAGTGTTTCTAAAAATCGGCCATTTGGCCAGCGGCCATCTTGGATTTTGGCCGATCGGCTTCGTTTGAACAAACTTGAATCTCTATACCCTAGGGATGCTTCCTGACAAATATAATTGAAATCGGCCCAGTGGTTCTTAAGAAGAAGTCGTTTAAAGAAAAAGTTGACGGACGACAGACAGTCGCCATCGCATAAGCTTACTTGGCCATTCTGGCCACATGAGCTAAAAATATATACATGGTTTAATATGGTCGTTTAACACTTTAACACTCATATGTAGCCAAAAATGACTTCTCTAGGTCTTGAGAAATGTCTATTTGCAGACCAAGAGAAGACTATTTTGCAAATTTACCACTGGAATGACTGCCTCGATAACCGAGCCAGTCATTCCAGTGGTGAATTGAAAAAAAAATTTCTTCTCTTGGACTACAAAACAGACATTTCCCAGGACCACTGCAGAGGGCATGTTAGACCATTAAAGGATTAACAACATCATCAATACCACCCCCAGCCCCACCCGCATCTCAGCTCCAGAAACCGTACTTACTTGGCTCTGTCAATGTAAATTATTTAGATAAGAATAATTGATTTCACCTTTTGAATTTATGGTCAAGATAATCTTAATTTTTGCTCAGTGAATATTCATTTGCAGGGCAAGAGGTTATTTTTGAAAATTTACTACTGGAATGATTGGTTCTGTTATTGAGCCAGTCACGCACCCCAGTTGTAAATTTTCAAAAATACTATTGTCTTAGCCGCTGATGTATATTCCTCAAGGCCACTGGAGAAAATCTGTTTTCGCCGGTTTGTCCACTAAAGGGTTATAAACAATGGGTGAATCCCATTTTAGCTATGCCCCGTCCATATCCACCTAAGTTCCACCCACGCTTTGCTCATGTTGGGATCGATTGATCATATTTTGTAACTAATTTGACTGAGCAATTGTCCGTAAAAGATTTTCTGATTAAAGATAGATAGATAGACAGAGAGATAGATAGGCACCGCTTTACTTCGATCAAAACATTACAGTATTTTCGAGCTGATTTATAACAAACTGGCTCGTTTATCAAGACACTCGTTCCAGCGGTACATTTTCAAAGATAGTCTTCACTTGGTCTGTAAATGGTCATTCCAAAAGATCCTGGCAGACACTGGTTAGGGCTGGCTTGACCAATACAGGATTAAGTGTTAATAACGGCACCAACTTAACTTCCCATACAATTTATTTTCCAGATACATTCAATAGGGCAGCTAACCCAATAGATTAGAAATAATGTCATGACTGTGTACAGGGTGAATGATTCAGCCAAAATTGTTTTCAAAATAATGAGTAGAGACATATATAAATCTATATTTCTATGTAGTACATTGCAGCTACGTCTATCTAGGTTTAAGAGGTGAGCACAGCTTACACTATCAGGTGAATCATCAGGTTTTTACCTGCATCACTACACTCCGGGGTTAATGTGAGCATGAAGGTGAGCTTGTGAGCTGATAACTTGTTGCTCTTGTTGTAAGACATTTTTAATAACCCCCCAACAGACCCCGCCTTTAGTGGGTTGGTCTGTAGTTTATTAACCACTATAAAAACATACTTACCGTTCAATCACTACTTGCTAAATCAAATATCTGCATTTAGCTATCAGAATAAAAATTTTAAGCTCGCTTACATACTCCCTAATGCCAATACCATCACCATGTAGACCCTCAACCAGGCTTCTGGCAGAGGGACCCCCTGCATTAGCCATACAATAGACTGGCACCAGTCTGTACTCACTCCTTGGTGACGCCTGCCACTAAGCACGCTTGTGCAGTAGGACCCAAACGTGAAAACTGATTCACTTTTCTAAATTTAAGTGCCATATATCCAGAATAGATTCTCAAATCAATACCCAGCGGGGTGGCTGAGGCCAGGTCATAGTGATTGAACGGTAAGTATGTTTTATAGTGGTTAATAAAATTACAGACCAACCCACTAAAGGGGGGGGGGGTCTGTTGGGGGTTGTTATTACACCACAAAAACACCCATTACCGTTCAATCACTACTTGCTAAACCCGTAGATTTGGTCAGTGTCCCACTACGAAACTTTGGTGGGAGGAGATTTGAGAATCCATAAGCAAGGATAAAAATCAAACAAAACATAACCAAATGTTAATAACATAACATAATGGTGCATCTTAATCAATCACACAGTGATTATCAACCAAATAAAACTTTAAACTTAAAGAAATAAATAAAAACCAATGAACAACTCTCACCATTACTAGCAGACACACGGTCCTAACGAAAATGGTGGGATATGCTTGGTAAATGGTCTTCAGCCTTTTTTGTTAAAATCATAATGTTCCTAAAAAAGGAAGCCGCTGCGCTGATCTTTTAAATAAAAAGTAGGAAAAGTAGATTCGGATTTCCATCCTGCAACTTGCATAACCTCGTCTACAGAAGAGCCAGAAAAAAGGGCAAAAGAGGTAGCCATCCCTCTAACGTCGTGAGCTTTAATGTTAGAAAGATTGATATGCTCAGGAGAAGCAATCTCGTAGCAAAGGCGAATGGTCTCACAAATCCATCTGGCAATAGTTGCCTTAGAGACTGGTCTGGCTACTCCTTCCGCATATGGAACCCAGAAACGGGACGGATCAGATCTCTTAAAATCAGTATGACGCCTGTAAACTTTTAGAGCTCTGACAGGACACCAAAGTCTGTCAGACAGAGAAAAGGAGGTTAAAGATTTTAAAATAATTGGTTTAGCTGGAAAACGGTTTGATTGAGTCTTTGATAAAAAATCCCTTCTGGGATATAAAACTAAACCGTCCCCAGATTCAATAAACCTATCCTTTTCAGCAGAAAAAGCATGGATTTCGGATCGTCTTCTTGCAGAAGCAGATGCAACTAGAAAAACGGTCTTCAAAGTTAAAAGTTTCAAGCTAATCATAGAGATAGGTTCGAAATGATGACCTGCCAAAACCTGAAAAAGTTCCAGGAAGGCAAAGGTTTAGCAACTGGAGGACGAATATTACCTAAACCTCTGATGAAACCATTAAGAACCTTAGTATCTTTAACATCAGCGTTCAACAAACAAGGAAGAGAAGATGCTAAAGAAAATCTATAACCTCTAACAGTGTTAGCAGTCAGATGTAGAGAATCAAACAGATAAGATAAAAAGTCTAACACCTGGGAAATAGAAACAGAATCGGGCACGAGATCATGATCCGAACACCATTCTCCAAAAATCTTGTCGACCCTTGTAAACTCTTCGGGTCGACTCCCTCCTGGCAGAATCAATGATTTCCTGAGATCTTGCAGAAACTTTATTCTCAGGGACCGAGCACTCGATATTCTCCAAATGCACAGACTGAAGATTCCTGGGTTTGGATGAAGGCAAGTTCCCCTTACTTGAGACAGCAGGTCTGGGGACACTGGAAGCAGACAAGGGAAGTCTATTAGAAGATCGAGGTCTACAAACCAGATCCTTTTTGGCCAAAAGGGAGCTATCAACAAAATCTCGCAGATCTGGTCCCCGACTTTCTTCAGAACCAAAGGAATCAGGATTGTTGGAGGGAATGCATAAGCAAAGATTCCTGTCCCGGACTGAGACACGGCGTCCACAGCCAACGCCTGATTGTCCGGAAAAGGAGACATGAAAGAGGAGATCTGGGCATTCAGACGTCGCGAACATATCTACGTGGGGACGATCCAAGAGGTTGAAGCTTTGACAACCGACCTCTTTAACCGCCACTCTGTGTGGGCGAACTTGGAGGGTCGAGACAATTGGTCCGCGAGAAAAGCCTGGAACATGGGTGGACACTATGAAAATTTGATTCATGCGACACCACATGAGGAGATTCCACACCTCCAAGCATAGGAGAGACGACTTTGTGCCCCCCTGCCTGTTGATATAAGAGACTACTGTTGAATTGTCCGATCGAATCGAGATCTTGAGACCCTTTACCCGATCCGACCAAGAAAGGAGAGCCTTCTTGACAGCCTACAATTCCAGAATGTTGATGTGGGCTGACGACTCCTCCAGGGACCACAGGCCTGAAACAGACAGGGAATCCCAGACCGCTCCCCATCCTTCCTGGGAAGCGTCTGTGAAGATAATTGCTTGAGGAGAAGACTTGACCAGAACACCCATCAGAAACAGAGAGCGATCCTTCCAAAATTCGAGGTGGGGACTTAAATGCTCTCTGACAGGGATCTGATGGTAAATCGAATGAACCGACTGTTTCCACAGGGACATAAGATACATTTGGAAAGGTCTTCTCATCAGCGCCACCCACGGAATGATGTTCTCAACGCTGACCATCAAGCCTATCACCCTGAGAAAAAAGATTGCTCTGACCACGGCAGAGGACAGAATTTCCCTGGCCACTAAGATGGCTTCTACTCTTAGATCTGAAGGGAAGACTAAGCCTCAAACTAGGTCGAAAGAAATGCCTAGGTGGATGAAAACCTGAGACGGAGTCAAACATGTTTTTTCTAGATTTATGACCCATCCTAGACTGTAAACCAGACCGCAGACCTTTGGAACGATACTTGACAGAATTGAGGAAGATTCTGCTTTTAGTAACCAATCGTCTATATAAACGTGAAGGGAATAGAACGACGGTGCAGAATTCCTGCTACGGCTGATACTAGGCGGGTGAAGAAAAAGGGAGCCGTGGTCAGGCCGAAAGGCACAGCTCTGAATTGCCATACCCGGCCCTTGAAAGCGAATCTCATGAACTTTCTGAAAGACGGGTGGATGAGAATATGAAAATAAGCGTCCTTCAGGTCTATGGAAGACGTCCACATACCTGGACTCACTGGCAATAATCTGAGATGCAGTCTCTATTTTGAATTTTGGAGTAGAAATTAGGTTTAACCTTTTTAGATTGATAATTGGATGCCATCCACATGTTTTCTCGGGGACTAGAAAAAGAGTCGAGTAGAAACCCGGGTCTACTGCCCATAAAGGAACCTCTTCTATAGCCTTCTTTAGAAACATAGACTCCAATTCGTCTTCCAGTGCTTCCAACTTCTCCGGATTGGAAAGGACCAGAGTCCATTTGGGCTGGCAAGACAGAGGAGGAAGATCTATCCATGACGGTGCATAACCCCAGCGGATTTGTTCTAAAAACCAGGAGTCCTGAACGAGGGCTTGCCAAGTCTCCCAACACAGAGACAGGCGCCCTCCTACTGGCAGACTGGGAAGAAGGGACTGCACCGATAGAGCCAAAGGTGGTAGAAGAGGAGGAGGAAAGACTGGGAAAGACGAAAGGGAAAGGCCTACCTGGGCTATGGCCATCCCTTCAAACCTGTCTAGTCTGAAACCTATAGAGGAGCGACCTCTAGAATTAGATCTAGAACCTCGTGAAAACACCTGACCCCTTCTTACCTGAGAAGGGGCTTGATGGACTTGGGATCTAGGTCTATGAGACAAAATGGATTTGAAACGATTCTCCTCCATGGATCTGGATTGGAAAGCAGAGGACCGGTTTGAGTTTGTCAATACCATAGAAGGATAGGCACCATACTAATCCGGCTTGAGACTCTTCCTCCTGGGAGAGGAATTCAGACCTCTGACCGAGGAAGAGCCTCTCTTGACCGATGGTTTCAAAATAGAGATCTGATCTCGCTGATCCTTAGCTGATCTAAGGCGATCAGACTCAGCTCTAAGAATATTGGTAGAAGCCTGGCCAAAGATGTCCAATCCAAAAGGAGGAGATGAAATAAGGTTACTCCTGAGTGAATTAACCTCCGCAGGAACGCCAAACCCAGTTCAAGGAACCTCTTGAAACATTGGCTAAAGATCGAAAAATTTCAGGAGGAATCTGATCACCATTCTCATGAGCCTTGAGAAGCGCCTCTGGAAGAAGGGCCATAAGATTTGCTGATTTTATTTGAGCACGACAAAGAGATTCCCATTTAAAAAGATCAGAAGATGCTTCGACCTTAGAGGACTCCTTGAGATTTGAAGATAGAACGTCCCAAGTCGGACCATTGAGAGATTGAGTAGCGGCCAATCTAATAAAATCAACTTTCGGAACCTGAACCGGAGCATCTAACTTGGGAGTAAGAGAGAACTCTTTTGATTGAACATCATTAACATAAAAATCAAGCATATCTACAACCAATTTATCCACTGGAAGGACACAAGGAACACTGGAAGGATCAGAAGAGGACAGAGCGGATCCAAAAGAAGGAGGATCAATTGAAAACTCATCCTGAAGAGGAAGAGAGGAAGCTATCCATCGATGAGTCGAAGACCAATTATCTGCGGAGGCCCTAACCGGGTAAAACCTCCTCAGATCCCTGGCCCTGACTGATCTTGGGATAGTATTAGCAGAAGCCTGAGATGGAGAAGAAGAAGGATAAAGATCAGAATCTAAAGAAACAGAAGAAGTTTCTTACAGAGGAAGGAGAGGCTAAAGCCATAGAGGCAGAGCCCGAGCAAGAATCCAAAACTAAGGAAGCCTGATCATAAGGACTAACATTACGACCTCTTGCTGATTAGAAGGAAACGAATATGAATCCAAACCACTGGCAGAAAATCTAGATAGGATCGAAAATCTAGCGGAAATAAAAGAGCGGTGGAGAGAGGAATCACGACTTACTGAAAACAAAGCAAAATCTAAACCTGAATCAACTATCTGGAATTCCAATTCTGGAGAAGACGACAGAAACAATAGGATCCAGATGATCAAAAGAAGGAGAGGGGAAGAATAAAAAGGAAGAGCAGAGGCAGGCTGAGAAGACGAGGAAGAAGGGACATGAGAAGAAGCGTTCTGATATGAAGAAAACCTGGAGGAAGAGAGACAGTTGAAGAATGAAAAAGAGAAGATTTAGAAACATGGCGAGACAAAAAATCTCTAGCCGACGTAGCAGATGAGGAGGAAGAAGGATGATTACTACCTTTCTTAGAAGCTACATGAGACATGTTAGAAGAAGAAGAATGAGATTGAGACACCGCCTCCCGAAAGGAAGGATGAACAAAATCAGAAGAATGAACAGACTGAGAGAGAAGAAGAAGGAACAGGATCATGCCTATAAAAAACCTGAGCAGGAGCAGCGCGAAAATAGTTAGAATCAGGAGGAGCAGAAATATTACTATAATGGGGATTAGAGTTAATCAACAGCTCATAATCTGATGTGCAAAAATTATTTCCAGAAGAAACTGGTACACTGGAACCGGAAATAGAATGTTTCGCCGGATCTAACTGACCTGGGGAAGCATCTCTTAAACCGGAAGCAGACACACTGCCACCGGAACCGGAACTGGAAGCGGAATGCAAGGACGGATTCAACAGACCTGGATATGCATAATTCCAACCGGAAGTAGCTACACTGCTGCCTGAAGCGGAAGTTGAAAAGCCTGGACCGGAAAGAGAGGATGTATGCAAAGTTGGGTCCAACAGACCCAGATACCCATTCTTCCTACCGCAAGTAGCAACACTACTACCGGAAGAGGAAGCTGAAAAACCGGAACCGGACATAGATGAATGAAGCAATTCCGGGTCCAACAGACCTGGGTATGCATTCTTCCTACTGGAATCAGCAACACTACTGATGGAAACGGAAAAAACGGAAACGGATGTGGATGGAAAAGCCAGATTATCATGAGACACCGGATGTTCAACCAAGCCAGTAACAATCACAGTGCTCATTTCCGGATGCTCGGTCAAACCAGAAGACAAACCGGAATGCAAACCACTTGCCCGGACAAGTCAGGAGCAGAGGCGATCGGCGATCTTAAAAAACATTTCTGGCAATAGGAATTACTGAAAACTGAACTTTTGCATGAGGTGAAGGATCTTCCGGAAGCTTCCGCCACCGATGCCATCGCATGACGGTTATGCGGACCCTCAAGACATATATGGTCTTTTGTCTGGCTCCTACCTGAGGATGATTTACCAGACTTTTTCTTAGAATCACCAGACTTTGATTTAGGAGATTTCATCTCTTGTCTCGAGGCGAGTGAAATCGGCTTGCCCCACTTACGAGAACGACTGCCAGAATGGGGACTATGCCCGGAGTCTGACGACTCCTCTTTGGCAGCTTTGATCGCAGAAGATATTCGTTCGTCTAGCGACTTGGTTATGAATGATTCGAATCTTGCGAATAACGCCATAACAGTATCCGAATTGGTACTAGAAGAGGAGGCGCCACCCCCCCCCCCCCCCACCCCCCTCCCCCCTGTTGTTGATAGACGTTTTGACCAAGGTAGAGTTACTGCCTTGGTACAGTCAACAACAGAGGGGGAGCGACCTAAAGGCAAAGCAGGCTTTGATACAAAATCCTTAAAAAATGCTTTGGATACAACCAACGGCCAGCCCTTACACATCCCACACATTTTAAACGGGGAGCGTGCTTAGTGACAGGCGTCACCAAGGAGTGAGTACAGACTGGTGCCAGTCCATTGTATGGCTAATGCAGGGGGTCCTTCTACCAGAAGCCTGGTTTAGGGTCTACAATGGTGATGGTGTTGGCATTAGGGAGTATGTAAGCGAGCATACAAATTTTGTTCTGATAGCTAAATGCAGATATTTGATTTAGCAAGTAGTGATTGAACGGTAATGGGTGTTTTTGTGGTGTAATAACAACTCTGGTTCTACTGGATGGATCGATCATATATGCCAATGTTTGGGGCTAAAATCTAAAACCCAACAGCTTTCAGCAACATTGTTGTCAAAAGACATTTTTCAATAATGCTGGTTCTACTGGAGGGATTTTTTCCAAACGTGTGTGGGCATGCCCAGGTTCCCCTCCCCCCCCCCCCCCCCCCGAACGTGTCTACCAATGCTGGAGTCAGAAGTGAAAATGCAACAGCAATAGCTTTCAGCAACATTGTTTTCATAAGAGACACTTGATCTCACGGCAGCCCCATTGAAACGACAAGATTATTGGACAAATGTCCTTGTTTTTTACATGTTAAAAGACAATTGTGTGAGTTTCTTCTGAATGACATACATGATCATGAAATAAAGCATGCTGTTCAGAGTGCTGGCCGTCTCACGCACAATAACACACAGATAGTTTTTGCAACATTGGCTCATGAATGTACTACGGCTTCAGATCATATATTTACATTTGCGTCATAGACCTAAAGAAGATAACATCCGGATGATTTTAGACGGACATTGTGGCAACAAGCCATAACTCTATCGCAGCTTTCCAGAGCTATTTCTCAACCCCCACAAGTAAGCCACCCACACAGCTGCATAGTGCACTCAGTCAAAGACATCCATTCCAGTCGTCCTCCGTCTCGCAATGAGACTAAAGCGACAAACAGAGCGAGGAATGCTGATGACAATAACTAATTGGCTGGCACTGTATTGAACTGCCTGATCAAATGCTGATTGGAATGGCTGCTTAACAAGTTGGATTCACATTAAGTCTGTACATTCTTCTTGAACGTAAATAATAATCACGATAGAGCATTGATTTTTTTTCTTACTGCGCAGAACGGCTTTTTACAACTGAATGTTAAATCAATCAAAACCTGTGTGCGCATAGTTTATTTACATAAAACTGATGTGCCAGTTTATTCTAAAAAAATTCAAGATTTCTCTTCGCGGATCAAGAACACATTTGGCCAATAAACAGAAAACGAGTTCTAGTGTTACAATAATGAGCGAAATCAGATCAAGAAATCCATAGATTTAGAATTAGATCTAATCCGGATCAATGTTTTTGATGGACATGTAGACAGACTAACTGTTTCGCCGCTGGAAGTCATCAGACAATAATTTCAATGGGCAATAACTCTGAACCTGCTGAATATTTTGAAAACAATTTGACTGAAAGTTTCAGTCAAATTGTTTTCAAAATATTTAGCAGGTCTAGCGATATAACCCTCCGAATATGTCGTCTGAAAAAACTCAGCAGTCAGAGAGTTAAGGAGATTTTTTCCCTCAAATAGACAAGAATTAACAGGAGCAATTTGCACACCATTACACTCCAATTTTTGTCACATTGCAGATTTTTATGATTTTCCGGATTATGCCCAATGTTGTGGAATCCTAGCATCACGCAGAGGAAATATGTGTCTGTATATTAAAACATAGTTTAATTTAAATCTAACAATAATTTTACTGAAATGACATTTCTTGCGTAAATCAGAAAATGTTAAGCACCTAAGGATAAGGCATATTGAAACAAGTGGGGCTATTAAATCAAGGAACAAATTAGCGGGTCTAGTAGTTATAAACGGATAAATTAGCAATTTTATTCTTGAAGCATTTTAATTGTTCAGTAATCTGATTGGTCTGCAGTGAAGCGCAGAGTAAGTCAATAATTACTTTGTGTTTCCAGAAACATACAACCAGTTCAGCAAGTGTATTTTAAAACCATCTGAGTTTTACAGCATAAATATATATGTATCACAATTTATGTCATAATAGATGAATCCAGCCCATCACTCAATCATATAACGCTAGGGCTTCCATTAATTTTGGGTAATGCTATTGGGAGTCCAAGTAAGAAATGTGGAAGTCTAAAATGGTTCAAATACATGTAATTTGCTTAAAATCACTGTTTTTAGAGGTGTCAAGGCCAAAAAACAGGAAGTCCCAAGACAAGACTTCCTTGGTATGTCCAAACAGGAACTTTGGGAGTATAGGACTCCCGGACCTCCACTAGTGGAAGCCCTGTATAACGCCATATCATAATCAATTACGGCATGACTGGCGGAATTAGGTCCATCATAAATGCTTAAGTTGTACTAATTGTATATCTTTATTTTTTAATAAACAATCTGTTGAATATTTTGAAGTTAATTTGACTGGGTGCTAGACTTAGTTAAATTAGTATCAAATTAGTCAACAGCTTACCAGTATAGTTTTATGGAAATTGAACTTCGGGGAGTTGTTCAGGGTTAGATCTCAACACAGACAAAGCATGTGTGGAGCTTAGCTAGAGATGGGCAGGTCATAGCTGAAAAGTGAGTCAACGACTGATGAGTGAAAGATGTTAGGATACACAAAATCTTTTCTTCACTATATAAATTCATGAGATTTAAGGTAAGCAATATTTTAATATGTCGTCACATATTTCCTCGCCACACTACTAGTGTACAGTTACTACACCCTTTCATTTGCGAAAATTTTAGCCAACTCGGATGAGTAGTTTCTGAGATATCTCTAGATCCAGAATTTGATCAGATCAGGATACAATGTAACATTGTTTTATAAGGATTTATGCTGGTCTGAGTCTGGAAGTCAGTTTCTTTGTTGTGGTAAAATTTAAGCAATCAGATCAGTAGCTTTCGAGATAGATATCCGGACACACGCACATAGACAGACAGACGCACCACCTCCCGCCACACCGCACCCCCACACCCTTCCTCAACACAATATTATGTTCGTCGCAATAAAAAAATTCCTAGTCCGAGTTACTTGGGTATGTCAAACTAGGTAGTAGCTAAGATCATGTAGTCTCACAGCAGTCACGCTATATAAACTAGAGCAAAGCCCAAAATAACCACAGAGTAATTATTGATGAACAAACCCGTAACTGTCTAACTGATGCAAGCCATCAGATAATAATTTCAATGGGCAATAACTCTAGATCCGCTGAATATTTTGAAAACAATTTGACTGAAAGTTGTTGGTGGTGACCAACAACTTTTAGTCAAATTGTTTTCAAAATATTCAGCGGATCCAGATTTAAAGCCCCTGGAAAATGTATTTTGCAGAAGCTGAGCAGTCAGCCGGTTAAGGATTGAGGAATGTAGGTGAGCAGGTGGGGTATTAACACTAAAACCACAGCACCTTCATTCTCATGTGTAGGAGGGAGCTGGTTAGACACAAATGTATAACAAGATGTACTCGTATTTCACCCCTAGCACGTAAATATCACCTTCTCCATCTTTCACATATATTTGTCTTGATAAATTATTAAAATTAACCCTCGAATTTGTTCAAGAAAATTTCAAGTTTCTCATAGGAAATGTCCTTTTTCAGAACACTATTTTTTAAAAATTTACCACTGGAATGACTGGCTTGGTCCTGGTTTGCAAATGGCACGCTGTTGCTTAGCTAAGTATGCTTTATTACAATATAGTAACATTTAATTGAGAGAAGGGGGTGGGTAGGGAATCAGGATGAAATTGGTTAATCATGTGGATCTGAAAAACTTGTACTCTGCTAATAGTACATGTGTTTGATGTGTGTTATTAACCCATCACTGGCCAAGTCAGCCGGACATAACCAGCCTCTGCGGTGGGCTTGAGAAATGCCTATTTTTTACATTTACCACTGGAATGACTGGCTCGGTTATTGAGGCAGTCAAGTGGACAGATTTTGTCAAAATGAAATCAGGACCCGTTCTTTATCCCGAGTCAAATCGCTGGTTTACCGGTAGGCTAAAAACTAGAGATATGGCTCGATCACAAAATTTTAGTCTTTCAATGGAGATAACCTAGGGAAAAATGGACAGATTTTGCAGAAATTAAATCATGACACTATCCCTAATCTATTTGATGAAAAGATATTGTGAGTGTAGGTTAGACTCTCTGAGATATGGTCCGGACATCAAACTGATGGACAGGCGGCGGTCGCCATCACATATGAATAAAAAATAAAAAGCAACAATACTCAATTATATTCATTTAAGTGCTAAGCATTAGTCACATTATATATATATATATATATATATAAAACAATAATAATATCGTGATCACTTGTGCATTTGACGAAGATATAATCACCCGAGTATGCATAAGTATTAATATACACATTATGGCCTCATGCAGATTTACTAATTGGACTTGAATGAACTAATATACAGTAATATACAAATAAGCTCCTTTATTCATGATAATTATTCAAATATTCACTCGACTTAGATCTAGCAGTGTGAGAAAATGGAGAGCTTACCTTAGACACTAGACTTGAAATAAATAACATTATTTCAATTTATATCCTATCTCTAGATTAAATTGTACACGCAATCACCTAGACAATCTTGAAGTACAACACGTTACATTTTACACTTTCATTGTTAAGCCAGCCAAAATCGGCATGTATGTGCAACTGATCTTGAGAACTGTCCCTTTGCAGGTCAAGAGAAGCATATTTTAGAAAATTTACCAAATTTTACAAATACCCACTCACAGTTCATCATTACAAGGGCTAACAAGATAGTGAGTCGTCTACCTTTAATTAGATTTTTAAAAACCCTCAAATTTGTTCAACACAATTTCAATTTTCTCATCAAAAATTTTCATTTGCAGAACAAGATTATTTTATAGAAAATATATGTTTATAGAGCCAGTCATTCCAGTGGGAAATTTTTCATAAAGTTTTCTCTTGGTCTGCAACTACATTTCTCAAGACAAGTGCAGAAGCTGATTTTTGGCCAAACTCTGTTTAAAATCCTGATCTTAATGTAAGCTTTTCTTAACACTTTACTGGTCAAATTTGGTCAAGAAAATCAAAAGATTTGCTCATTGAATATCCATTTTCAGGCCAAGAGACTATTTTAGAAAATTTACCACTGGAATTACAATAGTGTTCTATTGGTCTGCAAATGGACATTCCTCAAGACCAATTGATGCAGAGGCCAGTTTTGACCGGCTTGACCATTAAAGGGTTAACCTCTATATAGTACAGTCTCTCTGTAGTTGTTGCACTGACCAGACTTTTTAGTCTTCTGTATCAAAATTCTGTACTTTGCCCGCACCCCCCCCCCCCCCCCCCCCAAATGAAATGCATGACCGAAGTAAAAACTGTTAGGCCCATCTTTCCATGTGTACAATCAGCTCCTATAAAATTTCATAAATAAATTAAATAATATATCTCAGCATGTAGAGGGGGGGTGGGATGGAACAGGGGAATAATTATTCATGTCTCTCTTTATTACTTTGCTTCACAGACAGATACAAAGACCTCATGAGGCGTACTCATGCTGTAAATATGACATACAGTGAACAATGAGGCCTAGTTTAACCATTTAATGGTCAAGATAATTTTTTTTTTTAAATTGAATGTCCATTTTAGGCCAAGGAGACAATTTTTGAACATTTATCACAGGAATGATTGGCTCTGTTATCGAGCCAAGCATTCCAATGATAGGTTGGCAGAAATTGTCTTCTCTTGGCCTGAAAGTGGACACTAAGTGATGTGAAGGCTGGTTCTGACCGGCTGGAACATCAGAGATACAAAAAGAAAAACACTCTCCCTTTCAACCAGGACTAATCCCACCTTGATGTGAACCAGGCATAGCAGAACCTTGATGTGAACCAGGCATAGCAGAATTTAATTTTGAAAATGTGGGTGCCTGCATGAACTTGGTTGCCCGAACAGTGTTTTAGATGTCAATCAACTCATGAATGTAACATAAAAACACCATCATTATCATACATTAATAAATACTATGTAAAGGGACCATAGCATTTGAACCCATTTCCATTACAAATATCTGTGACAAAATCTATTCGCAACAATAATATCGAAATATCTGAAGAGGTCGCATATAGATATTTTTAAAAATATCAGATTTAGCAAATCCCGGAGAGAATTAGCAATTGTTCATACCTTTCTAGGGACAAAAGATTGTAAGGGAGTCAATTACTGGTGACACATGCGCCGATCACTATTTAATAGGGTGAGTTTAGGCAGATACTCTAGGTTGATATCCTCCTATTGACCTGTTTTGACGAGAACACCTACTTGAGTATGAATCCTTGCTTTTTGGCGCTAGTCATGCGACCAGAGAGTGACAGCCTAAACGTATCCTGAATTTCCACCAAAAGGATAGCTATGTTGTAAATTTTGCCATAAAAAAAATATTTCAATACTTTCTGGAATGTTTTATTTTGGACATTGAGCAAATGGGTACTAGCAGTTTTGATGTACAGTAACTCTCCAAATTTTGTACTTGCTCGTCGAACGGATATTACACAAGTTATGGGCTTGTTATCACTGCGCGTGATTCGCCCCCGGAAGTGTGTATTTTGCTTTATTACATCATAAGTGCGTGTTTATGACGTCATCATTTGTTGTTAAACCAAAACATTGTTTTGTGTATTTAACAATCGAGCTGAACCTGGAAATAAACCATCACTTAACAAGCCCATAGTTGTCTGACAACAAATTGTAGTGGTCCCGGGACATCGGGCTAGCTATTTTTCAAGCCCTTCTGCGAACACTTAAAATAAGAATATCTATCATTAGATCAGACATCCTACATTTTAACCCTCAAATTTGTTCCAGAAAACTTCAATTTTCTCAGAAAATGTCCATTTGCAGACCAAGCGAAGACTATTTTTGAAAATTTACCATTGGAATTACTGGCTCAGTTATCGAGCCAGTCATTCCAGTGGTAAATTTTCAAAATTAGTCTTCTCTTGGTCTGCAAAGACATTTCTCAAGACCTCTGCGCAAGCCATTATTGGCTGATATGAGTGTTAAAGGGTTAATCTAGCGCTAGTTCTGGCCAGCCATCCCAGGATTGATCAAAGATCCTGTAGCTATTGGCAGTCGCCTTTGACATTATATAGTGAGACTCTGGCCCTGTGACCTGCCACATCCTATCATGCAGATTCTCTGACAATGAGTTCTTCATCCAAAACATAACCCTTTAATTGTCAAGATTTGTCAAGAAAACTGAAATTTTTGCTTAATGTCAAATGCCCATTTTGAGGAGTGAGGAAATTTATTTGAAAATTTACCACTGAAATGACTGGCTCGGTGGTCGGTTACCGAGCCAGGCAATCCACTGGTCAATTTTCAAAAATACTTTTCTCTGGCTCTACAAATGGTCATTTCTCAAGAGGCTTGTCTTGACCCGCTTGCCCATCAAAGCGTTAATAAGAACAATGAAATTATTAGATCCATCATTGATTCATTTCCTTTGTTTTGTGTCATTATCATTGTTAATCCTATTACTATGTGTATGTATGTATGTTTTGCTCTATTGGTGTACTTGATAAGTTGCGCATAATGGATGTACACATGACACATGTCTGCCTGTATTGATCAGTTTATTTGAACCTGACAGAGGCTTTGTATTCACTAGATCTCGCTGTCATTAAACCCTTATTTAACCATCAAATTTCTTCAAGTTTATTTACCACTGGGATGACTGGCTTGGCCATCGAGACAGTCATTCAAGTGGTAAATTTTCAAAAATAAACTTTTCTTGGTCTGTAAATGGGTATTTCTCAAAACCACTGCAAACACAGATTTTGACCGACTTGTCTATTAACTCTTTAATGACTAAATTTAATTTAAAAATAAAAATATTTGCTTATTGAATATTTATTTGCTGGCCAAGACCGTTTTTGAAAATTTACCACTGGAGTGACCGGCTCGATTATCGAGTTAGTCATTCCAGTGGTAAATATTCAAAAATAGTCTTCTCTTGGTCTGCAAATGGACATTTCTCAAGACCACTGCAGAAGATGTTTTGGCGGATATGAGTGTTGTTAAAGAAATATTCAACAATTAACAATGGTTAACGTTAACCATTCCACATGTTCAATTTAACCCATAGCGCTGTGTCAATATTCTATCGTTTACGGGGTCAAGAGCAAAGAAACTGATGAACATTTTCAACTATTTTGGTGGACGATGTTCGTTTCTACAACAGAAACATCTTCCACCTAATTTGTAGAAAGATGAACACCAGTTCAGTTTTTAATTTAATTTAAAACCGACATCAGGGTGTTAAGTTTTAAAACTTATATTTATAATGTAACTAAGGAATATCGTATTGTATATTTTGAAACTAATTTGACTGGTTGCTGTTGCTGTCTACGGCAGCAACAGATTCCAGATAAATTCAAAATATCCAAATGATGCAACTGCTTTCTTGAATGGTCATCTTGAACCCTGATATCATGATTTTAATCCTTCAAAATAACCCTAAAGTCAACCAAAATCAACTTCTGCAGTGGTCTTGAGAAATGTTCACTCGCAGACCAACAGAAGACTATATATTTCCAAAAAATTGCTGAAATTTTCCCCCTTTTTTTATTTTAAAATTGGAGGTTGAAAGGGTTACAGAGTCAAATCAAAGTACATACACATTAAGTCTTGAAAATCTTTCAACATTAGACAAAACTCGTGAACACGGTCAAAGAATATTTTTTCATCAGTTCAATCTCTCGGCGTACTTCAAATGGTTAGAATAAGGAAATAGAAAGTTATATCACGTGACTCACCTATTTTTGAAGATGAGCGAGATCTTCTGTGGCGGTACTCGAAGTCTCCGGGAGACGAGCCATTTCAGGGACTGGATAGTATCTTCTGGACGCATATTCAGCTCCATCAACCCGCCGGTAGTAGGGCTGACAAATATTTTCATCCTGCTAAGATTCTGAACGCTACCCACTAATCTCGACTGATTCATTGATGAGACGCCGTTTAACGAGGATGACCTTTGAACTGTCTGTTTGTTACATTTGGTTAAATTTTCTCTCCCGATGTTAACCATTTTTGTGTATGTGGAGCTAAAAATTGATCCAATATACCGTGAGTCAGCAAAACACCTTATCTGAGATAACGGTAGTTTAATATTCTAACAGTACAATTGAGCATTGATGAGTATAAAGCGTAAAATCTGCGGTTTGCTTACGCTGCTACTTTACTAGACGTATGAGCTACGGAATGATTTCATTCGACACCAATATCGCTCTATTTATAGTGACAGCTGTACGCGGCCAATCACGCGACAGGGAGTGCGTGGAACAGCCCATTCACGGCATGTGGGGGGTAGCAGCGTGTAATCGAGTGATTAATAATGAACGAAGACTAAGGGAATTTTGATTTGATTAATAAATGGTTGACGTGAAAAGACAAAACACATAAATTGCTTTGATTCGTTGATTGCATTATTTTATTTTGCAATTAGTAATCTGTTAAACTATTCTTTTAAGCTATCCCCTCTGCAGTCTTTCGTGACGTCATTCCATGTTAATGGGGAAGAAAGCATCAATGAGCAATATTTGATAACAGATACTCGCGCAATATTTGATAACAGATACTCGCTCTTCTAGCCGCGAGATAATAACAGAAACTTTCCACACAACAGCAACGCATTGTTGTGGAAACTGGAGAATTAACATAACATAACACGTATACAGCTTACCAGTACTTTTACGTCCTGTTATCAGCTGGTGTATAAACCATAATTATTAATGTATTAAAAATTCAATTATTCCATTATGTAAATGTAACTGTAACCAAGTGGTAGTTGCCAACGTGTATATGTATTCTTAGACAAGTGACCGCAAAAGAACAGCTCGAGTATGTTGGTCAAGTTCAACTCAAGGAAGCTCAGAGATCAATTTTCTGAATGTTGCTGCTTCACAATAAGTCAATTGTTTCTAAACTAATTACCAACCATCAGCCCAAATGGAATTAATTAAATTATTAAATGGTTTTAAAACATCAAACGCAATGGGGGTAGACGAAATACATCCGCGAAAAGAACTGTCAGACGTACTATCACATTTTTTCCAACAGTCCTTCGACAAAGGAGTTGTCTTAACTGAATGGAAATCAGCAAACATTTGTCCTTTATATAAAAAAAGCAACCGGCCCTTAACAAGTAACTATAGACCGGTTTCCCTACCATGCATTTGCTGTAAGATGTCGGAACACATCATCTGTTCTAATTTAATGAGCCATTTCGAACAAAATAACATCCTAACTGACAGACAACACACCTTGAGTGAAACTCAACTAATTAATGTCATCAATGATTGGGCTTCATCGATTGATAAACGGAAACAAGTGACATTTTTATTCTCGACTGAAAAGGCTTATGATACTGTTCCACATGAACCTTTGAAATCTAAATTGCACAAATATGGTGTCAAAAAACACTAAATTGGATTGGCTCATTCTTAAAAGGTCGCAAAGTGTGTAGTAGTAGTAGTCAATGGTGCCAAATCAAACGTTGCTGATGTTGTTTCTGGAGTACCTCACGGAACCGTTCTAGGCCCGTTACTGTTTTCAGTCCACATAAATGATATAGTCCAGGGCATTTCCTCAGAGATCAGGCTATTCGCCGATGATTGCGTATGCTACCGGGAAATTGATGACCCCAAGGACTGTGAGGCACTCCAACAAGACATAAACATGTTAGGTAACTTGGCTACCACTTGGGGAATGCGCTTCCAACCAGTAAAATGCAACATGAGCCTAACCAGAAAAAAACAAACCATCAAATTCGACTACACGCTAAAAGGAACGAGTATGTTTTGTTTCATCAGTAGTACTTGGGCGTCAACATCACCAATGACCTAAGCTGGAACAAACACATCACTGAGATCTGCAGCAAATCTTACAGAACCGTAGGACTATTTATCATTCTGTTCCCAAGAAATCAGACTTCAAGAATACATGGGACTGATAAAGCCAGTTCTGGAGTATGCAAGTACAATTTGGGACCCTCAAAACTAGAAAATTTGCAAAAACGTGAAGCTAGATTTATCACCTCAAACTTTTGCTACGAACCAGGCAGTATGACAAATATAATGGAAACCCTAACTCCCACCGTTGTCAGACAGAAGGAAACAAAATCGCCGTAGCTTGTTCTACAAAGGTCTACAGCAACAAGCAAAGATATCATTAGACAGTCTATAGACTCCAATTCGGAAAACCAAAAACATTGCACAACAGCCACTTCAACCAAATTTATGCAAGAACTGACCTTTAAATTCAGCTTTATTCCCAGTACGATAAGGGATTGGAACAAACTATCACAGGATCTTCTAAGCAGTTCAGAAAACCATACAAATTAATTTACCGAATTAATTAGAGGCAAAAAACATGTCTAAACCAGCTACTTGATGAATGCACGGCGAAAATAATGTTTCACCATAACTAATCAAGATCAAAATCTATATGCCACCCTCAGAATTATTTTTATAGAAGTGGATTTTTTTTAGTTTTTAGCCATGGGTATCATCAGCTCAATAAACCTTCATCTCTCTGTCAGTCAGTCACTGACAAAAGCTTATTCTGAGCTGTAGTTGGGTGTGTTTGATATACAGTAATAAAAAACTGGGTGTGTGGGGACGTTGTCCGTGGTGTCATGAATAGGTGTGATAAATTTGTGGTCAAAGGGGCCAAGGCCACGGTAACCAGATTAAACAAGGCATGTTCAGAAAACTGATGGATGCTCGACGAAGGCATACTGTGCATGGAAACACTGGCCCAGACGAATATACACGGTATTCTGCAAGACTTGCTTTTCATATGCAACACACCGTCACTGTATAATGCATCCATACACCGTTTAGTTCCTGTATATTAACAAGTCATCAGAAGACGGCATACCCTCCAAACACGAACTCCCCCCACCCCCAACTCCAAACATTACAGATAAACATACATCAAGAATGGACATCACGTTAGCTATAAAGGACAATATTTTATAACAAGTTTTAGTGAAACTCAACATACAGCTACAGGCATACTTGTTTGAGGAATGCTAAATGTGAACAGTTTGTCTTTGAAACATCTGCTGAACAAAAATTGTGAGTGTAGATTCAAAAACCTTTTAGATCTGGACCGGACAAGAAAATTGAATTTTTTTTTTTAGCTTTTCAAGGGAGTTAACTCTGGCGAATATGGGCGGATTTTGTAGAAATGAAATCATTACACTTTGTCTATCCCTAACACATCTGCTGAAAAAGAAATTGTGATTGTAGGTTGAAAACCCTTCGAGATCTGCTACGGGCAAGAAAATTTAGACAAATTTTAGCTTTTCAGGGGAGGTAACTCGGTGAAATATGGCTGGATTTTGCCAAAACGAAATCCTTGCACTTCGTCTATACCTAACACATCTGCTGAAAAAAAATTGTGAGTGTAGGTTCAAAACTCGAGATCTGCTCAGGAAAAGAAAATTCATCAAAATTTTCTTTACCATATAATAACAAGAGGCCCAAGGGCCTGTGGCGCTCACTTTGACCATTAGCATTTTCAAGGGAGATAACTCGGTGAAATATGGCCAGATTTTGCCGAAACGAAGTCATTGCACTTCGTCTATCCTTAACACATCTGCTGAAAAGAAAATTGTGAGTGTAGGTTCAAAACGCTGAGATCTTCTCCGGACAAGAAATCAGACGGACGGACACCATCACATAACACGACCCCCGCTTACGTGGCCATATAAAAACTACCCATCTGATTTTGCTCAAATTTTAACTAAACAAAGGAGCTTGTCATGCAAGAGGAATCCGAGACCTTGGCTGTGATCCGGATAAATGAACCGGGTCAAATTCTGGGTCTGTGGATATCTTGAAAACTACTGGTCTGATTTTGCTCAAATGTTAGCACAGGAAAAGGTGCGACTATATACTACCGTAGGATAGCACAATGTTGGGCGTGATCCTTAAGAGTCCATAAAATCAGAAAAAATCTGGAGCCCACAGCTACCGAGATTCCATCGACCACTTTTACATCGATGACCTTTCCATATATATATATAAGGAAAATTAGTGGCTTCTCCGGGATATCGAATTTGTTTGAGTAGCTTTCGTGACCATCTCAGCCCCTTCTTCAAGACTAAGTGGTGGTCGCTGGGTACATCACTCTGGTCAGTTCTTGTGGATTCATGTGACAGCATCAATTGGGAGAGTGCTAGTATACAGTAGCCATAGTCTCTGTTCATGCAGGGTTCATACAGCTGTCAGATGTTTTCATTCAAGGACTTTTCATGGCCACAATTTAAAAATTTTTTTAATGTACTTTCCGCTGTTAAGTTGCATTATCAGGAGATTCCCAGGCTGGACAATGAACATGGCGTGAGAAATGACGGTGAAAGCTTGGATGCCGAATCCACTAACAATTCAACTTACAAAGGACGAGTCTGGTAATGCAAACATTTTAAAATTATGATGCTCTGAGAAGACAATTACTTCATTTTGACGAATGATTCATGGCATTCCTCCATTTGTACTCAATAAAAGTAATTTTGGCTGAAATATTAAATTCAAGGGCTTTTCAATGTGTTAAAGCAATTTTCAAGTACTTTTCAAGGGAATTTTCAAATTCAAGGCTTTTCAAGCACATGTCAAAATTCAAGTACTTTTCAAGTTTGTATGAACCATGTAATGGTTGGCTGGTGCATACAAATTTCAATGTTGAAGATTTGTAATTGGCTTTGATCTGTCCTTTCTTACGGCTTCTCTAAGTTTTGCGAAATCTCCAATTGCACACCAAGTGAAGATTATTTTTGGAAATTTACCACTGGAAATGACTGTCTCTGTTTTCGAGCAAATCATTTTCAGTGGTAAACTTTAAAAAACAATCTTTCTGTGATCTGTAAATGGACATTTCTTTTTTGAGATTGAAATTTTCTTGACCAAATTTCACCATTAAAGGGTTAAAATGATAATTGTATTCATCTTTGAAACTAAGTTGTAATGACCTATTGCTGTTTTAAAGATCTTTGCGCTCAAATTTTTAAAATTCTTTTCAGCTTAATAGGCCTACTATGGCTACCAAAATGGATCCATTGGCAGATCCAGGCCGGAGGGGGCACCTGAACACCCAACCCTGCCACTGAGTGCTAGAAAATTGTATTATCAGGTTATTTTTTTGCAATAAACCCATAACAAATAGATATAGCGGACCACATTAGAGGCTTAGGTGAGGTGCAGTCCAAGTTATTTGAGCAAGTGTTTATTAATAAACAATTATTCAGGTAAAGTGACAGCCTGGCTTTAATAGAGGAAACTGGTCTACCAGTAAAGTATTGATGTCATAATCAACCAAGTCACATATAGGCCGAGGTCACAATCCACAATCATAATTGACAGAAATAGGCTGTCATAAACCTGGAATAGTCTGTCAGATTGTATGAACTGTATGTCTTTACTATTTAATAAACATTCTGTTGAATATATAGGAAGCACCCAGCACCCTCATATTAGTTTCAAAATATTCAATAGCTTACCTGTTTAATTTTCTGAAAATTGATAGTCCACGGTTAGATCGATCCCACCACAGGCGAAACGTGGGTGGAGGTTAGCTAGAGATGGGCAAGGCATAGCTAAAACCAATGATGAATCCAATCTGTCATTCAAGTATATGATGTCATAGTCAATTACGTCACATGTAGGTTGACAATTTCCGGTACATTTTCTTTATAAAATCTCAGATTTTCACCCAAAAAATTGATAAATTAAAATTCTGAAAAGAAGTTCTAGAGCCTACCACCATAGAATGCATCTTGTCAAATTTGGTTGAAATATGTCAAGTAGCTAAGGAGGAGTAGCATTTTGACCAGTTCCGGTAGATTTTTTAATAAAATCTAAGATTTTCACCCAAAAAATTGATCAATCAAAATTCTGGGAAAAAAACCCTGTCCATTCCAGCCAAATTTGGTTGAAATCGGTCAAACCGTTAAGGAGGCACTTAAGATGAAAGGGAAAACCACATTGGTGGTTAAAAAATAACTTTGGCCGGTTGTAGGTACAGAATAAATTTGTTTGACATATCATTGCCAGGTGTCATTGTTTAACCAGGTGTCATTGTTTAACCAGGTGTCATTGTTTAACCAGGTGTCATTGTTTAACCAGGTGTCATTGTTTAACCAGGTGTCATTGTTTAACCAGGTGTCATTGTTTAACCAGGTGTCATTGTTTAACCAGGTGTCATTGTTTAACCAGGTGTCATTGTTTAACCAATCTTGTGTGTTCAAAATATTCAACCGAATGTTTATTAATTAGCGAAGACATACAATTCGTACATCTTGACGGACATAACCATGTCATTCATGACATAATTGATTTTGACTGAATTCCTTCATCACCATATCGCATCCATCATATATCAAAGCAGTATTAAATTATTTATATTTACAAACAAGACAAGCACAATGAACTGAATGATTATTTTAATGCTTCCTGGACACTAATGTACGACAGATACTGATGGTTGAATCATCTATGAAGGATACAAATTATTATTATTTGGACATTCATTCTCTTTGACCCGTTATGATGGCGCACAGGCCAAGGGAGATAACTTGCTTACATAAAATAATAATCTAAAGCAAGAATTTATTTTGAAAACGGTTCACCTAAATTAATGACACTGTAACAACCAGTTAAATCATTGAAAAGTTGCAAACACTTATCATTATCATGTGTTAATTGTTTAAAATGATTGACTATTTGTAGGCCAAGAGAAGACTCTATTTTTAATTTTACCACCAGAATGAGCCAGTCATTCCAGTGGTAAATTTTCAAAAGTATTGTTTTCCTGGCCTAAAAATGGATATTTCGCCAAGACCAGTTTTGGCCAGCTTGAACAATAACCATTTAATGGTCACGCCGGCCAAAACTGGTGATCTTGAGAAATGACTACTTGCAGACCAAGAAAAGACTGTTCCAAAGATTATTATTGGAATACCTGGCTCATTAACCAGTGATAAATTTTCAAAAATAATCTCTTGGTTGACAAATCTTTGGAGAAAAATTTACATTTTATTGAACAATTTGAGCATTAAACGGTTAGTTCTACATATGTTAGGAATTATCCCCGATGGCGTATGTGACCACAAACACAGAATCACATAAAACCAGTTTTTGTTTTTTACATAAATAAAATTATCAGTGGCCAGTAAAGTAGAGCTTCCATAGGAGAATAATAATAATGATGACTATGGATGGCTCGAGTGTACAATATGTATCATGTAAAACCTAGGCTTATTCTGATGAAACAGGTGATAATCAACAACACGGTTATGTACATGTTCTAAAATACACAATGAACAGTATATTATTATAACAATAATAAATTATCAGAAGATATTATTCTTAATTTAACTGTCTCGTTGCTGCAAGCCACCAAACAAAAATTTCAATGATCCAAAACTCTTGACTTGCTGAATATTTTGAAAACAATTTGACTGAAAGTTGTTGGTGGCTTAGCCACCAACAAATTACAGTCAAATTGTTTTCAAAACGGTTAGCATGTCCAGAGATATAACACTTGGAATATGTCGTCTGCAAAAACTCAGCCGGCAGACAGTTAATGCATATTCTGAAAAGATATGAACATCAACCAATTAGTGCTAATAAGCAAGGTTAACCCTTTAACTCTCAAAGGTTCTCTAGAAATCTTCTCGCAGAAAATGACAAAATGTCCATTTGCAGACCAAGAGATTATTTTTTAATATTTACCACTCTTCTTTTGGTCTGCAAATTATGGACAGTGCAGAAGCCGTTTTTGGCCGACTTGAGTGTTAAAGAGCTAAAATGAAATATGGATAATTGAAAACTAGATGTTAATATATGAAATTACCAATGATTTACTCGTGTTCTGTGTATATTTATCAGTGTAATAATAACAACAATAGAATCGGATAAAAATAAAATTACATATCAATATGTATGATATAAATAATCAATCTAAAAAGGCAATGCGAACTAGCAGATTATTTTTATTATTACTATTGTTAAAGTCCAATTTAGTCGTAAATTTACAAGTAAAACATTAATTTGATTTACTCAAATTAAATTCTAGAAAGCTATCATCGAGTAGCATGCCGCATACATGGTATATGTACATTGTATATATATGTATGTAGAAAAATGAGTATGCGTACATGCATCAGACAAGTAAGGGTGACTTACATATCTAGGTATCACGTTAGAATACAGGTCAATTCATGAATCCATTTCTTCACTGAATCATATGACGTCATAATCAATGTGACGTGTAGGCCGAGGTCATAATCATGACCCCATGAATGACTAAATATAGTCCGTTTTTAACGCTTAATAGTCTGACACGTTGTACGAATTGTATGTCTTTACCATTTAATAAACATTCTGTTGAATATTTTGAAACTAATTTGACTGGGTCCTGTTGCTGTCCAAGACAACAACAGCACCCAGTCAAATTAGTTTCAAAATATTCAACAGAATGTTTATTAAATGGTAAAGACATACAATTCGTACAACGTGTCAGACTATTAAGCAACAGCACCCAGTCAAATTAGTTTCAAAATATTCAACAGGTTTCCCTGTATAGTTTTCTGGAAATTGACAGTCGATCGATCCCAACACAAGCGAGGCATGGGCAGAGATTAACTAGGGATGGGCGGGGCATAGCTAAAACTGGAAAGGGCCATTAGAACCAACAGAAATTTGACCTCAGATGATGTTATTATAGGACATACAGTACAGCTCAGAAATAAATTACTAAGAAATGGTCTATTGAAGATTTTGAACATAATCACATTGGAGACGATGTCTTTCAAACATTCAACAATACATTTTTTCCCGAAGCACATTTAAGTTATTTCTGAGCTGTACTGCATTGGATATCTTGCAAAAAATCTTTTTTCAAAATAATCACAATTTTTGCGATGTGTAAGATGAAATGTGTTGAAGATATAAGTGAATTAAGGGTATTTATGTCATCTTTTTTTAAATGTTGTATTTGAACGACATAAATACATTGGTAGACTTCATAAGACCTCGGTCAAAACTGTCTCTCACGACCATTTATAGGAACCCTTTAACCATTATCACTCCGAACTCAAACTTGAAAGATTTTCAAATTAAATCTAAAGATGAACTGGTGTTCATTTTTTAAAACAAATTTGGAGACAGCAATATCATCCACCAAAATTGTTTAAAAAAGGTAACAGCATCTTTGCTATTGACACTGTAAACGATATAATATTGACATCAGATAGGCAAGGGATAATGAGGAAGCCGTCCAAAACTGGTCTTGGGGAAACTGTGAATTTGTTTAAACATCAAGACGATATTTTAGATAGCTAATCATTGGAATGATTGGGTAGTTTTTCTCAGTATTCTCATGATCTGCAGATGGACATTTTCTGATGAAGATTCTAATTTTATCTTAAGAGATTTTCACCAGCAATAGTATAAAGAACATCATCTTGTAGCACCAAAGACACATCTTATTGAATGAAAGAATCCAGGCATTTTTTAGCTATGCTTCGCCCATCTCTAGCTAAGCTCCACCAACACTTTATCCATGTTGGGATCGATCGATCCCTAAACTCTCTGACTATCAATTTAGTCTGTCATCAATTAAGTGTTCATGACGAACTTAGTTATATTACTTATGACTTAATTGATTATGACATCATCCTACAGGATACGTAGTCAATTATGACGTCATATGATTGACTGAGAAACTGGAATCCTTCACTGACATTATGGAAACTAACAGATTAAATTAAAGGTACACATTCATAGCAATGCTTGAAAATAAAATTGCGTACTTTTAGAGGCTTAAATTGTGCACCGCAACATAGTGAAACGAAAAAAATCTAAGCACATTTCATTCAGTATAAATTAATATAATTTTTTAGTTGTGAATTTGAATTAGGGACTCGTGTCTCGAATTCAATTTCACAACTTAAAGAAATTATATTAATTTGTGTAATGAAATCATCATGTGTCCAGATTTATTCCATTTCATTACATCTGGGCATACAATCTAAGCCTCTCAAAGTATACTATTTCAATGGTTTTATATTCAAGCATTCTGGTGTGAATACGTATCTTTAACCCTTACCACTGGTGATGTCAAAATTTTAAGTGAACTGCTGTTCATTTTTTAAACAAATTTGCTGGAAGATGTTGTTGCTGTCAGACAGCAACATTGTACAGCAAAATTGTTGAAAAATGTAAACCAGTTTCTTTGGTATTGACACAGTAAAAGACAGAATATTGGCAGCAGAGTGGTACGCGTTAACAGATCTCGTGATTGTTGAAGTCACCAATGACGGGTTTTATGTATTATTTACAAGTTAAACAGTACAACAATGCATTCCTTACTAATAAATTGTATAGCACCAATAATGTTATTAGGAAAGGAAGTTTGTTGCATGCAGATTACAGTTTTTCACACCAACAACATACAAATAAAACATGTTTATATATTGGCTGATCAATTGTTAATTTGTATGGGAATTTTTTAGTTTTTGGCAAATTATTTCAATTTATAAGGATATCTGGAGGAACACAAGCTTACACAGTGTGTAGATGATGTGGATGATTTGAGAAATGAAATTTGCTTAAGAATTTACTTAGAAACTTACGATCTTACACTAAATATATTCACTTGCCTCTCGATTTAAAAGGAACTACCGTAAATCACTCATTGGTAACCGCAACCATAATATTAGTCCCATGCCAATTTTTTAGGTTGAGACAATTTAATTTCCTAGTAGTTTTAAAGCAGCAATTGTATCTAATAGAAGTTGCATCCAAATTTCAGCAGTTTGTGTAAAGAACATTTTTTTTGTGAGTTAAATAACTTATAAATGTCGAATAAAAAGAAATTTGAAAATAACGTCGCAGAAATAGCATCGAAATTAGTGCACTTCCTTATATGAGACCACTTCTATCAATGAAACATGTTATCACATGGTACCCATTATGCGGAGGTAATCTGATCGAATGTATAATATTCGCTCACCATCACGTAATGATTACTATATGTACATAGTAATTTCCGAGTCCAGTATATTAGGTCCGTAAATCGCAGCCTATTCTACGGAGTACTTGCTCTTAGTATTGATACGTCTTAATTTGGCGAGTTTAAGCCACCACTCTCGTTAGCTACTCAGGTAGGTGGTACTCAAGGCTACCCTTCTATTTACGTGCATTGAGCAAGTATCTATATTTCGGGTACAAATATTAGCGTTTTCATGCTCCTCGAGTAATGAAAGTCATGAGCTAAACTCATCCTATAGCGGAAATGGATTTATGACGTGATTTATATTTTTAAATCGTCATTATATGTCAAAAGTAGGACAATTTTGATGAACAATGATATTAAAGCATACACAATATTTAGGTGGTTCAATTTAATAATTTCACTCCTGCTGCGATGATGGATATAAGGTATAAATTAAGCATAGTCCTAAGAAGGTAAGAATTTGTGACTTGAAATTGTGCTCTATTTTCGTGCTTTTATTTGTATCATTTTAGAGAATCGATTTAAATTTTTTCTTTAAATATATCTAATAGAAGTGGACCCCCCCCACCCTTTCTCAGAGATTTGAATTTAAAGAATTTATAGTCCTTGTCCTACTAGAAGCTGTCATTACTAATGAGCGATTTATCATATTATTATCTCTTTTAATGACATAATATATGTATTTTTAGGTGCGACTTCCAGTGTGTGCGTGCGTTACTGTCAATCAATCAAACTTCAGACAAAGACGCATACGGCTGCAGCAATACAGTACAGCCAATAAATAATCTAAAATGTTTTCAAAACAATAACAGAAACATGTTTATTAGTGCAATATTTTGCACTTGATTTGATTGGAAACCATTCCTGCCCTAGGCAGCAAATGGCATTCAATCAAATCAAGTCCAAAATATTCACCAGCATATTTTATTTTGTTTTGGTCCTACAAGTTATTTCTGAGCTGTACTGTATTGCATACACACGTTTTTTAATGGTCTTGTTTAAATTTAAATATTTGCCATTATCGAGCCAGGCATTCCAGTTGTAAATTTTCAAATATTGTCTTCTCTTGGTCTGTAAATGGACATTCCACAAGACCATAGCAGAGGCCAGTTTTCGCCGGCTTGACCATTAAAGGGTTAATGTTAAAATTTTGTCAGGAAAATTAAGATTTTTTTCATGGAAACCGTCAATTTGCAGACCAAGTTCTTTTTGAAACATTACCAATGGAATGACAGGCTAGATTATCGAGCCAGTCAAATCAGTTGAAGATTTTCAAAAATTATCTCTTGGTCACCAAATGGCCGATGTGACCATTTAAGGGTTAAACTACTGTAATTTCACAAGTAAAACATTTTATTAAACACCACCCTAGTTTACAAAGGTCAGTAAAACATTTTATTAAATACCACCCTAGCTTACAAAGGTCAACTCAAGTCCAATTGTGTCCAGGATATTCATTGATGTAATATTTATCACAAAAACTCTGCATATTCAGATTGAAATGAGTAATGGCGGTTTGACAAATTAATACAGGGAGGTAACTCATACCGCAGAAGAATAATGTTTACTGATGTGCAAAAGCAATATATCTAAAACACACTATATGATAAAATTGGGTAAAACGTAAGGAAAATTGAAATTTTCTATAAGCGAAGACATTTGCGTGTCAAGGGATTATTTCCTTTACATACCACTGCAATGACTGTCTGAGTTAATACAAGCTTCTAAAATATTTTTCATTCTGCCTACAAATTTGCTTTTCTTTGGCATGCATGGACGACTGCTGAAGTAACTTTTGAGAGAAAAGTTTTAAGGTAAATCTAATGGATATATCAATACATCTTCTATAGTCTTCAAAAGTAGAGTAACTCAATATCAATATCATCTTGCCCAATAACAAACAGATAGTTCAATTTTAAACATGCAACTAAACATTGTGAATTTAATGGGGTTTTTCCATCAACTGTCTAACTGGGGCAAGCCACTACACAATAATTTCAATGGACAATAACTCTGGACCTGCTGAATGTCTTGGAAAAAATTTGACTGAAAGTTGTTGGTGGCCACCAACAACTTTCAGTCAAATTGTTTTCAAAACATTCAGCTGGTCCAGAGTTAAAACCCCATGGGAAATGTAGTCTGTAGAAATTCAGCAGTCAGACAGTTAAACATTTGACAGCATTGTCTTCCATTTCAATCGCTCTAAAACAGCATAAAGTAATATTACATTTGTTACCGACTAATCAGTTTTCATCTAAAACCTCCTTCACAGTAAACATGGCTGTTAAGTACGAAATAGGTTTCAAAATTTATACCAAATACCATTCATGTAATAAGTAACAATTATGTATTACATCCATGGACTATGCAGAGTGGACTGTATTTAATGCAGTCAGTTGTGACTGATCTAAATATATTTTTTGAACATTTGGTACAAACTGCAGAGGTCTCTTTAACATGTTTAATGGGAAAATTTCATCAACATTTAAATTTTTCTCACAGAAAATGTCCATTTGCAGAGCAAGAGAAGACTACTATTTACCACTAAAGACTGGCTCTGTCATTCTAGAGGTAAATTAACAACAAATAATCTCTTGCTCTGCAAATGGACATTCCCCACAAGATGACTGCAAAGGCGGTTTTGTCTGCCTTGAACAATAAAAGGTTAAAGAAATGTGTGCATGCGAATTGTTAAGGTCATCAAACGAATTAAACTAAATATAGAGATGCAGTAATTAGATAATACTCGATTACAAATATGGTTTTAATCATTAGCCAATATCATGCAGCCCTACGAGAACACCTACTAATACTACATTCATATGGTACTATGCATTGAGCTGTACACACAATAGAAATATGTATTTGCACCTGGGTTCAAACGGTCAAACCATATCTTGGTTGACATGTCCATATGTTAAATGTGTGCTAAAATGATAACAAATATATAGAAATTTGTTTTATCCTAAACACCTCACTGGATTCTCTTCCGTCGATAAGCACATGAAAAGGCAGTCACCATTACATAGACGCTCAATGCCCAGCTTTCACGTAATAATAGCTACTATCACATATCAAGGGAACGTCAATACAAATATACACAAAACTCGTTTCTTAGGAGAATCGAACTAACACAATTATAAGCATATAGTGCAGATCCTTAAGAGGAATCCAGTTTAGCAATCAATCATATGATGTCATAATCAACCACGTCACATGTAGGCTGACATCATAATCAATTACATCATGAATGATGCAATTTAGTCCATCATAAATGCTTAATAGTCTGTCAAGTTGTACGAGTTGCATGGCTTTACTATTCAATAAACATTCTGTTGAATATTTTGATACTAATTATGTAACTGCCCGCTGTCGCTGCCATAGGCATAGACAGCATCCAGTCAAATTAATTTCAAAATATTCAACAGCTTACCTGTATAGTTTTCTGGTAATTGAGATTCAGAGAATGCAGGGATCAATTGATCCCAACATGGTCAATGCGTGGGTGGATCTTAGCTAGAGATAGGCAGGGCATACCTAAAACTGGATTCCTCCGTTACCATGTCATATACACCTTGCATCCATGGTGAGGTAATAGTCATGTATTACAAGTCTGTTACTCTCCACCATATACTAGTTTGCTGCTATAAGTTATTGTGGAAACGTCATCCAGTAAGTTATAACTATATCCATTTTCACTGCAAATTCACAGAGATCAACAGAGTTAAATGCTGAATCCTGCTGACTATTCTGAATTGAATTAAACTAAAAGTTGTTGCTGCCTAGAAAGATATTTCTGACAAATTGCTTAGAGAATAATTAGCAGGATCACTCTTATAGATGTAGCACTATACAGGCGCATTATACCACAGATTTTATCTTCCACTGCACGGCGTACACATGGTATGTTTTTGCTCGATACACACACACTAATATACTTTTCAACTGCAGCATTTGGACTTTATGCCCAATCCGGGTCGTCGCTGTCATCGCTCTCATCATCAGATTCAAATTTTCGCTTTCGTTTCTTTGCTTTTTTCTTAATAATAGGTTTTGGTGTGGATTTACGTTCATGGCGGCCACGTTTCCGTTCACTGGACAGATTTTGATAGCGATGTGGTACTCTTGCTGGCGATTGATGGTGAGATCGATGAACCTGTGAAGAAAGCAGTAATCAAACCTTTAATGATAAAGCCGGTCAGAACCTGCCTCTGTTATGGTCTTGTGGAAGGACCATTTACAGGCCAAGTGAATATAATTGCTGAAAATTTACCACTGGAATGACCGGCTCGATAACTGAGCCAGTCATTTCAGTGATAAATTTTCAAAAAGTGTGTGCGTGCGTGTGTGTTATACTGTTGGAGTTTCAGCAACTAGCTTTCCTGGATATACTGGACAGGCGGATGTATGTATGTACAGGATGGACTAATGCAAACAATTTCATCATCCGGTCACGGGCAACTAATTCAGATTGACCTAGATTATGGGTAAACTTTCAATAGGTCTATATGACAAAACATGCCACCAGTATTTATCATCAATCCACATTAGCTCAAATACTGTAGAAAGATTTCAAGGACTCTTCCAAGGTGCTTTACATCAAATACATTTACATTGTATTTAAATAAAGCCGATATTAGATGTCAATAGGATTAGGTATGGTATAAATAGCTCAAACTATGACACAACATGAGAACTAAATAGTGTATTAGTTATTCCAATGGAGAAATTGACAACTGACCAATATTCTTCAGGAACTACACATAGGCCAGAGTGAAAAAGCGATTGCAGCAAGAGAGAGAACTGCAGCATACTCAACAGGTCTGATTTTAAGTCAACAAGCTATTTCAAGGTACAGGCAAGTTCTTGAATATTTTAAAACTAATTTGATTGGTAGATGTTGGCATCTATCCGAGCTCAGTTAAATTAATTTTGAAAGATTCAACAAAATGTTTATTAAATTGTAAATTCCCATAGACATACAATTCAGAGTTATTGTCAGGAGTGTTGACACTATCTTACAGGACATATGTCGTTTGATTGTGATGTCAGCCTGACATATTTTGCTTATGACGTGACAGATTGGATCCATTCATCACAATTATATAGATTTAACCCATTAACACCCATACATCAGTGTTATGAAAAATGGTTTCTGCACTTGTCTTGAGAAATGTCCATTTGCAGACCAAGAGAAGGCTATTTTTGAAGATTTACCACTGGAATGGCTGTCTTGAAAACATTTGAGGGTTAAAAGTTTAAGGGCATTGGTACTCACTGTGGTGGACTGAATAGGTATAGCTGTATGAGGTGTGACTATGGCCGTTGTCGGTGTTGTTCCATCTCCTGACTGGTCTAGTGTTTCTCCCTAGAAATACAGTATCTTACATTCAAGTACAGGTTTATATTCAATAAACACCAGGTAAACCTACATGGCTGTGTAGCTAGTAGATAATACATTAATTAAAGTTAGATGTTAGCATAGATAACACTTTAATAGTCAAATTTGGTCAAGAAAATCTAAATAATTCCTTACTTAATGTCCATTTGCAGGCCAAAAGACTATTTCTGAAAATTGACCACTGGAACGACTAGCTCGGTTATCGAGCCAGGCATGGCTTGGTTATCAGGCATTCTGATTGTCAATCTTCAAGAAATAATCTTCTTTTGGACTGCAAATGGACATTCCTTAAAGGGGATCACAAACAATTAGATTTCAACAAGCATTCTGTAACTATTGCCATGCCCCTTATGGTGGTATAAATCTTTAGAGACTGACAGATCAAAACTCCATTAAAATTGACAGAATCAGCTGAACTCAAACTTGATCTGTAACTTCTCGCCACAAAGCAATATACAAAGTTTCAGTTGTATATGGTGAAGGAGACCGAGTCTTGAAAGCTGATCTGTTTATATTTTATAAGTCGAAAGGTGACATCAGAAATTGACACAAACGCCTGACACGCGAACTTGCTCTGTAATTTCTCATAACAAAGCAATGTACCAATTCTCAGTTGAATATCATGGAAAATTGTCGAAAATGTCTGAAACTCAAACCTGCTCTATAACTCCCTATAATAAAACAGACCAATTCTCAGTTGAATCCCTTTTAGGAGTGCGAGTGTGGAAAACGGATATTTTTTGTATTTCATGTCGAAAGGGGGCATAAAAAAAATGTACGCAAACTCCATGAAAAATGGATGAAAATGTCTGAAACTTGAACTTGCTCTGTAACTCGCTATAATAAAGCAATCTACCAATTCTCAATTGAATACCTTGAAAGTGCGTAAAAAGTGCGGAAAGCTGATAATTTCATATTTCTTAAGTCGAAAGGCGGCATAACTCCATAAAAAAATTGAAGCATATGCCTGAAACTCGATCTTGGTCTGTAACTTCTCATAACAAAGCCATGTACCAATTCTCAGGTGAATGCGTTGAATGACTGTGAAAAAAAAGTGCAGAAACCCAACTGCGATAGACGGAGTGCAAACCTATAGCTCCCCCCCACCCTGGTTTTACCAGTAGGGAACTAATAACAAGAGGCCCAAGGGGCCTGTATCCCTTACCTGGAATTATTGCCCACTGACCATTTGGTCAATCAGGTCCTCTTGAACAAACTTGGCTTACCTCTTTCCCTAGATGATTTTTCATGAGTTTTGAATCGATTTCCCAAGTGGTTTCTGAGATTTTTAAAGGCATTTCCTAAAAGCGGCCAAAATCTAAGATGGCATTTGGCCGATCGGCTTCATTTGAACAAACTTGGATCCCTATGCCCTAAGGATGCTTCCTGCCAAATATAATTGAAATTGGCCTAGTAGTTCTCGAGAAGACATTTTTAATTTCCCATTGCTTTAGTATGGGAGCCTTGGTGGGAAAATAATCCAAGATGGCCGCTAAACCGTTTATCCGACAGTTTCAAAAATGGCAAATTTGAGCTCAGAATACTCAAAAACAAATAAAACCAATTTCGGTCTCAAAATTCATCAAATAACAAAATCCAATAGGGCCTCCAAACGCTACATTCTGATTCGCCGACCATGTTTTTTGATGCTCAACTTCCCGTGAACAAACTTTAATGGCCCTTAGTCCCTCATCATATCTCCCAAATTTCGGCCTGATCCTTTCAGTGGTTCTCGAGTTGTTTTTGGGAAAACTAGGTTATCCAGTCACCCACATTTCCTAAAATAGGCCGAAATACAAGATGGCTGCCAACTAAATTGGCCGATCGGCTTCATTTGAACAAACTTGGATCCCTATGCCCTAAGGATACTTCGTGCCAAATATATATTTTTAATCAGCACAGTGGTTCTTGAGAAGTTGTTTAAAGAAAAAGTTAATGGATGAATGGATGACGGACACCACGGCATAAGCTCACCTGGCCATTCTGGTCCGGTGAGGCCAAAATAAAAATAGTTTTTGTTTCCGGTAAACCGCCAGGGTGAACTTTTTGGCCTATATGACCTGGCCGGAAACAAATTATTATTTTTTCTCCCCAATGTGTGATATTTCCATGACACCGTTAGCTTGTGAAAATCGCGTTGTTAGCAATTTAAAAAAACATTTTTAATGCATCTCTACTATGAGATAAGAAAAGAGACCCACTTTCCAATATATTTTGCCTCAAAATCGCTAACATAGATGCTATATATCGCTAAACTGTCAAAATGCGTGTAAAACAGTCTTGGCGTGATTAAATACCTTCCTTATAAATATATTTTAAGACCAAATTTATGTACCAAACAACAAGCACGGGAGAAAATGCGCATCAATTTTGTAACGCTGATCAACATTAAATGTTCCAAATTCAATTATTACGAACGACAATATAGCCGAGCCAGCGGTTCTTGAGATGGGAGGCACCATGTTCTCGAGAGATATTATACGCCAACGGGATTTTATCAAACGGGTACCCGTTTTTTAAGATCAGGATAATACTCAGTTCCTATCGCGCAATGATAATATATAGATATTCCCGAGTTCCGAGTCCCCGATTCCAGAATATTTATATCCGAGTACTTGCTCTAAAATAAACTCTTCAATTGGAGGCGAATCATGTGATTTGTATTTTTTCGCGACGCCATTTTATATCAAATTGTGGATTAATTTTGATGTAATAAACGAGCTTTATTAAAGGATACGCAATATTTAGGCGCTCAAATCAAATAATTTCACTTCCCCGGTGATGTTTTGAGGTATACATTAAACGTACACGGTGGGAATTCTTACGGGAGAAAATACGTTGAATTTCCGTGGTATCAATTTTAGAACTTTTTTGGGAAAGCTCTAATATAAGCCCACCCCCTTTCCTCAGAGATGTTTGGTTGGAAATTGAACACCTCTTGTCCTAATAGAAGCCTAGGCTATTACTGAGCGAAATACAGTATTCCGTGATCCGACCCGTTTTTGTGTTTTAAACGGCGTTTGTAATTCCCAATCGGTAACAGCCTCTGATTCTACTACTGGTAGTAATATTTCATTGATAAATTTTGATTCCCTGATGGGCATTTCCGATCAGAACCAATCAGACTATTTGTGACACTACATCATGGAAATACGTCATTACAAATGTTATTGCGTTTGGAACACTTCCTCTATACATACCGCTACTGCGTTTCTATTGGCCACTACGGTAATGCGCATGAAAACTATCCAATCACGAGCGAAGAACAATATATACTCTGCTTAATGCGCAACACCCTGTTTACATTAGTTCTTCACGGCGGATACAGCGAAAGATATGAATTGTAATCTGCAAAGTCAATGACGATGGAAACTAAAGATATTTCTCCAACTACAGAGTGATTCATTATCATATAAAAATATTCCCTTCTTACCTCATCTTCCCCAACTGCTATCGTACCATGATCTCCTCGTTCATTAGGTACACGGCTAGCAAATGGCATCGGCGTTTGACCGCTTGCAATCTGAGCATCATCATCTTCATCTGGAGGATCTATGCTCAACATTAACTGCTTGAACTGAAAATGTTTCACAAAAATCTTCACTCAAACATAAAACACGCACACACATATCAGCCTCTATAGAAAGACTATTTGAGTAAATTCCACAACTTCTGCAAGTGGATTTGATTATAAATGTAACTAGTTAGTAAACACTTTTATCCGGTTGTCTTAATACTTAGTACTCAAAATTGGGCCCCTTATGTGGCTCAAACAGTTTAGATGGATCCATTTCTACCTGTGACCTGCCCATATCTATCTACCCTCCGCCAACTTTGCATGTGTGACTGATTTGATTTTAACACCGTAAATACCAAAATTCCCAGAAATTCAAATTAAAGGACTAAATTAACCCTTTAATGACAAAATTTGCTCAATAAATTTAAATATTTACTTATTGAATGTCTATTTGCAGGCCAAGAGAACTGTTTTTGGAAATTTACCACTGTAATGACTGGCTCAGTTACCGAGCAGGGCATTTCAGTGGTAAATTTTCAAAAATAGTCTTCTCATGGCCTGTAACTGGACATTACTCGAAACCACTACAGAGGCCGGTTTCGTCACGAAAGGGTTAAAGCAAGCTATTAAAATTTGAAATTAATTAAAATTTTTCAGCAAAATGTTTATTAAATTGTAAATTCATCCGAGACATACAACTTGTACACTAGAGACAACAGACTTTTCAATTTTCATGAAGGAGCTATATAACATGATTGTGATGTTAGCTAATATGTGACAACTGACTTATGATGTCCGATAATTAAGCGACAGATTGGATTCCTCCAATGCCCCCCCCCCCCAACCAGGTAGCTAAAACAGAGACTGATGTGAATTAATCATCTAACATACAAGCCGGACAAAACCAGCTTCTGCAGTGGTTTTGAGAAATGTCTATCTGCAGACCAAGAGAAGACTATTTTAGAAAATTTATCACTGGTATGACTGGCTTGATAACCAAGCCAGTCATTCCTGTGGTAAATTTTCAAATAATAATCTCTTGGTCTGTAAATGCACATTTTCTCTGAGAAAATTGAAATTTTCAGTACTAAATTTGAGTATTAATTATGATCTTACGTCTATGAATTCCTCAATAATTGCCCGCTTCGTTTCGTCTGTTTGTTCTTTATGGTGAGTATCATCATTTCTCAACATCTCTAACGCTTGAGTGGGATTGAAAGCAATTATCACTTTACGTGTCACTGGCTTATCCCAAACCTTTGCAGACTCTGTTGGTGAATAGCGACTGGTTTTGCTGTAGAAACACACAAGACATATAATCAGATTCCTAACAAACAAAAGGTGCATATGAGTAACCTTTATTGGACAAGCGGGTCAAAACCGGCCTCTGTAGTGGTCTTGAAGATTGAGGATTGTCCATTTACAAGCTAAGAAGACTTTTTAAGAATTTACCACTGCAGTGACTGGCTCAGTTATCTGCACATGACCAATCAACAAGCAAATATTTCGTTTTATTGACCAAATTTGAACATTGAAGGGTTAATGGTCAAGCGGCTTAACCATTAAAGGGTCAGAGTAATTCTTGTTTGTCTACTTCATTGACATTTCAGTAACTTGTACATTTATACACAAGGAGGCCGTGTAAACCAGAGGTCCCAGGTTCGTAGCTCAGTATGCACTGTCACATGATCATTGGAAACGTAAAGTTTCAGGTTGTTTTTTGAGTGAAATACCTGTCATCCAAGTTAACTGGTTGACAAATCAACCAATCCGGTTCACATGAACGCAAACTTGGTTCAGTTAGTTCTGTGGATGCCATTTCTTGAGAGCTACGTGAATTGGCTAGTATTTTCTGAGAAATTCTTTACAAAAATAATAAAATCTTAGATGGCCATACTTGTCAGTGAAGCCGTACAGCTCCTTGAGATGTTGCTTCAGTACCAACAGTAAAACACAGCCTTGAGAGATACGTAGCACATCTTTTATAGAGGTTGTATCTTCAGGTATTCGTGCTGCAATGAAAACAGAAACGCTGAGCTGAATATGAAAACAGAAACGCTGAGCTGCATATGAACGAAGCAAGAGAAATATGTCTGCGTTAACATATTAAAGTTGCACTGTAATAAAACTAAATGATATAAATTAAATGTTCTAACCCCCAACCCCTCTTGCAATAGCAGGCATCTTTAGTGGGATTACATACTTACACTACTTTGGAAAGATGTATGCACGGATGAAAGGGGACAATGATTATGAACAAGCATTTTGTAATGTCCCCTACCTGGTGATATAAATCTTTAGAGATTAACAGTCAAAAACTCCATTAAAAATTGACAGAAGCAGCTGAAACTCGAACTTGATCTGTAACTTCTCATAACAAAGTAATAAACCCAGTTTCAGTTATATATGGTGAACGAGAACGAAAAAGTCTTGAAAGCTGATATGTTTGTATTTCATAAGTCGAAAGGGGACATAACTCAATTTTACCAGTAGGGGACTAATAACAAGAGGCCAAAGGGGAGTGCATCGTTCAGCTGGAACAGCCATTTCAACTAGAAAGGCCATTGCCTATAAGTAGAACCCTACGGTTTTGGCCAAAATTGCAAAAAGAGGAACAAGGATGTATCCTACAAAATTTGGTTACAATTGGTTCAGTGGTTTTCAGACATTTTAAATTTCCCATTGGATTACTACGATCTCAGAGAAGAAAAAATCCAAGATGGCTACCAAACCGGTTTATCTGATAGTTTTGCAAGAGAAAATTTGAAATCACCATACCCAAACAAGAATTCCGCGGCATTAAATGACTCGCCTTGTCCCCTGTTTGTCACAGTGGCATTGACCTTGTGACCTCCAAGTTATCATGCTGCTTCCTAACATTATAGGTAATCATATATTCAAGCTTATTATAACCAATTCTGAAATATAAATGATTTGCTTAATGGAAAAACTTAAAGGTTGAAAAAGCAGAGATTAAATAGGAATATTAGACTTGCCTTGACCTTTGACCTAGTGACTCAAAAAAGCATCCACTTTTGTTTCTGGGACAGCTGAGGTAGGCCATAGTACATCTGTTAAGTATTAATAATTCTTGTAGAAACAAACGCGTACTTTTTTTATTCTACTTCGAATAATACTTACCAGATGTACTATTATGATAAACTCTGGATTTTGACAGCCAGGAAACTCTGGTGGGCAGAGGTGAGGCTCGAAACAGCACTCAACTACCAGCCGAAGGAGGTTGTGAAGAGACTGAGAACCCCAACATACGCTTGGGTCCCGCCATCCGACTCATAGAATGCTAAATTTCCATGGTCTAGACCGCGCTACCCACCCCAAACACACACCCCCCCAACACCCCTCATTTGTCTGCACAAATTCCGAGGGCTGTCAAAAGGGAGGCAACACCTACCAGACCCGTGTCAGCCGCACGTCTTATCTAGTGCAGTCCAGGAGAGTGCAAAGAAGATACTACAATTGCTAATTTATGAAAGAAATATCAATAATTTGTTTAGATTTTCAAATTGGAATGAGTCTATTGTCTGTTACAATGAATAAATATAGTCAAGAATCAGACCTTCCACTTAATCAGTCCGGAAATTCAACTGTAAGCTAACACTAATATAACAATTATTATTATTATTAGTCACTTAAACTAAGAAACACTCACCATTCTTGGTCTTTCTTGTTCATCGTAGGAGCTCGCCCATCCACGGTTGCTCACTGGTCATATCCATCACCTGTGTCAGAGTTGGGAGTGGTTGGATGTGGCCTAACTAACATTCAATAAATCGGCTACCGGATTTAGTGCACTGGAGATATCGAGAACGTAGAAATTAGTAAATGATGACTCAACAGGCTATTGTGCTACAGACATCACCTCCTCTAATGAGACACCCTCATACAGGGTCGCTGCTGCTGCTAGTGCTCAGCCTTGATGGGCATTTGCGCATTCAATCTGCTTTCCGGTTGCGATTTTGTGCAACATCTCAATAGCATCAACTATCCAACGAGGAAGTGTCTTTTGAGGCGTGAAGATGAGGAGCTTTGAGACAAAGCCACAGAGATTTCGGGTCGTCTCCACTTCTCTGCAAGTTTCTTATACATTTTCAGACATCTGACAGGACACCAAGCCGAAGAGCTTGGGTCATGCCTAACTAAACTTGGCAAATTGATCGGCTGTCCTGAATATTTACGTGACTGATTCTTTGCCAGGAAACAAGACGTGGTAGTAGTCTTAAACCTTCAGCCGTAACAACAAAACGGTCTTGTTCGGCAGAAAGCGTATGAATCTCGGTTCTCCTTCTAGCCATAGCTGCTGCAACCAAGAAAACTGACTTAATAGTTAACAGTTTAATATCTATAGATCTAATTGGTTCAAAGGGAGCATGCCCAAAAACTTGTAGAACAAGAGATAGATTCCATGCTGGGATAGGAATTGGTTGTCTAGGTCCCAGACTGCATATTCCTTTAATAGCTTCATTTAGTGTCACTCTCCACTCTTACAGAGGCCAGACTGGGAACGACTGAAGCTAAAGCAGACTTATATGCTGCTAGGGTTGACGGTACAAGTTTGTCAACCTCGTATAAATGAGATAAAATCCGCTACTTATTGAACGGCTGCAGAAAAGGGATTAATATTTCTCCCCTTAAACTACTCTGCAAACTTGTTGATTCTATAATTATATGTTCTGGTGGTTGCTGCCTTCTAGCTGAAGCGACAAACTTCGCTACTTGCTCAGAAAAGTCACTCTCAATTGCTCGCTGCTTGAACCCATCCATGCAGTGAATTGGAACATTTCCGGTCTGTCGTGGTGATACAGATCCTTGTTCTGAAAAATCAGGTCCCTTGTGTCTGGAAGAGGGATCGGATTGCAGACCAGAAGGTCCAGCTGATCTGTAAACCATGATTGGCCTGGCCAATGAGGAGCGATCAGTAGTACTTGGCATGTGCCCTCTCTTATCTTTGCCAGAACTTTTTTGGGATGAGAATTGTTGGAGGATCCACATAAGTGTACATTCCTTTCCAGCTTATTGCCAGTGCGTCTACTGCTAAGGCTAGTATTTCTGGGATCGGAGACACATATGATCATCTTTGCGTTTCCTTTCACCACAAATAGATCCACATTTGGAATATGAAAATAAGCATCCTTCAGAACTATCGACACTGCCCACATGCCCTTTCTCAGCCCTGTCATCACTGCTGCTACCATTTCCAGCTGAAAATTTGGTGAAAGAATGAATTTGTTCAGCGGTTTGAGGTTGAGAATCCATCTCCAATCTCCGGTACGTTTCGGAACGAGGAAAATCATCGAATAGAAGCCAAGGGAGGATTGATTGCGGACTAAATGAATCGCATTCTTCCAAAGAAGATCCCTCGATTTCTGTGCAAATGACCTCTAAACGATCGGTCTCCCTTGGAGGTTAACGGAACTAACGATTGACGGATGAGCCAGTCCGGTTCGTAACCGTTTCTTAACCAATGACAGACTAAATAGTCTTGCACGACATGTTCCCAATAGTTTGAGAACAGTTGAAGTCTGCCTCCGGCGGTAGGACTCTGCACACAGCTCGCGGTCGATGTTGTGTGACAAGATGTTAATTCACTTTGGTGAAGATTCCCGAAATCTGTCAGGACCGTGCCCCCACGCAGCTTCTTAGAATATGATGGCCCGGAACCACCACCCCGGTTATCCTTACAGTAACCGTTGCGGTCTCTTATTAGAGAATTTGTACGAAGACGACCTGCCAGGTCCCTGTGAACCAGATGCCTGATGGCCATCAAGGCCAGACGGACGGAAGGGTGATCTCTGCCGCTGTCGCTTGTAGGACTGTTGCGGCCGACTTGCTAACTACTTCCTGCTCAGCAACCATTAACGTAAGGTTGGAGAGAGCTTGTCGCGTCGGGCTGCCGAACAAGCCGGACCAATGAAGGGTGCAGAAGATAACGCAGCCCTCATCTCTGGTCCTGGTTCCACGCAATCGAGAACCATTCTACTCCTTTCTGCCAATGATCTGGTGGTCACCCTCGCCAGGCAATCCTGAGATAGGCGCATGGTGTGCTGGACAACTCCGGGAGCAGCCTCTGGCACTACCCCCACCTTCCACCGCGCAGGTCAGCATCCTCATTGAAGGCATTCTTATTTGCCTGAGAAACCAATGATGGAGAACGACTCTTAGATTTCCCAGCCAACAGCCTATTCAGGGCCTCACGTTCCTTAACTGACAGGCGAGGAATGCGGGCGTACTGATAGTAGGCCTGCTCCGGAAAATGGACCCTACCCCTAATCCCCTTAGGGGCATTCAGGAGAGTATACTCCGGCTGAACCAGACGGTATGCCCAACATGTCAGAAGACTGAGTATCCATAGGCAGAGTAGGCATGGCCGAAGAGCCACTTGATAGAGCGCTAGCCGCACACTCTGACATCCGCTCCATCGCTGGATTACGCTGAGACCCTTGGTCTGATGCCAACCCAAGATGGTCGGACATCCAGGCAAGGACCTGCACCCACTCAGCCGCCGTTCAGAACGAGGATTCGTCCATTAAAGGACTGCCATTCTCGTCTTCCTTCTCACCATTGGATGAGAAGGTTGCCGACGATCCCGGCTGAGAGCTCAAGACCCTGCTTCCAATTCGAAGGGAGTCCATCCGGCAAACCCGACCGGACAACCGATTGGTTGTCCTGCACGTAACCGTGGACTGGAGACTCAAACATGGCCTTAAACTGGGCCGCCCAGACACCCAAGGCATACACTCATACAGCCGATCATCCAGGCCTCTGAAGGATGCTTGATCGACCTTGGCCGCCTTGTCCTTTGTGATCCTCTCCACTTGTGCACGACGTTCACCATCAAACCTGGACACCAACCACCCAACACGTCACAGGAGGAACCCACTTTATATTGGAACAGGCGACACAGTAATGACCTGCAAACTTCCACTTCATAAAGCGATTGCAGCGGGAACAGAGAGTATCCGGAGGGGCCCCTGCACCTTGATCGTCTGTGAACACAGAATAAAAATTTAAATGCTGAACATGGCCACATGTAGACGAGCACAATGCACACTATCTTGATTGCAATCATTGATTACTTAAAGAACATTAACTTTCTGTTAAATTAACGTTAATCAAGATTTAGACAGGAAAATATTTGAAACCTTTTTGAGTGAAAATTTTATAAACACAATCTGGAGACTAACTATCATTAAGAAATCCAAGAAATTAAGACCGATCGCTACAAACAGCCTCGACAATGAAGCGAGAGCCAAATAACCGGCTTAAACTGAATGCATAGATACGGCCAAACAAAACACATTAATCATGGGCGCCGCTATCTTGGCTAAGGGCGCATCCATCTTGAAAGGAACCGAGTCGCAAGAGAAATTAACCGAGTACCCGGATAAGATTAAAACGCTAACGGGTAACGGAGCGACTCCAACAATGGCTACCATTTTAAAACAATGTGTCAATTTAAGGAAACTTCAAACAGCAATTACGGCACGAATCTACAAATTCTAGATTGATACAACCTGCCTCTGCGACGATTTTCCCTTTCCTTCCATTATGCCAGCAATGAATCAAACAGATACGGCTTAGCCTAAAAAATTTAGATATTTGAGAAAGCTTCAAAACACGACTAGTTTGGAACGCAAAATAGATGAATCTGACTGTTCTGGGGAAATGACTCGGTACCTGGAGGCTATGGTAATTACCGGACACAGTATGGGTAGGACCATGGAGAGTGCAGAGTTTTAATTGTTTATTTTGAGCTAGACTAGATAATAGACATTATCAGTATATCTGTTAAGTATTATTCGAAGTAGAACTCCGTGTCACCATCCTGGATCGTCTTGGCAATAAGAAACCATGTACCCAAGTTGTGTTCCATTAGGGCCAAGCAATCCCAAAAACATAATATGATAAGATTTGCTACACCTAAAAACCTAACATTGGAAAAAGTTTTGTAGAGGTCAGAATGACCTTGAACTTCGATGTTGTGGCTTCATTGCCAGCATGCTGCTTCCTAACATTATAGGTAACAATGTATCCAAGTTTAGTTCCAACAGAATTAACCAATCCTGAATGATAAGCCATGAAGCTCTGCAAAAACTTAACACTGAAAGTTTTGTATCAAGCTCAGTGACCATGACATTTGACCGTGTGACCTCAGTATCATCATGCTGCTTCCTGACAGTAGTGACAACCACATAGCCAAGTTTAGTCGCAATAGGATTAATTGATCCTGAAATATAAGCTGAGAATGCAAAAACTTAACATTGTTGACATCGTCGTCGTCGTCGGAAGTGACACATGTCTCGCTTTCTGCTTTGCAGGCAAGACAAAAACCTAAACAAAACCTATTTTGGCTAAATCCATCAAATTAGATGGACTGCATCCCACAAGGAGCCCTTTAGTTTTTCCACATATGTGGCAGTGCTGCAAAATAAGAATTTCTTAAAATAGTATACCCCTTGATATATCAAAAGAACACTGAAAACAACTTTAACATTCTTCTAATTCTTGGTCCACAATAAAATAAGTCCAAACCACATAAAAATATGGAAACAATTTGACAAGCCGTTACCTTATGATGGAGTTGGGATGCAATGATGACATAGAACATATCTGTATAGTTTTATTGTGATCAGGTAAGTCCTTGATGAACTACATGTTCATTGAAATAACATCTACCTAATTCTTGGGGCAAAATAAGCTAAGACCAAACTACATAACAAGAGGCCCACAGCGTCTGTATCACTCACCTGGAATTACTGGCCACTGGCACAACCGAACAAAACGGGATGACCACATGATAAATTTACCAATCAAATTTCTGTGAAGAAGGTTTAGCCAAGTTTGATTAAAATTGGGCCAGTGGTTAATAAGCAAGTCTTTTTATGATTTTCTCAGAAATTTGCAGAAGATACAATATGTCCACCAAAACGCTACATTTTGATTGACTTATGGCGGACATGTTTTTTTGACATAAACTTTCCATGGACACATATTAATGGCGATTCGGCCCTAATCGTATCTGCAAAATTTTGGCCCGATCCATTCAGCGGCTCTTGAGGTCGTTTTCGCTGAACCACTTGGAAATAAGAAAATTTACCAAATTTCTTTTTCACGAGTGAGATGACATACTTACATCCCTAACACTCTTGATATACTAGTATATCGGCTCTAAGTTCAATAATATTCAGAATTATAAACGGTTAGGTGCCCCTAATGGGCAGGTGGATGTACACAGTCATGCACATGAGACCCGACCTACTGCGCATGCGCATACTGTTACTTCCGTTACTAAACATTGGCTGACATAGAAGCAACTATTCAAATTACCAGGCATCCGTGGGGTGGAAAGACCGGGATCCTGTTAGGGAGGCGAGTATGTCATCCCACTCGTGAAAAAGAAATTGGGTAAATTTTCTTATTTTAGTTACCTCCCTAACACTCTTGATAAAAGCCAGAATTTGAAGGTCAATTTGGCAGGAGGGAGGCAAGGTCCTGAAAACCAGCACACCCTCGAAGAGACTAGCTCATTGAATTTTCAAGAGATTTAAAAACATCTGAAATTGTATCAGAAAACACAACCAGGAATAGAATTTTGCATCGGATAATCGACCGATGAAGAGAGATTGATCAAAAAACAAATGCGCGCCCCCCCCCCCTCCCTTTCTGAGGAAGGTTAGGAAAAAACGCTGCTCTAAATGACTATCACGTTCTCTAATACTTGATGAAAAGTATTACTAGACATTGGAAAAAGAAGAATTGCTTCATTTTCAAAAAACTTTCTGAAAGAACCACAATTAAGAGACATTAACCATCACCATATTAAAAATAAAAAATATGACACCATCACCAAGACAAAAAACAAAATGGTCACATATACTGACCTCTGATGTCATGGCCGTGGCACTCATCTCTTCCCCCACCGGATGAAGAGAATTGTACCAGCTAATAGTAGGGATACCCTACCAACAATTGTGATATTTGTAAATAGCAGAGGAGGAAAACTAATTACAAATATATACGTCATATATACTACATTATTTATTTTCTGAGGATTGAGACGGCGAGCGGGTTAGAAGTGTCACGAAGGTAATGGTCGGTAAAACTTGATTCACAGTGCCACTGGGCTACTGACTTAATCTCTTCAATAGAAACACCATTAAATAATGCCGTGGAAGTTACCACACCACGGACACTATGAGCCTTGGCTCTATCTACTTGGATTCCAGTGGCTGTCTTATGACAGAATTGAATACATTCTACTATCCATCTGGAAATACTGTCTCTTGACGCCATACCACGGGGTTCAATATATGACAACCATAGGGAACGTCGGTCCGTCCGCCAAACCTGAGATCTTCTCTTGTACCTATTTAAAGAACAGACAGGACACCATGCTTTAGCACCAGGATCATATCTGGTTAAGGCAGGTAAAATAATAGGTCGACCTGGATATTTTAAAGATTGATTCTTAGCCAAGAAATTCAATCTTGGTAGAAGCTTAAGGCCTTCACCTGTAACTATATAACGGGCAGGTTCAGCAGACAAGGCATGAATTTCACTCCTGCGTCTGGCTGATGCTACCGCAACTAAAAATACAGTTTTAAGTGTCAATAATTTTGCAGATATAGCACTAAGTGGTTCAAAAGGTTTATCACTCAAAACTTGAAGAACCAGAGAAAGACTCCATGACGGTGTCAGTGGAGGATTTCTCGGTCTGAGATTGCCCATACCTTTAATAAGAGTATTTAAAACACTTATTTCATCACTTCCCCTCTTTGCCAAGCAAGGGATAACAGTCATTAATGCTGATTTGTATCCAGCAATAGAATTAGGCTCAAGACTATAGGCATCAAACAGGTGACAGAGAAAATCAGCTACTACCTGAATAGATGCTTCCATGGGATTGATACATCTCAAAGCACCAATCTGCAAATCTGTTGATTTTATAATTATATGCTCTGGAGGTTGACCCCCTTCTGGCTCTGGCCATGAAATTGGCTGCTTGCTCAGAAAAGCCCTCCTTAATCGCGCATTTTTTGACAGCATCCATGCAGTCAATTGAAACATTGACAGATTGTTGTGAAGGGTCTTGCCCTGGAAGATAATATTGTCCATCAGAGGCAGAGGAACCGGATTACAAACCAGAAGGTCCAGCAGATCCGTAAACCATGATCGGCTTGGCCAATTCGGGGCGATCAGAAGTACTTGGCATTTCTCCTGCTTGATCTTCTGAAGAATCCTTGGAATCAGGATTGTTGGAGGGTATGCGTATGCATACATTCCCTTCCAACTGATAGCTAGCGCATCTATTGCGATAGCGCTTGGATCTGGAATCGGAGAAACGTACATCATCATCTTCGCATTCTTCTTCATTGCGAACAAATCTATGTTGCGCTTTCCCCAATGATTGAACAGGTGATCCGCCACACATTGATTTAGTTGCCATTCCGTAGGCAGAATGCTCATCCTTCGGCTCAATGAGTCTAACAGATTCAGCCTTCCCGGAATATGAACTGCTTTCAAGGTGATCATATGATCCATGCACCAGCAAAGCAGCTTCCATGTCATCATACAGAGACTGGGCGACTTCGTTCCGCCCTGCGGTTTATGTAACTCACTACTGTAGAGTTGTCTGAACGTATCATCACAAATTTTCCCTCCACTTCTTTTAAGAAGTGTTCCAGGCCTAGAATTACAGCCCGTAATTCTAGCATGTTGATATGTTCCTTTAAAAGTTCCAGATTACAAAGCCCTGATATAGTGGCTTCTTCCAGGCAAGCTCCCCCTCCCTCCATCGATGCATCCGTAAACATCGTTACTTGAGGATGGGGAGGGGTCAGCATGACCCCCGCCAGGAGATTTCCTCTCTCCATCCACTAATGAAGGTGATGAATGAGAGGGTCCAACACCTGAATGTGCGAGTCCAGTGATCCTGAACTCTGCGTCCACTGAGTCATGAGAAGCAATTGAATCGGCCGCCTGCGTAAGGGTGTCTGAGGAATGACTGGTTCCATTGAAACCATCAGACCTAACATTCTCAGATCGACTCGTACTAGAATATAACGACTGTTGCAAACCAACTGAATGCACAAGATTTTCCACCGCCTCCTGGGATGGATAAACATATCCTATCTCCAGATCAAAGAACATACCCAGGTAAACAAACCTCTGGGATGGAGTCAGCTCTGATTTCTGAAAGTTGATTATCCAGCCTAAATCTGTCAGAGTTTTCAAAACTATCTCCAGATTTGCTGTCAAACTTTCTGGGTTGTGTGCTTTCAGCAACCAGTTGTCTATGTAAGTGTGAACAGCTATATTTCTCTTGCAGAGGTATGCCGTGATAGCAAGTACCACTCGAGTGAAGACCCTTGGAGCCGTCGAGATGCAGAATGGAAGAACTTTGAATTCCCACTGCCATCCCTGAAAAGCAAATCTCAGGAACCGATGAAAACTCCTTGCAATTGGAATGTGGAAATAAGCATCCTTGAGATCTATTGATCCTGTCCACATCCCCTTCTCTAACCCAAACAACACCGATCTTACTGTTTCCATTTTGAAACTCTGTGTGTCTAAACTTGTTTAGAGGTTTACGGTTGAGAATTGGACTCCACCCCCCCCCCAACCCCCGGTGTTTTTTGTCACAAGAAACACGGTTGAACAGACGCCCAGGCAATCTTGCGCCGGTTGAATTGCTTCCTTTAGAATTAGAGATTCTATCGCCTCTTCTATGCACAACCGCTTGTCTGGATCTCTTGGAATTTGAGTCCAGACCGGTACCAGAGACAGATGCAACGGCGGACCTCATCCATTCTGGACCGCATCCGTGCGAAAGCCATTGCAAGACCAAGCGGTCCTGAATTAACCGCTCCCACTTCTGAATGTGGCAAGTCAAACGACCTCCCACTGGTGCACCTAGGGTTGATGGGGTGCCCATAAATTTTAGAAGTGGGAGTGTCTCTGGTACGAGTGACAACACCCGAGTGGTACTTGTGGTAACCGGAATTTTTTTTAGCCCATCAGGCCCCACACGCCGCGACCAGCGCCACGGTGCGCAGGCTGCGCTTGGGGCGCCGGCCGACGTACAACAGCACGCTGCTGCTGGCGCGGCTGACGCGGCTGACGCGGTCTCTGAACCCGGCCGGCCTGCTGGCCTCTGACAATGCCAGCACCGCCATGAGCGTACTGCTATCGAGCAGACGAGGGCTGAACACGCACGTGTTCTCTGCGCAGCGCTTCAACCTGTCCGCGCAGCGCCCTCTGGTTGGTCACCAAAGTCACTGTCTCTTGGAGGTGCAGACAACCTTCACCTCCAAAGAGAACAGGGCCCGCCATCGGCGCTTGCAACAAGCGCGACTTGAACTCCTGAGACGGGCACAAATTGTCCAACGCAAAAGTGCGCCTCGTTCTCAGCGCCTTTGTGACTGACCTAGTCAGACAGTCCAACGACAGGTTGATGCCATCCTGGATGGCTCGATGGACTGTCACAGGACCAGGCTGTTGCTGCACAGAAGCTGCTACAACCCCAGATAGGAGCTGACACATGAGACAGCGCACTAATCGCTGCTCGTGAGCTCTCCTTGGTGTCGCGTAAGGTGGCATTAGCCGAGCGCATAGCGCCCAAGCACAACGCTCCCGTGTTCGCATGGGAACCCGGCCGCGTATCTTCTCCCAGAGCGGTGCGGTCGTCTGCGCTCGGTCTGGGCTCTAGGCCATATCGAGCATACTGACTAGCAGTAACCCGACATTGCCTAGCAACCTTTCGGTCTAATCGACTCCTCTGCCGCCGAGAACATATCTAAGATATGTTCAGCATACGGCAGAGACAGAGTCGTGTTGGCCAACGGCTTTGCCTGTAACCATGCCCGAGGGTTACCGGCGGCCGTTTTGTCAACGGAGAGCTCTCAGACCAGTCTTCATCCGTGGTTACCTGCGAATTGCCGACGAGCAGCAGGCCCTCGTCATCCTCAATGGAATTCGGAGGTAGGGCCGAGGAGGCTATAGACGAACCCGGCTGCCCAGGGAATGCATACGGGCCCACAAGGGCTGGCATAACCTTCTCCATATACTGACCGGGCATCAAGGTCGCGCATGTGTGTGGGGTATCATGCACACCAGCGTGGCCCGGGTCATCCGTATTAGATTCCACGCATAAGCGTGGAATCTTATACGTGCGTCCGTCCGCTCCAAACCCGCCCACAGGCTGAATCATGAAACCTGCTCCCGAGGGAACAGTGCCATAGGTGCGAGCGGCCGCCCTCCCCATGACAGGAGTGTAGACGCTCGCATCCATGTCTTCATGACCATTACGTGGACCGAGCAGGTAGTCTTCATCATCTTCCTGGTTAGGAAAGTTAGACTCTGGGTTAGCAAGAAAAACTAACCCCAACTGACCAGAATGCCCAAAAGCAGATGATGAGGGTATTCCGCGAGTGATCGTGGTCAGACCGGCCGGTCGGGTACCGCCTGATGCTGCTCGCACCGCTGGATCACCAGAAGATGCGAATATTAAGCCTGGGCCCAAGACGGCCGCCTCTGGATCACTAAACACTTTGTCCGAGCTAGTAGGGCATGATCCAGGGACGGGGGCTACCTGCACTGAGGTCGATGCGCAGGAAGTTGAACACCTGTGCCTGGCAACATGCCGCGAAGCATGTCAGGCATCAGATCTTTCAAAGTCCTGCATATCTCACCCATTAACTCAACCTTGAAGGCCTCAGGTTGAAAGGCCTCGAGCTCACCCTTCTCAGAGGCCTTGTTCTTACCCTCCTTCTTTGCCTTCTTGCCCTCCTCAGCCATCAGCTTAGACTGAAAAGCAGAGTTCAGATCTACCCCCCCCCCCACACCATTTTAAAAATGACACGTTTGTTAGACAGCCTACAAACTGCACAAAGATGGCAAGGGTGGGGGAAGCATCTAGCCTTCATGGGCTTAAAGCATGATGGACATGACTTCTGAAAGGGAAAGCATACGAAGACAATGAGTATTAAAGTTTGCAAAACTGTGTTATTTGACTATTAGTACAAAACAAGAACAAACTCGAGAGAAGACATCCACTTTTATCACAGACAACCCTGACGGGACAGCTGACTTCTCTAGTTAATAATAACCGATCACAACCAGGATCCCAAATTAAGAATGAGAGAGAGAAAGATTATTGTACTATCTAGATATCTCTCCGCATTCATACTAAAGGGCGATAAAAACATCAAAAAGATTTCTCTAAACTAAGATTATGACTTCAAGGAAAGAGAAAAAACTCTGGTTGTTTATGACATAAAACCTCAATGCAACAGCTCCTTCAAGGAGAGGGGACATCAGAAATGAATGCAAGAAATATCTAGAGACTAAAGACATTCATTACTCCCGAATAATATGATATTAAATTATATATATATATTCGAGAACCCATGCACACACAAGAGAGAATACACTGCAATAACAAATGGCAGCAGAAATTTGTGAATATTTTCAAACAATTATGTGCCATAACTAATAAACTCCCTTAGCCTGAGCACAGGCAAAACCATCCTCTTGCGCAGGAGAATAAGAAAATTTATCAAATTTCTTTTTCACGAGTGAGATGACATACTTACCTCCCTAACACTCTTGATATACTAGTATATCGGCTCTAAATTCAGTAATATTCAGAATTATAAAAAGTTATGTGCCCCTAATGGGCAGGTGGAAGTACACAGACATGCACATGACAGAACCCACCCACTGCGCATACCGGTACTTCCGTTACTAAATATTGGCTGACATAGAAGCAACTATTCAAATAACCAAAGGACCAGGTCTCCGTGGGGTGGCGAGGCCGGGATCCTGTTAGGGAGGTAAGTATGCCATCTCACTCGTGAAAAAGAAATTTGATAAATTTTCTTATTTCACATCATTAGAACATACTTACCTCCCTAACACTCTTGATAAAAACCAGAATTTGAAAGTAAATTTGGTGGGAGGGAGGCAAGGTCCTGAAAACCAGCACACACTCGAAGAGACTAGGCTCTTTGAATTTTCAAGAGATTTAAAACATCTGAAATTGTGACTGAAATACAACCAGGAAGAGAATTTTGCATCGGATAATCGACCGATGAAGAGAGATTGATCAAAAGGCAAATGCGCTCACCCTCCCCCCACCCCCACCCCCTCTTTCTGAGGAAGGTTAGGAAAAAACACTAAATGACTAGTACGTTCTCTAACACTTAATGAAAAGTATTACTAGACATTGGAAAAAGAAGAATTGCTTCAATTTCAAAACTCTCTGAAAAAACCCACAATCAAGAGACATTAACCATCACCATATTAAACAAAAAATGGCACCTTCACCAAGACAAAAAACAAAATGGTCATATATACTGACCTCTGATGTCTGGGACGCGGCACTCATCTCTTCCCCCACTGGGTGAACAGAATTGTACCAGCCAATAGTAGGTGTGATATTTGTAAATAGCAGAGGAAACTAATTACAAATATAAACCTCTACATTATTTTATTTTCTGAGGACTGAAACGGCGAGCGGGTTAGAAGTATCATGAAAGTAATGGTCGGTAAAACTTGATTCACAGTGCCACTGGGCTACTGACAGAATGTCTTCAATAGAAACACCATTAAATAATGCCGTGGAAGTTACCACACCACGGACACTATGAGCCACTGGCTCTATCTACTTGGATTCCAGTGGCTGTCTTATGACCGAATTGAATGCATTCTACTATTCATTTGGAAATAGTGTCTCTTGACGCCCTACCATGGGGTTCAATATAGTCCGGGAGCCAATTTTCAAAAGGGGTCTAGAAGAATGGTTTCGTAGCACACCCAGTATTCAGAAGGTTTGTCTCTATATTATGCTAGACCGATGTCTTGGGTATATTCTGAGCCGTGTTGTACAAGAAAATTGTGGTATCACTAACCCGTGAGAAGCCCATTTACAATAGGTGTTGAATGTAGTTTTCAGACAATTTTCACAATGGTAAATTTTTCACAAACTTAAGCGCATGTTATATCAATACAATCTTAACCAAAATGGAAACGAGTGATTGGATATCGCAGATTTATACATAATCAACCTCGTTTAAGACACCCGTATGTTGCTTTGTACATATTGGGGCACTTAGGTCTTCTTGTGACTAGCAATACCTTAGCTACAACAATGCCCATGTTTTCTACATTTTTCATAATTAAACTTTTAACTGACATGCAGTGCATGTCTACACAAGCTGGCAGGACATATTTATCACGTGAGCAAATGAGAGAATGTTACTCATCCGTGTCAGAGTCATCTTCGACAATTGTATGCTGAACATTGTCACACATTTCACCTCCCATACAAAGGCATGCTTCAGTGCAGAGTAGATTGTTAGCCTTGCATCGACAGAGATCTGTTCTTTTGCAGGCAGACTTTTGACATCTACATGATGTGAGTTCAATTAATCCAAATGGAGCAGGATCCTTTGACATTAGAACAGGCTTGAGTAGACCATCCACTATACTCCAGCCATGTCCATTTGGAGATGGAAGATTCTGAACAGCTTGCAATGAACGTCTCCAAACAAGAGCTTGAAAATTGGCCCTTTCGGTGTGATGCTTTAGACTATTCGATGTAGGTGGAAGATTTTCATTTCTTTGTCTCTTGACAAAAGAGCCAATAACGGGTTTCATCAGCTGTCTTTCCCACATCCCTGGTGGTATACAACTCACAGACAAATTTCTCACATAGAATTGCAGTATTCGGTGATAAGTCAACATGTTCGCCGAGTTGGGCTAAGCTAAGCTGATGACATTCAGATGACTTTAAGAGATTGAATGATTTTCTCTTAGCGACTCCAAATAATGCAATAGTGCTATCACAACCTGTAAGAGAATGAAACCCAGGCAAAGACAGACAGATAGCTGGGCCCAGTACTTGAGCAACTGTATGTATTGGTATGTATCGCAATTTGTCCTTTGTGCCCGCACGGAACCATAGTTCAGAACAGTGAAGCGAACGATACGTATATATACTAAGTACTGCCACGTCTGTATCAGGAGACTGTATAACAACACGCATGTGGTCTTTTGAAGCGTGTAGCGCGTGCAACATCATACGCGTATCTGCTTCCTCGTGATCTGATCGAAGTTCTTCCAAATACGACGAATTGTTCGCTGAAATGACAACAACATCCATTCCATCGTTAAAGCCACCAGCAAGAATGACGCAATTGTCGGCAGATAGCATATTTGGACCAGTATCACGCCACCGCTTGCTGAGAAATGCAACCAGGTTACTTTTGTTGCTTGGATTGCTGATGTACTTGGCCCATTTCTTTGGAACGGGAGTATTTTCTCCAGCAATCTTTACTTCCAATGCTGTTGATGACCCACGTTTTAGCCGCTCTTCCGCTTTGAGAGATTCCAGTCTATCATATCTGTCAAAAACTATATCTACTCTGTTGCAGTCTTCTTGATTCAGTGGAACTGTAAAGATGTGCCAGTATTTATCAGCCAATTCTCCAAATGTAGACGTACCTCCAGTTTTAACCATTTGCACAATTGCCATGCCATCTACTACATAAGCTGTTGCGCCTGTCTTGTCAACAGGTGGAAGCCATCCATCAACATTTACTTCCTTTTCTAGTTCACTTAACAAAACGCTTTTCACATTCTTTCTTAGAGTCCCATCCGTATGTGACAATGATAGTGGAACAGCAGACAGTTCATACGTCATCACTAGTTTTAAATCAACATCTCTGGACCTTGCGGCAATAATTAATCGACCAAATAGTTCGCGGTCAGATCTCACATTGTGAATTTTTTCATCATTTGTTTTGAGTTTTTTCTTCTGTGCTAGGCTGGCAAATGTTTTAAGTTTTAAGTGTGGCAACGTGTCCCAAAAGCTTCTCGTGTTAGTGTCCAGCCGCTCCTGAACAAAATTGTCCATAATCTCCTTACCAATGTCACAGGCGGAAACAAGTCTCTTGGCGATTTCACCAGGCAATACCACGCCAGTTGCATGTTTACAAGCGGAAGACACTCGCTGTCGTCGTTTTCCGCAATATTAAAGGGATTGGTCATTATATCTGATGAGAACATCGAAAGTATCTTCTGCACATCGGTTTCATCCCTGTTCATTCGATTAGTCCCCATTTCCTTATGTACTCCAAACATGTGACTATCTTGTAACCCACACATTTGCTTTGTGACCTCTCATGGCTAGTTAAAAACCACCTCTCCAGAGCTCCTGGCTTTTGTGTTATTCCAATAATACCACCTCGCTTTTTGGAATCCAAATTAATCGATTGCTCTAAGGCCATATCTGTCCACACTTGATTGAATGGATGGTGTGAGCGACTTACGGAATGATTTCCATTCAAGAATTGTTCATGTACATGGGGATGTGTACTTCGAAGCATCTTCATGTCCGCAAGATATATTGGCAGCCATCTTGCATAATTGGTTCTGTCCATGCTGTAGAAATATGGCGCCATAGCAGATAGGTGTGCCTGCCAATCTCCAGTTCTCTCAGCTCTTATGAATCCAAGCAGCAGCTCTACCATATGAATATATGATTTCCAAAATGCGAACAGGTGTGATTTCGAGCTTGACTCAACTTTAAAGGATTTGAACAGCTGTTGCAATTTATTCACGTACATACACACCTCTTTGAAATTTTCTTGCAGTGCGTCTAAGTCGTCAATGCTGCTTCGGCACATCTTAATTTTCTCATCCAGACTCTCCAAATCTGTTGGAGTAATGTGGTCTTCATGTTGTCCATTTTGTTGAACCCATTTGGAAAAAGACTGCCATTGTAATCGCAGCAGCGCTTCCAGAACCAATTTGTGAGCCATCACTCCTCGATTATATGACTTCCCTTTAAGTAGAGCAGCAGCCGTGCTGCTACCATATGTGTTGGCCTCTATGAGGAGATCTTCTAAGCCAGAGTCATCAAACATCTTTCCAATAACAGCTAAGTAGTTTAGCGCAATGTGGAATCCCCCCAGTCTGATCACAGTGTCACTAAACTCTTCTTTATATCGCCACTGTATCTCCTTTGCCGTGACATATATGGCAATGACAATGAGAGCGATGTGAGGTGTAGTATTCATTTTAATTTGTTTTTCCGCACCGATTACCACCACATCCATCTGTCTCATTCCAACCACCATTACCTGGGTGCTTTGTCAACAGTGGTACAGCTGGATATACAGATTCTATGATGGAGTTAGTATACATACATAAAATATAACCTTCACATTTCACCCTCGCCTTTGGTATATGCATGCAAAATGTATGTTGGATATATGTTAGGTCGATATCCGTCTAAATATCATATATGGTGAATCTAATACGATATTACTTTGAGTTATGACACGATCATGCTTATATCGTTGTGCACTGTGGATACAGCCAAAGCCTAGACCCCCTATGCAAAGAAATCAGGATAACTAATTAGTGCTACCACAATTTGTTTGTACAACAGGGCTTAAAATGTGTGGGACATGTCCCCCAAGCCACAGCAAGTGTCAGACCTTCCGAATACTGGATGTGCTACGTCACGATACTGACCTAGCTTTAGCTCCTGGACTAATATATGACAACCATAGGGAATATGGGTCCGTCCGCCAAACCCGAGTTCTTCTCTTGTGCTTATTTAAAACACGGACAGAACACCATACTTTAGCACCAGGATCATATCTGGTTAAGACAGGTAAAATAATAGGTTTACCCGGATATTTTAAAGATTGATTCTTAGCCAAGAAATCCAATCTTGGTAGAAGCTTAAGGCCTTCACCTGTAACCATATAATGGTCAGGCTCAGCAGACAAGGCATGAATTTCACTCCTACGTCTGGCGGATGCTGCCGCAACTAAAAATACAGTTTTAAGTGTCAATAATTTTACAGATATAGCACTAAGTGGTTCAAAAGATTTATCACTCAAAACCTGCAGAACCAGAGAAAGACTCCATGACGGTGTCAGTGGAGGATTTCTTGGTCTGAGATTGCCCATACCTTTAATAAGAGTATTTTAAACACCTACTTCATCACTTCCCCTCTTTGCAAAGCAAGGGATAACAGTCATTAATGCTGATTTTTATCCAGCAATAGAATTAGGCTTAAGACTATAGGCATCATACAGGTGACAGAGAAAATCAGCTACTACCTGAATAGATGATTCCATCGGATTGATACATCTCTTTGAGCACCATTCTGCAAATCTGTTGATTTTATAATTATAAGCTCTGGAGGTTGACCCCCCTTCTGGCTCTGACCATGAAATTGGCTGCTTGCTCAGAAAAGCCCTCCTTAATCGCAGATAGCTAGCGCATCTATTGCGATAGCGCTTGGATCTAGAATCGGAGAAACGTACGTCGTCATCTTCGCATTCTTCTTCATTGCGAACAAATCTATGTTGGGCTTTCCCCAATGATTGAACAGGTGATCCGCCACACATTGATTTAGTTGCCATTCCGTAGGCAGAACGCTCATCCTTCGGCCCAATGAGTCTAACAGATTCAGCCTTCCCGGAATATGAACTGCTTTCAAGGTGATCATATGATCCATGCACCAGCAAAGCAGCTTCCATTTCATCATACAGAGACTGGGCGACTTCGTTCTGCCCTGGCGGTTTATGTAACTCACTACTGTAGAGTTGTCTGAACGTATCATCACAAATTTTCCCTCCACTTCCTTTAAGAAGTGTTCCAGGCCTAGAATTACAGCCCGCAATTCTAGCATGTTGATATGTTCCTTTGCCTGTTCCAGATTCCAAAGCCCTGATATATCGGCTTCTTCCAAGCAAGCTCCCCAACCCTCCATCGATGCATCAATAAACATCATTACTTGAGGGTGGGGAGGGGTCAGCATGACCCCCGCCAGGAGATTTCCTCTCCATCCACCAATGAAGGTGATGAATGAGAGGGTCCAACACTTGAATGCGCGAGTCCAGTGATCCTGAACTCTGCGTCCACTGAGCCATGAGAAACAATTGAATCGGCCGCCTGCGTAAGGTCGCCTGAGGAATGACTGGTTCCATTGAAACCATCAGACCTGACATTCTCAGATCGACTCGTGCTAGAATATAACGACTGTTGCAAACCAACTGAATGCACGAGTCTCCACTCTCCTGGGGTGGATAAACATATCCTATCTCCAGATCGAAGAACATACCCAGGTAAACAAACTTCTGGGATGGAGTCAGCTCTGATTTATGAAAGTTGATTATCCAGCCTAAATCTGTGAGAGTTTTAAAAACTATCTCCAGATTTGCTGTCAAGCTTTCTGGGTTGTGTGCTTTCAGCAACCAGTCGTCTATGTAAGTGTGAACAGCTATATTTCTCCTGCAGAGGTATGCCATGATAGCAAGTACCACTCGAGTGAAGACCCTTGGAGCCGATGAGATGCCGAATGGAAGACCCGTGAATTCCCATTGGTGTCCCTGAAAAGCAAATCTCAGAAACCGACCAAAACTCCTTGCAATTGGAATGTGGAAATAAGCATCCTTGAGATCTATTGATGCTGTCCACATCCCCTTCTCTAACCCCAACAACACCAATCTTACTGTTTCCATTTTGAAACTCGGTGTGTCTATAAACTTGTTTAGAGGTTTGAGGTTGAGAATTGGTCTCCACCCCCCCCCCCCCCACCCCCCGCTGTTCCTTGTCACAAGAAACACGGTTGAATAGAAGCCCTGAAATCTTGCCCCGGTTGAATTGCTTCCTTTAGAATTAGAGATTCTATCTCCTCTTCTATGCACAACCGCTTGTCTGGATCTCTTGGAATTTGAGTCCAGAACGGTACCAGAGACAGATGCAATGGCGGACCTCTTATCCATTCTGGACCGCATCCGTGCGAAAGCCATTGCAAGACCAAGCGGTCCTGAATTAACCGCTCTCACTTCTGAATGTGGCAAGTCAAACGACCTCCCACTGGTGCACCTAGGGTTGATGGGGTGCCCATAAATTTTAGAAGTGGGAGTGTCTCTGGTACGAGTGACAACACCCGAGTGGTACTTGTGGTAACCGGAAATTTTTTTAGCCCATCAGGCCCGGTTACCACACGCCGCTCCTCGCGCGCCACGTGCACCACAGTGCGCGGGCTGCTGTCTGCGCTGGCTGACGTACAACAGCACGCTGCTGCTGGCGCGGCTGACGTGGTCTCTGAACCCGGCCGGCCTACTGGCCTCTGACAATACCAGCACCGCCATGAGCGTACTGCTGTCGAGCAGCCGAGGGCTGGACACGCACATGTTCTCTGCGCAGCACTTCAACCTGTGCGCGCAGCGCCCTCTGGTTATTCACCAAGGTCACTGTCTCTTGGAGGTGCCGACAACCTTCACCTCCAAAGAGACCAGGGCCCGCCATCGGCGCTTGCAACAAGCGCGACTTGAGCTCCTGAGACGGGCACAAATTGTCCAATGCAAAAGTGCGCCTCGTTCTCAGCGACTTTGTGACTGACCTAGTCAGACAGTCCAACGCCAGGTTGATGCCATCCTGGATGGCTCGCTGGACTGTCACAGGACTAGGCTGTTGCTGCACCGAAGCTGCTACAACCCCAGATAGCAGCTGAGAGACATGAGACAGCGCACTAATCGCCGCTCGTGAACTCTCCTCGGTGTCGCGCAAAGCGGCATTAGCCGAGCGCATAGCGCCCGTGCACAACTCTCCCGTGTTAGCACGGGAACCCGGACGCGTATATTCCACCAGAGCGGCGCGGTCGTCCGCGTTCGGTCTGGGCACTAGGCCATATCGAGCATACTTACTAGCAGTAACTCAACATCGTCTAGCAACCTCGCGGGGGGGGCTTCGCGAGGCGACCTTTCTGTCTGATGGATCCTCTGCCTCCGAGAACATATCTAAGATATGTTCAGCATACGGCAGAGACAGAGAGACCGAGGGTTACCGGCGGCCGTCTCGTCCACGGAGAGCTCTGGTCTGACAGCCAGGAGCCACGCACACGCTTCTGACCAGTCTTCATCCGTGGCTACCTGCGAATTGCCGACGAGCAGCAGGCCTTCGCCATCTTCAATGGCATTCGCAGATAAGGCCGAGGAGGAGGCTATAGACGAACCTGGCTGCCCAGGGAATGTATACGGGCCCGCGAGGGCTGGCATAACATTCTCCATAGACTGACCAGGCACCAAAGCCGCGCTTGTGTGTGGGGGTTCATGCACACCAGCGCGGCCCGGAACGCCCGTATGAGATTCCACGTCTAAGCGTGGAATCTTATACAGGCGGCCGTCTGCTCCAAACCGGCCCACAGGCTGAATCATGAAACCTGCTCCCAGGGAACAGTGCCATAGGTGCGAGCGGTCGCGCTCCCCATGACAGGAGTGTAGACGCTCGCATCCATGTCTTCATGCTCATCCTGTGGACCGAGCAGGTAGTCTTCATCATCTTCCTGGTCAGGAAAGTTAGACTCTGGATTAGTAAGGAAAACTACCCCAGACTGACCAGGAGAATGCTCGAAAGCAGATGATGAGGTTACTCCGCGAGTGATCGTGGTCAGGCCCGCTGGTCGGGTCCCACCTGATGCTGCTCGCGCCGCTGGAATACCAGGCGATGCGAACATCAAGCCTGGGTCCACGACGGCCGCCCCTGGATCACTAAACACTTTGTCCGAGCTAGTAGGGCATGATCCAGGGACGGGGGCTACCTGCACTGAGGTCGACGCGCAGGAAGTTGAAACACCTGTGCCAGGCAACAAGCCGCGAAGCATGTCAGGCATCAGGTCTTTCAAAGTCCTGCGCATCTCACTCACTAACTCAACCTTGAAGGCCTCGAGCTCACCCTTCTCAGAGGCCTTCTTCTTACCATCCTTCTTAGTCTTCTTGCCCTCCTCAGCCATCAGCTTAGCCTGGGAACAGAAGAATTCAGAGGTTAGATCCCCCCCACCCCTCACTCTTTACAAATGACACATTTGTTAGTTAGCCTACAAGCTGAACACAGATGGCTAGGGTGGGGGAAGAATCTAGCCTTCAGACAAGATGGACATGACTTCTGAAAGGGAAGGGATACGAAGACAATGAGTATTATAGTTTGCAAAACCTTGTTAATTGACTATTAGTACAAAACAAGAACAAACTCGAGAGAAGACATTCACTTTTATTACAGACAAACCTGACGGGACAGCTGACTTCTCTAGTTAATAAAAAACAATCACAACCAGGATCCCAAATTAAGAGAGAGAGAGAAAGATTATGACTATCTAGGTATCTCTCCACCATCATAATAAAGGGTGATAAACACATCACAGACTTCTCTAAACTAAGATAATGACATCAAGGAAAGAGAAAAAACTCTGGTTGATTATGACATCAAACCTCAATGCAAAAGCTCCTTCAAGGAGAGGGGATGTCAGAAAAGAATGCAAGAAATATCTAGATATTAAAGACATTCATACCTCCCGAATAATATAATATCAAATTATATATATTCGAGAACCCATGCACACACACAAGAGTGAATATAGTGCAATAACAAAAGGCAGCAGAAAATTGTGATTATTTTCAAATAATTATGTGCCATAATTAATAAACTCCCTTAGCCTGAGCACAGGTAACCATCCTCTTGTGCAGGAGAACACGTCCATCCATCCGCAGAGACTCCTCTTCCAGAAGAACTGATGAGGGGGGAATGGGACAAACGGAAGGAGATATTTCCTTTATTAAATTCTCCAACCCGTAGACATATCACGATGATAAATTAAGAGACGTGAACAACCTTCGAGAAGAGAACAGGAATCCTTATTCATACATAAGTCGAACCTGTAAGCACAAAGCACAAGAGATTAATAGCCCTAGGTGCTGGGAAAAAATTTAACAAGGATTCCCAGCCCCTGAAAACGCGGTACCGCCGAAACGAAAACCGGTAACAAATAAAAGTTACAAGTCTTAGATAAATATATGGAACAATATCACCGTAGCAGATGACGAGGAGGATTCCTCCAACACTTTAGCATCAGCCATGATGGAATAGGATGATTTTAGATAGAGAAAATTCTCAATAAAGAGCCTGTGAAGATTTTTCACAGGTTGCTTTCAGCCAATATATTAGTACCGGTATGCGCATGCGCAGTGGGTGGGGTCTGTCATGTGCATGTCTGTGTACTTCCACCTGCCCATTAGGGGCACCTAACTTTTTATAATTCTGAATATTATTGAATTTAGAGTCGATATACTAGTATATCAAGAGTGTTAGGGAGGCAAGTATGTTCTCATGATGTGAAACACGTCCATCCATCCGCCGAGACTCTTCTTTCTGTAGACCAGATGAGGGGGATGGGACAAAAGGAAGGAGATATTTCTTTTATTCATTTACTATATCTCCAACCCGTAGACATATCACAATGATAAGTAAAAAGTGACATGATCAACCTTCGAGAAGAACAGGAACCCTTACTATCCCTAAGTTGAACCTGTGAACACAAAGCACAAGGGATTAATAGCCCTAGGCGCTGGGAGAAATTTAACAAGGATTCCCAGCGCCTGAAAACGTGGTATCGCCAAAACAGCCACGAACGAAAACCGGTAACATATAAAAGTTACAAGTCTTAATTAATATATGGAACAATATCACCTTAATGGATGAAGAGGAGAACTCCTCTGACACTTTTGCATCAGCCATTATGAATTAAAGATGATAATAGATAGTGAAAATTCTCAATAAAGAGCTTGGAAAGTTTTCCACAAATTGATTCTCAGCCAATATATTAGAAAACGGAAGTACCAGTATGCGCATGCGCAGTAGGTGGGGTCTGACATGTGCATGACTGTGTACATCCACCTGCCCATTAAGGGCACCTAACTTTTTATAATTCTGAATATTATTGAACTTAGAGCCGATATACTAGTATATCAAGTGTTAGGGAGGGAGGTATGTTCTCATGATGTGAAAATCATGTTCCTTCAAACAAACTTGGTTCAGCTCTTTCTCTAGGTCATATTTCATGAGGTTTTCATCGATTCCCGAAGCAGTTTCAGAGAAATTTTTTTTACGGATGTTTCTAAAAGGCGGCCAAAATCCAAGATGGCCGTGGGCAAAATTCCTCCAAAATCCAAGATGGCCGTGGGCAAAATTCGTCGATTATCTTCCATTGAACAAAGTTGTATCCCTATTCTTTAAAGGATGCTTTCTGTCAAATATATGTATTTTTTTTATTGGACCATGGCTGCCATGTTCTTTAACTTATCAACCTCCATTGAACAAACTTTAATGGCCGTTAGTTCCTAATCAAATCTGCCAAATTTCAGCCGGATCCGTTCAGCAATTCTGGACAATTGTTTTCACGAAAACTAGGTCATTCAAGATGGCTGCCAAACTATTTGGCCAATCAAGTTCTCTTGAACAAACTTGCGCTTTAGTCCTAGATGATGTTTCATGCGTTTTGGATCGACGCCCCAATCGTTTTAGATTTTTAAAAAGATATTTCTAAAAATCGACCAAAATACAAGATCGTCGTCGGCCAAATTGGCCGATCGGCTTTGTTTGAACAAACTTGAATCTCTATGCCCCAAGGATGCTTCCTGTCAAATATAATTCAAATCGGCCCAGTGGTGCTTGAGAAGTTCTTTAAAGAATAAGTTGACGAATGCCGGATGGACGGTCACCATGGCATAAGCTCACTTAGCCATTCTGGCCAGGTGAGCTAATATTGAAAAAATTTGATAATCATTTTAATTATGATGCATACCAGAGGCAATGATTGTATAGATCAAATCTACTATAGGCAGCAACATCTTCCAGTCAAATTAGCTTCAAAATATTCAACGGGATGAGCATTACATACCGTTAAAACTCGACTAAAGGACGCAGTTTTTTGGTCAAAACACATGTACTAGAAAGGGGGTGCGTACTATAATCGAGAACATTCCTTCCGCACATTTTTGGGTCGAAATTTTTCTTAAAAAGTCACAGATTATACCACGGAAATTGAACTAAATGTTACCCTAGCCAATTCGCGCCGCCTGACGACTATGTTTAATGTATACTCCAAAAACACCAAGCGGAAGTGAAATTATTAAATTGGGGCGCCTAAATATTGCTTATTCTTTAATACATATCAGTTATTACATCAAAATTAATCCAGAATTTGACATAAAATGGCGTCGAGAAAAGATACGTGTATAAATCACGTGATTCGCCTCCAATCGCAAAAGATCTTTGTTCTAATTAGAGCGAGTACTCGGATATAAATATTCTGGACTCGGAACTCGGAAATTGCTATATATCATTGCGCGATAGGAACTGAATGTTCCCGTACCTGTTTGATAACCAACTCCCGTTAGCGCATAAGATTACACAGCGCCTCCAATCACAAAAGAGCCAGATAACCAACTCCCGTTAGCGCATAAGATCACACAGCGCCTCCAAACGCAAAAGAGCCATTACAATCTGTTTTTATCACACGATTTCGATGTTTTCAAGGAGACAGTTTATGCCAAAATTAGATTGATTTTGATGTAATAAACAATCTTTATTGAAGATACACAATATTTAGGCGGTCCTATTTAATAATTTCTCTAACATCATGATAATTTTTAGTCATGCATTAAATATGACCGGATTGATGGTTATTTTTGATACCAATTTTCAATTTTTTAAAGGTACGTTTTTTTCTAAATCTAACAGCGTCTTATACTATAAAGTTTTTTGGGCGGATTTTGGTCAAATTTGGGACAGCGTCCTATATTCGAGGGCGGCCTTTAGTCGAGAAATTATGGTAATAAAGAATGTAATGCATTGCCACTTACATGAGATCCACACTATCACTTGAGGAGACCAAATGGTTGCGATCACAGTTCAACATTTACGCAATATACAAAGCAGATAATTGTGATATAGGTAAGAGGGACATTAGAAAAATATGCCCTTTCTATTTTCATATATATGTTTTAATTGCTTTTCAAGAAAATATTTCATGAGACAATTTTATATCCCACCCCTTTTGATTGAGGTTTTGTACAGCCTATAAAGCTAGATGCTTGTGCCCGAATGTCAAGTTTACTGGAGATTTTTGAAAAACGGTCCAATTCTTGGCGCACACTATCTGAATTACTGTCGAACCATCTTCCATCCATTCACGTAGGGATTGGCAACAATGAACAAAGTGTTTTTAAAACCTCTAACCAGACAGCACACTAGTTTGAAAACTGTCAAACCAATACATGGATGTGTTTCCCATTATACTTACTTAACATGAAATCAATATCATCCTCATCATCATCGTCATCGGCAGAACCAGACGCATTCAAATTGTCGCAGCCTGGTTTTGGCAGCAATGCCTACAAATACAGATTGTCATTATCTAGCTTTATAAGAACATGGCTCTCATAACGTAAGTAGACATACAACATTCATCAGGATACTCATCATATGATATTATTAACCATTTAACGCTTATAGACCAAAAATGACAAATTCTGTATAATATAAGGAACATTCTGCAGGGCTTCTTTTCCGAGGTGAGCTATCACTTTTGCTCGCCTAACTTTTAATTGCAGGGGAGCAATTAATCACTCACCTCAAATCTTAAAACTGAAATCAAAATTAGAATATTTTGATCTAAACATAAGGTTATTAATAGATTTTCATATTTTCATTCTGCAAGAGGAGCAATTTATAGCTCACCACATATTTCTAGAAACGATGCCCTGATTCTGTTGAATACTTTAGAAACCAATTTGACTTGGAGCTGTTGCTGCCTATTCGGCAGCAACAGCTTCCAGTCATATTTGTTTCAAAATGTTCAACAGATGTCCTGCATAGGTCGGTTATCTTGGAAGTGAGCCACTGTCATTTCACGGGTTAATGAAGATGTGAAGGTCACTCTAATGCATCACTTGTTCAGTGATGCATAGCTGGGTATATTATGAATGGCAAACATGATCTAGATGTAAGACCAGGTTTCTTATAACATATGTTACATAGACCACGCATTCACCATTAATGTATATTAGCATGCCAAGATAAGACTATGTTTGAAAATTTACCACCGGAATGACTAACTAATGCCTAGGTCATCCAGCCAGTCATTTCAGCGGTAAACTTAAAAAAATTTTTAATCATCGTTATCATGCAATGGATCAAATTGAAATGGATCAAAAAGTTCATTAAATTATCAACCAAAAGCACATAATATGTATTCACCCATAAGTGAACATGAATGCTAGGTTTTTCAATTACTGGGTGGGCTAAATGGCTATGCAACCTAATTTTAGGATACCATTTTAAATATCAATTTATACCTATCAGCATATCAACCCTTTAATGACTAAACTGGCGAAAATCAGCTCCTGCAGTGATCTTGAGGAATGTAAAATTTACAGGGCAAGATAAGACTATCTTTGAAAACAAATGGAATGACTGGCTCACTAACTGAGCCAGTCATATCAGTGGTAAATTTTCAAAAAGTTTTCTCATTGGCCTGCAAATGGATACTAATTAAGCAAAAACATCAATTTTCTTGAACAATCTCGACCCGTAAATAGATAAGTGTAATTGTTGTTTTACCTCTCTGAATGTCTGAAGCAGGTTGCATCCCGACACAGAAACGATGATGTCAATCTGATGCATAATGTAGAGTGCTTCATCTTGCGCCTGATACGGGAAGAAGGCCAGGTTATCTGCCACATACACAAGTTCAGAGAGGGTGGCACGCTGGAAAACAAACAGCCATTCTATTAACCGTCTGACTCCAGAGCTTTTCCAGACAACACATTCCAGGGGTTGTATCTCTTAACCTGCTAAATATCTTGAAAACAATTTGACTGAAAGTTGTTGGTGGCTAAGCGTTAAGGTCAAATTGTTTTCTAAATATTCAGCAAGTCCAGATTTTTTGCTCACTGAAATTATTGCCGGGTGGCTTGCAGCAGCGAGACAGTTAACAAGTACACACATATTCTGACCTGCTTAGAGATATTCTGTACATATGAACTACATTATTAAATCAGCGTGGTCAATGATGATCGGATCAATACAATGTATTTGATGGATCTAGAATTTCTCACTTCTTCTTTTCGTTCGCTGATCATACCGCCAGTCCTGTAAGTGACTATCGACATGATCATAAGCGTTAAGTGCGGTGGATCCATGGTTTATTAGAGTGCGCCATGCGGCCTGGAACCTCCGTCTTCAGCACTCGAGGTTTCTGTCAGGGTTACCTCATCCTTACCTCCTTTAGTCTCTTACGACAAGCAGAGGATACGGAAGGTGTATTCTAAGCCCCACCTACAGGGCAAGAGAATTTCTCACGATACAAGCGGAAAGATGCGGCTTCCCTACACCGTGTAGCCGTCCTGTGGCATCCAGACTCAATGGACACTACCGTTAGTATCAGGACAACTAAGCATCTTACAAGCTGAACAGAACATACATTTTCAAAGTTATTGGACACTCAAGCTGTTTCTCGGGATATTTCTCACGAGTTCAGGAGAACGGAGTGTTAACAATGGTAAAAGAATAAATCCTTAGCATAACAATACCACGCAGGTCTGCTTTAAGCTGGCTAGCAAAGTACAATATAGATATTAAGGCTGTGTAGATGATAACAATACCACGCAGGTCTGCTTTAAGCTGGCTAGCAAAGTACAATATAGATATTAAGGCTGTGTAGATGATAACAATACCACGCAGGTCTGCTTTAAGCTGGCTAGCAAAGTACAATATAGATATTAAGGCTGTGTAGATGATTACAATACCACGCAGGTCTGCTTTAAGCTGGCTAGCAAAGTACAATATAGATATTAAGGCTGTGTAGATGACTAGCAAATATATGGTCTCATTAGTGAAATCACCTTATAGCACTGAAGGTAGGCTTATGCGATTACGTGATTAAATCGAAAATCAGGATAATTTCTTAAACAAGAGGCCAAGGGGCCTGTATCGCTCACCTGGAACATAGGCATTTCAACTAGAAAGGCCATCGGCTATAAGTAGATCCCTAATGAGTTGACCAAAATTGTAAAAGGAACGCAGAGGCAATGTTTCTTTATGTATCAACTTCACTTGATTAAATTTTAATGGTCCTTAGTCCCTAATCATATCTCACAAATTTCAGCCTAATCCGTTCAGCGGTTCTAGAGAAGTTGTTTTCGCGGAAACTAGGTGATCCAAGATGGCTGCCAAACCATTTGGCCAATCAAGTTGCCTTGAACAAACTTGGTTACGCTCTTACCCTGGATGACATTTCATGAGTTTTGAATCAAGGCCCCCCCCACCCACAAAAGTGGTTTCGGAGAACATTTTTAGACATTTCTAAAAATGGACCAAAATCCAAGATGGCCGCTGGTCAAATTAGCCGATCGGTTTGGTTTGAAGAAATTTGGATCCATAGGCCATAAGGATGCATCCTGCCAAATATACTTGAAATCGTCCATGGTTTTCAAGACATTTAAAATTTGCCATTGCATTAGTATGGGAGTTTTTGCCGGGAAAAAGATCCAAGATGGAAGCGAAACCATTTATCCCACAGCTTCGATGATGGCAAATTTAAATCAGAATACCCATAAATCTATACAAAACCCACTTCGGCTGCAAATTCTATCAATTAGAAAAATCAAATATGGCCAACAAGCACGTCCACATTTTAATTGGTCCACAGCGGCCATGTTCTTTGACGATACCTGAACTTCCCGTGAATTAATTTTAATGGTCTTTAGGCCCTAATGATATATTGCAAATTTAGGCCCAATCCGTTCAGCGGTTCTGGAGGTCGTTTTCTCGTCATCCAAGTTGGCCGCCTTGAACAAACTTGGTCCCGCTCTTGCCCTAGATCATATTTCATGAGGTCTGAATCGCTCATTTAAATGGTTTCTGAGATTTTTACACTTCTAAAAAATAGGCTAAAATTCAAGATGGCTGGCTGCTGACCACATTAGCTGATCGGCTTCATTTGAACAAACTTGGATCACTATGCCCTAAGAATAAACGAAATCACGGATTTCTTTTTTCACGAGAGTTGATACTTACCTCCCTAATACTCTTTGATATTGCTAAATATCGGCTTTCACTCAATAAACACTCAGAATAAAAACAGTTAGGTGCCCCTACTGGGCAGGGAGTCAGAATGCAGTCCGGCGGATGCCAGCCACACCACCGCGCATGCGCAGACTAGCGCTTCCTCTGACTAATTTATTGGCTGACACACATGCAACTATTAAGAGCCTAAAGACCGAGCCTCTGTGCGGTGGAGAGGCCGGGTCCGTATTAGGGAGGTAAGTATCAACTCTATCATGAAAAAAGAAATCCGTGATTTCGTTTATTTCACTTCAAGAGTATACTTACCTCCCTAATACTCTTTGATATTGCCAGAATTCGACAGAAGACCAGCTCTTCCCTATATGCTTTTCCGCGTTTAAGGCACTTAAACTTCTGAAACTGTGTGAAAACACAGTCAGGATTTGAAAAAACATAGGCTAACACAAACCGATGGATGAGAGATGACCGAATGTCATATGCGCTCCCACCCACACCCCCCCCCCCTCCCTTCCTGGGAGGAAGACTCGAATGACCTCAATGTCCCATACGCTCTCTACGTACAAGTGCCATGTACTATAGGACAGAGACAAAAAAGCTCCATTTTCGTATACTCTCAATGATGAACCACATAAAAACACATACCATCACCATTTTAATAACAAAGGGTTACGTGACAATACAGTTAACAATGAACAACACATAAACAAGACTGACCTTGTTGAACTTGGCTGCTGACATCATCTTCCCAGTGGTGAAGGCTGATGCAGTCCCAAAAAGTGGTCGCTCCCATTAATTAATTGTGATATATACAAGCAATGAGGAAACCTCATCAAAAAAGTACACCTGATTATCTTTTCAAAATCGACAAGGCGAGGGGATTAGAGGTGTCACGGAGATAATGGTCTGTAAAACTTGACTCACAGTGCCACTGAGCAACCGACATAATGTCATCCACAGGGACCCCATTAAATGGGGCAGTGGAAGTCACTACGCCCCGGACACTGTGAGCCTTGGCCATGTCAACTTGCTTACCAGTGGCGGATTTATGACAAAACTGAATACATTCTACAATCCACCTGGAAATGGTGTCCTTAGACGCCCTGCCATGGGGTTCAATATATGACAACCATAACGCTGACTGGTCCGTCCGCCACTCCTGAGTACGTTGTTTGTACCGGATCAGCGCTCGGACGGGACACCATGCTTTAGAATTAGGATCATATCTAGTTAAAGCTGGCAAAAAAATAGGTTGACCTGGATATTTCAGACTGATTTTTAGCCAAGAAATTAATCCTAGGTAGAAGCTTAAGGCCTTCCCCTGTAACCACGAAACGGTCTTCCTCGGCTGATAAGGCATGCATTTCACTCCTACGCCTAGCCGAGGACGCAGCAATTAAAAATACAGTTTTAAGAATTAACATTTTCATAGAAATGGAACTAAGTGGTTCAAAAGGCTTATCGGCTAGTACCTGAAGGACTAGAGATAAACTCCAAGATGGAATCACCTGGGGATTCCTTGGTCTTAGATTGCCCATGCCTTTAATTAATACATTTAATGTACTTATTTCATCACTTCCCCTATTAGCCAAGCAAGGGATAACTGTCATTAAAGCTGATTTATAACCAGCAAGAGTTAGGCTTGAGGCTATAGGCATCATACAGGTGACAGAGGAAATCAGCTACTACCTGAATAGATGAATCCATTGGATCAATACATCTTTTTGAGCACCATTCTGCAAATCTGTTGATTTTATAATTATATGCTCTGGAGGTTGACCCCCTCCTGGCTTTGGCCATAAACATGGCTGCTTGCTCAGAAAAGGCCTCCTTAATTCTAGATTCCTTGACAACATCCACGCAGTCAATCTGAACAGTGACGGATTGTTGTGAAGGGCCTTGCCCTGGAAGATAATGTCGTTCATCAGAGGCAGAGGAACCGGATGGCAGACCAGAATGTCCAGCAGATCCGTATACCATGATCGTCGTGGCCAATTTGGGGCGATCAGAAGCACTTGGCACTCCTCCTGTCTGATTTTCTGAAGAATTTTTGGAATCAGGATTGCTGGAGGGAATGCGCATGCATACATTCCCACCCAGCTGACAGCTAACGCATCTGTTGCGAAAGCGCTTGGATCTGGAATCGGAGAGACGTACGTCGTCATCTTCGCATTCCTCTTCGTTGCGAACAAATCGATGTTGGGTTTCCCCCAATGGTCGAACAGACGATCCGCCACACATTGATTTAGTTGCCATTCCGTCGGTAAAACACTCATCCCTCGGCTCAATGTGTCTGCTAGCAGATTTAACCTTCCCAGAATATGAACTGCTTTCAAGATAATCCTGTGATCCAGGCACCAACAAAGCAGTCTCCATGTCATCATACAGAGACTGGGCGACTTCGTTCCGCCCTGGCGGTTTATGTAAGTCACAACTGTTGAGTTGTCTGATCGAATAAGAACAATCTTGCCCTGAGCTTTCTGTAAGAAATGTTGCAGGTCCAGGACTACTACTCTTAACTCCAGTAGATTGATATGTTCCTTTGACTGTTCCAGATTCCAAAGCCCTGATATCATGGATTCTTCCAGGCAAACTCCCCACCCCTCCATCGAGGCATCTCTATACACAGTTACTTGAGGGTGAGGAGGGGTTAGCATAACCCCCGCCAGGAGATTCTCTGTCTTCAACCACCATTGCAGGTGGTGAATTAGAGGCTCCAACACTGACACGTTCGAGTCCAGTGAACCTGTACTCTGGGTCCATTGCGTCATGAGAAATAACTGGATCGGCTGCCTGCGTAAGGTGGCCTGAGGAATGACTGGTTCCAAAGAAACCATCAACCCCAGCATTCTCAAGTAAACCCGTGCCAGGACATGACGACTGTTGCACACTGACTGTATTACTGAGATGAGTATCTGAACCCTCTCCTGAGTAGGATAAACATATCCTGTTTCTAGATCGAAGAACATCCCCAGGTAAACAAACTTCTGGGATGGAGTCAGCTCTGATTTTTGGAAATTGATTATCCAGCCTAAGTCTGTGAGAGTCTTCAAAACAATCTCCAGATTGGCCGATAAACTATCCTGGGTGTGTGCTTTTAACAGCCAGTCGTCTATGTACGTGTGGACTGCTATGCTTCTCCTGCGGAGGTATGCTGTAATCGCAAGAACCACTCTGGTGAAAACCCGAGGAGCCGTGGAAATTCCGAAGGGTAACACCCTGAATTCCCACTGTCTGCCCTGGAATGCAAATCTCAGGACGTGATGGAAACTCCTCGCTATGGGGATGTGGAAATAAGCATCCTTCAAATCTATTGAAGCTGGCCACATTCCCCTCTCCAACCCTGCCAACACCGACTTCACAGTCTCCATCTTGAAACTGGGTGTCTCTATGAACTTGTTCAATGAATGAGAATTGGTCTCCACCCTCCGGTGTTTTTTGTCACTAAGAACACGGTTGAATAGAAGCCCGGACACTTCTGTGCCGGCTGAATTGCTCCTTTTTGTATGAGGGAGTTTATTTCCTCCTCTATACACAACCTTTGATCTGGATCTCTCGGAATTTGAGTCCAGATTGGCACCAGAGACAGTCGCGATGGTGGGCCTGTCATCCAATCGGGATGATACCCCACTGAAAGCCATCGCAAGACTAAACGGTCCTGAGTCAACCGTTCCCACTCTTGCATGTGGTTGGCCAGACGGCCTCCCACTGGTCCACCTAGGGAGAGAGGTGGACATAAGGAGTGCAAGAGCAGCACTGTCTCCTTTGCCAGAAACACCGGAGTGGTTCTCACCGTGGTAACCGGCCCATCAGGCACGATTACCATGACCAGATCCTCGCGCGCCACGACCAGCACCACGCGCACCGAGGTGCGCGGCTGGCTGCCTCGCTGGCTGCGCTCCCCTCACTGCTGGCCAAACCGCACGCGGCCGAGGCTGCGATGGTGGCTGGCCTCTGACATGGCCACCTCCACCTCGAGCCTGCAGGGGATGGTACACGCAGGGGGTGCAGCGCGAACGCGCTCCCTACGGAGCACCTCAAACTGTTCGCTCAGCGCCCTCTGGTTGTTGACCAGAGTGACCATCTCCTGGAGTTGCCTACATCCCTCACCTCCAAAGAGACCAGGACCTGCCATAGGCGTACGCAGTAGCCTATTGTACAGGTCCTGGGACGGGCACAGGTTATCTAACGCAAACGTGCGCCTCGCCCGGACACTTCTGGTCACCGCCCGAGTCATACAGTCCAGAGCCAGGTTGATACCATCCTGGATGGCTCTCTGGACTGTGACCGGACTCGGTTGGCGTGATGCGGATGCTGTTACTACCCACTGTAACACCTGGGAGACGTGAGACAGCGCTGCAATAGACGCTCTCCCACTCTCCTCCGCATCACGCAACGCGGCATTGGCCGAACGCAGCGCGTTCGTACACAAGGCCCCCGTGTCAGAACGGGAGCCTGGCCGCGTATCCTCACCTAAAGCCGCGCGGTCATCCACGCTAGGCTTAGGTACCACACCGTACCTCTGGTAGTCCATGGGTACGATGCGGCGGCGCCTTGCGACCTCGCGAGGGGCCTTCGCGAGATGCCCATTCGCCTTGATGGACGTCTCCGCCGCCGAGAACATATCAACGATATGCTCTGCTAGCGGCAGAGATGGCATGGCGCTAACAGTCGACTTTCCAGCTAACCACGGCCTGTGGTCTCGCTGGCTAGCCGACTGCTCCACGGGCAGGTCTGGCCTGACACTTATCAGCCATTGACAAGACCAATCCTCCTCAGTGGCTAACTGCGAAAGCTCTACTAGACGAGGGCTTTCGTCTTCCTCCCGAGCTAACGCAGTCGAGCTTGACGTTGGATATGCTGACACTCCTGGCAAGCCAGAGAAAGCATGCGGGCCTGAAAGAACAGGCATGACAAACTGACTGGCTTGATCATGAGCAGGCGCCGTGGTAGAGCGGGGGTGGGGCCAGATACCGCCACACCACGGCCCCGGCCAGCACCACTCTCGGCAAGCCGAGGTATGCGGAATAACTGACCATCAGATCCAACCAGGGCCACCTTCTGAGGCGTGAATTCTACTCCTGCGTGAGTAGAACCGTGGATCATGTCGCCTGTATTCCCCGCGAGGGGTGCACAGATGTTAAAATCCATGGCCACGGCTTCAGAAGGGGACCCCAGCAGATAATCCTCTTCTTCCTGGCCAGAAAGATTAGACTCCGGGTCAGCAAAGAGAGCTAACCCGGACTGGCCAGGAAAGGTGCCATAGGAGGTACTGGCACCTGCGGCGTGCGGATACCCCTGGGCTGATAAGCAGCCAGCAGGTTCCAGCGACAACCGTCCACGGACCACCGGCGCGGCAAGCCTGCTGCCAAGGTCATGGAACATCCCCTCTAATGGGGCCACCTCTGAATCGTCGAAAACTGGTAACGGCCTAAGGAAAGTCGATTCAGAGGCGGGGATTATCTGCTCCGAAGCAGATGACGAGGACAACAAAGGATTTGGTCCAGGAAGCATGCCACGGAGCAACTCTGGTACCAAATCCTTTATTGTCCTCATCATCTCTCCCAACATCTCACTATGGAAGGCCTCCATGTCCACTGAGGACGAGGCCTTCCTCTTACCCTTTTTACTCACAACCTCTCATTTCATCCTCCTCTCTTCCTCCGCAACCTTGTCCTTCGCCTGTAAGCATAAAAACCCCTTTATTAGTTCGCCACCCCCCCCCAATGTTTACACACATCACAATTAAGTAATGGCCCACAGGGGCTACATTGGAAACAAAGATGTGGTATAAACTTCTCCTTCAGGAAGCGACCACAGGACGGGCAACCAGGTCTCTGAAACAGTACAGAAGACGAGGACAATGAGTATTTTAGTTAAGGTTAGAAACTCAAGACCAAAAATAAGAGAGCGAAACTGATCATAAGGATCACTATTCATATGAGAAACCAGCGTTGGGCAAAACTTTAATTGTTAATAAAGAGCAAGGCTGATTATGACGTCATTAATTCAAGACAGAAATTAAATCGATCCGAAAACAAACATCCAGGTGTAAGGACGAATTGTATTCATAAGCAGAACATCTTCAGGATAGATATTCAGAGTACACAAACATCAGAAACACAATGATAATAGTGGCAATTTATAGTTTACATGATTATCATCACCTCATATCATTAACTAGAATACCTGACTCCTTGTATAGACAAACCATCCAATGTGATGAACTGGAGCACTCCACCAAGACTACGTACCACCTCTTAACTCTCTCCACCTTAGGGGGAAGGAATTGGATCAAGAGGGCAAAGTGAGAAGACCTTCTTACGAGGCCTCCGAGTCACTGGACATAGACTTTTTGGTTAGATAACCTAACAGTATTAGTAGGAAATGGAACCTTGGTGGAGAGAAACAAACCCTCTGTTGATGTGATGTCCCATACATATCGTGACAGATACCTGTGGACATAAACACAAAGAGAGATTAGTATTATATAAGCACCATGTTGACATAAAACAACTATACTAGGCGCTTATCACGATAAACGCGAGTCCCGGAAACACATTACACCGGGAAAAACTTGCTAAAATATAATAGAAGTCACCTGATGGATAGGTCCTGGGCCCTCCTCCGGCGAAGTCACTCTCAGACATCACAACAGGTGTTTCAAACTTCTATTAACCGCTTAAAATTGACTTAAAAAGACTAGTGAAAAGCTTGGAGCACAAAGCATGTGTTCACCCTCTGCCAATAAATTAGCAAAGAGGAAGCGCTAGTCTGCGCATGCGCGGTGGTGGGGCTGGCATCTGCCAGACTGCACTCTGACTCCCTGCCCAGTAGGGGCACCTAACTGTTTTTATTCTGAGTGTTTATTGAGTGAAAGCCGATATTTAGCAATATCAGAGTATTAGGGAGGTAAGTATACTCTTGAAGTGAAATGATTCATGCCAAATAATCTTAAAATTGGTCTAGTGGTTCTCGAGAAGATATTAAAAATTTCCCATTACTTTAATTTGTGAGTTTTTGGCGAGAAAACGATCCAGGATGGCCGCCAAACCGTTTATCTGACAGTTTCAAAAATGTCAAATTTGAGATCAGAATACCCAAAGACATATATAAAATCAAAATCCATCAAAATAAAAAAATCCAAAATGGCCATCAAACACGTTTGGCCCACGGCGCCTGTTTTTTGATGGATCAATTTCCCTTGAACAACCTTTAAGTCGTTTTCGCAAAAACTAGATCATCCAAGATGGCCACCGAACTATTTGGCCAATCAAGTTCCCTTGAACAAACTTGATTCAGCTCTTTCCCTAGATCATATTTCATGAGTTTTGAATTGACGCAACAAAGCGGTTTCAGAAATTAAAAATATATTTCCAAAAATCAGCCAAAATCCAAGATGGCCACCGGCCAAATTGGCCGATCGGCTTCTTTGGAACAAACTTGAACCTCTATGCCCTAAGGATTGTTCCTGCCAAATATAATTACAATCGGCTCAGTGCTTCTCGAGAAGACATTTTAAATTTCCCATTGCTTTAGTATTGGAAACTTTTGGCAGGAAAATGATTCAAGATGACCACCAAACCGTTTCGAAAATGGCAAATTTGAAATCCGAAAAACGAAAAATATTTAAAATGAAATCCGTTAAATATAAAAATCCAACATGGCCACTAAACATGCTACATTTTGATTGGCCCACAGTAGCCATATTTTTGGACGGATCAACTTCTCTTGATCAAACTTTAATGGCCCTTAGTCCCTAATTATATCTCCCGAATTTAAGCCTGATCGCTTCAGCGGGTCTGGAGTTGTCTTTGCGAAAAGTAGGTCATCCAAGATGGCCACCAAACTATTTGGCCAATCAAGCTCCCTTGAACAAACTTGGTTCAGCTCATGCCCTAGATGATATTTTATGAGTTTTGAATTGAACCCTCAAGCAGTTCCTGAAAAGATTTTTAAAGACGTTTCTAAAAATCGCTCAATAATCCAAGATGGCCACTGGCCAAATTGGCCGATCGGCTTCGTTTGAACAAACTTGGATCCCTATGAAGGATGCTTCGTGCCAAATATAATTCAAATCGGCCCAATAGTTCCTGAGAAGTTATTTAAAGGAAAAGTTGACGGATGGACACACGCCATGGCATAAGCTCAATTGGCCTTTCAGGCCCAGCAGGTGAGCTAATAATTGAATAATTGTGCATAATTTCTACTGCCTAAAGTATTTCAAAAAATACCTTTTATTACTTATTAATTTGATCAGTCATGAAAATTGACATTTTGCTCATCGAATGTATGTTCATATGCAGGCCAAGAGAAGATTATTTTTTGAAAGGTATCACTGGAATGACTGGCTCGAGCATCGATGATACATTTTCAAACATAGTCTTCTCATGAGCTGCAAATGCGCATTTAGGGTAATTTGAACCCATGCTGATTAATCGAGTAATCACAATTATTCTTAAATAATCGATCGCGACCTCTTAAAGCAATAATCGCACAAGCGTAATTGAAGCAACAATCAAAGCAAACGGTTCAGCTATAAACACTATAATGAGAATAAGTGCTAATTAGATTTAATATACACACATGTTAATAGACATAATAACACACATGTTAATAGACATAATAAGTCTGTTGATCTAGGAAATCTCATTCGAGTGTGTGCGCCTGTGCGTGCCAAATAAATGGTAGTGACTCATTTGAGTGTGTGCACACATGTATGCCAAATAAATGGTAGTTTTATAACAGATAACAATATTTGTCTTTATGGTCAAACTAGCCGATAACCTAGTCAGCAATTCCAGTGGTAAATCCTAAAAAATAATCACTTGGTCTGTAAATGAACATTTTCTTGGAACAAAAGGTACACCTCTTTAGCTCTTCTTCTAGCTGTCCAGTCCTCCCCACATAATTCTTCATCACATTTTAATTACAACATTTTAGAAACAGGAATTTACAAGGCATAAATAATTAATGGGTTTTTAAATTTTGTTTTAGAGCTTGGTCAGCCATAGCTGCGGAAGTTAGACAATGATAAATTCAATGTTTTTTTCAAGGAAATGTTCAACTCTGACTAAATTCAAGAACTTTCAAGGCCTTGAAAATGCAATCATTTTTTCCCCAAGAATTTTCAAGGTTGTGGGAACCCTGGTTAAAGAACCAAAATGTGTTTAGCCCAATAGACAGGTGGTCTATATGTAAAAGTTTCTGCATTGTTATATTACTCACAGCCGAGTCATCAAACAGGTTGAGGAGCGATGAGGAGAAAGCACGTCGTTGTGTACGATTTGAGCGCAGCACTGTGTACAGACAAGCATTTAAACTGATTGGATTGTTTGCGTTGTCCTCGCGACTCCCTCGTACAGGCTCACATGGGTCCAACTGCAGCAGTAACTGTAGTCTATACGACATTTTCATTCCTTGCAATGCTTTCATCTGCAGAAGACCAAAAAAAGGGGGAAACAGTATTAGCGTGACGCAAATAAAGCCATTATACAATCATATTTGATAAAACATGAAATAGAATATGCCAGAGTGAACAGAGTACAATAAGATGAGTATTTTTTCATTTGTTAATAAAGATGGACACTCTTGGCTGGCAGCCATCTTGGATTTTGGATTCTTGTTAATTTCAAGGAGATTCTTCTCCATACCTAGTCCAACCACTATATACTGGTGGCTGGCGACCATCTTGGATTTCGGATCATTGTCAATTTCGAAAGATTTCTTCTACACAACTACTCTATGAAGTTTCAGTGATCCGATAAATGGTAAAAGAGATAGCATTAAGAAACTACTCTACAGCCTGTTCGGATGGTGCCATCACATATCCTGCCAAAATATTGGTGTCCTTGACACTATTGACCAATGGAAAAATACCATTGACCAAAGGGGCAGCCACCCCTGACATTATTGACCCAGATGACATTTACCAACTGGACGATGGTCATAGTAAAAAAAATTGGATAAGGAAATGCAAGAATATTGGTGTCATTGACATTATTGACAAATGGGAAAGGTACCATTGATCCATACGGCAGCCATCCCAGATATTATTGACCCAGTAGATGACACTTACTAACGGGACAATGGTCACAGTAAACAAATTGGATGAGGAAATGCAAGAATATTAGTGTCGTTGACATTATTGAACAATGGGAAAGGTATGATTGATCAACGGACCAGACATAATTGACCCAGTAGATGAGTTACCAACGGGACAATGGAATGGTCACAGTAAACAAATTGGATGACGAAATGCAAGAATATTGGTGTCACTGACATTATTGAACAAGAGGCCCAATGGGCCTGTATCGCTCACCTGGAACATTGGCATATCAAACTAATCTTACTTAAGTTTTACATCTATCGGTGTCACTTCCAATGACTTTCAGTCAAATGATTTAGTTTTCGAGATATTGACAACAATCTCTTGACTGTTTTTTTTTGCATTAGTGATTTTGAACAATGTTTAAGTGAAAATAGATGATATCAGTGCTAACAACAGCTCGTTTCTTAACTGTCTCACTGCTGCAAGCCAGTGCAGCCAATAATTCCAATTTTCAAAATCTCTTGACTTTTTGATTTTGAAAACAATTCGACTGAAAGTTGTTGGTGGCTTAGCCACCAACAACTTTCAGTCCAATTGTTTTCAAAATATTTATCACGTTCAGAGATATAACCTTTGGAATATGTCGTCTGCAAAAACTCAGTCAGACGCTTACTAGAGGTTTAAATACAATTTCAATTTGAAGAAAATGGTCTCTAAAGGCAGGTAGGTGGTCTTTATAGCAGGTTATTCCACACCACCACTGACTGACAAGTAAGCGGAGTTAAGAAAACCAATTTCGGCTTCACAATCCATCAAATAAAAAAATTGAATATGGCAGCCAAACACGCTAAAATTTGATTGGTCCACGGCGCCCATGTTTTTTACCTATCAACTTCCCATGAACAAACTTTAATGGCCCTTACTTAGTCCATAATCAATTCCCCAAGATTTCAGCCCGATCCATTCAGCGGGTCTGCAGAATAAGTCGTTTTTACGAAAACTAAGTCATCCAAGATGGCCGCCGAACCATTTGGCCAATCAAGTTCCTTCGAACAAACTTGGTTCAGCTCTTGCCCTATATGATATTTCGTGAGTTTTGAATCAATCCACCAAGCGGTTTCGGAGAAGATTTTTAAAGCCATTTCCTAAAATCGGCCAAAATCCAAGATGGCCACCAGCCAAATCGGCTTTGTTTGAACAAACTTGGATCCCTATGCCCTAAGGATACTTCCTGCCAAATATAATTGAAATCGGCCCAGTGGTTATTGAGAAGTCGTTTAAAGGAAAAAGTTGACGGACGGACGGACGCCGGATGGTCGCCATGGCATAAGCTCACAATGGCCAGGTGAGCTAACAATGGGAAAGGTACTATTGACCAATGGGGTAGCCATGCATCCCTGACATTATTCACCCAGCAGATGACATTTACCAATGTGTCAAAGGTCACAGTAAAAATGTGAAGAAATGCAGGAAAATTGGTGTCATTTACATTATTTACCAATGGGATAAAGTACCATTGATCAATGGGGCAGCCATCACAGACACTATTGATCAATAGTTCAATTGTCACAACTCTGACATTTACCAAAGGGGCAATGGTGAGGCCGCAGTAACAGATTTGGATGGGAAAATGCAAGAATATTGGCATGATTGACCAACAGGAAAAGCACCATTAATCAATGGGGCAGCCATCCCTGACACTATTGCCATTTGACTGAAGTGTACTAAAGGAACATTTCTTACAAATATTGCTTTAGTCCATTACCAATTTACGAAACGTGACAGATTATTTTCCCCATAGGGTTCAATACTTAAAATTCTTTAGAGTCAGAGTTATGGCCCTTATTTCAAGTCGTCGCTACTTCATATTCATAGGGCGAATAGATATTTCCTGAAGGAACATATCTGCTACATTTATTTTTAATCCATCACCAATTGACAAAACAAATGTATTTTAACCAAAGGGTTCAATAGTTTCAAGTCTTAATGAGCCAGAGTTTTGGCTCTTGTTTAAAGGTGTGTCCTCTTTATATTCTGACTAAATATTTATCTGCCTGAAGAAACATACCTGCTAAATATGATTTTAATCTAACAACTACTGGTGAAAAAATATTTTCCCTATATGGCTCAATACGTAACAAGTGTTTTAGTGAAACACAACATACACCCGCAGGCATACTTGATCAGGCCTTGAAATAACTTTTTCAACAGTGTCCAACACTTTGTCAGGCATCAGCTACTTAGTACCAGACATCCAGAATTTGTTGCCTGTCATCACTATTCTACATGTACATGTACTTCAGTGTTCTTTACTTGAACTTATTAACATGTCAAAAAAGCAACTAAACATGTCATAATGATCGTGATACACCTTAGGTAGATGAATATTTTATGGCTTTGTCAACACTTGTATGCAGACTCTTGTTGCAAACTGCAACTACTGGGCTGTTTAAATCTGTACCTGATAAAATGTCAGGAACCGGCAAGACTGTGCCTGACATTTGATAGTTTGGTGCCTGACAATGTCCTTGACAGGCACCTTATTTCCAGCCTTGTTTGAGGAATGCTAAATGTGAACAGTTTGTCTTTGAAAAATGGCACTTCTCTATGCCCAAAACATCTGCTGAACAAAAAATTGTGACTCTTCGAGATCTGCTCCGGACAAGAAAAATTTGAGCTTTTCAGGGGAGATAGCTCGGGCAAATATAGGCAGAATTTGCTGAAACGAAATCATTGCAATTCATCTACCCCTAAACAATCTGCTGGGAAAAAATTGGGAGTGTATATTCAAAACTCTTCGAGATATGTCTCGGTTAAGACAATTGTGAAGAGAAGAATTTGAGCTTTTCAGGGGAGAAACGTGGGAAAATATGGCCGGGTTTTGCCGAAACGAAATCATTGCACTTCGTCTATACATAACACATCTGCTGGAAAAAATATTATGAGTGTAGGTTCAACTCTTCGAGATCTGCTCTGGACAAGAAAATTTGGACAAATTTTTGCTTTTCAAGGGAGATAACTCTAGCGAATATGGGCGGATTTTGCTGATACGAAAGAATAACACTTCGTCCATCCTCAACACATTAGTGAGTTGTGAGTATAGGTTCAATACTCTTAGAGATATGGCTCGGACAAGAAAATATTCACAAATTTTAGCTTTTCAGGGGAGATAACTCAGGCAAATATGAGTGGATTTTGCCGAAACAAAATCATTGCACTTCGTCTATCCCTAACACATCTGCTGGAAAAAAATTGTGAGTGTAGGTTTAAAACTCTTCGAGATCTGCTCCGGACAAGAAAATTTTGACAAATTTGTGCTTTTCAGGTGAGATAACTTAGGCAAATATGGCCGGATTTTGCCGAAATGAAATCATTGCACTTCGTCCATCCCTAACACATCTGCTGAAAAAACAAGAACACCGAAGCGTACAATGTCTCACCTGTAAAGTCATTGATAGTGTGGATTGCCAAAGCAAATTTGCCATGGTTCGTAATACACATATTCAATAAGGCACCAACAAACAAGTGTAACGAATCAAACAATACATGGACATTTTTTACCAACCTGTGGATCGTCTGATCTTGAAACTAGTAATAATGCAGATATTACAAATGCACTAAGTATATAACTCTGCTGTAAAATTGTGTTGATATCTGGTGAACCATTGTTGAAAATGAGTGGCCCATAAAAAACTATACCAAAAACATGAACAAAGTTTGAAGTACAAAACCATGAAAAAAGTAGTAAAAATTGCCCAAAATCATATAAGTAATGATGCAGATCATATCCCTGCATTGCACAGAACACTTATGTAAAGTGTCATTGAAATCGGATAGACCATAGTTGAGCTACATGCTCCATAAACAACTTCAACCCAAAAACCATGAAAAAAATTCAAAGTCCAAAGCTGTGAAAAACCAGGAGAAATTTTCCAAAATGCAATTGGTAACTAAAGAATATTTACTGAAGTAACTGTAAATTTGTGATGACTGGGCGTTAATGATTATTGTAAGGTCTCTTCTTACATGACCAATGGACATGTCTGGTGCTGATCTAGCAAAAATTCTAGGTGTGGTTGCAATTCAAAGATCCGGATTTGAAATTCCCATTGGTTTACTATGGGGGACACAGGTCATTGAGACGTAGATTTCTTGAGAACTGTTGGAATAATCCTCTTCAAAATTGAGATGAAGTCAAGTCGCTATAGAACCTCTAAGATAACGAAATTTCAAGTCAATCGGAGCAAAACTCATTTTGGCAGGCATTTAAAAAAAATGTTGGACAAATTTTTCACCCCTCCATTTGTCATTTTGAATTCATTTCTGCCAAAAAATTTTTGGGGTATTTTGACCCCAAAAAATGGTATTATTGGCCAAAGTTTTTTCATGGCGGTCATTTAAAAAAAAAAAAATTTCCAAAAATAATCATCAGTAGTAACATCCTACCCATGTATAGCAGTGATCCGATCAAAACTCTAGGCATAGTAGCACTTCAAACATCCTTTTGAAAATCCCCATACATTTCCTATACAACATTTTTGCTTATTTAAAGGTGGGTAGCTCGAAAACCCTTGGGCCAATCCAAAATAAAAGTAATCGCAATGTAAGTCCCAAGGGCTACTACAAGTTGACCCAGCTTGGAGTTGATCGTGTGGAAACTGTAGGAGATAGGTGGCAAAAATCGTGACGAATAAGTATAATAAGAGATTCTGAGTAAAAACAATCTGTGATTTCATCAAAGATTAATGATGCGTATAATACCATTGCATAGTATAACGCGTCTGTAAAATTTTGTTGAAATCCGGTGAGCCATTGTTGAAAAAAAAAAGGTCCATAAAAAACCCACAAAATTAGGGAAAAAGTTCAAAGTCCAACACTGTGAAAAAAAGAGTTAAAATGACTCAAAATGAAATCTATTGGTATGCAGATCACATCCCTGTATAGTATATATCACTTTTGTAACGTTTCATTGAGATCGGATGAGCCAGTGTTGAAAAATAAGTTGATTAAAAAAACGTAACCAAAACTGCACTGGCAAAATACATGAAAAATGTCCAAGTCTAAAACCGTAACCAAAACTGCACAAATGACGGCCACCGCCGGAATTAGTGATCCCTGTCTCGCTTTCTTCTTCGCCAGTGAGACAAAAGTTGTAAGTGTAGGTTCAAAACTCTTCGAGATCTTCTCCGGACAAGAAATCAGATAGATGGATGCACGGACAGCGAGCGCAAACACATAATAGGACTCCGCTTATGCGGGCGTATTAAACACCTCCATGAACCCGAGTTATGGCCCTTATTTAAGGGCATATTCGAAGCTCAAATAGATATTGCCTAACGAATAAACGAAATCACGGATTTCTTTTTTCACGAGAGAGTTGATACTTACCTCCCTAATACTCTTTGATATTGCTAAATATCGGCTTTCACTCAATAAAACACTCAGATTAAAAAAGTTAGGTGCCACTACTGGGCAGGTAGTCAGAAGACAGTCTGGTGGATGCTAGCCCCACCACCGCGCATGCGCACACTAGTACTTCCTCTGACTAATTTATTGGCTGACACTATGCAACTTTACAAGAGCTTGAAGACCGACCCTTTGTGGGGCGGAGAGGCCGGGTCCGTTTTAGGGAGGTAAGTATCAACTCTCTCGTGAAAAAAGAAATCCGTTTTTTCGTTTATTTCACTTCAAGAGTATACTTACAAGTTACCTCCCTAGTACTCTTTCATATTGCCAGAATTCGACAGGGAATTTGGCGGGAGGGAGGCGAGGTCAAAAGACCAGCTCTTCCCTATGCGCTTTTATGCGATTAAGGCACTTAAACTTCTGAAATTGTGTGGAAACACAATCAGGAATAGATTGAAAAACATCGGCTAACACAACCCGATGGCTGAGAGATGACCAAATGTCATATGCGCTCCCCCCCCCCCCCCCCCTCCTCTTGGGAGGAAGACTGAATGACCTCAATGTCGCCATACGCTCTCTACGTACAAGTGCCATGTACTTACTATAGGACATAAAAACGAAAAGGCTTCATTTTCGTATACTCTCAATAATGAACCATATAAAACACGTACCATCACCATATTAATAACGAAGGGTCACGTGACATTACAAAAAACCATGGACAACACACACACAAGACTAACCTTGTGGAAGATTGGTGCTGTCATCATCTCCCCATTGGTGAAGACTGATGCAGCCCATAAAGTAGATGTTTCCATTGATTAAATGTGAAATATATAAAAAATGAGGATACCTCATCAAAATATGTACACCTAGATTAGCTTTTAAAAATCGATAAGGCGAGAGGATTCGAGGTGTCACGGAGATAATGGTCGGTAAAACTTGACTCACAGTGCCACTGAGCTACTGACATAATGTCATCCACAGGTACCCCATTAAATAGGGCAATGGAAGCCACTACACCTCGGACACTGTGAGCCTTGGCCATGTCAACTTGTTTACCTGTGGCGGATTTATGGCAACATTGAATACACTCTACAATCTACCTGGAAATGGTGTCCTTTGACGCCCTGCCATGAGGTTCAATATATGACAACCATAACGCTGTTGGGTCCGTCCGCCATTCCTGAGTACGTTGTTTGTACTGGATTAATGCTCAGACTGGACACCATAGTTTTGAACTAGGATCATACCTAGACAAAGCTGGTAAGATTAAATTAAATTGGTTGACCCGGATATTTCAAAGACTGGTTTTTCGCCATGAAATTTATCCTGGGTAGAAGCCTAAGGCCTTCCCCTGTAACCACAAAACGGTCTGCCTCGGCTGATAAGGCATGAATCTCACTTCTATGCCTAGCCGAGGCCGCAGCAATTAAAAATACAGTTTTAAGCGTCAACATTTTCATAGAAATGGAGCTTAGCGGTTCAAATGGCCTATCAGCTAGCACCTGAAGCACTAGTGATAAACTCCAAGACGGAATCACTGGGGGATTCCTTGGTCTTAGATTGCCCATGCCTTTGATTAAAGTATTTACTTCATCACTTCCCCTATTAGCCAAGCAAGGGATAACTGTCATTAAAGCTGACTTATAGCCAGCAATAGAGTTAGGCTTGAGGCTATAGGCATCATACAGGTGACAGAGGAAATCGGCTACTACCTGAATAGATGAATCCATTGGATTAATACATCTTTTTGAGCACCATTCTGCAAATCTGTTGATTTTATAATTATATGCTCTGGAGGTTGACCCCCTCCTGGCTTTTGCCATGACCATGGCTGCTTGCTAAGAAAAGCCCTCCTTAATTGTAGATTCCTTGACAACATCCACGCAGTCAATTGGAACATCGACGGATTGTTGTGAAGGTTCTTGCCCTGGAAGATAATATTGTCCATCAGAGGCAGAGGAACCGGATTGCAGACCAGAAGGTCCAGCAGATCCGTATACCATGATCGGCGTGGCCAATTTGGGGCGATCAGAAGCACTTGGCATTCCCCAGTGGTTGAACAGACGATCCGCCACGCATTGATTTAGTTGCCATTCCGTAGGTAAAACACTCATCCTTCGGCTCAATGAGTCTGCTAGCAGATTTAACCTTCCCGGAATATGAACTTCTTTCAAGGTAATCCTGTGATCCAGGCACCAACAAAGCAGTTTCCAAGTCATCATACAGAGACTGGGCGACTTCGTTCCGCCCTGGCGGTTTATGTAAGTCACTACTGTTGAGTTGTCTGATCGAATTAGAACACTCTTGCCCTGAACTTTCTGTAAGAAATGTTCCAGGCCCAGGACTACTCATATTTCCAGTAGATTGATATGTTCCTTTGACTGTTCCAGATTCCAAAGCCCTGATATCGTGGATTCTTCCAGGCAAGCTCCCCACCCCTCCATCGATGCATCTGTATACATCGTTAACTGAGGGTGAGGAGGGGATAACATTACCCCCGCCAGGAGATTCTCTGTCTTCAACCACCATTGAAGGTGATGAATTAGAGGCTCCAACACTGACACGCTTGAGTCCAGTGAATCTGTACTCTGGGTCCATTGAGTCATGAGAAATAACTGGATCGGCCGCCTGCGTAAGGCCGCCTGAGGAATGACTGGTTCCAGAGAAACCATCAATCCCAGCATTCTCAGATAAACCTGTGCCAGGACATGACGACTGTTGCACACTGACTGTATTAATGAGATGAGTATCTGTACCCTCTCCTGAGTAGGATAAACATATCCTATCTCCAGATCGAAGCACATTCCCAGGTAAACAGACTTCTGGGATGGAGTCAGCTCTGATTTTTGAATATTTATTATCCAGCCTAAATCTGCGAGAGCTTTCAAAACTATCTCCAGATTTGCTGATAAACTTTCCTGGTTGTGTGCTTTTAACAGCCAGGCGTCTATGTACGTGTGGACTGCTATGCTTCTCCTGCGGAGGTATGCTGTTATCGCAAGAACCACCCTGGTGAAGACCCGAGGAGCCGTAGAAAGTAACACCCTGAATTCCCACTGTCTGCCCTGGAATGCAAATCTCAGGAAGCGACGGAAACTCGCTATTGGAATGTGGAAATAAGCATCCTTCAAATCTATTGAAGCTGTCCACATTCCCCTCTCCAACCCTGCCAACACCGATTTCACAGTTTCCATTTTGAAATTGGGTGTGTCTATGAACTTGTTCAATGGCTTGAGGTTGAGAATTAGTCTCCACCCTCCAGTACTTTTCGTTACCCAAGAACACGGTTGAATAGAAGCCCGAGCAATTTTGTGCCGGTTGAATTGCTTCCTTGAGTATGAGGGAATTTATTTCCTCCTCTATACACAACCGCTGATCTGGATGTCTTGGAATTTGAGTCCAGACCGGCACCAGAGACAGTCGTGATGGTGGACCTGTTATCCAGTCGGGATGATACCCGACTGAAAGCCATCGCAAGACTAAACGGTCCTGAGTCAACCGTTCCCACTCTTGCATGTGGTTGGCCAATCGGCCTCCCACTGGTCCACCTAGGGAGAGGTGGACATAAGGAGCGCAAGAGTGGCACTGTCTCCTGGTGCAGATGCACTGGGGTAGCTCTTACTGTGGTAATCACCCTGTCAGGTACCATTACCACGACCAGATCCTCGCGCACCACGGCCCGCACCGCGGTGCGCGGGCGGCTGCCTGCACACCCCTTGCTGCTGGCCGAAGCGCACACGCCCATTGCCGACACTGCGCTGGTGGCTGGTCTCTGACCTGGCCACCGCCACCTCGAGCCTGCAGGGGATGATACGCAGGGGGAGCTGCGCGAGCACGCTCTCTACGGAGCACTTCAAATTACTCACGTAATGCCCTATGGTTATTGACCAGGGTAACCGTCTCCTGGAGATGCTTACATCCCTCACCTCCAAAGAGACCAGGACCTGTCATAGGCGTATGCAGCAAGCAGCCTATTATACAAATATGGGACGGGCACAAGTTATCAAGAGCAAACAAGCGTCTCGCCCGGACACTCCTGGTTACAGGCCGGGTTAAACAGTCCAAAGCCAAGTTAATTCAATCTTGGATGGCTCTCTGGACAGTCACCGGACTAGGCTGATGTAATGCGGATGCCGTTACTACCCCCTGTAACAACTGTGAGACATGCGAAAGCGCTGAGATAGATGCCCTCGAACTCTCTTCCGCATCACGTAACGCGGTGTTAGCCGAACGCAAAATGTTCGAACACAGTGCTCCCGTGTCAGACCGGGAACCTGGCCACGTATCTTCACCCAGCGCAGCACGGTCATCCATGCTTGGCTTAGGTACTACACCGTATAGCTGATATTGATCAGCTGTAATACGGCACCGCTTTGCCACTTTGCGGGGGGCCTTCGCTAAACGTCCATGTGCCTTAATGGACGTCTCCGCCGCAGTGAACATATCAACAATATGATCAGCTAACGGCAAAGATGGCATAGCGGTAACAGTCGGTTTTCCTGCCAGCCACGGGCGCTGGTCCCGTTGACTGGCCGATTGATCCACGGCAAGATCTGGTCTGACGTTGATTAGCCACTGACAAGCGTCAGACCAGTCTTCCTCCGTGGCCACCTGCGAATGCTCTACAAGACGAGGGCCTTCGTCATCCTCCTGAGCAATCACAGGTGTGTATGTGGCTGGAGGAACTGATACGCCTGGCAAGCCAGAGAAAGCATGCAGGCCTGAAAGAACAGGCATGCCAAACTGACTGGCTTGATCAGGAGCAGGCGCCGTGGTATTGCGTGGGGGAAAATTTCGCCACACCACGGCCCTGGCCAGCACCTGCTACACCATCGGCAAGCCGTGGTATGCGGTAAAACTGGCCATCAGATCCAGCCCAGGCTACCTTCTGCGCCATGAACGCTACTCCTGCGTGAGTAGTACCGTGGACAATGTCGCCCGTGTTCCCCGCAAAGGGGTGCACGTACGTCAATGTCCATGGCACCAGAAGGAGAACCCAGCAGATAATCCTCTTCTTCCTGGCCAGAAAGATTAGACTCCAGGTCAGCAAAGAATGCTAACCCGGACTGGCCAAGAGAGGTACCATAGGAGGAACTGGTACCTGCAGGGTGTGGATAACCCTGGCCTGATAAGCAGGCAGGTTCCAGCGACACCTGACCACAAACAACCGGCGCGGCAAGCCTGCTGCCAGTGTTCTTACCGTGGATTTCACCCTCTATTAGGGCCACCTCTGAATCATGGTCGAAAACTGATGTCCCTAAATAGTATCGATTCAGAGGCGGGGATTATCTGCTCCGGAGCAGATGAAGAGGACAACGAAAGATTTGGACCAGGAAGCATGCCACGAAGCAACTCTGGGACCAAATCTTTAATTGTCCTCTTCATCTCTCCCATCATCTCAATACGGAAGGCCTCCATATCCATAGCGGACGAGGCCTTCCTCTTACCCTTCCTACCAGAAGCCTCTCTTAATTTTCCTCTCCTCCTCTGGAGCCTTCTCCCTGGTCTGCAATGATAGAAATTCAGACATTAGCTCCACCCCCAACCCCCCAATTTTTACAGATCTCACATTTAAGCAATGGCTCACATGGGCTGCACTGGGAGCATAAATGGGGGAAGAATCTATCTAGTATAAACCTTCCACATGAAGGACAACCAGGCCTCTGAAACACACCAGAGGACGAAGACAATGAGTATTACAGATATTGAATTAGAACTCAACACGAAATAAACAAGGAGGAAGGGGCCACAAAAACCCAAGCTAATAATAATAAATCAGCGTTGGACAAAACTTTTAACTGATAGTAAGGCGCAAGGCTGATTATGACATCATAACCTCAAAAATATGTTAAATCGATCTGAAACAAAACCTCCAGGTGCAAGGACGAATTGTAATCATATCCAGAACATCCTAACTAGACAGGATAGTTTATACAGACTATACAAACATCAGATAAACAATGATAAATGGCAGTAAGATTTTATAAATATTGTCAAATATAATTGAAATGCCTCATATCATAACTAGAGTAGCTGAGTCTTTAGCATAGACAAACCATCTGATCTGATGTACCGGACGCTCCACCAACATTATGACCTCTTAACTCCCTCCACCTTATAGGGGAAGGAAGTGGACCAAGAGGGCAAAGTGAGAAGACCTTCATCCGAGGCCTCCAACTTACTGGGAAAAGATTTTTGGTTAGATAACCTTACAATGTTAGTAGGAAATGGAACCTTGGTGGAGAGAAAAACAAACTCTCTGATGATGTGATGTCCTAAACAATCACAGGTAGATACCTGTGGACATAAACACAAAGAGATTTGCATTTCATAGCGCCATTTTGAAATAAACTAGTTATTTTAGGCGCTTATCATGATAAACGCGAGTCCCGGAAACACATTACAACGGGATAAACTCGCTAAAATATAATAGAAGTCACCTGATGGCTAGGTCCTGGGCGCTGCTCTGGAGTAGTAACACGTTCTGCCATATTAATCCAGGAGAAATAGAACTTCTACACAGCCAAAACTTTCAGAATTTAAGGAAAAGCCTATGAGCATAGAAAACACGAGTTGTCTCTCAGCCAATAAATTAGCAAAGAGGAAGTACTAGTCTGCGCATGCGCGGTGGTGGGGCTAGCATCCGCCAAACTGTCTTCTGACTACCTGCCCAGTAGGGGCAACTAACTTTTTTAATCCGAGTGTTTTATTGAGTGAAAGGCGATATTTAGCAATATCAAAGAGTATTAGGGAGGTAAGTATACTCTTGAAGTGAAAACATATCTGCCCAATTGGGTTTTAGTCCATCGATAAATGACAAAACATGCCACAAACATATTTTCCCCATAGACTTCAATACTTAAAAATGCATTAATGAACCAGAGTTATGGCCCTTGTGTGGTCACTTATTGTACAAAATAGACATTGCCTAAAAGAACATGTCTGCCAAATTTTGTTTTAATCAATTGATAAATGACGAAACGTGCCACAAGTGTATTTTCCCCATAGGCTTTAATACATTGAAATATAGCAAGGGCCATAACTCTGCTATTTGTGTGCGTGGCCTCTTCATCTTCATAGCACCAACAGGTATACATTTGCCAAATTTCGTCTTAATCCATTTATAAATGGCGAAATATGCCACAATGGTATTTTCCCCATAAGCTTGAATACTTTTAAAATATAGCAAGTGCGATAACGCTGCTATTTTTTAGCGTGGCCTCTTCATCTTCATAGTCCTAAAAGATATTGCCAAAAGAAACGTATCTGCCAAATTTGGTTTTAATCCATCAACAAATGGCGAAACATGCCACATTTGCACAGACACACAAATCGTGATTGTATACACGCGTTCATCGAGACGTGACCTAGATTACCGCCGGCGCCGCCATTGGCTAATGACGTAATAGCCCGCCATTACACAAGTGAAAAACTCTTAAGACGCGTACATAGCGTTATCGTTATTATAAGCATAAGAACCTGTAGAGATCTGAAACTCGGGGGACAATGGATATCGACGTAAAATACAGAAAAAGTGGCGGAAATTCATGTGCGGTCAATGGGTGCACAAATAATAGCAGAAAACTAAATATATTTAAGAAGGGCTTGAGCGTTTTTAATCCCATAAAAATTCCACGTTATGCCATCAGATGAACCGAGCAGACTAGGGGGGGGGGGGGGGGGGGGGGGGGGGGAGAGACTAACGCTATTAATAGACAAGGCTTACCAAAACAGGTATATGTGTGTTCAGAACATTTTTTGGATGACAAACCATCCGAGAGAAACCAATATCCGAAATTAAAATTAGGTTACGATAAATGTGTCACACCAGGTTGACGTAAGGTGGTAAGGAAAAACATTAAATGTCTAAAGAAACTCAGCATTTCAGACTGTTCCGTGGCCACTAATAGCAGCGATGAAATAAACTGTGATGATATAACTGATTTGTCAGAGACGGACTCTATCATGGTGTTGTAGATACTAATAAGGCCGACACATAAAAGAAACAATGAATCCATCTAGTATGTTGACATATGTACACAATGTCAGGAATCTGACTTTTGTACAAATGACCATGTCTACGGAAAACCATGGGCAGATTGTAAAAGTACATCTAGCTTCCCAGGGAAGCAATTAGAGCATGTTGTCCTGAACCATTTCGAGAGAACTATCTATGCACAACCTGTATTATTGATTGTGCAGAAACATTCATTCAGAGACCGACAAACTTAAGAAACAGAAGTCAGACATACGGCAATTATAAAGCCACACAATACACCAGAGTATCTTGTGGGGATCTCACCCCACCTGGAAAACAGCTGAGGGAGGGAGTGAGAGAGGGATGGATGGGGAGAGAGAGAGAGAGAAGGGAGAGAGAGAGAGAGAGAGAGAGAGAGAGAGAGAGAGAGAGAGAGAGAGGGTGTGTGGGGGGGAGGGAGGCAGGGAGTTGAGGTGGGAGAGGGAGGGAGGGAGGGGCTTGGGGTGTGAGGGAGGGAGGGAGGGAGGGAAAGCAAGTAGGAAATTGGATGTGTTTAAAGTACTGAGTAGCACGGCACCAGTCACATCACTGACACATTTTGATGACATTCTCATCGTGTGCTCGGCACTTATAAATCTTAAGGCTGATCTAATACGTGATGTGCTTGCTGATTGACTATAGATACGGATAAAATAACTATGGGCGGGTGTACGAATCATGTATGAAACTACTCCCCCTCCACCCACCTCAACCCCCACCCCCACCACTCCCACACTGGCTGGCCTGGCGTTATATATATATATATATATTGATATTCAGCAACATTGATGTTGTAACAGTCTCTACGCGCGCCATACAGTGAAGGCTAGTGGTGGCTACTGTATACAACGCGACGTGAGGCGTGATGCTATGCTTCGCTTCGTTTTCACGCGTGTAATGGCGGCGTGGCTATAACTGCCACCTAACGGCAGTAAGCAAAACTAAGGGGGATAACTGCAAAAAACGTGTGTATAAGCTCACCTAGATGAGCTAAAAACGCATTAATGAACCAGAGTTATGGCCCTTGTTTAAGGGTGTGGCCACTTCATCCTTATAGCGCAAATAGATATTGCCTAAAGGAACGTGTCTGCCAAATTGGGTTTTAATCAATTGATAAATAACGAAACGTGACACAGCCATATTTTCCTCATAGGATTCATACTTTCAAAATATTGCAATGGCCATAACTCTGCTAACTGTGGGCCTCTTCATCTTCATAGTCCAAATAGATATTTTCAAAAGGTATCTGCCAAATTTGGTTTTAATCCATCAACAAATGGCGAAACGTGCCACAATTGTTGACAGATGACAGACAAATCGTGAATGTATAAGCTCACCTAGGTGAGCTAAAAATGTGCCTCCTATGCAGATAATCTATGCACTACTTAAAATAAAACATTTTTCATTGATTGGATAACGCAAGAAGATATATAGTATGGTAATGCCTGCATTAATTACCAGTCCAGCATCATCCTCTGGTTTTATATTGTACTGAACTAAAGCCTATGACAGACGATCAAACGTGTGTTTATACATGTATGATTCGACAGTCGGATGATGTTTGATCGTGTATCAGTTTTCGACAAGTCGCATCATACACGCAAAAAAGTTGGACAATGCTCAACTTTCATCCGAGAGCGTACATGTTGGATGAAACAGCCAATCATATACCAGTATTTAAATAACGTGATTTTGTTGGTATCGTTGGTTGGTAAATTCATCCAACAATGTCCGATGCTCTATGAACATGTATGACATACAAATGTATATCATACATGTATAATCATACAAGTTGGATCGTCTGTCACTGGCTTAAGCAACGTAGCATAAAGGTTTATGCATCAAAACACTTCTGCCGATGTATACGCCATCCCAATAGACACCCCTTAACATCCAAGCCAGCCAAAAATGGCTTCGGCACAGACCGATAGATCACTTATGAAAATTTACCACTGAAATGACTGGTTTCATAACCGAGCCAGTCATTCTAGCGGTAAACTTTAAAAAAGAAATCTGCTCTTGGTTTGCAAATGGACATTTTCTAAGAGAAAATTAAAATTTTCTTGATCAAATTTGATGTTAAGAATCATGCCACGGCTTTGCAACACGGTTCATAGTCTGAAGGAACTGCCAATTCAAGCCCATGTGAGGACTTTGTCTGCAGACGTCTTACCATTTTAACTGTTTTTAGCTGCGGGTGGCAGCTCAATAAACCACCATGCCTCGCAGTTAGTTAGTCAGTCGGAAAAGCTTATTCCGGGCTGTTCTTTCAAGAGTGTTTCATATTATTAATATTTAACCCAGACTTATATAGCGTTCTATTCCTACATTAAGCAGGTTCTAAAACGCTTTATACTGAACCAAAAAAGTTTAGCAACACTGAGAATATTACTGTATAAATGTTATTTAACAAAAACAATAAATTGATTCAAATATATTATTTAATTGATAGGTCATTTTCCAATTTGAACAACAGTCTCTTGTTACTATAATGCTAGCATCACGCCTTTAACACGGCATCATTCAACGGAAGGGTCCAATTTAAATAATGACACTGAGCTGTCAATACCGGTTGTGACCTCCGTGCGCATTAACCACCGCCGTACATCGCTTTCTCATTCCTGGAGCTGTGCAGCTTCCAGCTCCCGCACGTTGTGAAGATGTGGATGGTTCTCACGCACCATACAGCCAAGAATGTCCCACACGTGTTCGATAGGAGACAGGTCCGGTGATCGCGCTGGCCAGTCCAACACCGAAACGTTGTTAGCCTCAAGGAAATCACTGGTGACCCTAGCTGAATGAGGACGGGCGTTGTCTTGCTGGAACATAGTCTGCATGATGCTGCATAAAAGGGATGACAACAGGGGCGACAACTTCTTCACAGTAATGTTGAGCTGCTAAATTTCAGCAAATCACAATAAGATCTGTTTTGCCATTTTCATGGATTCCAGCCCACACCATGACACTGCCGCCACCGAATCTGTCGTGCTGAATGATGTTGGCTGCATCATACCGTTCTCCTAAACGTCGCCAAACCCGTTGCCTACCATCCGCCACATCCACACAAAACCTCGACTCATCACCGAACAAAACGTGGCTCCATTGTTGAGCACGCCATCGCTGATGAGTTCTTGCCCATGCGACGCTCTGTTAGTGGAACAGCAACAAGTGGACGACGGGCATGCAGTCCAGCATCATGGGAGTCTGTTTCGCACAGTTTGTGCATGCACTGTAGCGGTGTGCAAATTACGGGACAGCCGCGGCGCAGTCTCAAACCTGTGACATCACTAAGTAGCGGTCTTCTCATGGTGTTGTTTCTCTCGGTCTGCCAGATCGTGGTCGGTCATTAACACGTCCAGTTTCCTGCTCACGTTGGCGGAGACAGGATATGGTTGAGGCGTGAACATTAAAATGTCGAGCAACAGCGCGAACGCTCTGCCCAGCAGCAGCGAGTCTTCCCATTGCTTCATGGCGCTGATTTTCGGGTAGCCCTGGGCGGCGGCCCATGTTCGGTAGGGTAAAGTTTTAAGTGTTTTCTGCTAACGTTCGTTACCTGCTTTTGCAATATGGTGAATTTTTGCCTTCGCTACCCGCCAATGTGGGCCAGTGCATGAAAAATGCATTTTCACATGCAGTAAGCGTGCGGGCGAGAAATGCAAATGATTTGCATTTCTTCATAATCAGCGAGACATTACATTGACGAAACATGCCTGCAAATTTGGTTATAAATGGATGCATAATTTTAATACAACAAACCAAACTTCACTGTTGCTAAACTTTTTTGGCTCAGTATATATTATTAAATTATATAGTAATCAAAATCATAAATGGCCTAAATGGGGTCCACTTGTCACCAACCGAGGAAATATGCAAATCTACATAGATTTGTTTTCCCCAGTCATGGAATTTTGATTTTCAAATTCTACGACTTTCAAGGAAGGTTTGCCATGATCCGTATGAACTCCCAAGTCAAATAAAATAATTTTTGAAGATTTACCACTGGAGTCATTTCAGTGACACACCTTAAAAAGTAATCTGTTACTCTGCCAATGGACATTTTCTAAGAGATTTTATTAAACAAATTTAAGAGTTAAAGGATCACTATGAATTCTGCGCATGCAATACATATACTGCATTTTCTGAGACATGTCAAACCACTGTTTAAAGGCATATGCTAAAATACTAACCAATGGTCTATTTGTCACAATGTCACTTACGTGTATAAATCCTGGATACTTCTTTTCAATTTCCTGCAAAGACTGGTCAGCTTTGATGCGGATTTGCTGTTCCGTGTCAGTTCCCATGCTTACTAAGTATGGCACACACTAAAAAACACGCCATACAGATGATACTAGACAATATCACACAATAACAATTATAACATTACAAACGTTTTAGTGCACCTCAGCATATGCCCAAAACCATACATACATGTTTCTAATACCTAGGCATTTTCAGGTTATTCAGTAAAAACATGTTTTCAATGAATTTTATGTTTATCAGAGGAAATACCTCTAGGAAATTTCATCATAAAAAAACCCTATTACTGCGTCTCACTCTAATATATCAACTGTACAAAAAATTGCGACTTGCTTTCAAAACTTGAGATGACTTAGACAAGAAAATTGCGGCAAATTAATTAAAATCTTAAATGGTGCATATTCACACTAAAATTGTTATAATTTTATAGTTTTAGAGGCTTAAATTGTGTGCCAAGATGTAATGAAACAAAACAAATCTTAACACACAATGATTTCATTACACATAAATTATATCATCTTTTAACCCTTTAACACTTATATCACCCAAAGACGGCTTCTGTACTGGTCTTAGTAAAGGGCCACTGGCAGCCCAAGAAAAGGCCATTTTTTTTAATTTGCCACCGGAATGACTGGCTCGATAACTGAAATTTGAAATTTTCTTGAACAAGAGTGTCGCTCACCTGGAGCACCATCAATTTTTGTCAAAATTGTTGGTGGGTGGTTTAGCAGTCTTTTAAATGAGTTTGTGGACATTTTTGCAGGTGCAATATCGGCGCCAAACACACTACATTTTGATTGGCCCACAGCGACCATGTTTTTTTTATGGATCAACTTCCCTTGAACAAATTTTAATGGCCCAAATTTCGGCCTGATCCCTTTAGTAGTTCTGGAGGAGTCATTTTCATGAAAACCAGGTCATCCAAGATGGTCGCCGAACCATTTGGTCAATCAAGTCCTCTTGAACAAACTTGGCTTACCTCTTGGCCTAGATGAAGATTCCCCAATTGGTTTTGGAGAAGATTTTTAAAGACATTTCCTGAAATTGGTTGAAATCCAAAATGGCCGCAGGGCAAATTGGCCGATCGGGTTCATTTGAACAAACTTGGATCCTTATGCCCTAAGGATGCTTCCTACCAAATATAATTGAAATCGGCCTGGTAGTTCTCAAGAAGACATTTAAAATTTCCCATTGCTTTAGCATGGGAGTTTTGACGAGAAAATTATGCAAGATGGCCGCCAAACCATTCATCCGACAGTTTCGAAAATTGCAAATTTGAGCTCAAGAATAACAAAAAACATATATAGAACCAATTTTGGCCTCAAAATCCATTAAATAAAAAAATCCAATATGTCCGCCAAACATGCTACATTTTGATTGGCCCACGGCGGCCATGTTTTTTGACGGAGCAACTTCCCTTGAACAAACTTTAATGGCCCTAGTCCCTAATCATATCTCCCAAATTTTGGCCTGATCCATTCAGCGGTTCTGGAGGCTATTTTCGCTAAAACTAGGTTAACCAAGATGGCCGCCAAACTATTTGATAAATTAAGTTCCCATGAACAAATTTGGTTGAGCTCTTGCACTAGATCATATTTCATGAGGTTTCCTTCAATCCCTCAAGCGGTTTCGGAGATTTTTAAAGACGTTTCTAAAAATTGGCCAAAATCCAAGATGGCCACCGGCCTAATTGGGCTTCATTTGAACAAACGTGGATCCCTATGCCCTAAGGATGATTCCTGCCAAATATAATTGAAATTGGCCCAGCGGTTCTTGAGAAGTCGTTTAAAGGAAAAGTTGACGGATGGACGACGGATGGTCGCCACAACAGGCCAGGTGAGCTAACAAATTCAAGTGTTAAATGGTTATGTAGTACAATTTTATTAGAGACACAAGTCCCTAATTCAAATTCAGAACTAAAATTTTTTTTAATAATTTATACAGAATGAAATAATCATATGTTAAGATTTATTTCATTTCATTACATTTAGCTACACAATTTAAGCCTCTAAAAGTATGCAATTTTAACAATTTTATTTTGTATTTTGGTGTGAATATTCACCTTTAAGGAAGATCATCTGGCAATTATTGCCAGATCTTGCCGAAACAAAATCATGACATATCATTTACACCTAATATGAAAGGTGAAAAAATTGCGAATGCAGGTTCGAAACTTTCTGGGATCTGTTACGTACGAACAATTTTACCAATTATAAATTTTCAAGGAAAATATGGATGCATTTTGTTGAAATTGAATCATGACGCTAGAGATAATAGATTAGCTGAGAGAAGAAAATCGTGAGGGAAAATCCACCAATGTTTGAGATATGGATCGGACAAGAACATTTAAACAACTTCAAAGTCTTTCAAGGGATATAACTTGGGGGAATAGGAGTGATTTTAGCCGAAATGAAATCATGACAGTTGTCTATACAAAATAGATCAGTTGAAAAAATTGCGAGTGTGGGTTTAAATATTTCGAAGATCTTGATGGAACAAGAATCAGGGGAGATAACTTTATATGGACAGAATTCGCTGAAAAGAATTTCTCTGAAACAAAAGAATTTAAGATTCTTACTGACCCGATCGAACAATCTGATTGAAACATACATGCAATTCACCATCAGCAAGCCACAAAAGCCATATATTGCCATTTTCACTGACAAAATCCACCAACTACGAATTTTGATCGGTCGATGGTGGCGATGTTTTTTCATCACATAATGCCTCTTGGACACTAATCAATTTTGCCAAGTTTCGGCGTGAAACCCTAAAGCGGTTCCAGTGACTTATGCGAAAACGAGATCATCCACGATTAGCATCAATCAGCCAAGCGCCTATTAAGATTGTTAAACGAGTTTCTAGAAATAGTGCAAAATCCAAGATGGCCAATGGCAAAATTGACCAATCGGCTGTATTTGAACAAATTTATCTATTTTCCAATGATGCTTCCAGTAAAATTTTGTTGAAATCGATCTATTTCTTGAGAATACAATCAAAATTTTCTATAGTTTATTATAGGACATTTTGGCAGGAAAAAACATGAAGATAGTCACCGAAAGGTTTATATTTGACAATACCCATAAAGCTAGATACAAAATCAATTTTGATATCAAATTTTATCAAATAAAAACTTCCAATATGGCCACCCATTCTCTCAAATTCATTGGTCCACAGCAGCACTGCTTATTTACCAATCGACTTCCCTTGAATAAACTTGAATGGCCCTATAGATATAGTCACCCAATTTAGGTCCGAGTTTGGTCATTCAGGCAAGGTGGGTAAAAATGTTAAATGGGCTATATATTCCAGGTATGCACTGTGCATCAGCAGTTTCAGATATTGCTCAATTTAAACCAAAATTCAGAAAGAAAGACCTTTCCAGTTTTAGCTATGTCCCGCCCATCTCTAGCTAAGCTCCACCCACACCTCGCTCGTGTTGGGATCGATCGATCCCTGAACTCAGTGACTATCAATTTCTAGAAAACTATACATGTAAGCTGTTGAATATTTTGAAACTAATTTGACTGGGTGCTGTTGCTGACTTAAGGCAGCAATAGCGTCCAGTAAAATTAGTTTCAAAATATTCAACAGAATGTTTATTAAATGGTAAAGACATACAATTCATGTGTCGGACTATTAAGCGCTAAAGATGGACTAAATCGAGTTATTCATGCCATAATTAATTCTGACATCATCCTACACATCACATAGTTGATTATGACATCATATGATGGAAGGATAATGTGGAAAGGTCCATTGTGTCAAGGTGGTGCAGAAGTCATGTGTAACTGTCCCTAATTTACTCACCTGTACAGGATGCACCAGACCCTGACTGAGGACAAGTGAAATGACGGAAAGTGCGGTGTGGCGCACCTGTGCTTGGATATGGAAGAATGCCTCCAGCGTTTGCTTCAAGTAAATCTGCATAATTGTACTGGCCATACTAAAAATACAAAATAAGTAGCAATTGATCTAGCCATGTTTATTTGAAGCATGGGCTATATTAGTACCATTTAACCATTTCAGAGTGAAGCCAGCCAAAACTGGCCTCTAGTGGTCTTCAGTAATGTCCATTAATAGACCAAACGAATATCATTTTTGAAAAAAACATACCAAATGGTATTAACATATATTCTGAATTTGGTTTGAATTCGCTTAGCCTACCACAATTTATTGTTCGGAATAAATGAAGTCTATTTTTCAAGGGCAATAACTCTTGCAAATACTGACAAAAACTAATGGAACCTGATGGCACCTCCGCCTTTGTATTATTAAGTTATATTCTGAATTTAGTTTAAATCCATTAAGTCTAGCTCAAGTTATTGCAGATCAATGAAGAATTTTGTTTAAATTTCAAGGTGGATAACTCTGGCAAATACAAATGAAAACTAACGGAACATGAGGCTGACATCTGTCTTACTAGTAACTACTATTAAGTTATATTTCGAATTTGGGTGAAATCCGTTCAGTCTAACAAGTTATATCACGGAAACCAATATACATACAAAACATACGAACGGGACCATTCCTATCCCCCTCATACTTCCGTTTTTGAGGGGATAATAAGTAGCCCTTTAACTGATTTTCAGGACATTTTTTTAAATCCAAAATGGCCCCGGGAAAAATTGAACAAAATTTCTCTATAAGCATAGGTGAACCACTATAGGGACATTCGAGTAGTTTGGCTGAAATCGGCAGTGGTTAATGAGGAGCAGTCATTTGATCAATTTCCTGGACATTTTCGGATAATCCAAGATGGACAGCGAAAAAATGTATCAATCAAATTTCTTGTTAGTCTTGAAACCTACCACCATAGAACACTTCCACCCAAATTTCGTTGAAATCGGCCCATTTATTAATTAGGACTATGGTTTTAAGACATTTCCAAAAATTGTTTTAGAAAATCCAAGACATCTGTCGGTAAAATTGACCAATCACATTTTTGTATACCAGTTCTTTCAGCCAAGTTTCACTGAAATTGGCCAAAACGTTTAATTAGTAGTCGCTTACGGCAAAATTTGCTGGACGGACTTGTGGTAAAATTTAAGGCGAATCGGGCCAGTAGTTTCCAAGATATCCAGAATATGATATGATCTGGATTATTTTATCGGGATCACAGTCAGTCTAGAAATCATCTTGCACGGTAGTGGTGGCAAGTTCCTTTGTTCAAATTTGAGCCAAATCAGATAAGTAGTTTTTGAGATACAGGTCACGACACAGACAGACAGACAGATTATCCCCAATGCATTACCTTTTTTTCGTTACAGGACCAGGATAATAACAAGAGGCCCAAGGGCCTGTGATGCTCACCTGCATTTAAATAGACATGGATAATTTTCGAAAAATCCAAGATGGCCACCAAAGAAATTGACCAATCAAAATTCTCATTTGATATGTTGAAGCCTACCGCTATAGGATAATTCTGCCCAAGTTTCATTAAATTGGGCCATTAAGGAGTAGCATATTAAATGGTTAACCAAGCAAAATTCTAAATAGTTCTGGTGCCTACCATAATACGGTCATTCTAGTGAAATTAAGATGAAATCCGCCAAGCGGTTCATGAGTAGCGCTTTGACAATTTTCACGCAAAAAATTGACCAATCAAAATTCGGTATACAAGTTCTGAAGTCTAGTCCCAGAGGGGTCTTCCAGCCAAATTAAGTTGAAATCTGCCAAAACAGTTAACGAGTAGTGTTTTGACAATTTCCCGTAAATTTCCCCATAGAATCTAAGATTTTCACCCAAAAAATTGACCAATCAGAATTCTGTATACAAGTTCTGAAGCCTACCCCATAGGGTCCTTACTGCCAAATTAGTTTGAAATCTGCCAGGGGGTTAGTGATGAGTAGCGTTTTAAGCAAAAGTTGATGAACAGACGTCAGATGGTCGCCATGACATATGCTCACTTGGCCATTCTGGCCAGGTGAGCTAATAATGACATCTAGCACATTGATGAATCAGTCATATTTCACAACAGTTTTGAAAACTTTCCACTGGCATGAAAAAATTACAGAAAATTTTATGTATTCATTGGTTAATCATTAAAATTTCAGTATCTCAATATCAGGACAACTTTACATGCAAGCTGTTGAATATTTTGAAACTAATTCGGCTGGAACATGTTGCTGTCATAGGCAGCTAACACCTCCCCATTAAATTATCTTCAAAATATTTCAGAGAATTTGTTGTTTTTGGTCTATAATCGCTAAGGGGTTAATTTTAATAACATAGCTGGATAAACTTGTGATATCGTTCAAGCTAAAGATGCTTTGGTACATCCAGTATATGTATCATAAAGGTTGGTTCGGCAGTCGCCTAATTACCATCTATCAGTCACGTACACACTATCTGACACCCGTCATTCTCTGGTAATGAGGTCACCTTGTACACCACAGGTTGTGAGCAGCAAAAGTGAGAAAACAAGCATGGAGCCGAAGTGTGGTGTGTGAATAATTCTTTACTGATTTAAATATCTTATTTAAATTACAGGAATACATGATCGTAAACCTACCCAGACTGGACATCTCCCATTTCCTTCAAATCTTCAGTTTTTGATGTCTTCTTCCCTGGAAGAGAATTGTTTTACAATGTAAATATCATGCAGACCAATAGAATATCCTATAAAACATGTAATCTGGAAGGGCTGGCTCTGTAGCTGTGTTAGGTATTAGTATCACAATGTTTCTAAAACATTTCTATGTAAAGATTTTCCACTTCATTTTAATCACGAGATCATAGTGTCTCTCAAGTGTTATTTACTGCTTACTTACGGACATTTACACAGATTTCCCCAGAAAAATGTTTGAAATTTTCTATCGAGCAATGGGCCAAATTTCTGATAAAAACTGAAAACCAGTAATTTTGGCGATCTGGTAATATGAAATATTTTAGATACTGTTAGAGAAACTCAGTTTGTTAAACGTAGTAATTTATTTTATAATGCTAAATACACATTCTTCTAATCTAATCGCTCTGCTGTAAATATTGATGGCATATAGCAATCAGGCTTGGGTTTACTTATTTGCTGTATCCTAATATAAGAATTGGGATTGACCTCAGATCCAGTTTTCTTGTCATTCAATACACAAGACATACATAATTTATTTCCTGTTAGTCTCACTTCAAACAATTAAAATTGGTTTTTTGCTGAAAATATAAATGAAATGCTTAGTTACCAGTTTTTGATCACCAATGTTAGAAGTGTTCAGCCCGGATATGATTTTATTTAGACATATTTTGAAAGGATGCAGAAATACATTGAAGATTTGCTAATCAACACTGGTGAAGCATAGTAGAGCAGACAGAGGGTGGATAGGTAAACTACACTACAGTAGACAAGAAATCACTTAAAACGCTTCCATAACAAAAATAAAATGTACTGCTAAATTTTTTAACATAATTGGATTGGAAGACATTTCAACAGAACATTTCTTACTGACGAACATGTTTTTGTTTTGGAAACATGGTAACTTATTTATGAGATGTAATGTAGCATGATTAGCTCGGCTTTCATGAATACAATACTTACATTCAGCATCAGCCTTTGTCATGCGGATTTCCTCCTCTAATAGATACACCTGCAGATTGGTCAACACCTGTAGGTAACAACATTAGTTATCATTGTAATGGCAATAGAGGGATTGATCTCTCACTATGCCCCGCCCATTTCTAGCAATACATTGCCCAGTTTGTATGCGTGTTGGAATCGATTTGAAAGTTTGAAACCTGAATTCCAAGAGTTTAAATGTCAAGGTAACTATACAGGTAATCTGTTGAATATTTTGAACTATTCTGACTGGGCATGCTTTTTGCCTATGGCAGCAACAGCTCTCAGTCAAATTAGTTTCAAATTATTCAACAGAACATTTATTAAACGGTAAATTCCCAAGACAATTTTCTGAATGAAGATTAGATCCCTCCATTGCTATCTGTATAATTAACCCTTTCATTGATAAATCCCTGAAAAAGTATTCTTTACGATATATAACTTATTCTTTTGAATACTTTGAAATTAATTTGAACGGAAGCCATTAGTGCCCAAGGCAGCAACAGCTTCCATTCAAATTAATTTCAAAATATTCAATAGTTTTCCTGTATGGCTGCCTTGAAAAGGAGACATCAGGAATTCATCAGTGAAAGGGTTAAGGAAATATAAGGCTATTTCCTATGCTGTAGTGACTTCAGCAACAAAATACTTTATTTTGAAAGCACACACTTTAGCACAGGAGAGGTATGATGAGTATTTGAAGTAATTAAACCCTTTAACCAGCAAATTTATTCAAGAAAATTTCAATTTTCTCATTGAAAATGCCCATTAGCAAACCAAGATTATTTCTGAAAATTTTAAGTGGAATTCCAGTGATAAAGCTTAAAAAATAGCCTTCTATTGGTCTGCAAATGGATTTTCCAAGACCACTGCAGAAGCCATTTTTGGTCGACTTGAGTCGTAAAAGGCTAACATACCTCTCCATGAGTATTTTGAAGTGCAGCAATAAATTACTCTTCTGAATTTTAAATGTAAAACAGAAAGGAGCGCAGTGATAGGATTCGCCTATTTTCCGTCATTGGTACTAAGATATGTAAGGCGAGCAATGAGATACAAGTTTTCATTAAATTAATTTTAGGCGAGAATAGAGCACTCACTTGCCTCTCCAGCGGATGCCGTGGCGTAATGCAGGTTATGTAGGAGCGTATACGGTCGAGTTAGCTGGATACATTATGGTAGGGCAGAAGAGAACAGGTCAGGGTATTGTAGGATGGGGGTAAGGTAGGGCAGGATGTACCGGGATGGGTAGGATATGGCAATAAAGGAGGCTATATGACAAAATACGAGAGAAAGTAGTATAACACAGGTTAGAAGGTAAACAAGAGCTCCGTAAACCCCGCCACGACGACAACCCAATAAATGAGATATCAGAAAATATTTATTTCTTCCTCAGACCCAGACTGGTCATTCTTATGAAGTGTCAAAGCGATCCGTTAAACGGTCAAGGAGGTATCGCCCGGAAACCAATTTTCAAGATGGCTGCTTCTGACTGGCGGCCATATTGGATTTTGGATTATTGTAAATTTCGATAAGTTTCTTCACCAGACATATTCCAACCACCCTATGTAGTGATCCGACAAATGGTAATGGAGACATCATCCAGAAACCAACTTTCAAGATGGCAGCCCATGGCTGGTGGTTATCTTGGAGTTCGGATCAACGTCATTTTTGATAGGTTTCTTCTCCAGACCTAGTCCAACCACCCTATGAAGTTTCAAAGCGATCTGATAAACTAGAACAGTTATCATACGGAAACCAATTTTCAAGATGGTGACTGGCGGCCATCTTGAATTTTGGATCATTGTCAATTTCGATAGGTTTCTTCTCCACATGTAGTCCAACCACCATATGAAGTTTCAAAGCAATCCGATAAACGGTAACAGAGTTATCACATGAAAAACAATTTTCAAGATGGCCACCAGTGGCTGGCAGCCATCTTGGATTTCGGATCAGTGTTAGTTTCGATAGGTTTCTTCCTCAGAGGTTGTCCAACCACCTTATGAAGTTTCAAAGCGAACACATAAACGATTAATGAGTTATCATCCGGAAACTGATTTTCAAGATGGGTGCCGGTGGCTGGCGGCCATCTTGGATTTCGGATAATCGTCAATTTCAAGATTTCTTCCCCAGACCTAGTGCAACCACTCTATGAAGTTTCAAAGTGATCCGATAAATGGTAATGGACCTATCATCCGGAATCCAATTTTCAAGATGGCCGCCAGTGGCTGTCGGCCATCTTGGATTCGGATCATCGTCGATTTCGATAGGTTTCTTCCCTAGATCTAGTCCAATCACCCTATGAAATTTCAATGCGATCCGACAAACGGTAACAGTTATCATCCGGAAACCACTCTGCCGCCCGCCCGCCCGGACAGACAGCAATGGGCAGATTGATTGGGAAGCTCATGTGAGTACTCGGTAGGCTATAACAAGATATAACAAAGCATGGCAGGACAGTAGACTATGACATTAAATTAAGTTAAATCATGTCACGAATCTGTTAAATTCCATTTAATATCTCTGGAAATTGAGATTGAGAGTGCAGGGATCGATCAATCCAAACATGGACAAAGCGTGGTTGGAGCTAGGCTAGAGATGGGCGGGGCATAGCTAAACCTGGATTCTTCCATTAGAGATTGGTGCAGGGAGTCGTAGATGAATGTGTTGTACATAGTCTTTTGATATATATATACCTGGCATTTGAGCTTGATCAGAGCTAGTGGATTGGCGAGCATATCATCGTAGATATCTTTCAGCTTTTTCGCCATCATGTATTCATAATGTTGAGTGCACATGAAACCTGAAAGCAAACAATTTGACAATAGTGAACAAGCTAGAGATTCCGCGATCAATTGGCACACCAGAATGCAATTCTACATGAGTGATTTCTGGAGCCGGTTTCACAAAGGTGCGTAAGTTACGCCCCGTCTAACTTAGACGCTATACTTAAGTCCTGTGTCTACGTCAGTTTCACGAAAGGGGTCGTAAATAAATGCCTAAATAATAAAACACGTAACTTAGACGCGGAGATCTCTAGTACGCTAAGGCAAGAATCGTCGCCGCTTATGACATGATCCAGCTGACTGCAATGTGACAGCTGTCAGTTTTTAATTATAGTACGGGGTCAATCAGTACAAATAACTTACAGCGTGAACCATATAGAAAGTACAATTGCATGTTCTAGCGGCAGTGAGACGACAATTCAACGTTCGCCGCTACATTACACTTGGAAAGCGTTACCTAATTTCGTGTTTTATTTTGAGAAAAGTTGTCGACATAATCATGTTTGAATAAATCCTATAAATAGTAGGCCTAATTTTCTTAACATATGTAGGCCTAACTAAAAGGTAATTATGACTCTATTGATTTTTCTAATGCGTTTGCAAACTAAGAAAGAAAACACGAAATGAGGTCAAGGCATAGGTACTTTTAGCGTGACGTCGTACCCTCTCCTATTACATATAGAGAGTGGCATACCAGTAGGTCAGGCTGAAGGCGCCTATGCGTCAACGCGCTCTAAAACGGCAGCGGGCTATTTCGCGGAAATGCAGACAAAGCTGTCTATAGTGGACATACATGTCTACGACGCACTCGCTTTTGGGACCAATTGATGACTATCCATAAGAGTTGAGTCTTACTGTTAGGAAATCACGATCACATGCCATGCATGTACCTAAAACCCACAGCCGGTGAGCTGCATTAAGCGACCACCTATCTTAGTGACGATAGTTTGATGGTCCATACAGTGACCGTTATAGACAGGTTTGCTTGTATAGCTCTACCAGTGTTTCGTTGATTGAAATAACATCACCTCAAGAAAGCAGGACTGAGATCAACTGATCGATAATCATTTCACCAATGGTGTTACGCACACCACTGGGTGGCAACCCCCACTCCATCCCATCCCAACCCATACGCCACATAAAACCAGGGTTGTCAAGACTCCCATACTCCACATTAACTGTATAGATAATGTCAAGTGATTTCCTGAAGTAAACAATACCATCTGATTGCAGACCCTCACTCTCCTGTTGTTACTGTCATTGTAACCACTTCCAGAGTTTTTAGATTGCATCCCTAGTTGTGGAATCCTAGTACAGGATCACACACATTCTTGTGTTAAAATTTGAACCAAAATAAACCAGTAAATTATTGTTAACACTGTCATATGCCTTAATTCTAATTCCAATGAAGAAGCATTATTGGGTTTGAGCAGCATTTCAGAATTGTCATCATTTTATTCGTGTGTGCGTGCGTGTATGTTTGTCGGTCTGTTTACGTGTGGTGCCTCCCATAAAAAACTAATCAGATTTGACTCAAATTTTAACACAACAAAGAATTTTATTGTGAAAGTGGATATCCAACATTAGCTATGATCCAGAAAAAAGCCAGATCCAATTTTTGGAAACTATTTAGCTCAAAGTTTTTACATAAGAAAGGATGTGACCATACACTAGGGTTTCACAATTTTGGGCATAATATGACAAAATCTGGTGAATAGGAAAGATGTACAATGTGATAAAAATGGCAGGGCGAGGGTCTGCAATCTCTATCTTGTTATTGTATAAAACTAAAACAAGATATAATGTACCATTTCCCTTTAACCATAGCAAATACCTCACAAAATGAGACACATTGCTTGTTCATGTCTTTATGCCAAAGCATGTGGGTTGTTTAGAACATTAACAAGAGGCCCAAGGGGCCTGTATCGCTCACCTGAAATATTTGCCCACTGACACAACCAAACAAAATGAGATGACCATTGGAAAATTTACCAATCAAATTTCTGTGAAGAAAGCTTAGCCAAGTTTTATTAAAATTGACCCAGTGGTTAATAAGTATGATTTTCTAAGAAATTTGCAGAAAATACAAGATGTCCGCCAAAAACGGTACATTTTGATTGATTCATGGCGGACATTCTTTTTTACTATATACACATATACAATTTTCGGCCCGATCCATTCAGCGGTTCTGGAGTTGTTTTCGCGAAAACTAGATGATCCAAAATGGCCGCCGAACCATTTGGTCAATCAAGTTCTCGTGAACAAAATTGGCTTAGCTCTTGCCCTAGATGATGTTTCATGAGTTTTGAATCGATTCCCAAGCAGTTTCAGAGATTTTTAAAGAGATTTCTACAAATCGGCCAAAATCCAAGATGGCTACGGGCCAAATTGGCTGATCGACTCTGTTTGAACAAACTTGACTCTCTATGTCCTAAGGATGCTTCCTGCCGATATAATTGAAATCGACCAAGTGGCTCTTGACAAGTCATTTAAAGAAAAAGTTGACAGATGGACGGACAGTGGATGGTCGCCACGGCATAAGCTAACTTGGCGATTCTGGCCAGGTTAGCTAATAATTATATAAACCATGCTTTGTTTATGTTTTAGATGATACTTATGTTCCAGAGTCATGGGAAAGACACTCATGCTATAAATCCATGATGCTAATTTACCAGCATCTACTTACTGTATCTGATGACATATTTCACTCTGGCATGTTGCTCAAATGCAGTAGCAGTATTCTGCACGTCATTGGTTGAATCTTTCAATCTAGCCTGGATATGACATTTCAAGGGCATCATGATTTTGCATGACTAAACCATTTAGTCAATTTCATAGCAATACAAGTCATTCCAATGACAGAATTTCAGAATTAGTCTTCTTGGTCTACCAATGGACATTTCTCAGTACCACTGTTTGGGCCGGCTTGCGTGATAAACCATTAAGTTGGATAAATTTGTGTTGTTTTATAGCATTTGTCATGTAGTTGTAATTTAAGAGGGATCAAAATAAAAAAATTATAAAGTATCATCACCATGCAAAATAATGGATATGATATTTTCATAAATTACCAACAAATAAACACCCTGGAGATTGTATCGCTCACCTGGAACCTTGGTATTTGAATCAGAACACGTGAAAATAAATTTCAACACATTTTGGCTGAAAACATACACATTTTGGTCAGAAATGCTAACATTTTTTTCTTGAAATGAGGTAATTTGAGATTAAATCTCATTTAACATTTGGACAGAGATGTATATATTTTAGCAGCAAATATGGAAATCACACGTCAAAATGCAACACTTTTGACCAGAAGTATGAAACTTATGATCAGAATTACAAATTCTGTGCTAGAAATGTGCATAGGATAGTAGATTATGTAAGGGACAGAGGTATTATCTTTTGAAAATTACAACAGTCTCCAATTACCAGTTCATACAGCATGTGAATTCTGTATTTGATGAATGATCCTCATGACTGAGTTAGAAAATCAAAAATTTTCATTCATCAAGTACAGAATTCATATTCTGTATAAACTGGTAGATTGTAGACTGGTGTAATTTTAGATTCTTATATCCAATTTTCAGTACTCATTGTGTCTACTGACAAAAATGACTGAGTAAGGCCAGGTACATTAGTGACGGTACACAATATGTGTATTGAGACACTAACCCAAGATTATTTGTTTAACATCTAGGCCATGCAAGTCTTTAAACAATATATGCCAGTCTTATTATCTACTGGTTCTGCAACAATTAACCATTTTGAAATCATTGTCATAACTTGACATAAGGGTTAAATAAAAACTTCAATCACTAAAACAGAGTTTTTTCTTTTTAACTCATTCAATAAATACAGTATTTTGCCTTAAATATGATTATTGATGCAGTGAACTGTAATTATCAGACTATGTTGTTAACAACAAGTATGTATGAGACTTTGAAAACAGTCTTTAGAAACACCGTGGTCACATCCATCACAGGTGTGTGTTTGTCATTTTGAGAATGTCTTTCGGGAATTTGGTACTGGTATTACAGATGTTATTCCATTTACAGCATCCAATCATTTAAGAGTGATGAAGAAGAAATCATAGAATGCATCTCATTGCATGGCCTAACTGTTACACTAGAAATTGATTTGGTGCACACTCATCACCCGGGCACAGGCTGCAAAACAAAGGAAAGTACTTTTGAATCATATAATATATTATTCACCAGTTGGGCCCCCTGGAATTGTAGTCAAAGAGAATGTTATTCTTGGAATCTTATCACTGGAATGATTGGCTCAATCACCAAGCCAGTCATTCCAATGGTCGGTTGTCAAAAATAGTCATCTCACAGTCTGCAAATGGAAATTTTCTATGGGGCAATCTATATCCATTCGCAGATCAAGAGAATGCTATTTATGGAATATTATCACTGCAATGATTGGCTCAATCACCAAGCCTGTTATTTCAGTGTTAGGTTGTCAAAAATAGTCTTCTCATGGTCTGTAAATGGAAATTTTGTATGTGACAATGTATATCCATTCGCAGACCAAGAGAATGCTATATTTGAAATCTTATCACTGCAATGATTGGCTCAATCACCACGCCAGTTATTCCAGTGTTAAGTTGTCAAAAATAGTCTTCTCATGGTCTGCAAATGGAAATTTTCTATGGGCAATGCATAATCCTTTTGCAGACCAAGAGAATGCTATTTTCGAAATTTTATCACTGCCATGATTGGCTCAAGAACCAAGCAGTCATTCCAGTGGTAAGTTGTCAATAATAGTCTTCTCACTGTCTGCAAATGGAAATTTTCTATGGGGCAATGTATAATCCATTTGCAGACCAAGAGAATGCTATTTTTGAAATTTTATCACTGCCATGATTGGCTCAAGCACCAAGCAGTCATTCCAGTGGTAAGTTGTCAAAAATAGTCTTCTCACTGTCTGCAAATGGATATTTTCTATAGGGCAATGTATATCCATTCGCAGCGAATGCTACTTTTTGAAATCTTATCACGGCAATGATTGGTTCAATCACCAAGCCAGTTATTCCAGTGGTAAGTTGTCAAAAATAGTCTTCTCATGGTCTGCAAATGGACATTTTCTATGGGGCAATGCATAATCCATTTGCAGACCAAGAGAATGCTATTCTTGAAATCTTATCATGGGAAAGACTGGCTAAATCATCAAGCCAGTCTGTCATTTCAGTGATAAGTTCTCAAAAATAGTCTTCTCATGCGTCTGCAAATGGATATTTTCTATGGGACAATTTTTTTTCTTGACTACATTTTCTCATTACAGGGTTCATACATCTTCTGCAGAATGAAATTCCATACTTTTTCTATACCTTTTCCAGACCTAATTAATCAACTTCTAGTCCCATTTCATGTCTCAAATCTGTGTCCATATGAAAGCAGCCAATTTTTCAGAAAAATTATGAAATTTGTAGCAAAGATCATCAATATTTTGATTATTATCTATATTATTTTGCAAATGAGAATCACATCTGACAATATTTTAATTTCCCATACATTTTCCAAAGCTGTAGGAGAAAGTATTAAATTTTCCATAATTTTCAAGGCCTGAATATATTGGTTTCTTATAATTCCACACTTTTCCAGACTTTCAATGTACCTGTGTATGAACCATGCCATTAAAGGGTTAACCCTTTCCCTTGAGGAATATTTTAATTTCAAGGCAGCCATACTGGAAAAAGTTTACTAGTGTGTACACAGGTCTGTCAACAATTTTGACATTTGCATGATGGAACTTAACAACTTTCATCATTTGTTCCTTTTGACAATATCTATTGTGGCTATGACAACTGGCCTGCATTCAAAATCCAATATGGCTACCTGATTTAAACAATTCAGATTCATAGTGTATATTGTGCCACATCTTATTCGACCACAGGTTCATAGGGTTAGTTTTAACACTGGAAATTGAAGTCACTGGAAATGATTCTTGCTTTCTTGTTTTAACTCTTTAGCCAGCCAAAAACAGCTTCTGCAGTGGTCATGAGAAATGTGCATTTGCAGACTATGAGGATTATTTTTTTAAATTACCACTGGGATGGCTAGCTCAATAACTGAATCAGCCATTCCAGTGTTAAAATTTCAAAAATAATCTCTTGGTCGGTAAAGGGACATTATCAATGAAAACATGGATTTTATTTTTCAATTCGAGGATTAAAGGGTTAACAGCTTTTTTCATTAAACCATTGTGAAAGCTGGCAGGATGCGGCAACTATTTTTTAGATTTTTACCACTTGAAGAATTGGCTCGATAGCGAAGCCAGTCATTCGTGGTAAATTCACAAAAATTGTTGTCTATAATTACTGCAGTGCTGTACCGGTATTTGAAAATTCATTTACCAGAAAAAGAGAATTAACGTGTGTTATTTATGACAAAGGATAAAGGCTAAAATGGCTATAAATAACCGGCTGATTATTTTGAAAACAATTTGACAGTAAACTTAAGGAAGCAACAACACACTCAATCTATTTTCAAAACAATCTGCCAACTATTATCTGTCACCTAGGGTATACACTTGGACCTTGGCTCGATTCACTATTCATATTCTGACAGTTACTCTGTGCTCCTAGTGTGGTCGCAATAGACAGGTTTTATCGATTAAATTAAATCCTGGATTTGAAGCGTAATTTTTAGAGGACGATGGCTCGATTATTTAAAACAACAAAATATTGCGTGTACTTTTAGATCGAAGCTGTAGCTTTGACATGTTAGAAGCATGGCGGGGCAGAAGATATAAGAGCTCTATCAGAACAGCGATAGGGATATTCGAAAACTGGTGACTCATTTTGGCAGCTTAAATTACAGTATATAGTAACGGCAAACCTTTCAGTGATGATCTCTTTGTGGCGATAACAATGCATTCTGGAAAATGTGCGAAGTTCCGAAGTGTACAAAAGAAATAGATATAAATAAACAGATCTAATTTTAAAAAGTGTTCCCGACCTAAATGATGACCTAATTATCCTCTCGGGAATACTCGCCGTGTACGCTGGAAAACTAGATTCTGAACGTGATGTTCGGAGTTAGACGTTTTCATCTAACTTACGCGTGGGTCTCAGCACGCGTAAGTTACGGCCATATTTATGCCCCTGCGTAAGTTACACGCTTTTCATGAAACCCGATTGACGCCCCCTACTGTATTTACGTTCAATATCGTACTTACGCACCTTTGTGAAACTGGCCCTTGGTATTGAAATTTAAATTTTCATAAATGTGAAATCCCAGACAAGAATCAGTGAAGGTTGAACGCTGACTTGAGAAACGTGATTAATAACAATGTCATGCTTACCCATGGCAATTAGAGCTTTATTTTTAACCTCTTCATCTTCATGGTCAATGAAGTAAAGTAGCACCTCAAATACCCGGTCTCTTACGCTCATCTGTCAAGTCAAAGAATTATTATTATTATTATTATTATTATTGAAAGTTTTAAGTAAAATTACATTAAAAAAAATTCATGTTGTAAAGATATCTAACTAGCAGTGTTCTCTGACTAAATATTTAAAGAGATAGTGTAATTTATGTTTATGCAGTTACATTTTCAAGAGCGAATTAAAGGAATATTGCGGACCCTAACACTACAATGGTCAAGAAAATTGCAACATTCAGCTTACTAACTGCCTATTTGCAGGCCAAGAGAAGACTACTTTTAAAGATTTATCAGTGGAATCAAAAAAGCATCCGCTTTTGTTTCTACAAGAATTCTTAATACTTACCAGATGTACTATTATGATAATGTCTATTATCCAGTCTAGCTCAAAATAAACAATTAAAAACTCCGCACTCTCCTGGACCTGCCCATACTGTGGCCGGGAATTACCATAGCCACAGGTACTGAGTCAATTCTCAATCACAGTCAGATTCGTCTTATGTTTGCCTTGACAAACCGCGAAAGCAGCTCAGCCTCACCTCAGCGGGGCTGCTGAGGGAGGGCCATAGTCCATCTGGTAAGTATTAAGAATTCTCGTAGAAACAAAAGCGGATGCTTTTTTGATTCTACTTCGAATAATACTTACCAGATGTACTATTATGATAAACTCCGGGTTTCAACAGCCAGGAAATACCGGTGGGAGGAGGTGAGGCTCGAACCAGCACTCATCTACCATCAACAGAGAAGGTTGTGAAGAGACTAGAACCCTGGCATACGCTTGGGTTCCGCTATCTGACTCATAGAGTGCTAAACTTCCATGGTCTAGACCGTGCTCCTCCCCCTCATTTGTCCGCACAAATTCCAGAGGGCTGTCAAAACGGGGAGCAACACCCACCAGACCCGTGTCAGCCCCAAGTCTCAGCTAGGGCAGTCCAGCAGAGTGAAAAGAAGCTACTACAACTTCTGATTTTGAAAAAACACTATCAGTATATCGAATAGGCTTTAAAATTGAAATGAGTGTAATGTCTGCTGAAAGAATAAGATACTCTTGGCCAGACTATTTACTTATTCAGTCTGGTAAATCAACTGTAAGTAAACTAATATTAGTCACTTAATTAATGTAAACACGCACCATTTTGAGTGCTTGGTCTTTTCTTGTTCATCACAGGAGCTCGGCCCAATCCACGGCCATCCTTGGATTATGTGCATAGCCATTGTTCAGTGGATGTAGAAAAACCTTGTGATATGCGAGAAATAGTGGTCGGATGTGGCTTTAGTTAAGATTCGATAAATTGGCGACGGCTACCGGATTAAGTGCGCTGGAGATATCGCGAAGGTAGAAATCAGTGAATGACGACTCGGAATGCCATTGTGCTACAGACATCACCTCTTCTAATGAGACACCCTTATAAAGGGCCGATGCTGCTGCTAGTGCTCGGACCTAATGGGCGTTCACACAATCAATCTGCTTTCCTGTAGCGCTTTTGTGCGACATCTGAATAGCATCGACTATCCAATGAGAAATAGTATCTTTAGAGGCGCGCAAATGAGGAGCATTGAGACATAACCACAGAGATTTCGGGTCATCTCTCCACTCCTCAGTACGTTTCTTATACATTTTCAGCCATCTGACAGGACACCGAGCAGAAGAGTTTGGGTCATGTCTAATTAAACTTTGCAAATTGATCGGCTGTACTGGATATTTAAGTGACCGATTCTTTGCCTGGAAACAAAGATGTGGAAGTAGTCATAAACCTTCACCCGTGACGACAAAACGGTCTTGTACTGCAGAAAGCGCATGTATTTCACTTCTCCTTCTCGCCGACGCTGCTGCAACCAAGAAAGCTGACTTAATAGTTAGCAGTTTAATATCTATAGATCTAATAGGTTCAAAGGGAGCATGCCCTAAAACCTGTAGAACAAGAGATAGATTCCATGCTGGGATAGGAATTGGCTGTCTAGGTCGCAAATTGCTCATTCCTTTAATAACTTCATTTAAAGTGTCATTCTCCACTCCTTCAATGGCCAGACTGGGAATGACTGAAGCTAATGCAGACTTATATGCTGCTAGGGTTGAAGGTACAAGTTTGTCAACTTCTAAATGACAGATAAAATCTGCTACATGTTGAACAGATGTAGCAAAGGGATCAATATCTCTTCCCTTACACCACTCTGCAAATTTGTTGATTCTATAATTATATGTTCTTGTGGTTGACCCTCTTCTGACTGAAGCGGCAAACTTCGCTGCTTGCTCAGAAAAGCCACCCTTAATTGCACGTAGCTTGATAACATCCATGCAGTCAATTTGAACATTTCCGGTCTGTCGTGGAGATACAGACCCTGTTCTGAGAGATTAGATCTCTTCTGTCTGGAAGAGGGATTGGATTGCAGACCAGAAGGTCCAGCAGATCCATAAACCATGATCGGTCTGGTCAATAGTACTTGGCACACACCATCTCTTATCTTTGCTAGAACTTTTGGGATGAGAATCGTTGGCGGATAAGCATACGCATACATTCCCTTCCAACTTATCGCCAGTGTGTCTACTGCTAAGACTAGCAGGTCCGGGATCGGTGACACATATGTGACCATCTTTGCATTTTGTTTCATCGCAAATAGATCCGAATTTGGCGTGCCCCAATGTTTGAATAGAACCTCCCCTACTGATTGGTTGAGCTGCCATTCCGTCGGACGACAAACCGTCCTTCGACTGAGAGCATCCACTAGGATGTTCAATCTTCCTGGAATGTGTGCTGCCCGAAGAATAATATTCCTCTCTTGGCACCACAGCAGAAGGTTCCAAATCATCATACACAGCTCTGGTGATCTTGTCCCGCCCTGGCGGTTCAAATAAGAGACCACTGTTGAGTTGCCTGTCCTGACTAGGACAATCTTGTCTCGGATTAAGGCCTCGAATTTTCGAAGTGCCAATGTCACCGCTAATAATTCGAGAATATTGATATGTTTCTCCGCATCGGTCCAATCCCATTTCCCTGACACTGACTGATCGTCCAATACCGCTCCCCAACCCGTCGTCGACGCATCTGTGAAGATGGACATCTGCGGTTGAGGAGGTTGTAGAACGCCTCGCAGGAGATTCTGTTCTGATAACCACCACTGAAGGTGGAATATCAATGGTTCTTTTACTGGAATTCTCAGAGATAACGGATCCGTTTTCTGAAACCAGAATGACATTAGATACATATGAATCGGCTTGCGCCTGAGTGCCGCATAAGGAACCACTTTCTCTAGATACTAGTAAACCCAGTATTCTGCGAAATTGGCGAGCCGTCAGAAAGGCTCATAGAGAAACTGACTCTAGTACCGCAATCAAACTCTTGACTCTGCTCTCCGCTAGAAAAGCTACGCCATCCATGAGATTGAAAGAAAAAATGAAAAAAATTTCCAGATAAACAAACTCCTGGGTTGGAGTCAATTCTGATGTCTCTAGATTCACAATCCATCCTAGGTCCTTTAGTAAGGCTAGGGCTACCTGAAGATTGTTGCACAGTGACTGGATTCCCCGCCTTCAGCAGCAAGTCGTCTATGTAAGTATGAACAGCTATGTTTCTCCTGCGAAGATAAGAAGTCATGGCGAGAACCACTTTGGTGAAGACCCTCAGAGCTGTGGTCAGACCGAACGGAAGCGCATTGAATTCCCAGACATTGTCTTGAAATGCAAAGCGAAGGTATTTCTGAAAAGGAATTGACATTGGAATATGAAAATATCCATCCTTCACATCTATCGATACTGCCCACATGCCTTTTCTCAGCCCCGTCATCACCGCTGCTACAGTCTCCATCTGAAACTTTGGAGAAAGAATCAATTTGTTCAACGGTTTGAGATTGAGAATTGGTCTCCAACCTTCGGTATGTTTCGGAACGAGGAACATCATCGAATAGAAGCCTAGGGAGGACTGATTGCGGACTAGATGAATCGACTTCTTCTGCTGAATATCTTTGATTTCCGAGCAAATGGCATCTAGACGATCGGATTCCCTTGGAACGGGAGTCCAAACTGGAGTCGATGTTAACGGAACTAATGATTGATGGATGAGCCAGTCCGGTTCGTAGCCGTTTCTTAACCACTGACAGACTAAACAATCTTGCACGACCTGTTCCCACTGGCTTGAGAACAGCTGAAGTCTGCCTCCGACGGTAGGAATCTGCACACAGCTGGCGGTCGATATTGCACGATAAGACGCTAATTCGCTTAGGTGAAGATTCTCGACTCCCTTCGTTCCTGATGTCACCGGAACGGATCCCGCCGGAAAGCCGTCAGAACCGTCCTCCACGGCCGCCCTGCGGTTCTTGGAATATGATGGTCCGGGACCGCTGCGACGGCTATCCTTACGATAACCGCTGCGACCCGAACCGCCACCCTTCCGGTCCTCCTCATATGGCCTCTTATTAGAGGACTTGTATGAGGATGAATGGCCAGGTCCCTGTGATCCGCATGCCCGATGGGCATCACGGCCAGACGAACGGAAAGGCGATCTCTGGCGCTGCCTCTGTTGCTCTTGCCGATGCTGCTTATAGGACTGCTGCGGCTGAGACCTCTTCGTCAACTTTCACGACTTGCTGACTACTTCCTGCTCTGCGACCATTGACGCGACCTTGGATAAGGCTTGTCATGCCGAGCCGCCGAACAAGCCTGGACCAATGAAAGGCGTAGAAGATAAAGCAGCCCTCATCTCAGGTCCTGGTTCTACACAATCGAGAACCATTCTCCTCCGCTCCGTCAATGATCTGGGACAAGCGCATGGTGTCCCGGACAACCCCGTGAGCAGCCTCTGGCACTTCCCCACCTTCCGCCATGCAGGTCAGCATTCCCTGCAGGACTGTACAGCCGTGCGAGAGTGCAGCCATAACTACCCTCGCCGCATCCTCAATGAGAGTTAACTCATTAAAAGGATCCTTATTGGCCTGGGAAACAAAGGGACGGGAACGACACTTCGATTTACCAGCCAACGGCCTATTCAATGACTCTCTCTCCCCAACGGAAAGCTGTGGAACACGGGCATATTGATGATAGGCCTGCTCTGGAAAGCGGACCCTACTCTGGGGCTTTGGGCAATGAATAGTCTGGCTGAACCAGACAATACGCCGCAACTTCCAACATGTCAGAAGTCTGCATGTCCAAGGGGAGCGTCGGCATGGCCAAAGAGCCACTTGACAGAGCGCTAGCCGCTCTCGCTCTGAGATCCGCTCCATCGCCGGATCGCGCCAAGATCCTTGATACGATGCCAACCCGAGACGGTCGGACATCCAGCCAAGGACCTGCACCCATTCAGCTTCGGTGCAGAATGTGGATTCATCCATCAATGGACTAGCATTCTCATCTTCCTTCTCCCCCCTAGATGAGAAGGCTACCGACGACTCATGCTGAGAACCATGGACCTCACTCCTTCCAACATTAAGTGAGTCCATAGCCCGACTATTTGCGGCACCAGTATCCAGCGAATTGCCATACACAGATTCACCGCAGTCCATCGACTCCAGCACGGGAGCCGGGACTACAGCCGCTTTTACCCCGGCAGACAATGGAACTCCGAGAGGAGCCGCACTTACCGCTGCCGGAATGCCGACAGGAACCGAAAAACACGGCTCCACCGACAACGCGGGTTGAGCAAAGTCCGGGTGAAATATGCCTGACGGAATGTCGACATCACCACCCGGCTGGCAGACCCGTACAAAACCCGAGGGAGCCCCTTGGGACGTACTCGGTTCTAACCCTACCGAAAGATCCGGCATCTTCCATAAGCAGATCTTCCTCCTCCGCCGTCGGCTCTTGAGCCAAGACCGGAGGAAGGACACATGCTTGTTCCTCCACAGAACTGGCCGGACCACCGATAGGTTGCCGTGCATCACCGGGACCATGGACTGGAAGGACTCAAACATCGCCTTAAACTGGGTCACCCATACATCCAATGCTGAGTCCATACGCTCATTCAGACGCTCTTCAAGACCTTTACTGACGCCTGATCCAGCTTATCCGCCTTATCCCTCGCAATCCTCTCCAAACGCGCACGTCGATCACGATCGAACTCCACCACCAACTCCGACGACCACTTCGCACACACATCACATGGACTTCCAACCTTGCACTTCGCGCAAGCCACAGTGATGACCCGAGTACTTGCGCTTCATGAACCGAGTACACTTCTGACACAGCGTATCCTGGTTCTTGGCTTTCTGCGAACACAGAGTAAGAATTAAAACGCCGCACATGACATACGATGACGAGCAACACGCACAATTGACTCGATTGTAACTTAGAATTACTTAGAAACATTAACTTTCTCTTCGATTAATGATCATCAAGTCTTTAAGCAGGAAATATTTGAAACTTTTTTGAGTGAAAATTTTTATAAACACGACTTGGTAATTAACTAACGTTAAAATAGCCAAGAAATAAACACTGATCGCTACAAACACACTCGTCAATGAAGCGAGAGCTAAAGATCGACATAAAACAGAGTGCATGGACACGCCAAGCCAAAACGAAATGTTAATCATGGGCGCCGCCATCTTGGCTAAGGGCGCATCCATCTTGGAAGGAACCGAGTCGCAAAAGAAATTAACCGAGTACCCGGATAAGATTAAACAGTTAATGAGTACCGGAGCGACTCCAACAATGGCTACCATTTTAAAATAATGTGCTAATTTAAGGAAATTTTAATCAGTCATTACGGCACGAATATATAGTACAGATCTTAGTTAGCTTTACTTAAACGCATCCTAAAGCTCGTTTAAAACGCGTCTGTATGGCATCATTTTCTCGTAGTGATTTGCTTAGACATAGCGCGTTTGGTAAAATCTCAATACGCATTTGAATTTTATCTTGACGGGTTAAAATTTTGACACTACGGGTCTGACATTTTGAATGACGGGTTTAACTTTTTGCCCTACGCGTTTGGTAGCGTTTGAAAATTTTACGATAAATTAAACGCGCCATCAATTCCAAACGTGGTTCTCCAGTTCTTTCGACGAGTCCTATGGCTAGAAGCAAACGGGTACTTGGTTCCTAGTCTAGGCAGAACCGCTTATCAGTACATGTTTCCTCTGTACATGTATCTCGCGTGCTTTGCAAACTTTGAGCGATTCGCACAGCAGATTTTAACTTATTTACATCAATTTGTGGCTGGATTTATCAGAAGATGTATTTAATTTAGTGTTTTTCCGCAGAATTCGTCTAATTTCTGCGTTTTTATAGTGAAAATCTCAATATATCTAATGCCGAATGGACAATCGTCTTGAACTGGAACACCATTCCATTCTGATGACATCATCGCGTATATATTTAACCCCGTAATCTTTGATTGGCAGAGATATTGTTGGAAAAGCCATCAATGGCAAATCTGATTGGTTGAACTAATCTCATGATGCTTTGACAGTTGTGCTATTAGACGACAGTAAAAAAAGCAACATAACCTAAACAAGGATTTCCAGACTTTGGCTGTGATCTGGACAAAAACCAAGTTGGATCCAGATTGGGTACAAATTTTAATCTATGGATATATCGGAAACAAACTGGTCAGATTTTGCTCAAATTTTAATAAAGGAGGTTGTGTGATCATACATTAAGATTTAACAACCCTGGAAGTGATCAAAAGAAAAATTATAGGCTGTGGGTTACAATCTCTGACAACTTGGATCTATCTGATGATGGAAAGTAAGTGATAACTAGATTGTTTGGTCGATGGCGTATCATAGCAATCGACCATGTTCACTACCCCAGGGGAGGATCCAAATGTAATACCAGAAATGTGGCCGCAATGCAACCATGAATCTCGACTTCATGACAGCAATGAACTCTGATGATTGACTTCAAACATAAAATAAATTTAGAAGGCTTATCAACAAGCGGGCCAAGGGCCTGTAACGGTATCCTGGACAGTGTATGGCAATAAGGGCTGCCAGCAAAGAAGGCTGCTACTATGTCAAAAAAGGCTGCCTATAAAATATACTGAGTATGTACATAGCTATCTATCTATCTATCTATCAAAACTTTTCAAAATATTCAGCAGGCTGCCTGTATACCCTTATCTAATTTCCACTTCCTATTTTTCTTTTGAGATGAGGCGGACATAGAGGCGAACTGTCAAAATATCTCATCTGATGACGGTTGTTGCTAACCACAGAATTATAAAAAAAAATTCTGAATAGAAGTTCTAGAGCCAACTACTGCAGAATCCTTCCGCCAAATTTGGATACAATCCACCAAGCAGTCATGGAAAATATGCATTTTGGCAATTTATGTCCAGCCAACTAGGGTTGCAATCTGTCAAGCGGTTAATGAGGAGTAGCGTTTTGACAAATTCTGCTAAATCTTTCATAAAGTCAGATTTTCACACAAAAATTGACCAATCAAAATTCTGTACGCATGTTCGGAAGCCGAAAGCATTAGGGTCCTTCCAGCCAAATTAGTTTAAAATCTGCCAAGCGGTTAACGTATGTATGAGACCCGGCATCACACAGTGATGTTCTGGCCAAAAAGTCAAAATCACTGATACGCATGGCAACCATCTGCTGTCCGCCGTCCATCCGTCAACTTATGTTTTTAAACATAAGTTGACGGATGGATGGCGGACAGCAAATGGTTGCCATGTGTATCAGTGATTTTGACCTTTTGGCCAGAACATCGTTGTGTGATGCCGTGTCATTATAAGGAGGCATGTGTCCAAGTTTAGGACCAGTATGATCAACCAAACATGAGATATAAACAGAGAAGTTGAGCTAAACGCAAAGTAGACGCCGCCGGGCGACGTACTTGGTATCACAATAGCTCATTTTACTTCGCAGTTGAGGTGAAAATGGAGTCTTGCACTCTATAGTAACCTACAACATGTGTTTGAATTCCATCCACCGCTTTAGGAGTTACATTACACAGACTGGCGTGGATCGCTGTGAAAAATCTGGTAGCATAAGGGGAATGATCTGTGAGAGCAGGGGTTAAAATTAATATGAGCGCGAGGTTAGCAGAAATTGACCAGGGCTAGTACAACTTGTAACTGACCAATCCAATGGTAACAATTTTACATGTCAACTCTTTAATGGGCAAGGTGGTAAAAAAATTCCTCTATTGTGAGCAGAGCAAGACGACTATTTTTGGAAATTTACCAGTAGAATAACTGGCTCAATAATTGAGCCAGTCATCTGTGGTAAAATTTAAAAAATAGTCTTCCCTTGGTCTGCACAGATTTGAAGGGCTATAGTAGAATCTTGTAATCACTAGTCCTATCTAAATGTAGTGGCTCATCTGGCTTAATTTAAAAGTATTAAGAGGGTGCCAAATGATGTACGAGAGTGTGGGCAGGACTATGGGAAATCTAGATAAATCTGGAAGACACCAATCTCTGACTACATAAAATAAACGTTGTCAGCCAATCCACAATCATATGGATAACCCACATACCAAATTTGGTTGAATTCCAGCCAACTGTTTGGGAGGAGATATCATCGCCATGATGAATGGATGGAGACAAATGTATCCTAATTTTTTCAAAACATGGAGATAAGGAAAGGACTTGAGGAGATTTTAAAGGTAGGTAGGTAATTAATTCAACGTCATCATACTAAAATTAAATTTTCTTTCGGAGTGAGAAATTAGGCTACCACCATCATTTAACATGCCACATTGTTTTCAGGACCTGTCAGTGAAAGGGTTAAATATAGCAAAAGCTGGAATTGGCATGAGGATAAAACAGAAGTTTAGATTTTCTAATGGATGGATCCACTTTTAGCTATGCCACGTGCGACCGTGTGTTGGGATCAGTATGTACTTTGAATCCTGAATTCCAAATTTCATGGTAACTATAGATACAGCTAATCTGTTGAATATTTTGAAACTAATTTCAAGTAATTTGACTGGGGTCTGTTGTTAAATATTCAACAGAATGTTTACTAAATAGTAAAGACATACAATTCGTACAACTGACTCTTAAAAGTTCAAAAGATTTAGCTACGTCAGCCTACATATGATGTAATTCATTATGACATCATATACATAACACTTTAACACTCATGCAGGGTTTTGCGGAGGCAGGGCCCTTGCACCATTTAGTGCTCTAAAATTCACACCATCCAATCATACCCTTCACACATGCTTCATTGGCCTAATGGAGTTTAGGACATAGATATCTTCCATGTATGTACTTGATCCAACATTTGTCAAAATGACCCATGATTTCTTGAGGAAGTGGTACAGTTCACCCCACTAAGCAACCGGATCGGCAGAACCCAGCTCATATCATCCAAAACTGGTTTCTGCAGGGGTGTTGAGAAATATTTATTTGCAGCCCAAGAAAAGGCTATTTTTGAAAATTTATCACTGGAATGACTGTCTCGATAACCGAGCCAGTCATTCCAGTCATAAATTTTCAAAAATAGTCTTCTCTTGTTCTGCAAATAGATATTTTCCTATCGGTCATTGGTGGTCTGACTTGAATCAGTTTTTCACTCTCCTGACATGCGCGATTCACTGTCCTCAACGGTCACTCACCTGGAAACACTAACTCTCCACCGAAAAACTTTGAAGTCTAGATGCTCTCCGAGAGCAGCTGAGACGTTTCCAGGTATAAATAGGCTTAAGGGCTGTTTTGTTGTCTATGAAATTTAAATATTTTTTCACAAGTTTCCATAGAATTTTTTCTTTCAAACTTCACATCACCTGAGTTGTAACCATCATGCGTGCCACCCAGAAAAATTAATGAATAATCCAGCATGCTTATCAGGTACCACTGTACCACCATGCATGTCACCCAACAAAATGAATGAATAAACTGGCATGATTATAATCGTGCTGGTTTATTCTAACAAAAATTATCGGTGAGGTACGTGGTGATATAGTGAATATCACTATGAGCAATGTACGCTGTACTCAGACAGAGTGAGATTATAGTAGCTAATTTATTATTGTGGCGTGAGACTGAGTGGTGGTAGTAAACACTTGACCGGGCAGTGCACCAGTATCATGTCAAAATACATGTAGCATTCTATCAGTATTTGTGTTGGTACACTTTTCAATAATTTATTACATAAATGTACTTGTACCAACACAGATAGATTGCTATTTTGTCATGCTAACATTAGTGCTAGGTCAGGTGTTCACTACCACCGCTCAGTCTTACTTATAGTTTTGCCCAATGAAGGAATCCAGTTTTAGCTATGCCCCGCCCATCTCTAGCTAAGCTCCACCCAAGCTTTACCTGCATTGGGATCGATCTCTGTACTCTCTGAATCTCAAATTCCTGAAAACTATACATGTAAGCTGTTGATGACAGCAACACCTCCCAGTCAAATTAGTTTTAAAATATTCGACATCATTTTTATTAACCCTTTAATGGTCATGCCGACCAAAACTGGCCTCTGTTATGGCCTTGTGGAATGGCCATTTACAGGCCGAGAACAGAATTTTTGAAAATTCACAACAAATGACTGGCTCAATGACCGAGCCAGTAATTTGTCATAAATTTTCAAAAATTGCATTCTGTTGGCCTCTAATTGGACATTCAATAAGTGGATATTAAAATCTTCACCAAATTTGTCCATTAAAGGGTTAAATAGAATACATATAGTCTGTCATCAATTAAGTGTCTGTGAAGATTGAGGAACTTATCTACATCATTATGTCATTGATTATGTTGTCATCCTTATGCATCATGTAGTTGATTATGACATCATGATTGATGGATAAAATGGAAAGGTCCATTATGTAATGCTTATAACTCCCTGTGTAAACATATTTGTTTCACTTTCTATATCAGCTACTGTTGAAACATAGCCAGACCACAAACAAATGTTGCAAAAATAAATGTACAAAATCTGGAACAGTAGGACAAAAATTTGAAATACCACTATCAGTAATATATGACCTGTGACCAGCAACATCATTCATCAACACAGACAGTAGCATAACCATAAAACACTGCTGATCACCAGCATGGGCAATATTATATAGGACCAAGATAGTTTACTTTTGTTCTAGAGACTGGACTTGTATTGTTATTGATCATCGATAACAATACAAATCTCAAAATCAACAGTAAAGTAAACTTAATCTTGGTCCTATATAATATAGCTCATGCTGGTAATCAGTGGTGGTTTGCGCTACTGTCTGTGTTGGCGATTGTTTGAGCAAACTCTGCATTATATCAATATGGCAGCATTCGATAACAATGACATTAAACTTTTTTAAGTGAATGAATAAACAATTTAATCAAATCCAAAATGACCTGGTTTGACTTATTTACTGTATGTAAGTAAAGGTTGTATGGTGTTTTCATCATTTCTTTGATCTTCAGTGGAACAAGGATTGATAAATTCCCCCCACTGTGAACAGCAGAACAAGGTAGTTAAAGGTAAGTAAAGCTCCAGCTTTACAACCCTTTACTGTCCAATATTTGTCAAGAAAATGTAAATTTCTGCTGAACCCTTTAATGGGTGAATTTGGTCAAGAAAATTTCAATTGTCTCATAAAATGTCAATTTGCTGATCAAGAGTATTCTGGGAGCCAGTCATTCCAGTGATAAATTCAAATAAATAGTATTCTCTTAGTCAGCAAAAGGGCATTTCTCAGGAACACTGCAGAGGCTAATTTGACCATTAAAGGGTTAATAAATGTCCATTTGCAAGCCATGGCAATTTTTTAACATTTAGAACTGTAATGACTAGCTTGGTTATCAAGCCAGTTATTCCAGTGGTAAAATCTTAAAATAGTCTTCTCTTGGCCTGCAAATGGTCATTTCTCAAGACAATTTGATTTCAGAGGCCAGTTTAGACCACTCACTGAGTCATGGTAAAAAAATAATTCTTGTTCTGCATATGGACATTTCTCAAGGCCACCACAGAATAAGAAAATTTATCAAATTTCTTTTTCATGAGTGAGATGACATACTTACCTCCCTAACACTTGATATACTAGTATATCGGCTCTAAATTCAATAATATTCAGAATTATAAAAAGTTAGGTGCCCCTAATGGGCAGGTGGAAGTACAGTCATGCACATGACAGACACCACCCACTGCGCATACCGGTACTTCCATTACTAAATATTGGCTGACATAGAAGCAACTATTCAATAACCAAAGGACCAGGCCTCCGTGGGGTGGCGAGGCCGGGATCCTGTTAGGGAGGTAAGTATGTCATCTCACTCGTGAAAAAGAAATTTAACATCATGAGAACATACTTACCTCCCTAACACTCTTGATAAAAAACAGAATTTGAAAGTAAATTTGGTGGGAGGGAGGCAAGGTCCTAAAAACCAGCACACCCTCGAAGAGACTAGGCTCTGAATTCTCAAGCGATTTAAAACATCTGAAATTGTGACTGAAACACAACCAGGAATAGAATTTTTGCATCAGATAATCGACCGATGAAGAGAGATTGATCAAAAGGCAAATGCGCTCCCCCCCTCTTTCTGAGGAAGGTTAGGGAAAAATGCTGCTCTAAATGACTAGCACATTCTCTAATACTTAATGAAAAGTATTACTAGACATTGGAAAAAGAAGAATTGCTTCTATTTCAAAAAACTCTCTGAAAGAACCACAATTAAGAGACATTAACCATCACCATATTAAATAAAAAATGACACCATCACCAAGACAAAAAACAAAAATGGTTATAAATACTGACCTCTGATGTCTTGGATGCGGCACTCATCTCTTCCCCCACCGGATAAAGAGAATTGTACCAGCTAATAGTAGGGATACCCTACCAACAAATGTGATATTTGTAAATAGCAAAGGAGGAAACTATTTACAAATATAAACCTCTACATTATTTTATTTTCTGAGGACTGAGACGGCTAGCGGGTTAGAAGTGTCACGAAGGTAATGGTCGGTAAAACTTGATTCACAGTGCCACTGGGCTACTGACATAATGTCTTCAATAGAAACACCATTAAATAATGCCATGGAAGTTACCACACCACAGACACTATGAGCCTTGGCTCTATCTACTTGGATTCCAGTGGCTGTCTTATGACAGAATTGAATACATCCTACTATCCATCTGGAAATAGTTTCTCTTGACGCCCTACCATGGGGTTCAATATATGACAACCATAGGGAACATGGGTCCGTCCGCCAAACCCGAGTTCTTCTCTTGTACTTATTTAAAGCACGGACACGACACCATACTTTAGCACCAGGATCATATCTGGTTACGGCAGATAAGATAATAGGTTTAACCAAATATTTTAAAGATTGATTCTTAGCCAAGAAATTCAATCTTGGTAGAAGCTTAAGGCCTTCACCTGTAACTATATAACGGTCAGGCTCAGAGACAAGGTATGAATTTCACTCCTGCGTCTGGCTGATGTTGCCGCAACTAAAAATACAGTTTTAAGTGTCAATAATTTTACAGATATAGCACTAAGTGGTTCAAAAGGTTTATCACTCAAAACCTGCAGAACCAGAGAAAGACTCCATGACGGTGTCAGTGGAGGATTTCTTGGTCTGAGATTGCCCATACCTTTAATAAGAGTATTTAAAACACCTACTTCATCACTTCCCCTCTTTGCAAAGCAAGGGATAACAGTCATTAATGCTGATTTTTATCCAGCAATAGAATTAGGCTTATAACTATAGGCATCATACAGGTGACAGAGAAAATCAGCTACTACCTGAATAGATGCTTCCATGGGATTGATACATCTCAAAGCACCAATCTGCAAATCTGTTGATTTTATAATTATATGCTCTGGAGGTTGACCCCCTTCTGGCTCTGGCCATGAAATTGGCTGCTTGCTCAGAAAAGCCCTCCTTAATCGCGCATTTTTTGACAGCATCCATGCAGTCAATTGAAACATTGACAGATTGTTGTGAAGGGTCTTGCCCTGGAAGATAATATTGTCCATCAGAGGCAGAGGAACCGGATTGCAAACCAGAAGGTCCAGCAGATCCGTAAACCATGATCGGCGTGGCCAATTCGGGGCGATCAGAAGCACTTGGCATTCCTCTTGTTTGATCTTCTGAAGAATCCTTGGACTCAGGATTGTTGGATGGTATGCGTATGCATACATTCCCTTCCAACTGATAGCTAGCGCATCTATTGCGATAGCGCTTGGATCTAGAATCGGAGAAACGTACGTCGTCATCTTCGCCTTCTTCTTCATTGCGAACAAATCTATGTTGGGCTTTCCCCACATTGAACAGGTGATCCGCCACACATTGATTTAGTTGCCATTCCGTAGGCAGAACGCTCACCCTTCGGCCCAATGAGTCTAACAGATTCAGCCTTCCCGGAATATGAACTGCTTTCAAGGTGATCATATGATCCATGCACCAGCAAAGCAGCTTCCATGTCATCATACTGAGACTGGGCGACTTCGTTCTGCCCTGGCGGTTTATGTAACTCACTACTGTAGAGTTGTCTGAACGTATCATCACAAATTTTCCCTCCACTTCCTTTAAGAAGTGTTCCAGGCCTAGAATTACAGCCCGCAATTCTAGCATGTTGATATGTTCCTTTGCCTGTTCCAGATTCCAAAGCCCTGATATATCGGCTTCTTCCAAGCAAGCTCCCCAACCCTCCATCGATGCATCAATAAACATCATTACTTGAGGGTGGGGAGGGGTCAGCATGACCCCCGCCAGGAGATTTCCTCTCCATCCACCAATGAAGATGATGAATGAGAGGGTCCAACAATTGAATGCGCGAGTCCAGTGATCCTGAACTCTGCGTCCACTGAGCCATGAGAAACAAGAGGCCCAAGGGGCCTGTGTCGCTCACCTGGAACATTTACAACTCAACTAATCTTTATGGAGTTTTACTTCAATCAGTGCCACTTCCAATGACTTTCAGTCAAATGGTTGATTTTGCAAAGGTTCTTTTGAACAATATTTGAGCAAAAATAGAAGACATCAGTACTAACAACAGAAATTGATGACATGCAGTCAAACTTGTATTAAGACACCACTCAATTGAGAATCAGAAGACAGCCTCTTATGGTAGCTGGTTTCTTAACCATTTAATGGTCATGATTTTTCAGTAAAACAAAACTTTCAGGTTTTGTCTATTTGCAGGCCAAGATATGGAGCATTTTGAAAAAGTATCACTGGAATGACTGGCTCGATTATCGAGCCAGTCATTCCAGTGGTAAATTTTCAAAAATACTTATGCTGGCCTGCAAATCGACATTCCTCAAGGCCACAGCAGAGGCAGGTTTTCGCTGGTTTGACCATTAAAGGGCTAATAAAGTTTCAAATACATTGCTTAATTGCATTTAGCAAATGAAGAAAATAGTCTTTAAGGCAGGTGGTCTCTTAACCCTCTCACCCATAAATCCTGGAAAAAGTATATTCTTTATGATATAAAACTTATTTTGTTGAATATTTTGAAATTAATTTGACGTGAAGCCGTTGTGCCTTAGGCAACATTGGCTTTCCCTTAAACTAATTTAAGAAGGGTTAATACAGATGGTCTTTATAGCAGGTTCAACTGAGTATATTCCAAACCATCCTTTTAACACATGTACATCTTGCTGAATAGCCAGGTTCGCGATGCTGCAGTTTATTTAAAAAATAATTGGACTGAGTCATAGCTGACTTAGACAGCAACAACTTTCAATGAATCAAATACATTTCAAAATATTTTAACAGTATAGGTATCAGAGTACACAACACATATCTTAAATATTTAGGCAGCAGTTGCAGGGAAAAGGTTAACCTGTTAATTTAGTTTTTATCTATTATGGTAATAAAAGCTGTCATATGTCAATGGATGGTGGAAATAAAACTCCAATTGCACATTAATTAACCATTTAACCATTGAATTTAAGAAAAGTTCAATTTTCTCATAGAAAATGTCTATTTGCAGACCAAGACTATTTTTGAAAATTTACCACTGGAATGACTGGCTAGTTAAAAAGAGTCCGTCATTCCAATGGTAAAATTTTCAAAAATAGTCTTCATTTGGTCTGCAAATGGACATTTCTCAAGACCACTGCGTTTTTCGCTGATATGATGGCTAAAGGGTTAACCGTTTTCCTAACCTAACAAAATAGATAAGATATTGGTGTGGCAAGGGTTGAATAGTCATGCTGAAAACTGTTGCTGCACTTGACAGTAACAGACATCATCAGCAAAACCATTTTCAAAATATCCGTCACCATGCTACATGCTATCCAACAAAACTTGTGAATAACGCAATACTCAACTAAATTCATTGCTAGAATTAATTGGCTTTAACCCTTTAACCCTCAAATTTATTCAAGACAATTTAAATTTTCTCAAAGAAAATGTCCACTTGCAGACCAAGAGAAGATTATTATCGAGCCAGTCATTCCAGTGGTAAATTTTCAAAAACTGTTTTCTTTTAGTCGGCAAATGGACATTTCTCACGACCACTGCAAAAGCCATTTTTGGCTGATATGAGTGTTAAAGGGTTAATGATGAATTAATTAAATAAATCTTTTAGAATCAGTATGTGAATATGGTACGCTTCATCAGCTCACTACCTCACAGGGTATTAATTTCATTTCAATCCTGAGAATTAGAGTTGTGGTTTTAAATTACAAGATTAAATGTTTTCCTATGCTGGCTAAATATCTAAGATATGTATTGTGTATGCTGACATATATGACTGAATATTTTGATATTTATTTGACAGAAAGTTGTTGCATTCTAAGGCAGCAATGACTTTCAGTCAAATTATTATTTTGAACTAGTGAACAACTGCTGCTAAGTGAGTTTAGTCACTCTGTCAAATGATTACAAGGGTTTTAGAATGCAGTTAAACATGCTATAAAGACCACCTGTACTAAATGCCAATTTCACGACATGCCGCCAAACCGTTTATCTGATAGATTCAGAAATGGCATGGTTGAAATCAGCATACTCATAACCCTGTACTAAACAAATTTTTGCTTCAAAATCCATCAAATAATAAAATCCAATATGGCCGCCAAACATGCTGTATTTTGATTGGCCCACTGCGGCCATGTTTTTTTAACGGATCAACTTCCCTTGAATAAACTTTAATGGCCCTTAATCCCCAATTAGATCTGCCAAATTTCGATCCCTTCAGCGGTTCTGGAGCTGTTTTGGCTAAAACTAGGTCTACCAAAATGGCCGCCGAACCATTTGACCAATCAAGTTCCCGTGAACAAACTTGGTTCAGCTCTTGCCCTAGATCATATTTCATGGGGTTTGTTTCAATCCACCAAGCGGTTTCGGAGAAGATTTTGATGTTTCAAAAAAATCGGCCAAAAATCAAGATGGCCACCGGGCAAATTGGCCGATCGGCTTCGTTTGAACAAATTTGAATCTCTACAACCTAAGGATGCTTCCTGCCAAATATAATTGAAAAGTTCTCGACATTTTAAATTTCCCATTGCTTTAGTATGGGAGCTTTTGGCGGGAAAATTATCCAAGATGGCCACCAAACCGTTTATCCGACAGCTTTGAAAATTTGTGATCAGAATACCCAAAAAAAAATATATAAAACCAATTTCAGCCTCAAAATCCATCAAATAAAAAAAATCTAATATGGCCGCCAAACATGCTGTATTTTGATTGGCCGACTGCACCATGTTTTTTGACGGATTAACTTCCCTTGAACAAACTTTAATGGCCTTTAGTCCCTAATCATATCTGCCAAATTTCGGCCTGATCCCTTCAGCGGTTCTGGAGAAGTCATTTTCACTAAAACTAGGTCAGCCAAAATGGCCATTGAACCATTTGGCCAATCAAGTTCCCTTGAACAAACTTGGGATTTGCTTCAATCCACCAAGCGGTTTCGGAGAAGATTTTTAGACATTTCCTAAAATCGGACGAAATCCAAATTGGCCACCGGCCAAATTGGCTGATCAGCTTCGTTTGAACAAACTTGGATCCCTATGCCCTAAGGATACTTCCTGCCAAAGATAACTTATATCGGCCTAGTGGTTCTTGAGAAGAAGTCGTTTAAAGGAAAAAGTTGACGGACGGACGGACAGACAGACGGACGCCGGACGGTCGCCATGGCATAAGCTCACTTGGCCATTCTGGCCAGGTGAGCTAACAATTGAATCGGCTGCCTGAGGAATGACTGGTTCCATTGAAACCATCAGACCTAACATTCTCAGATACTCGTGCTAGAATATAACGACTGTTGCAAACCAACTGAATGCACGAGAGGAGATTCTCCACTCTCTCCTGGGATGGATAAACATATCCTATCTCCAGATCGAAGAACATACCCAGGTAAACAAACTTCTGGGATGTAGTCAGCTCTGATTTCTGAAAGTTGATTATCCAGCCTAAATCTGTGAGAGTTTTCAAAACTATCTCCAGATTTGCTGTCAAACTTTCTGGGTTGTGTGCTTTCAGCAACCAGTCGCCTATGTAAGTGTGAACAGCTATATTTCTCCTGCGGAGGTATGCCGTGATAGCAAGTACCACTCGAATGAAGACCCTTGGAGCCGTTGAGATGCCGAATGGAAGACCCTTGAATTCCCATTGGTGTCCCTGAAAAGCAAATCTCAGAAACCGACGAAAACTCCTTGCAATTGGAATGTGGAAATAAGCATCCTTGAGATCTATTGATGCTGTCCACATCCCCTTCTCTAACACCAACAACACCAATCTTACTGTTTCCATTTTGAAACTCGGTGTGTCTATAAACTTGTTTAGAGGTTTGAGGGTGAGAATTGGTCTCCACCACTCCCCCCCCCACCCCACCCCACCACCGGTGTTCTTTGCCACAAGAAACACGGTTGAATAGAAGCCCGGGCAATCTTGCGCCGGTTGAATTGCCTCCTTTAGAATTAGAGATTCTATCTCCTCTTCTATGCACAACCGCTTGTCTGGATCTCTTGGAATTTGAGTCCAGACCGGTACCAGAGACAAATGCAACGGCGGACCTCTTATCCATTCTGGACTGTATCCGTGCGAAAGCCATTGCAAGACTAAGCGGTCCTGAATTAACCGCTCCCACTTCTGAATGTGGCAAGTCAAACGACCTCCAACTGGTGCACCTAGGGTTGATGGGGTGCCCATAAATTTTAGAAGTGGGAGTGTCTCTGGTACGAGTGACAACACCTGAGTGGTACTTGTGGTAACCAGAAAAAATTGTATTGCATCAGGCGCGGTTACCACGTGCCGCGACCAGCGCCACATGCAACACGGTGCGCGGGCTGTCTGGCTGGCTGCGCTTGAGGGTTGAGGCTGGCTGACGTACAACACGCTGCTGGCGCGGTCTCTGAAACCGGCCGGCCTGCTGGCCTCTGACAATGCCAGCATCGCCACGAGTGTACTGCAGTCGAGCAGCCGAGGGCTGAACACGCACGTGTTCTCTGCGCAGCACTTCAAACTGTGCGCGCAGCACCCTCTGGTTATTCACCAAAGTCACTGTCTCTTGGAGGTCCCGACAACCTTCACCTCCAAAGAAACCAGGGCCCGCCATCGGCACTTGCAACAAGCGCGACTTGAGCTCCTGAGACGGGCACAAATTGTCCAACGCAAAAGTGCGCCTCGTTATCAGCGACTTTGTGACTGACCTAGTCAGACAGTCCAACGCCAGGTTGATGCCATCCTGGATGGCTCGTTGGACTGTCACAGGACTAGGCTGTTGCTGCACCGACGCTGCTACTACCCCCGATAGCAGCTGAGAGACATGCGACAGCGCACTAATCGCCGCTCATGAACTGTCCTCGGTGTCGCGCAAAGCGGCATTAGCCGAGCGCATAGCGCCCGTGCACAACGCTCCGGTGCCAGCACAGGAACCCGGCCGCGTATCTTCCCCCAGAGCGGCGCGGTCGTCCGCGCTCGATCTGGGCACTAGGCCATATCGAGCATACTGACTAGCATTAACTCGACATCGTCTAGACTCCTCTGCCGCCGAGAACATATCTAAGATATGTTCAGCATACGGCAGAGACAGAGTCGTGCTGGCCAACGGCTTTGCCTGTAACCATGCTCGAGGGTTACCGGCGGCCGTCTCGTCCACGGAGAGCTCTGGTCTGACAGCGAGGAGCCACGCACACACTTCTGACCAGTCTTCATCTGTGGCTACCTGCGAATTGCCGACGAGCAGTGGGCCCTCGTCATCTTCAATGGCATTCGCAGGTATGGCCAAGGAGGAGGCTATAGACGAACCTGGCTGCCCAGGGAATCTATACGGGCCCACGAGGGCTGGCATAACATTCTCCATAGGCTGACCAGGCACCAAGACCGCGCTTGTGTGTGTGGGTTCATGCACACCAGCGCGGCCCGGAACGTCCATATGAGATTCCACGTCTAAGCAAACCGGTCCACAGGCTGAACCATGAAACCTGCTCCCGAGGGAACAGTGCCATAGGTGCGAGCGGTCACGCTCCCTATGAGAGGAGTGTAGACGCTCGCATCCATGTCTTCATGGTCATCCTGTGGACCGAGCAGGTAGTCCTCATCATCTTCCTGGTCAGGAAAGTTACTATGGATTAGTAAAGAAAACTAACCCAGACTGACCAGGAGAATGCCCAAAAGCAGATGATGAGGGTACTCCGTGAGTGATCGTGGTCAGGCCCGCTGGTCGGGTCCTGCCTGATGCTGCTCGCAACGCTGGAACACCAGGCGATGCGAACATCAAGCCTGGGACCAAGACGGCCGCCCCTGGATCACTAAACACTTTGTCCAAGCTAGTAGGGCATGATCCAGGGATGGGGGCTACCTGCACTGAGGTCGACGCGCAGGAAGTTGAAACACCTGTGCCAGGCAACAAGCAGCGAAGCATGTCAGGCATCAGGTCTTTCAAAGTCCTGCGCATCTCACTCACTAACTCAACCTTGAAGGCCTCGAGCTCACCCTTCTCAGAGGCCTTCTTCTTACCCTCCTTCTTGCCCTCCTCAGCCATCAGCTTAGCCTGGGAACAGAAGAATTCAGAGGTTAGATCCCACACACACCCCCCACCATCTTTACAAATGACACATTTGTTAGTTAGCCTACAAGCTGAACACAGATGGCAAGGGTGGGGGAAGAATCTAGCCTTCATAGGCTTCAGAAAGGATGGACATTTCTGAAAAGGGAAGGGATACGAAGACAATGAGTATGATAGTTTTCAAAGCCTTGTTAATTGACTATTAGTACAAAACAAGAACAAACTCGAGAGAAGACATCCACTTTTATGACAGACAACCCTGACGGGACAGCTAACTTCTCTAGTTAATAAAAACCAATCACAACCAGGATCCCAAATTAAGAAAGAGAGAGAGAAAGAATATGACTATCTAGATACCTCTCCACCATCATAATAAAGGGTGATGAACACATCACAGAATTCTCTAAACTAAGATTATGACATCAAGTAAAGAGAAAAACTCTGGTTGATTATGACATCAAACCTCAATGCAAAAGCTCCTTCAAGGAGAGGGAATGTCAGAAAAGAATGCAAGAAATATCTAGATATTAAAGACATTCATACCTCCCGAATAATATATCAAATTATATATATTCGAGAACCCATGCACACACACAAGAGAGAATATAGTGCAATAACAAAAGGCAGCAGAAAATTGTGATTATTTTCAAATAATTATGTGTCATAATTAATATACTCCCTCAGCCTGAGCACAGGCAACCATCCTCTTGTGCAGGAGAACACGTCCATCTATCCGCCGAGACTCCTCTTCCAGAAGAACTGATGAGGGGGGATGGGACAAAAGGAAGGAGATATTTCCTTTATTAATTTAATATATCTCCAACCCTTAGACATATCACGATGATAAGTAAAAAAGAGCCGTGAACAACCTTCGAGAGAAGAACAGGAATCCTTATTCAGGCATAAGATAGACCTGTAAGCACAAAGCACAAGAGATTAATAGCCCTAGGCACTGGGAAAAAATTTAACAAGGATTCCCAGGGCCTGAAAACGCGGTACCGCTGAAACGGCCGCGACGAAAACCGGTAACAAATAAAAGTTACGTCTTAAATAAATATATGGAACAATATCACCTTAGCGGATGACGAGGACTCCTCCAATACTTTAGCATCAGACATGATGGATTGGGATGATTTTGTTCTAGAGAATTTTCAGATAAAGAGCCTGTGAAGATTTTCACATGTTGCTTCTCAGCCAATATATTAGAAAACGGAAGTACTGGTATGCGCATGCGCAGTGGGTGGTGTCTGTCATGTGCATGACTGTGTACTTCCACCTGCCCATTAGGGGCACCTAACTTTTTATAATTCTGAATATTATTGAATTTAGAGCCGATATACTAGTATATCAAGAGTTTTAGGGAGGTAAGTATGTTCTCATGATGTGAAACATGTTTTCACCAGTTGTAGTGTTAAAGGGTCAATTGCTAAAATGTACAATTCTTATATCAGTGACTAACTACTAACTCTTGGTATGTTATTGGTATATCTAATCATTTTAGTTAGAGCTAATTCAATATAACAAACTTTAACAGTTAATTAAATTCAAACGGCACAAATGATCATGGTCAATGCACCAAAATAGCCTAAACTTCAGGGCAAACTCTTTGTCACTGATTGGAGAAGTTCACTCAATCTGTAGTGTAGCAGCTTCAAGTTCATCTTCAAGTCTTTCCAGTAGTGGTGGCTTCCTCATCGTCAAACATGTCATCATCAGAAGATTCACTGTCCCACACATTAGCTGTCTCACCATTACTATCAGTGTCTGATTCGACGTTTACAACGCCACGATGAGTGATATTTGGTTTAAAATATATGGCACAATATATAGCCAGTAATATACTATATACATGTACTGTTAGGCCCTATGACCTGACAGCGGCTGTTATGGTCATACACCGCCCTCAGACTACAGCGCAGAAATCAAACACATTATTCATAGTTTCGCACATCCGGGTATCTTGAATTCGGCCGCCATTAAAGTTGGGGCAAACTTACTACATGCTAAAGAGGACTGCCCATACAAACTCATTGTTTACATTTTTCTTGATGTTCAAACCATTAAATCCTGTGTCTGAGAATCTGTAATAACCCTGTCAGGTATCAGAAAACATGAAATCATGAGTGAATTTCGTAATATATTAAAGAAAATGTAATTAAGGTTTAATGGCCCATTGCTCGTAATGTTAAATTAGCCCCTCTGAAAATGGCGTATCTCCCAGGGTATTATGGGAAATTTGATTGTGATGACGTCATTGTGATTCTATGAATATAATACAGGGTGGGAATATCGCCTCCAACAAGGGAGTACTTCTACTATTGCATCAACAATTTCAAACGACAAGAGAAAATAATAAATTTGTTACGAATGTGTCAAAATTCTGGTGAATATTTTGAAACTAATTTGACTGAAAGCCAGCTTCCAGTCAAATTGCTTTCAAAATATTCAACATCATACTTATATAATGACTGTAAAAGTGGAATTCTGGGATTTCAGGTTCAAATGGGTAAAATGTGATAATTCATTGGTTTAGATTTGGGGCCTACACTTCCCTGATAATGCAGGTTACTAGGCCAATATTGGCCCAGTAACCTGCATTATCATTCTTGTTTTTGTAAATGTGATGTCACCGATAATGAGAAAGTTATTGATTGTCGCAAGAGAGCCGCAGACACAATATATATATATATATATATATATATATATAATATCCATTTCGTCCTGGTCACGAAAAAGCAATGTTGAAGATAAACAATCCGATAAACTCGATCATCGACGCGTGTCTTTGTTTACAGTTTTCGAGATAACTAACTTCAAGCACTGTCAGTAATAAGCCTGAGTTAAGATGCCGAAGCGGTCAAATATATAGGCATCACACTTTCTGATTGGCAGTTTCGTTATTCCGTGTTATCTGTCTACTTTTTAGTCTGTGGCATACACGAAATGTGCGTAGATTGATGAATTGCACACACAAAAATATGTTATTTTCTAAACAGTTGACGCCATCTTTGCTAGATCTGATTAAATATGCGTGTATTCTCGACCAATCAGACGGATACCCATTGCCGAAAACGGGTAATAACATTATGTACTCGGATACTCCTGGAGTGAGTTCAGGAAGGCGAATGTTCGGCGAACATTCGCGTTCTACGCAGTACAGTGTTCAGTTAATAACCGAAAATGATTTTCGCGGTCCTGAACGCACCCCAGGCACGGGTAAAACAACTATGTGTGCATGTCTATGTAAAAGCGGAGACTTTCGGTTACATATTATGTATGAAATAGCGAAATCGTTCTAAGACAAATTTGGCTTAACACTAGCTGCAACTGGTGCATATATTGTTCTAAAAAGTTATGCCTATTACGTCGGCTCAAATTAGACTATATTGTAATAAACTCATTTCAGAGAATATCTTGGTTTATTCATCCAGATTTCAAAAGAAATTGTGGATTCCAAATTTATTAAAATATACGCAGTCATCAAACTAGCTTCACTCGGTAAAGAATACCCAGGTGCGGAGTTCACACACGTCCATTTCATACAAAATTACGATTGATTACGATGATGACATTTCGACAATTATCATCTACAGCCACAAAAAAAACTAAAGGCGATGCATGTACTTGACAGACTATAGACCGATTCCACTTTATGTTTAATGACGCGTAGTAAGAATCTTTGTAGCGTTAATGAATACATTTGATTGCGCGTTTGACTTTTTCTATGACGGGTTTAAAATATTTCATGATACTTTTAACATATTGTAGGATGGGTTAGACTTTCCGTTAGACGCGCCTATAAAATAAATAAAATGCGTTTGGTGTTTGGCCACGCCTGGAAACGCTACAAGGTTTTGACGCGAAAAAGACGCATTTTTGTTTCGTTTTTGCTTCGTCAAACAGTAAAGCTAACTAAGATCTGTACTGTATAAATTCTAGATTGATACAACCTGCCCGTGATGAGTTTCCCTTTCCTTCCATGAAGCCAGCGTTGGATAACGTTAAACACGCTTAATTCCGCTAAAATTGCACAATTTCAGAGCTAAAAAACCATGCGACTTTCAGTCAGCAAAATAGACGAATCTGACTGTGATTGGGAATTGACTCGGTACCTGCGGCTATGGTAATTCCCGGACACAGTATGGGCAGGACCAGGAGAGTGCGGAGTTTTTAATTGTTTATTTTGAGCTAGACTAGATAGACATTATCATAATAGTACATCTGGTAAGTATTATTCGAAGTAGAATGACCGGTTACCGAGCCAGACATTCGAGTGATCAATGTTCAAAAAATATTCTCATGGCCTACAGTCATTCCATAAGACCATGTATAAGCCATTTTTGGCTGGTCTGACCATTAAAAGATTGAAGTGATATAAATAGTACTTAGTCATCATATATTAATAAAATATGTGAATCTTTAATGACATGCCTGACACAGACATGTACAAATACACTTTAGCATTCAATACGAATGTCACTAACAATAACAAGAGCTCCACAAACGGCCCCACCATGATGACAAACTAATAAATAACAGCTATCAGAAAATATTTATTTCTTCCTCAGACCAGTAATCCTTATTAAGCGATCTGCTAAACGGTCAAGGAGGTATCGTTCAGAAACCATTTTTCAAGATGGCTGCCACTGACTGGTGGCCATATTGGATTTTGGATTTTCGTAAATTTTGATAGGTTTCTTCACCAGACATAATCCAACGACCCTAGGAAGAGATCCAATAAATGGTAATGGAGATATCATCCAGAAACCAATTTTCAAGATGCCCACCAGTGGCTGGCGGCCATCTTGGATTTTGGATCATTGTCCATTTCGTTAAGTTTCTTCCTCAGACCTAGTCCAGCCACTCTATGACGTTTCAAAGCGATCCGATAAACGGTAACAGAGTTATCATCCGGAAACCAATTTTCAAGATGCCCACCAGTGGCTGGTGGCCATCTTGGATTTTGGATCATTGTCCATTTCGATAGGCTTCTTCCGCAGACCTAGTCCACCCACTCTATGAAGTTTCAAAGCGATGCGATAAACGGTAACAGAGTTATCATCCGGAAACCAATTTTCAAGATGGCCACCGGTGGCTGGCAGCCATCTTGGATTTCGGATCATTGCCAATTTCGATAGGTTTCTTCCGCAGACCTAGTCTAACCACTTCATGAAGTTTCAAAACGATCCGACAAACGGTAACAGAGTTATCATCCAGAAACCACTTTGCCGCCCGCCCGACCGACCGACCGCCAGGACGACCGGCGGCATTACATTATACCATGTCAAATTTTTTGGCGGGGTATAATAAAAAAATAATTAGATAGCGAGACAGTTTTATAAAAAATATAAGTCAAACTTTTGTTGAACATTACTTAAATATGCAACGTTATTACATGATATGAATTTATACGATACTTTGCAGCGGTCAGTCAACAGATTCAAATAGGCGCCTATAGACATTCACCTAAAACGTGTCCATAAGAATACTTAGTGCATATATACATAGTCTAACAAATATTCCGCAGCTTATCTAAAATTGGAAGCTCTAACTCTAACACTGAGTCAAGATTTGTCAGGAAAATTGGCAGCTTTGGTCAGTGAACGTTCATTTGGACATCGAGATTATTTTTTGAAAACTTACCACTAGAATGACTGCAACAGTTCTCGTCATTTCAGTGGTAAAATTTCAAAAATAGTTTTCTCTTGGCTTGTGAATGGATATTTTCAATACCACTGCCATGGCTGGTTTTGTCTGTTTTGACCAGCAAAAGGTTAATATATAAAAACATTAAAGGTGCATGTTCACACCAGAATGTTTGAAAATAAAATTGTTAAAATTGTCTTCTTTTATAGACTTAAATTATGTGTCCATATGTAATGAAACGAAATAAATCTTAACATATGATTTCATTCCATATAAATTAATATAATTTTTTAAGTTGCGAAATTGAAATAGAGACTCGTGCATGTATTTTCAAACATTCTTGTGTGAATATGCACTGTTAACAAAGGCAGGATCTGATGTCATGACCTCATAATTAATTATGTTACATGTAGGCTGACATCACCATCATAATGATGTATTACAACTCTGTCATCAAGCTCAAAGGTCTGTCAAGTGTATGAATTGGGCTGGGAATTATTGCTGTCATAGGCGGCTGTTGGCAGCAACAGGCCCTGTTCAATTAGTTTCAAAATATTCAACGGCTTACCTAGATATTGTTGCCTTGAAAATGAGATTCTGGTAATTCAGGGTACAAAGTATATAAATCGATTTCAACACTCTGAAAAAGCTGGGCGAAGCTTAGTGAGAAATGTGCGGGGCATAACTAGAAATGGATCCCTTCATTGGATGTAGAGCTTCATCTCCTCACTGAATATTGACAATGTGGAAGAATAGAAAATGCTAGCACATTTTCCATGAGGTATGTTTTATTCAGTATTGTTCTAGTCTCATGATGAGGGGGATGGTAGAATTTTAGGTCATTTTGGACAACGTTAAAATTATGAAGGGTGTCATATAATCCAATGAAAAAGTGTTAGAAATGGGAAAATACATTACCTTGGTTTCACCCATCTCCTTAGAATCAAAGTCAAAATGCTTGCAGAGCAGTCCAACAGTGAAGAGAGATCTTAGAAGAGTGGGTTTTCTTGGAGCTAACATTGGATCATTAGAATCTGACTGGTGTACCTCCATTAATTTACATAACACACCTGAAAGAATAATTATAATCAAGTGACAGGTATGATCATCTGATTAACACTTTCATGACGAAGTTGGCTAAAACTGACCTCTGCAGTTGTCTTGAGCAATGTCCATTTGACGGCCAAGATAATTTTTTTGGGGGTAAATTTGCCATTGGAATGACTGGCTCCAAAAACCGAGCCAGTCATTCCAGTGGTAAAATTTCAAAAATAGTTTTCTCTTGGCCGGAAAATGGACATTCAATAAGCAAATATTTTCAGTTTCTTGAAATTTAGACATTAAAGGGTTAAGTATTAAAAGCAAGGACTTCCATCTGAATTGCTAGCCTCCATTACATAGCTACACCAAGTATACCCAGCCAGAATAGGTGCATTAGTTTGCACTGTTCAATCAGGTGAGGGATCTGGCAATACTATGATAAATATACGGGCTACAATTAAATGAATGGAAAGGGGAAATAACAAATGGTGTTTATTGGTAATCTCATACCATATTAAATAAACTACCATCGGTAAAAATGGAAATGAATTGTGATTAATTGCGCAAAGGCATTTACTAAATCTAGGAGCGCTTAACTTGGAGCCAATTAGTGACCAAGCTGGTGCTTCTCACTCAGCCATCTGTCAACTGTATATGCAGGTATACCGCATAGGCCTACCTGAATATAACGAAAGCGCACCTGAATATAGTTTTGTACGTGGTATCAATAGTATTCTTTATAAGCGCCAATATAGAGCGATTAACTCAGTACTGTTAATTCACTATTGATCCTGTTGAAAATGTTATTTGAAAGTAACTTTTTCTAGTGGAAGCAATAAGTTTCGCTCAAAATGATTTCAAAATACACTGCTGGTTTCCAATGTCGCAATATGATGCCTAATGAATATTTTGACATTCGTGTGACTGAATGTAGACCCGGTCTCTGGAAACCATGGCTTTCAGTCAAATTGTTTTACAACTAGACAGTATTTTACCTCTAGGACGTAGTGGTTAACCAGCTTAGTGCGAATACAACTGAGCTTATATGACCGGCTATAGAGGGTATTATTTATTCGCTCAGCAAACACCAGAGCGCATGGGTGCAACTTCGTCACTAACTGGTTCCCGCCAGAATGCCATAAATGGTATTTGGCTGCTTTTTTCTAATTATTCTGATTTATTTCTGTTTTTCACTGGTAGGTATAGGTTGATTATTACATAAGCTGTCATTCAAGAGCATATGTTAGTTACCTGTTCCTTTCCTTTAAACTAAAACTAAGGCTAGCCACTAGTAAGTAGAAATATAGCAGGGCTCGTTTTATTTCTGGATTGACCATCACAGTGGAATGTTTTCCTAAGCCTTAGACAAATTCCAAATAAGAGCAGTCATAAACTAAACCAAGACAACAAATTGTGTGCAAACTGCATAAGACAATCTAATAATTTAACATAGTATACACAGACCTCGGACACATTCTGAAATTCCATGACTTCAAATTTTATGACATTGAGAAGTAAATAATGATATTCACACATGCTTTCCTCCTAAAATTCTGTGTAATAAATGATATTTTGGTTGCAAGAAACTTCAGTTTTGAACCAGAAATGTCAAAGTCAACATTCCAAACAACTATTCTGTTGACTAGTTTGAAACTAATGAGTCTGGAACGTGTTGCTGATAGCAGAAACAGCTGGCAGTTAAATTAGATTCAAAATATTCCCCCAGCTTACCCATGTAAAATATAATTTCAAAGATTTGCAGGCGACTTACTCCGGGAAGAGTTGAAGACAAGAAGCTCCGAGACATCATATCTTGCACTCTGAGTACTAAACATCCTCCTACAGTATTCTGTGCTTTTGAACACCCTACTCCCTGTATGAGTACTTTAACCCTTTAATGCCCGTTTGGTCAAGAAAATAAAGATTTGCTTATTGAACGTCAATGTGCAAGCCAAGAAGACTTTGAAAAGTTATCACTGGAATGACTGGCTCAGTTATCGAGTCAGGAATTCCAGTGGTAAATTTTCAAAAATAGTCATCTCTCAGCCTGCAAATTGACATTCCTCAAAACCACTGTAGAGGCTGGTTGTGGTCAGCATGACCATAAATGGGTTAAAAAGTACACTTTCAAAAACCAGACTAGCTCTGCAGATCATAAAACGTACCAAAGAATTTTCTGAAGCAGTCTTTGACGAGTCTGTAATTATGACTAACACCATTAATGACAGAACCCAGGCAACTAACACAGCTTTCAACAACCTGTAAAGAGAGTCAGTCGATAATACATGAATAGAAACAATACATTTTAAACATACAGAACATATTATCATAGAATACTTACTACAAAATTCAGTCAATACTCATTAGTTACATAAGTGATCTTGATTTAAATTAAACATTCAAACATTATAAAATATCTATGACATTTCCAAAAGTTCTCAGCGGAAACCCAAGTCATGTTTTCACATCATGTAGTCTTATTTATGGGTGAATAAACAAAGCATCCGCTTTTGTTTCTACGAGAATTATTAATACTTACCAGATGTACTATTATGATGTCTTTTATCTAGTCTAGTTCAAAATAAACAAGAGGCCCAAGAGCCTGTGGCGCTCACCTGGACCATTAGCATTTGGACCATTTGCATTTAAATAGATATGATGGATAATTTTCGGAAAATCCAAGATGGCCACCCAAAAGATTTACCAATCAAAATTCTGAATAGAAATTCTAGTCTACCTTGATAGCGTCACTCTAGCCAAATTTGTTTGAAATATGTCAAGCAATTAAGGAGCAGTGTTTTCTGGTAAATTTGTCACAAAATCTAAGATTTTCACCCACAAAATTGATCAATCAAAATTCTGAATAGATTTTCTAGAGCTTACCACCACAGAACCAATTGGAAAAATATGTCACGTTAAAGAGGGGTAGCAATTTGACAATTTCCGGTAAATTTTTCATAAAATCAGATTTTCATGCAAAAAAAATTGATGAATCAAAATTCTGTATGGATGTTCTAGAGCCTATGGCCATAGGATACTTTCAGCCTAATTTAGTTAAAACCGGTCAAGATGGTAAGGAGAAGCATTTTGACAATTTCAGGTACATTTTTCATAAAATCTCAGATTTTCACCCAAAAAATTGATGAATCAAAATTCTGAATGGATGTTCTGGAGCCTATGGCCATAGGATACTTTCAGCCTAATTTAGTTAAAACCGGTCAAGATGGTAAGAAGCATTTTGACAATTTCAGGTACATTTTTCATAAAATCTCAGATTTTCACCCAAAAAATTGATGAATCAAAATTCTGAATGGATGTTCTGGAGACTATGACCATTGGGTCCTTTCAGCCAAATTTGGTTGAAATCTCTCAGAATGGTAAGGAGAAGAAGCAATTTGACAATTTTCGGTACATTTTTCATAAAATCTGTTTTTCACCCAAAAAATTGATGAATCAAAATTCTGAATGGATGTTCTGGAGACTATGACCATTGGGTCCTTTCAGCCAAATTTGGTTGAAATCTCTCAGAATGGTAAGGAGAAGAAGCAATTTGACAATTTCCGGTACATTTTTCATAAAATCTGTTTTTCACCCAAAAAATTGATGAATCAAAATTCTGAATGGAAGTTCTGGAGCCTATGGCCATTTCAACCATATTTGCTTGAAATCGCTCAGAATGGTAAGGAGAAGCAATTTGACAATTTCCGGTAAATTTTTAATAAAATCAAAGATTTTGACCCAAAAAATTGAGGAATCAAAATTACGAATGGAGGTTCTGGAGCCTATGACAATTGGGTCCTTTCAACCAAATTTGGTTGAAATCGGTTAAAATGGTAATGCATTTTGACAATTTCCGGTAAATTTTTAATAAAATCTAAGATTTTGACCCAAAAAATTGACGAATCAAAATTCTGAATGGAAGTTCTGGAGCCTATGACCATTGGGTCCTTTCTAACAAATTTGGTTGAAATCGTTCAGAATGGTAAGGAGAAGCAATTTGACAATTTCTGGTAAATTTTTAATAAAATCTAAGATTTTGACCCAAAAAATTGATGAATCAAAATCCTGAATAGACGTTCTGGAGCCTATGACCATTGGGTCCTTTCAATCAAATTTGGTTGAAATCGCTTAAAATGGTAAGAAGACGCATTTTGACAATTTCCGGTAAATTTTTAATAAAATCTAAGATTTTGACTCAAAAAATTGAAGAATCAAAATTCCGAATGGAGGTTCTGGAGCCTACGACCATAGGGTACTTTCAGCCAAATTTGGTTGAAATCGGCCAAGCGGTTAATGAGGAGTGGTGCTTTAAAGCAAGTTGACGGACGACGGACGGTCACCACAGCATAAGCCCACTTGGCCTTTCAGGCCAGGTGAGCTAACAATTAAAACTCTGCACTCTCCATGGTCCTGCCCATACTGTGTCCAGGAAGTACCATAGCCTCCAGGTACAGAGTCAGTTCCCCAGAACAGTCAGATTTGTCTTATATTTGTCTTGACAAACAGCGAAAGCAGCTCAGCGGGGCGGCTGAGGTAGTCCATAGCACATCTGGTAAGTATTAATAATTCTAGTTGTTAACATAATCATAAACCAGCAATATTTATTTAGTTGTATTTCCCACAAACTTTTATGGATCCGACTTTTAGACTTAACCAAGAAACTTCCTGTTACATTTCTAACATGATTGACAGCAGTTCACAGCTCGTTTTCTTTTGCAAGAATATCACGAGGATGGATAGGTTTAGGGAGTCTAGTTTAGTGATTCTCTTGAGGAGACATCTTATTCAATGGTCTAGAGGACAACAGAGAATTTCAGTTGGAATAAGATGAACAAAGAACCAGTTTCCGTGAGCGCTCACTTGGCATCAGTCATTCATCATCATCATTCAACTCTATCCTGCCTGTCTGTCGATTTCTTGCCATGATTGTGGCTTGCTACAACCACGGACTTCGGCAAAAACTGTAAGTTTGACTAATTTTACACTAGTCGAAACAAAAGCAGATGCTTTTTTATTCTACTTCGAGTTATACTTACCAGATGGACTATTATGATAAACTCTGGATTTCGACAGCCAGGAAATGCCGGTGGGCGGAGGTGAGCCGTGAAACAGCTCTCAACTACGACCACGTTCGTCGCAGGAGTTCGCCCACACACGGTTGTTCACTGGTCATATCCATCACCTGTGTCTGTGCCTGTGGGAAGCCCTATGATGTTTGAGTTGGGAGTGATCGGATGTGGCCTAACTGAGATTCGACAAATCGGCGACGGCTACAGGATTTAGTACGCTGGCGATAGAGCTGGGCGGTATGACGGTAGTACTGTGAGGACCGCGGTATACCATAAACCGATACCGTGACCATTGACATTTCCAAATACCGTGAATACCGTCCATAACATTTGAGCAATATTTGAGAAATATATTCATAAAATCTTACTTGACATAGGGTAAATAGGTGCTAATAGTGCCAAAAATACAGGCATCCCTAACTATTGGCCGAGTTGAGGTGAAAGGGTCGTTGTAAAAACAAACATCAAGACGTCAATTACAAAATAATGACAGGCAGAATTGTATGTTAAACGTACGTCTTGAAAGTCTCACGGTAAAATTGCTTTATTTAAAACATCTAAACTCATTCTCTGGCCGTCCGCTGGTAGTAATTACACTATAATATATTCTTTATTCCCGTTTCTATTATTTGTAATTTATTTGATTATCTGATTGGTTGCTCATGAATTAGACCGTGGGAAAATACATTACTATGCTGAATTTATCAATGAAAATTTAATAAAACGTAGTATTTGCTCGCGCCGTTTTGATCACATGCTAATTTATTAACAACGAGCAGCGTTGAAGTCATTGTTTTATTTTTCTGGCTTGTTTTAAGAAATTTCTTTAAGGAGTAAATCCAGTTTAAGTAAGGACACCTAAAAATTAGTGTTTAGTTTTTGTAATTCATTTTTCAACTGGCTACATGTCGGAAGTTCGCGGAAATGGCTTTTTACATGCATTGTTCACGTGAAGCATGGCGAGTAATGAGTCTGCACATCGGGTACTCGGTAATTATCAGAAGCTTTGGAATCGGCTATATGTATGTGTATAGGCCTGTTTTCGCGAGTAACAGAATATACGACTCCAACAGAAATAAAAGAGTACAACACTCACCCATTTAAATACTCACGGATTTTAGCTGGACTCTGTTTATCAAAGTGCTCGACTGCCAAAATAAAATTTACCGTTTGCAATCCAGATTGAAAATAGTGCACACCAATGTCTCAAACAGCGGGTTATAGTTAGCGAGTCGACCACACCCTTTTACCGATATTCCCGTGAATGATATTACGTCAATAAAAATAGTGACCTAATAAAATCGTGAAACTAAACAGTCGCAATAGCCATGTGTTTCTTCTCTAAATCAGGAAGCCGATTTATCTTTTTTTACCTATATTTACCGTTGATTGGAGATGGAAGTGAAAAGGAAATGGAAAAAATTGTTCTAATTTCGTGGCATGCCTCAAGCTCAGATGACGGTATACCGTGGTACCGCGGTATTTTTTCATGGTACCGATACTGTAATGTAAATATCAATACCGCCCAGCTCTAGCTGGCGATATCGCAAAGGTAGAAATCAGTAAATGATGAGTCGGCATGCCATTGTGCTACTGACATCACCTCCTCTGAGACACCCTTATAAAGGGCTGCTGCTGCTGCTGCTGCTAGTGCTCGGACTCGATGGGTGTTCGCATGATCAATCTGCTTTACTGTTGCGATTTTGTGCAACATCTAAATAGCATCGACTATTCAAAGAGAAATAGTGTCTTTCGAGGGGCGAAGATGAGGAGATTTGAGACAAAGCCACAGAGATTTCGGGCCATCTCTCCACTCCTCTGTACATTTTCAGACATATGACAAGGACACCAAAAGCAGAAGAGCATGGATCAGGCCTACTAAATTTGGCAAATTGATCGGCTGTCCTGGATATTTAAGTGACCGATTCTTTGCCAGGAAACAAAGACGTGGTAATAGTCTTAAACTGTCACCCATAGCGATAAAACGGTCTTGTTCGGCAGAAAGCAACTGAATTTCACTTCTCACCGATGCTGATGCAACCAAGAAAACTTACTAATAGTTAACAGTTTAATATCAACAGATTTAATTGGTTCAAAGGGGGCATGCCCTAAAACCTGTAGAACAAGAGATAGATTCCAAGCTGGGATATGAATTGGCTGTCTTGGTCGCAGATTGCACATTCCTTTAATAACTTCATTTAGAGTGTCATTCTCCACTCTTACAGAGGCCAGACTGGGAACGACTGAAGCTAAAGCAGACTTATATGCTGCTAGGGTTGAAGGTACAAGTTTGTCAACCTCGTATAAATGACAGATAAATTCTGCTACTTGTTGAACGGCTGCAGAAAAGGGATTAATATTTCTCCCCTTACGCTACCCTGCGAACTTGTTGATTCTATAATTATATGTTCTGGTAGTCGATGTCTTCTGGCTGAAGCGACAAACTTTGCTGCTTGCTCAGAAAGGCCACCCTCAATTGCTCGCTGCTTGATAACATCCATGCAGTCAATTGGAGCATTTCCGGTCTGTCGTGGTGATAGACCCTTGTTCTGAAAAATCAGGTCCTTTCTGTCTGGAAGAGGGATCGGATTGCAGACCAGAAGGTCCATCAGATGCGTAAACCATGATCAGCCTGGCCTATGAGGAGCGATCAGTAGTACTTGGCATGTGCCCTCTCTTATCTTTGCCAGAATGTTTGAGATGAGAATTGTTGGGAGGATATGCGTAAGCATACTTTGCTTTCCAACTTATCGCCAGTACATCTACTGCTAAGGCTAGCACGTCTGGGATCGGAGACACGTATGTGACCATCTTTGCATTTCCTTTCTTCGCAAATAGATCAACATTTTTTTTGCCCCTTCGACTGAGAGCATCAGCTAGGATGTTCAATCTCCCCGGAATGTGTGCTGGCTGAAGAATAACATTCCTCTCTTGGCGCACAGCAGAAGGTTCCAAATCATCATGCACAACCCCGGCGACCTTGTCCCGCCCTGCCAGTTTAAATAGGACACCACTGTGGAGTTGTCCGTCAAGCTTATCAGGACAATCTTGTCTCGGATTAAGCTCTCAAATTTTTGAAGTGCTAATGCCACCGCTAATAATTCGAGAACATTTATGTGTTTCTGCTCATTCATCCAATCCCATTGCCTTGACACCAACAGATCGTTCAATACTGCCCCCAATCTGTCGCCGATGCGTCCTTGAAAATAGACATCTGCGGTTGAGGAGGTTGTAGAGGAACACCTCGCACGAGTTTCTGTTCTGATAACCACCAATGAAGGTGGAACTTCAATGGTTCTTTTACTGGAATTCTCAGAGATAACGGATCTGTTCTCCGAGACCAGCAAGACATTAGATAAATTTGTATCAGCCCGCGCCTGAGTGCTGCATAAGGCACCACTTTCTACAGAGATACTAGTAAACCCAGTATTCGGAGAAACTACCGTGCTGTCAGATAGTCTCCTAGAGAAATTGCCTTTAAATCTCCTTGCAAACTCTTGACTCCGATCTCCGACTGAAAAGCCACGCCGTCCCGGAGATTGAAAAGAATTCCCAGATAAACAAACTCTTGGGATGGAGTCAATTCTGATTTCTCTACATTCACAATCCATCCTAGGTTCTTTAAAAAGGCTAGGACTACCTTCAGATTGTTGCGAAAGTGACTGGATTCCCCGTCATCAGCAGCCAGTTGTCTATGTAATTATGAACAGCTATGTTTCTCATGCGAAGGTAAAAAGTCATGGCGAGAACCAGAGTTGCCCTTATGCGTCCTTTTGCGCGTATATACGCATAAAAATGGCACAGAGGGACGCATACAAATTAACCCTCTGCGTCCTTGAGGACGCACGAGGGACGCAGTGAAAAAGTGTAACGGAAACTGGTAACTTTGGTGTGTGCTTAATTATCGATTATATTATCATGTGTGTATATTTATTTGTGCATGTTTTTACTTTAAAAAATATACCTAATGGATTGTGTGTTCAATAAAAACGAACTTACTGCGTTGTTTAAGACTATGATTTGTTGTATGTTTTCTTGCACAACTCAAAAGTTGTTAATGCCCATAAATCAGATTCAACCACCACATTTAATTGTAAACACAATCCCCAAATCATCCTTAGTATTCCATTTGATCTAATTTTTTATAAGTAGAGTTTACAAGCCCGATGTTAGTCGCCTTGTTCGGCCTACAAATTGCAAAAATACCCGCCATGTTTCTGTCTGCTGTGCTAATCGTCAGTATGACGTGTGAGTATTTGATTGGATAACAGCGGAATCGCCCTCTAGAGGAACTCACGCTTGAGAAATCCAATACAACTGATCAAGCGTATACAAACGTGTCTGGGCGTCTTAACCCTTTCGCAGCTCAGAACATTGGACAAATCACAACGTTGTTATCACTAATCTGCTGAATATTGTGAAATTAATTTGTGCATGCCTACTTGCCTAAAGCAGCAACGACTTACAGGCAAAATATTTTTTTCTATTTACTTATCAAAATATCTAAATGGATGAAGGCATATATGGAAGATATTGTGATATCTTTTACATTTGAATGGTCATTTGACAGATTAGCGGCGATGTCTTTGTATTGCTATTTCAATAGCGGTATCAATACGCGCTATAAGCCGTCTTTTATTTAGCAATAGCGGCTGATTGATTGACTGATGGATTAGTGTTTTATAATATTTAGCAATACTCGATCGTTAGGTGTTCCCAATTTCTCAACTAAAAAGCTCATCCCAGCAGCGATGTTCAACGATATCATCGATCTACAGGTAGCCATGCATTAAAATATTGATTTTTTTTCCCACACTGCGTGTAGCTCAAAGCTCTCCGATACAAGCTTCCTTATTGGATACATGCTAATGCGTTATCTATGCTTCAATCAATCAGCAATCGCGTTACATAGTTACTCCCTATGAATTAGACATATCCGGTTATTGGCTGATATATTTTCACTAATTACGCAGTTTAATCTGATTTATACAGATTATGTTTGATAAATTATTGTTTAGTCTGATCTTAACCTATGTATTCCACTATATTTGGTCATTCCAGTTAAATTATACAAAATACGCCTGCATTATATCGAAGTAGGTCAAGTCGTCCTTGAGCAAACTCGCCTTAGATACTCGTAATTTTTCAATTCGTCAAAGTCAAGTTAGGGTTTAATAGAAAAAGTAATGCAGTGGTCTTTGCTAATTACTAATGTCGTGGTCTTTGGAAATGTTAATCATACAAGGTTGTCAATGTAGGTTGGTTGGTTTATCAGACAACAAACAAGTACAGTGCTTTAAGTTATTGTGTATTGACATGCAGGTCAAATGTTATTAGTTAAATATACAAGGGCCACTTCAATAGATCAATTTTAGCCACCATTGTAGATCACAGAATACATATTTTCAAAAATTTACCACTAGAATGACTGGCACTGTTTTCAACATGTTTAATAAAGTGCTTTACAATTAGATCAATGTGTTGTGTTTATTTTAAGAAAAAAACATGGGACCCCCATATTTCAGATGAGGACCCCATGGGACCCCCAGATTTTACAGTGGGACCCCCAAATCTGAGGGTGTGGGGTCCTTGTGGGCAACACTGGCGAGAACCACCTTGGTGAAGATTCTGGGAGCTGTAGTCAGACTGAAAGGTAATGCACTGAACTCCCAGATCTTGCCTTGGAACGCAAAGCGAAGGTATTTCTGAAAAGGAATTGACATTGGAATATGAAAATAAGCATCTTTCAGATCTATCGACACTGCCCACATGCCCTTTCTCAGTCCTGTCATCACCACTGCTAGTCTCCATCTGAAATTTCGGTGAAAGAATGAATTTGTTCAGCGGCTTGAGGTTGAGAATCGGTCTTCAATCTCTGGTGCGTTTCGGAACGAGGAAAATCCTCGAATAGAGGCCCAGGGAGGATTGAACGCGGACTAAATGAATCGCATTCATCCGCATTAGATCTTTGATTTCTGAGAGAATGACCACTAAATGATCGGTCTCCCTTGGAACGGGAGTCCAAACACGAGTCGAGGTTAACGGAACTAACGATTGACAGATGAGCCAGTCCGATTCATAGCCATTTCTTAGCCAATGATAGACTAAACAGTCTTGCACGACCTGTTCCCATTGGTTTGAGAACAGCTTAAGTCTGCCTCTGATGGTAGGAATCTGCACACAGCTCGCGGTCGATGTTGCACGACAAGATGTCATTTCGTTTTGGTGAAGATTCTCGACTCCCTGCGGGCCTGGCGCCACCAGTACGGGTCTCGCCAGAAGCCCGCCAGGGCAATCCTCACGGCCACCACATAGCTAATTGGAGTATGACAGCCCGGAACCACCACCCTGCTTATCCTTACGGTTACCGGTTCGTCCTGAGCCACCACCCTTCCTGTCATCTTCATATGGCCTCTTATTAGAAGCTTTGTATGAAGACAACTGGCCAGGTCCCTGTGAACCGGATGCACGGCCAGACGGATGGAAGGGCCATCTCTGTTCCTGCTGCTGCTCGTGCCGGTGTTGCTTGTAGGACTGTTACACCAGAGTCCTTTTCGTCGACTTCCACAACTTGCCGACTACTTCCTGCTCAGCAACCATAGATGCAAATTTAGAGAGCTTGTCGTGCCAAGATGCCGAACAAGCCCGGACCAATGAAGGGTGCAGAAGACAACGCAGCCCTCATCTCTGGTCCTGATTCCATGCAATCGAGAACCATTCTCCTCCGCTCCGCCAATGATCTGATCACCCTGGCCAGGCAATATAGGAGATAGGCGCACGGTGTACCGGACAACTCCGGGAGCAGCCTCCAGGACTTCCCCACCTTCCGCAGTGCAAGTCAGCATTCCCTGCAGGATGATACAGCCATGCGAACGCGCATTGAAGGCATTCTTATTTGCCTGAGAAACTAATGGTCGAGAATGACCCTTAGATTTCTCAGCAAACGGTCTACTCAGTGCTTCACATTCCTTAGCAGATAGGCGAGGCGTGCGGGCGTACTGATGGTAGGCCTTCTCCGGAAAACGGACCCTACTCCTTATCCCCTTAGGAGCCTTCGGGAGAGTATACTCCGGCTGAACCAGATGGTACGCCACGACTTCTAACATGTCAGAGGACTGAGTATCCATAGGCAGCGTAGGCATGGCTGAATAGCCACTTGACAGAGCGCTAGCCACACGCTCTGACATCCGCTCAATCGCCGGATCGAGCCGAGACCCGTAGTCTGATGCCAACCCAAATCTGTCGGACATCCAGCCAAGGACCTGCACCCACTCAGCTTCCGTGCAGAACGAGGATTCGCCCATTAAAGGACTGCCATTCTCATCATCCTTCTCCCCCTTGGATGAGAAGGTTGCCGACGATCTCTGCTGAGAGCTACGGACCAAACTTCCAGTTCAAAGTGGATCCGTTGGTCGGCTGCTCGTGGCACCAGTGTCCAGAGAATCACCGCAATCCATCGGATAAAGCACGGGAGTCGGGATCACACCCACTACTACTGCAGGACGGGCAGCTCTGAGGAGCCGGCAATCCCGCATCCGCGATGCCGCCGGGAGCCGTCTTTCGAGGAGACAAAGGCCAGATGGAAGATACCTGACGGAATGTCGACATCCCCATCCGGCTGGCAAACCCTACATATCCCCGGGGAGACCCGTGGGATTGTCCGGAATCTGCCATCTGATAAAGTTCCGCCATGCCAGTCTTCCATCAAGAGCAAATCTTCCTCCCTTCCGCCGTCGGCTAGTGAGTACCACCCCAACCCCCAATCTCCCGAGAGAAGGGGTGGGTGCATGCTCCTCCACAGACCCGGCCAAGCCACCGATTGATTGTCCTGCACCAGGTTGCATCGACGGAACCGTGGACAGGAGAGATTCAAACATGGCCTTAAACTGGGCCACCCAGACACCCAAGGCAGAGTTCATGCGCTTGTTCAGCCGATCTTCCCGGCTTCTGAAGGGTGCTTGATTGACCTTGGCCGCCTTATCCCTCGCGATCCCCTCCATGCGCGCACGATGTTCACCATCAAACTCGGCCACCAACTCAGATGACCACCCACCACAATCGTCACAGGGGAACCCACTTCACATTTGGACGACAAATTGATGACCTGCAAACTTCCGCTTCATTAAGCAATTGCCGCGGGAATAGAGCGTATCCGGAGGGGCTTTCCCTTGCCCCTCGACCTCCTGTGAATACAGAATAAAAAATTCAAACGCTGAACATGGCAACATGAAGACGAGCACAACACACAAGATGTTGATTGCAATCATTGATTACTTACAAAACATTAACTTTCTCTTAAATTAACGTTAATCAAGATTTAGGCAGGAGATATTTGAAACTTTTTTGAGTGAAAATTTTATATACGCAACTTGGAGACTAACTATCATTAAGAAATCCAAGAAATTAAGACCAATCGCTACAAACACCCTTGATAATGAAACGAGAGCTAAATAACCAGCTTAAACTGAGTGCATAGATATGGCAAACCAAAACAACACGTTAATCATGGGTGCCGCCATCTTGGCTAAGGGTGCATCCATCTTCGAAGGAACCGAGCCGCACGAGAAATTAACCGAGTTAAAAAGTTAACGGGCAATGGAGCAACTCCATCAATGGCTACCTTTCTAACCCTCTGGGCCCTACAAAGAATTTACAAACAAGTGCTAGAAACCCTACAGCCAAAAGCTAGAAACTTGCTTAGAAACCTAGCATATAAGCGGTAGTGGCGTGATAGCAGCGTAGAGCTACCATGCCAACTATATTAACTATTTTTGGCAATGTAACAGATCATTATATATAAAACTATATATCATTAGAAAGGGCCATAAAATACCTTTAAGTACATATCAAATTTGTATGAATAAAATATATTTTAGTTAGTCAACATGCCTCTCAAAATGGCCACACTTTGTAGGATAAATACATTGGTCTATTTTTGCAAAGTTTATCGAAGTTTTTTTAAATTTTACAAATGCCATTGATAAATTTAATCACAATGGTATTAAAACTAACAGATACCAAAGTTAAGTGAGGGTTTTCATCCGATAAGATGTGAAAATGGCAATTATATTATGTCGTGGTACCGTAAAATTTAGAGAAATTCCAGTCATGATTTGGGGGGGGGGGGGGGGGGGAGAGGCCTCATTCAATGTTGAATAATTCCTTTATACATAACCGAACACACATCAGGGTTTCTCAGCGTTGACAACGAATAAAAGGCAAATTTTATGCCATGTAGCATTGCTGGTTGCAATCAGCAATTTAAGAAGCAAACGTGAATATTTTACACTAAGATTCTATAGCATCAGACATTTTTTCGTAGCGGCGTCTCCAATAGGAATCGTTTATCGTGAAAGAGCGTGAGAGAACAAGTGGAATTTGTAGAATCGTACCCGTATCTAATATACGAGTACCACGCTCATTACCCGTTATTGGCATCACCGTATCACGCGCTATAAGATTGACGCGTCTGATTGGTCGGGAATTCATGAATATTAATTTTTTCAGCAAGATGGCGACACGATCAGCCGTTTTGGAAAATAGTTGTGTGTTCAAATATATCAATCTATGCATATTTCTTGTACGCCACAAACTAAAAAGTAGACAGATGACTAGATTAACCATATTGACAATCAGGAAGTGGGATGCCGATATATTTGACAGCTTTCGCATCTCAACTCGGCCTAATTAATGCTAGTAATTTGAAGAGTAGGTAAACAAAGACATGCATCTATGATTGAGATTATCGGATTGTTTATCTATAACCTTATTGTTATTTCGCGACCAGAGGTAAACGAATGGATTTATATATTATTGGTTCTGCTGCTTGCTTACCACAATCTATAACTTTCTCAGCTAAATTAGTCATTGAGTAACTGAAAACTTGGGAAGTAACACCACATTGACTAACAATCATTGATGATTGGAACTTACTAATTATTCCTTAGAAAACAAATATTTCACTATTGCCCTTGTTACAAACATTCTATCACCATTTACTGTGTGGCCAGTATCCTCCGATCAAAGATATAGAGAAGCGGGGGCCTGAAACAAACTTGCACTATCATGGAAGTGTGCCCAAAATTAAAAACAATTATCACATTTGAACCTGAAATTCCAGAATTTCACGTTTACAGTCATTATAAAGGTAAGATGTTGAATATTTTGAATCCAGTTTGAAGCTGGTGCTGCCTTAGCCAGCTTCCAGTCAAATTAGTTTCAAAATATTCAACAGAATTTAGAAACATTCGTAACAATTTTTTATTCACTCTTGTCGATTGAAAAGGTTAATCCAGTAACTAGTAGTCATACTCCCTTTTTGGACTATATATGCCCACCATTTATTATATTATTCATTTCTGCGCTAAAATCTGAGGGCGGTGTATGACCATAACAGCCGTTGTCGGGTCATAGTGCTTACCAGTATATCCCTATGACCCTGCGCCGTACATGTATATTGTTAACTATCTAACATTTGAGTCAAACCAAAACTGCTGCAGTTGTCTAGGAAAATGTCAATTTTCCGACCAAAGTAACATTATTTTTGAAAATGTATCACTGGAATGACTGGCTCTTGGTCTGCATATGGGTATTGTCTATGAGAAAATGGAAATTTTCATGAAAAAATTTGATTTTTAAAATCTTAATATAACTCTTAGAATTTGCCTATTTCTAACTTATTGTTCCTATCTTTTTCAGGTGAGCGGACAATGGCGTAAAAACATCAGAGACTTTCTTCTGCTAAGTGGGCTGATGGATTTACTAACATGGATTTTATAAAGAGAAAAATTTGTTGATCTGTGTAAAATAAGACTGATAAGACTGCTGGGATATTGCAATTGCCTCCATTCATCTGTCTATCCATCCATCTCCAAAAGCTTTTGGTAGAATTCAATCAAAATTGTTAATGTGAATTACTGATATGATTATGAATTCGGAGACACCGTATACACTAGGCTCCATCGCAATGAATCAGCCAAGAACGACGCAAATATGATTCGACGGCAGTGAAATATACAACATAAATCTGCACACGAGCAAGGTAACATTAACCCTTTTTCCGATGAATTCCCCATATCTCATTTTAATGATACCATAAAGGAAAACTAGTGAATATTTTTTAATTAGTTTGACTGCAAACTGCCTTAGGCAGCAATGGCTTTCAGTCAAATTAATTTCAAAATATTCAATTGAATAAATTTTATACTGTAAGCATCATACTTTTTCAGGGATTTGTCGGTGAAAATGAGAAAGGGTTAAATAATAGATGAATCCAATCTGTCACCCAAGCATATGACATCATTACATCACATATAGGCTGACGTCACAATCAAAATATCTATTGGATGACGTAGCTAAAGTCCACTTTTGAAAGTCTGTCAGTTGTACGAATTGTATGCCATTTACTAAACATTCTGTTGAATAATTGAACAGACCCCAGTCAGATTAGTTTCAAAATATTGAACAGGTTAGCTGTATCTATAGTAATCATGGAATTGGGAATTTAGGATTCAAAGTGTATAAACTGATCCCAATACACGCAAATCATGGATGGAGCTTACCTAGAGATGGGGCAGACCTAAAAGTGGATTCCTCTATTAGAAAATCCAAATTTCTGCCATGTCCACTTGTCAATTCCAGTCTTTGCTATGTTTAACCCTTTCACCGACAAATCCTGGAAACAATGTGCCGTGGCCAATGATGGTGGTAGCCTAATTTCTCAATCCAAAAGAAATTTACATTTTTGTATAAAGATTTTGAATTAATTACCTCCCTGTATCTTATCGCCTTGGGTCCTTTCATGATCCCCATGTTTTGAAAAAATTGAGGTATTATAATCGCCTCCATCTACCCGTCTGTCGGTCCATCATGCTATCCCCTCCCAAACAGGTGGGTGAAATTCAACCAAATTTGGTATGTGGGTTAACCATGATTGCGATTTGTAAGACCATATTTAGATTTGGTTCCGCCCCCTGTGGGTCAGGGGATGGGGTCCAAAGGACAAATATCCGAAAAACTGTCCATCACGCTAACTCCTCCCAAACTGTTGTGTGGAATTCAAAGGAATTTGATATGGGTTACCATACAATTGCAGGATTACTAGATTCTAGTTTAGCCCATGAAATTCTCATTGGTGACCAAGGGAAGACTATCTTTGAAATTTTAACACTGGAATGACTGGTTCGGTTATCGAGCCAATCATTCTAGTGGTACATTTTTACAAATAGTCTTCTCTTGCTCTGAATATCTACATTTCTGAAGATCACAGCAATGACATTTTTTGGCCACCTTGACCACTGACATATCAAATTGCTACCATCAGGCTGGTCGGTTACAAATTGTACTAGTCATAGTCAATTTCTACTATCTTCTGGCTCATGTTAATTTTTAACTCCTGCTTTAACAGATCATTTCCCCTTATGACATCCAGATTTTCCACAACAATCCACTCCAGTCTCTGTGTAATGCAACTCTTCCAAAATCAGTGGTTGGAATTCAAACAAATTTGGTAGGTGATTATGGAGTGCAAGGCAGCAAGAGGGCATTTACATTTGGCTCCGCCCCCAGGGATTGGATGGGGTAACGAGGTCAAAGTGGTGAACATGGGTTCTGCTATAATGCATCATCGACCGAGCAATCTAGTTATCACTTAGATTCCATTGACGGGTAGATTCAATTTTTAAAGCACAACAGTGTTGTCGGGAAATTGATGCTTGATAGATAACATTATGAACAACAGTAATCAGAGATTGTAAACAACTGCCGAGACTACCCTACCATTTTTCTCACAATGTACATAGCGGTTTTAAAATAAATTTTAGCACATCCAAATTTGTTAAATCATAGTGTATGGCCCTCTACTTTGTTCAAATTTGAGCAAAATCTAACCAATAGTTTCTGAGATGTCCATAGATTAAAAGGTGTATCCAATCTGGATCCTGGGTTTTTGTCCATATCACAGACAACTTCTCGAAATCCTTGTTTAGGTTATGTTGCTTTGTTGCGTTAAAATTTGAAACCAGTAGGATCAATATTTTAGATGCAATACCGGACGCACACAAATGTAATAAATACCCCCTTCCCCTTGCAGGACAAGGGTAAAGATCCTGAAGTCTAAAAAAGTAATCTGTTGAGTATATTCTGATATATTTAATTGGAATCTGTTGTTGCCTAAAGCAGCAGCAGCTTCCAATCAAATTGGACTCGATATATTCAACAAATCTACTATACATAGTCCAGTCTGATTACCTAATATGAGATTCTCTCTCCATCTCACTTCGAGAAAACTTTATTTGATATTTGCACTGGTAGTTTACACAATACAGTATTTAAATATTATTAACCCTATAACACACAAGCCCGCCAAAAACGGCTACAGCAGTGACCTTGCAAAATGGCCATTTGCAGATCATGAGAATATTTTTTGAAAAAGTACGACTGGAATGTCTGGTGCAATAACCGAGTGGTAAACTTTCAAACAGATTCTCTTTGTCTGGAAATGGATATTTACTATGAGATGTAATTTTTTTTAAGCAAATTTAAGTGTTACAGGGTTTATAAAAATCATCAAGTTTAAATTTGCTTTCATTTTTCTCTCAAATGGTGTTTCAAGCTGAAAAATAAAAGGATAGATAAATTAATAACATTGCAACATGAACAGCAGCAAACCCCAGTAAGATTGACAAAAATGGACAGGGCAATTAAGCGCAATAACTGACCAATGTGTTATGACCTGGGTGGGGTGGGGGTCTAAACTGTGGGAGGAAAAAATGGGGCAGGGGCATCTCCCAATTTCCCCCCCCCCCCCTCGTTCTGTCCCCATGTGAACCATATCTCCACAGTGGTCAATATCTTTAAAACAATTGTATTGTCTATGCTGATATGTCCTTCAAGGTTCCAGACCACAGGTAATATATATATATATATATATATATATATATATATATATTATAGTAGGGGGATGTGGTTTTTTCAAATTATTGGCAAGTGTCTCTCAATACCTAAACCCCACTCGACCATTGATTTTAAATAATTTCACCATGATGGATATTCAGTAATTTTGAGAGGCTTTCAGTTATTCAGTAATGGCAAATTGTCATTATAAAATAATTTAAAAGCGTGGAAACTAGTTTCATTAAAATTAAACTAACTGTCATAATCTGTAACATCCGATCACGTGACAAAGATAACAAACGAAATTCGCGATTTTTTTAACTACCGAAAGCGGGTTGCGTTCGCATTTCCGTATTATATATGACACTGCTAGTATAGGATGTCGTTTAGAAAGATTTTCCAGCTTGCCCAATCGTTGAGCAGCTCTATAATAACAATGATAATAATAATAATAATACCCGATTCCATCCATCCGGATAATCGGGTACTCGCTTAAATAAAGGAATTGCTTCGTCATCTTCGACATTTTTACGCAAACTATTTCATTCACAAAGATCTATTTATATTTTCCCGCATAAATTTGTAAACAAACTGAATTGACCAATTGACAGTGGAATTAGAAAACTCGGCCTTCTGATGTAATGTAACGCTAAGTTTGATTGGATAAAATACCAGTAATGCTTGCGTATTTAGCGATTGAAAACTGGTGGTAGCTTGAGCCGATAATACGTCCCGTCGCCTAACTGTCTCTTGTCGATAATACGTCCCGTCGGACTGGGAACCTAATTATTTCAAGCCGATAATACGTCCCGTCGCTGCCACAGGGTTAAAACAATGTGCCAATTTAAGGAAAATTCAAACAGCAATTACGGCACGAATGTATAAATTCTAGATTGATACAACCTGCCCCTGTGACGATTTTCCCTTTCCTTCCATGATTGCAGTAACGAATCGGTTAGATACATCTTAAATCCTAAAACAATTGCGAAAATTGAGAGCTCTTAAACATGCGACTAGATTGGAGTGTAAAATAGACGAATCTGACTGTTCTGGGGAATTGACTCAGTATCTGGAGGCTATGGTAATTCCCAGACAGTGTGGGCAGGACCATGGGGAGTGCGGCGTTTCAATTGTTTATTTTGAGCTAGACTAGATAACAGACATTATCATAATAGTACATTTGGTAAGTATTATCCGAAGTAGAAATGGTATACGCGGAAGAAATGACTGGTACAATATTAGTTTACATACCATGCAGGACAAAAAAATCCTACATCACACTTCTAATAACAGTTCTGTCTACTCGATCATTGGCTAACTTATTATGTCATATCATATAAATGGCCCAAGGGCCATAATGTTCACCTGGCTGATGAGGAACAGAAAACATGTTTACATTAATTAATTCACAAGCATCACTGTTCAACTGGGCAAGCATAACTGTTGCTATAGACAACCGGGGAGGGGGGGGGGAGCAAGGGCAATGGTCCTATCCTTTCTGACCAATGACACAATCATTCTTGACTAACAAGTGTTTTATGTGTGCTCTGCCACAGCCAAGTTAGAATCACATTTCAGGTATAAATGGCCTCAACTTGGTGATACTCTATCTTATAAGTGACTCCAGAGAATTGTGCTGCGGTGAGATTGTCTTTAGTTCTGACTAATTACGATCTAAAGAGGTTATGGGCTTGTGGTAAATTTTGAGGTCAAGTTGCCTGAAGAGTCAGCCTAGATATTCAGATAAACCTTGGACATACAGTAATCCAATCAGTTGAGGTTTTTTTTGTCCTCAGCTTGTCTCTTTCGAGGTGGTTTTCGCATCCAGCAAGTGTACCCATTGGCTAGGAGTGCACAGAAAATTCTGGACATGTCATCCCTGCCAGCAATGGCTGTAATATTGAAATTCAAGGAGGCTATTGGAATTTATAAACACCAACCAACCATTAACAAGAACTGATCAGAGTGACAGCTAACGACCACCAGTTAGTGCTGAAGTTTCCGACACCGACAAATTTGACAGTTTGGAGGTAACTATTTTCCTTATTATGAATTATCCTGGGATCAATAGGGTTCAACAGCTTGAAAATCTAACAAGTGCCATAACTATGGTTCTTGAAGGTGTGGCCACATCAAATTCATAGCCCTAATATATATTGCTCAAAGAACATCTATGGCATATTTTGTTTTAATCCATCAACAAATGGTGAACTGTGTCACAATTGTTGATAGAGTTTTAAGACCGGTACAGAAATTATTGTTGGCCGTTGTGAATATATAGGCTTGTCAAGTTATCTAAGGCTCAGTGATTGTTAAATGAAAAAACAATGCTGTTAGTCTGCAACAAATGTACACACTTCCAGCCACAACACATGTGCATGGCGTCAAATGATTGTGTAAGTAAATTTAGCAGTGACAGATTATAGAGGACATACCATCATTCCATGTCTGAGCACTAATTTCATCATGTCTTCCTCGAGCTGAGCAAGAAATGATTCACTAGGGTGGTCCATCAGTGGCACAACCAGCTCCAGAATACGGGCTACATTGTGAAGCACTAAGAAATCACCTTGAGCCTGAGCACAATTAAGAACATATTTTCAAGTAATTGAGAAAGTCTTGGACCTTTCCAGTTTATACATCAGTTATATGACATTATAATCAACTATCTGACATGTAGGCTGACATCATAATCAATGACGTAGATAACTTTGTCACGAACACATAATTGATGACGGACTAAGCGTTGTTGTACGAACAAATTCTATGTCTTTACTATTTAATAAATATGCTGTTGAATATTTTGAAACTGATTTGACTGGGCGTGGCGCTGTTGCAGCTATAGGCAGCAAATTTACCCAGTCAAATTAGTTTCAAAATATCCAACAGCTTACCTATATAGATTAGTTTTCTGGAAATTGATAGTCAGGGAGTTCAGGGATCAATTGATCCCAACACGGGCGAAGTGTGGATGGAGCTTAGCTAAAGATGGGCAGGGCATAGCTAAAACTGGGTTCCTCCATTGCATTGGTAATTTAGAATGCAATTGTTAATTAACCTGCGCACAAACTCAGATTATTGTTTTTTTACTCTTTCTTATACGTATTATTTCTCTCACTAAAAAAATTTAGGCTGTATTTCCCCCAGTTTTGATCTCCGATCAGCTCCAAACTTGATCAAAGTCTAGTACCCATGGTGGAATTGACGTCTTGTCTTTTATTTTGGATCTGCCCAATAGTTTTTTAGCCACCCACTTTTTTCGTGGGCAAAAATAGCAAATGCATGGGGAATTTTCATCACTGATCTTTGAACAGCGTCTACACTTAGTTTCGATCAGACCATCACTATACTTGAGTATGAGGTTACCCTTGGAATCCCAAAGTAAAAGTTACTAGTTTTCGTTTTTGGCTGAAATGAATTCCCCTTGGTCAATGGCCATATTAGAAGATACATCTCACCCTATAATCTCATGTTCACACAATGGGCATATTAGAAGATACATCTCACCCTATAATCTCATGTTCACACCTTCATGGGGTAGGCTACCACCCATAATGGCATCCGTTCAGGTTTTTTTTGTTGTTGCAAAAATGAATTTCCCTTAATTATACAAATTCAATTGTGAAAATTGACGTTTGACCAATATTATCCAGAAACTATGTCACACTGACCTAGTTCATATACAGGTAGTAGTGTATGCCCAAAGGTACCCAAACACACAAAGTTAGAAGCTCTAAATAGTCAATACGTTCTACTGAACCAATATATCTTTCCCCCAATCTTAAGAAAATTTTCAAGGGGGTAACACTTGTTTTTCATCGAATCAATTTAATTTTTGCAATGCTGATACTATATGCCCACATGAACATATTGACTAAGTCTGATCTAAATCTGTCCAGCATTAAAGAAATGTGCCACAATTGTGGACGACACACAGATGGCCAGACCTCAGTTAGAGGGTGATCGCATAGTTTAGCTAACTAATCAAGTAACTAACTGAGCTAAAAACATAGATCTTAACTAAGTTTGCATGACAGCCGCCAAAGAATATCTTCAATGGACCTTTCCAGTTTATCCATCCATCATATGACATCATAATCAACTACGTGACATGTAGGAGGACATCATATTCAATTACATCATGACTCGATTTAGTCTGTCTTACACGCTTAATAATCCGACACGTTATATGAATTCTATGTTTACTATTTAATAAACATTGTTAAATATTTTGAAACTAATTTTACATAGGCAGCAACAGCATCGAGTCAAATTAGTTTGAAAATTTTCATGTATAGTTTTCTGGAAATTGAGTCAGGAAGTTCAGGGATCGATCGATCCCAACATGATCAAAGCGTGGGTGGAGCTTAACTAGGGATGGCGGGGCATAGCTAAAACTGGAAAGGTCCATTATCCTGGCCCGTTGGGGGAAGAGGGCATTGCATTCAGGTCTGTGTGTATGCATGCCTGTGTCTGTGCTTCCGGAGCTGTATCTCAAAACTTATATATGATTTGTCTAAAATTTTAACACATCAAAAGATTTCCCCGCAAAAGAGTATTTCCAGAATTTGGCCATGATCCGGATAAAAGAAACTGGATCTGGAATAGATCAAATTCTGGATTTATGGCCATCTCAGAAACTACTGGTCCGATATGGCTGAAATTCTAACACTAGAAATGTGGTGACCATACACTAGGATTCCATAACATTGGTTATCAAACGAAAAATATGAAACAAAATTTACAATGTAACAAAAACGGAAGGGCGAGGCTTTGCAACATGGGCATGTTACATTTGTTAGCTAGGTATATCTCTTTACGAATATGAATAAAAGCACAAACAGCTCCATTATTTTACTGTCTTGTCATGAGTCATAGTTTCTCATATTTTGGAAGTGGAACAAAATCCATGATCTTAATATCATACATAAGTTTTAGACTGAGAAATGAAATCAGGACACGATATATATATATTCATAAGCATACTTACACTACATTTAATATCGAGGTAGGGTTGAAGTGTTGTGGCATGCTTTACCATCAACTCTGGCTTGATTTTACTGAACAAGAACAGCGTGGAGAGACACGCTATCAAACGCTGGCTACTTGGACTGCGACCATCAGTCAATTCTGACAAAAAGTTAATTCAAGCAGTTAATATATATAGTGCGTGCATGCGTGTGCACGCACGCGTGCGAGGAGAGAGCATACAAACAAGACTCGACGAGCACATAAGTTGCATTGGTTTGGTGTGGATTGTTTTGTTCCTACCAATGATAAAATAATTTCTCTAATAAAACTGCAACATTCAATCATTATGACTTTGGTAAATGCTCATTATAACATCTTTATCCGGCTTGATGATGATGATGATGATGTACTGTAATCTCTGTGAGGCATAAATTGTGCAATAAAACTTTACAATCATAATGACATATTATGACTCTGGCATGAAGCTCGAAAAGTCTGTCACGTGTACGAATTCTATGTTTTTGATGAATTTACAATTTAATAAACATTCTGTTGAATATTTTGAAACTAATTTGACTGGGAGATAGGCAGCAACAGTAGTCAAATTAGTTTCAAATTATTTAACACATGACCTGTAACAGTTGCCTTGAAATTGAAATTTTGGGAATTTAGGTTTCAGTTTCAAATCGCTTCTAACACATGTAAAAGTGAACTGAGCTTAGCTAGAAATGGTCGGGGCATAGTTAGAAATGGGTCCCTCTATTCACCTGCAACAAGACATATATATATATATATGCTATATATGACTTATAATCAAAGTATCAACGTGAATAAGATTTTTATTCAACTTTCAGCAAACCATTCAAATTTATAAAGATAATAATCTACCTACCGACAGTTTTCTCTTCAATTGCAAGCACGTTTTCTACAAGACAATCACAAATCTGCCGACAGGCCTGCATTGCTGCTTTGGAAACGGGTGTCTCCTTTTCCTTCCCTTCTTCTCCTCTCAATAACTAAACAGTAACAAAAACAAAGGATGCACATGTGCTCGACAAGACACACAGACCAACCACAAAAAGACACGACTTCTTTATAGCCACACAATCAACCTAACCCAAAGTATCAATAAGATACTTGAAGAACAAGCTACCAAACAAATGTCTGCGCACACGCATTTAATCATAGTAAATAAGGAAGATAAACTTCGTCTCAGTCTATCAAGGGTATGGTAGCTAGGATGAGAATTTTACAAAAAATGTCCAATATGGCTGTTAACTTTTTTCAATGGTAAAGACCGCAAAATTTCCATTTGCAAATTTCGATTTGAAGGCCAAGAGAATTTTTGACATTTTACCAATGCCGAATGTAATGACTGGCTCAGTAACTGAGTCTGTAGATCGAGTGCTACATTTTCACAAATACATTTCTCTTGGGCTGTAAATGGAAAGCAGAAATTTCAATTTTCTTTTCAAATATTCACCATTAAATGGTTAATGTGCCTTCTTCCAATTCATAGATACGATCTGCAATCAGACCACATTATTTGTCTGGAGATTAGCTAAGATAGGTGTCAGAGGGATACCGAGTTACCGATGAGAGATGTGTCAGAGAGATAGTGATGAGACAGGAGGAATACCGAGGTGACAAGTGTCAGAAGGGTTACTGACCAAACAGGTGTCTGAGGAATGACGAGACACGCGGTATTTCATTAATTGTTGTTTACTAGTTACATCTATTAAACATATTTAGCAGACACACAGATAACTCATCCACTAAAGCATTCAGAGTTACCTCCCTTGTAAGACAAGGTGTTCATGCACTAACCATCACAGAATCATGCAGGGTACCAGGTTCAGTTTTAAAGCAACATTCCAATGGAATTATGCTTATGCATAATGCTCTACACAATATTGCCTTATTAGGAAGTTGAATGTCTGCTCGATCAGACCACTACTATGCAAGAAGCACATGACCAGTTAACATCCAATCAATGCGTTATTATAAAATTCCAGAGGCTGAGGTAATGCAATGCAATTAGCTCTGGCATAGCAGGCACAAGTTTCATTCTTTCTCTAAGTTTCATATGTAGCAGTCGAAGTTTCTCAATGCTCTAAATTGTTCAAAAAATATTTGTAACTTGGCCACCACCACCCCGCCTCCAACCTGAAATAGAATGTGAAAAGCGAGTATTGTGACAAAGTAAGTACGGACATCAGACACAATGTTGCCTACAGCCATGCATTCAGCACTAGCCGTGTTGAGTCAATGAGCGATTCCAGTCACTCGCAATCAGGATAACTGGTGTTAGCTCAATCATTCTCGGTAGCTAAGGGGACATATCATGCACAAGCTGGATAACGAGTGTTATCACAATCATCCTCTGTAGCTGAGGGGATACGATCAAGCACGGCGAGCTTATCTTGTCTACACCAATGCATTCAGCACTAGACGTGTTAAGCGGTTATCCTCCAAAAGTGTAAATAAGATACATTAGATATCAATATATAACAATGGTATTATATAACTGAATTACTGTTCACAGACAAAGATACTGCTGCTCGGAAGCATCCACTGTCATGATAGGGGGTCTCTAACAATCTCCTTCAGGATTAATGCCCAGGCATTGCTTCAGGAGGCAAAGGCTATCAGACAACCTTAATCGTGACAGTGGATGCTTTGAAGCTGCAGGTTGCTAATGTAACCCAAAACATAAGAGCAGATGATTACTCTTTCATGTTAATAAATACAGGTGAAATAAGTGACAATTTTACATAACATTGTGTGCATTGTCTCTGTGCTACCTTTTAGTATGGGATAGCCTTTCCCTTAATTTTTTTGTCTCAAAACTCACCCATTTGGGCAAACTGTCTGAAAGCTTTTTGCATTGTGCTGCGTCAATGCTGTTCCATTCATGTCTGACTGCTTTCCACTGCTGAGTGAGCTAATTTGTATATCAAAAGCCATCTACTGAATGGATTCTTGGTCTATATTAGACCTACATGCATACACAAAAGACAAATAGTGCCTCTCTGCGTTCAGGATTTAAAGTGAATTAACTAACCAAACTAGCAAGCTAGTTGAGTTACGCTGACCGAGGTGATAAGACATTAGCCAATTCTGGAATATCTGTGTATTACCACACTGTGCCTGAAGAGTGAAGTTGTTATTTTTTATTCAAAATGTCTTCAAAAAAGGCTAAATTCCATGTACCTGTTGAAGTCAAAAGCCGGATTGCAGGTCTTGGTCAAGCTGGAAAGTCATATCCTGAGATTAAGAAAATTCTAAAGTCTGAGGATATTCAGATTCCACTGTCAACAATACAGAGAATTGGCCACACATTTCAAGTGACAGGTTCTGTTGTCCGGAAAGCAGGTTCTGGACGAGCTAAAGTGACATGTCGAGATGAAAGAAGTCTTAAAATGACTGTTCTGAAGAATCGTAAGAAGACTCTCACCAAATTAGCAGAAGAATTCAGAAATTCACAAAATAAGGCTGTTTCAAGAAGAACAATTGCAAGGAGGCTCAAGGAAGCTGGTTTTTCATGAAAGCGGTGTGCTAAGACACCAGTGCTGTCCACAAAGAACGCTGCAGACAGACTCAGATTTTTGGCACTTTATCGTGACCATGATTCTCAGTGGTTTGAGCGTGTTCTCTGGAGTGATGAGTCACGTTTTGAGCTGTGTACAGATGCTCCAGAGCGCTGTCTTCGTAGGTCAGGTGAAAAATATAACACAGAATGCCTCTCCACCACTGTGAAACATGGAGGTGGAATTATGGTATGGGGTGTGGTTTCTGCATCTGGTGTTGGCGAGCTTGTGCAATGTGAAAAGTCCATTAATGCAAAGGAGTATTAAAACATATTAAAAAAGGGGTTGCTTCCCAGCCTGAACAAGTTGTGTAGTGGAAATAAGACAAAAAGCTATTTTTCAACAAGATAATGCCCCGACACACACAGCAAAAACAACAAAGTCATGGTTTGAGCGGCATTCTCTGTCGGTGATGTTTTGGCCTGGACAGTCACCCGATCTCAACCCCATAGAGAATATATGGGCGCATATCAAGGCCAAACTGGTTGGCAGAAAATTTGGGAGCATTGACCAGTTGTGGGAAGCAGTCAGACATGAATGGAACAGCATTGATGCAGCACACTGTAAAAGGCTTTCAGACAGCTTAAAAAAAGCATCCGCTTTTGTTTCTACGAGAATTCTTAATACTTACCAGATGTACTATTATGATAATCTCTATTATCTAGTCTAGCTCAAAATTAACAATTAAAACTCCGCACTCTCCTGGTCCTGCCCATACCGTGTCCGGGAATGCCATAGCCGCAGGTACCGAGTCAATTCCCAATCACAGTCAGATTCGTCTTATATTTGCCTTGACAAACAGCGATGGCAGCTCAGCTTCACCTCAGCGGGGCGGCTGAGGTAGGGCCATATTACATCTGGTAAGTATTAAGAATTCTCGTAGAAACAAAAGCGGATGCTTTTTTGATTCTACTTCGTACTATTATGATAAACTCCGGATTTCAACAGCCAGGAAAGACCGGTGGGAGGAGGCGAGGCTCGAACCAGCACTCATCTACCATCCAACAGAGAAGGTTGTTAAGAGACTAGAACCCTGGCATACGCTTGGGTTCTGCCATCTGACTCATAGTGCTAAACTTCCATGGTCTAGACCGCGCTCCCCCCCCTCTTTTGTCCGCACAAAATCCAGAGGGCTGTCGAAAAGGGGATGCAACACCCACCAGACCCGTGTCAGTCCCAAGTCTCAGCTAGGGCAGTCCAGTAGAGTGCAAAGAAGCTACTACAACTTCTAATTTGGAAAAAATATCAGTATATCGATTAATTTTTCAAATTGGAATGAGTCTAATGTCTGTTTGAGAGGATAAGTATACTCTTACACCAGACTATTTACCTAAACAGTCTGGTATTTCGACTGTAAGTAAATTATTTATAGTCACTTAATTAATGTAAACACTCACCATTTTGAGTGCTTAGTCTTTTCTTGTTCATCACAGGAGCTCGGCCCAATCCACGGTCGTTCTCAGGTCATGTGCATGGCCATTGTTCAATGCAAGTGGAAGAACTTGTGATGAGTGCGAAATAGTGGTCGGATGTGGCTTAGTTCAGATTCGATAAATTGGTGACGGCTACCGGATTAAGTGCGCTGGAGATGTCGCGAAGGTAGAAATCAGTGAATGACGACTCGGCATGCCATTGTGCTACAGACATCACCTCCTCTAATGAGACACCCTTATAAAGGGCCGATGATGCTGCTAGTGCTCGGACCTGATGGGCATTCGCTCGATCAATCTGCTTTCCTGTAGAGATTTTGTGCGACATCTGAATAGCATCGACTATCCAACGAGAAATGGTATCTTTCGAGGCGCGCAAATGAGGTGCTTTGAGACATAACCAGAGAGATTTCGGGTCATCTCTCCACTCAGTATGTTTCTTATACATTTTCAGACATCTGACAGGACACCAAGCAGAAGAGTTTGGGTCATGTCTAGTTAAACTTGGCAAATTGATCGGCTGTCCTGGATATTTAAGTGACCGATTCTTTGCCAGGAAACAAAGACGTGGAAGTAGTCTTAAACCTTCACCCGTGACGACAAAACGGTCTTGTTCGGCAGAAAGCGCATGAATTTCGCTTCTCCTTCTCGCCGACGCTGCTGCAACCAAGAAAACTGATTTAATAGTTAACAGTTTAATGTCTATAGATCTAATCGGTTCAAAGGGAGCATGCCCTAAAACCTGTAGAACAAGAGATAGATTCCATGCCGGAATAGGAAGTCTAGGTCGCAGATTGCTCATTCCTTTAATAACTTCATTTAAAGTGTCATTTTCCACTCCTTCAATGGCCAGACTGGGAATGACTGAAGCTAATGCAGACTTATATGCTGCTAGGGTTGAAGGTACAAGTTTGTCAACTTCGTATAAATGACAGATAAAATCTGCTACGTGTTGAACAGATGCTGAAAAGGGATCGATATCTCTTCCCTTACACCACTCTGCAAATTTGTTGATTCTATAATTATATGTTTTAGTGGTTTAACCTGGCTGAAGCGACAAACTTCGCTGCTTGCTCAGAAAAGCCACCCCTAATTGCACGCTGCTTGATAACATCCATGCCTTCAATTTGAACATTTCTGGTTTGTCGTGGAAGTACAGACCCCTGTTCTGAGAGATTAGATCTCTTCTGTCTGGAAGAGGGATTGGATTGCAGACCAGAAGGTCCAGCAGATCCGTAAATCATGATCGGTCTGGTCAATAAGGGGCGATTAGTAGTACTTGGCACATACCCTCTTATCTTTGCCAGAACTTTTGGGATGAGTATAGTTGGAGGTCCAACTTATCACCAGTGCGGCTACCGCTAGAGCTAGCGGGTCCGGGATCGGTGACACGTATGTGACCATCTTTGCGTTTTATTTCATCGCAAACAGGTCCACATTTGGCTTGCCCCAATGTTTGAATAGAACCTCTGCTACCGATTGGTTGAGCTGCCATTCCGTCGGACGACAAACCGTCCTTCGACTGAGAGCATCCACTAAGATGTTCAGTCCTCCTGGAATGTGTGCTGCCCGAAGAATAACATTCCTCTCTTGGCACCACAGCAGAAGGTTCCAAATCATCATGCACAACTCCGGTGATCTCATCCCGCCCTGGCGGTTTAAATAAGACACCACTGTTGAGTTGTCTGTCCTCACTAGGACAATTTTGTCTCGGATTAAGCTCTCGAACTTTCGAAGTGCTAATGTCACTGCTAATAATTCGAGAACATTGATATGTTTCTGCGCATTGATCCGATCCCATACCCCTGACTGATCGTCCAATACCGCTCCCCAATCTGTTGTCGATGCATCTGTGAAGATGGACATCTGTGGTTGAGGAGGTTGTAGAGGAAAACCTCGCAGGAGATTCTGTTCTGATAACCACAACTGAAAGTGGAATATCAATGGTTCTTTTACTGGTATCGTCAGAGATAACGGATCCGTTCTCCGAGACCAGAATGACATTAAATACATCTGAATTGGCCTGCGCCTGAGAGCCGCATAAGGAACCACTTTCTCCAGAGACACTAGTAAACCCAGTATTCTGAGAAATTGGCGCGCCGTCAGATAGGCTCCTAGAGAAACTGACTCCAGAACTGCAATCAGGCTCTTGACTCTGCTCTCCGCGGAAAAGCCACGCCGTCCCTAAGATTGAAAAATATTCCCAGGTAAACAAACTCCTGGGATGGAGTCAATTCTGATTTCTCTAGATTCACAATCCATCCTAGATCCTTTAGTAAGGCTAGGACTACCTGTAGATTGTTGCGCAGAGTGACTGGATTCCCCGTCTTCAGCAGCCAGTCGTCTATGTAAGTATGAACAGCTATGTTTCTCCTGCGAAGATAAGAAGTCAAGGCGAGAACCACTTTGGTGAAGACCCTCGGTGCTGTGGTCAGGCCGAATGGAAGCGCATTGAATTCCCAAACATCGTCTTGGAATGCAAAGCGAAGGTATTTCTGAAAAGGAATTGACATTGGAATATGAAAATAAGCATCCTTCAGATCTATCGACACTGCCCACATGCCTTTTCTCAGCCGTCATCACCGCTGCTACAGTCTCCATCTGAAATTTGGGAGAAAGAATAAACTTGTTCAACGGTTTGAGATTGAGAATTGGTCTCCAACCTTCGGTACGTTTCGGAACGAGGAACATCATCGAATAGAAGCCTAGGGAGGACTGATTGCAGACTAGATGAATCGCGTTCTTCTGCTGAAGAGATTCTATTTCTGAGCAAATGGCATCCAGACGATCGGATTCCCTTGGAATGCAAGTCCACACTGGAGTCGATGTTAACGGAACTAACGATTGACGGATGAGCCAGTCCGGTTCGTAGCCGTTTCTTAACCACTGACAGACTAAACAATCTCGCACAAGACCTGTTCCTATTTGCTTGAGAACAGTTGAAGTCTGCCTCCGACGGTAGGAATCTGCACACAGCTGGTGGTCAAGTTTGCACGATAAGACGCTAAATCGCTTGGGTGAAGATTCTCGACTCCCTTCGTTCCTGACGTCACCAGAACTGATTCCGCCAGAAATCCGTCAGGACCGGCCTCCACGCGGCTTCTTGGAATATGATGGTCCGGAACCGCCACCACGGCTATCCTTACGGTAACTGCCGCGGCCCGAACCGCCACCCTTCCTGTCATCCTCATACGGCCTCTTATTAGAGGACTTGTATGAGGACGAACGGCCAGGTCCCCGAGATCCGGATGCCTGATGGGAATCACGGCCAGAAGGACGGAAGGGCGATCTCTGGCGCTGCCACTGCTGCTTGTAGGACTGTTGCGGCCGAGTCCTTTTCGTTGACTTCCATGACTTGCCGACTACTTCTTGTTCCGCAACCATTGATGCGACCTTGGATAAGGCTTGTCGTGCCGAGCCGTCGAACAAGCCTGGACCAATGAAAGGCGTAGAAGATAACGCAGCCCTCATCTCAGGTCCTGATTCTACACAATCGAGAACCATTCTCCGTCTCTCTGTCAACGATCTGGTGATCACCCTGGCCAGGCAATCTTGGGACAATCGCATGGTGCAGCATACCCGTGCAGGACGGTACATCCGTGCGAGAGCGCAGCCATGGCTGCCCTCGCCGCATCTTCAATGAGAGTCAACTCATTGAATGGATCTTTATTAGCTTGGGAAACTAAAGGACGAGAACGCCCTTTAGATTTTCCAGCCAACGGCCTATTCAGTGCCTCTCCCTCCCCGATGGAAAGCCGTGGAACCCGGGCATACTGATGGTAGGCCTGCTTAGGAAAACAGACCCTACTCCTTATCCCCTTCGGGGCCTTGGGCAATGCATACTCTGGCTGAACCAGACGATATGCCGCAACCTCCAACATGTCGGAAGTCTGCGTGTCCAAGGGGAGTGTCGACATGGCCCAAGAGCCACTTGACAGAGCGCTAGCCACCCGCTCTGACATCCGTTCCATCGCCGGATCACGCTGAGATCCCAGATCCGATGCCAACCCGAGACAGTCGGACATCCAACCAAGGACCTGCACCCATTCAGCTTCGGTGCAGAAAGCGGATTCGTCCATCAATGGACTACCGTTTTCATCCTCCTTCTCACCCTTGGATGAGTAGGTCACCGATGATCCATGCTGAGAGCTATGGCTCGCACCTCTGCCGACATGAGGCGCGTCCATAGCCCGACTACTAGCGGCACCGGTGTCCAACGAATCGCCGGACATGGATTCACCGCAGTCCATCGACTCCAGCATGGGAGCCGTGACCACAGCCGCTTGTACTATGGTAGGATTCGGCATTCCGAGAGGAGCCGTACCTAACGCCGCCGGGATGCCGCTAGGAACCGTAAAACACGGTTCCACCGACAACACGGGTTGCACGAAATCCGGGTGGAAAATGCCCGACGGAACGTCGACATCACCACCCACTTGGCAAACCCATACAGGAGATCGCTGGGATGTACTAGGCATAGCCGTCATCGAGATATCTGGCATGCCGGAATCTTCCATTAGAAGATCTTCCTCCTCCGCCGCCGGCTCTTGAGCCAAGGTCAGAGAAGGGACAGGTGCTCGTCCCTCCGCAGAGCTAGTCGGACCACCTAAAGGTTGCCCTGCACCAGCCTGCATCGTGGACTGCAATGACTCAAACATTGCCTTGAACTGGGCCGCCAATACGCCCAGTGCTGAATCCATACGTTCATTCAGACGACCTTCCAGTCCTCTCATCAACGCCTGATCCAGCTTGGCCGCCTTGTCCCTCGCGATCCTCTCCAAACGCGCACGACGATCTCGATCGAATTCCGCCACCATTTCCGACGACCACTTGGCGCACACATCACAGGGACTTCCCACCTTGCACTTAGCGCAAGCCACACAATGATGGCCTGAATACTTCCGCTTCATGAATCTGTTGCATTTCTGGCACAACGTGTCCTGGTTCTTGGCTTTCTGCGGAGAAGAATTAAAACGCTGCACATGACAAACGATGACGCGCAATACGCACAATTGACTTGATTGTAAAAAAGAATTACTTTAGAAACATTAACTTTCTCTTAAATTAATGATAATCAAGTCTTTAGGCAGAAAATATTTGAAACTTTTTTGAGTGAAAATTAATAAACACGGCTTGGAAAATTAACTAACCGTTAAAATAACCAAGAAAGACGTACCGATCGCTACAAACACCTTCATCATTGAAGTGAAGACTAAAGGTCGGCACCAAGAGTGCATAGATACGCCAAGCCGAAGGCAAACATAATTCATGGGCGCCGCCATCTTGGCTTAGAGCGCATCCATCTTGAAAGGAACCGAGTCGCAAGAGAAATTACCCGAGTACCCGCATAAAGCTTAAACAGTTAAGGGTACCGGGTCGACTCCAACCATGGCTACAAATTTAAAACAATGTGCCAATTTAAGGAAATTTCAATCATTCATTACGGCACGAATGTATAAATTCTAGATTGATACAACCTGCCCCTGAGATGATTTTCCTTTTTCCTCCATGATGCAGAAATAGAACACTCCAATAACGCAGTAATTCCGTTCAAATTTGTAAATTTGACTAGCTTAGAAAAACGTGACTATCAAAGTCAGCAAAATAGACGAATCTGACTGTGATTGGGAATTGACTCGGTACCTGCGGCTATGGTATTCCCGGACACAGTATGGGCAGGACCAGGAGAGTGCGGCGTTTTAATTGTTTATTTTGAGCTAGACTAGATAATAGACATTATCATAATAGTACATCTGGTAAGTATTATTCGAAGTAGAATGCTCAGACGGCTGAGATTTCTAAAGAAAAGCAAGGGAAAAGCTATCCCATACTAAAAGGTATCCTGCACACAGACAATGCATACGATATTATGTAAAATTGTCACTTATTTCACCTGTATTTATTAACATGAAAGAGTAATTATAAAAAATATGATAAATCATGTTTGCCTCATTTTTTTTGCCCAGCAGTGTAGGCTTATATATTACAGTCTTGTTTAAAATACATCTTGGGCTTCTGTGCTTCATAGCCTAAGCCATAATAGGATTGCATGCCAATTTCATCTATTCCCTAGGTTGAAGTTCCAAATATATTTAGAACGTAATTTCTATGATTAGTTTTTACAATGGAGTGAATATGGACTATGAATATAAACTACTCGCAAACAAGTTTATAACCAACATTGGGTTCAAATGCCAGCAACTGCATTTAAATGCATGACATGATTTAAATGCAAATGCAGTCTAGTATATTTGCATTTAAATGCAAATGTTTGTGAAGTATTGAAATGCAAGTTGAATGCATTTACAAATTTATTTCAATATTTGAACACATACATAAGAGCACATGGATGAAAAAGAAAGGGAGGGAGGGTTGGAGAGAGAGTGGGGAGTGTGAGGGGCATAGGGACACAGAAAATGAGTGAGAGCGACTCGGAGAGGGGGAGGTGGTAGAGGGTGGAGAGGAAGAGGGGGGGGGGGCTGACTTTGAATGCCTATCAGTGTAGAGGTTGGTAGGTCATTATATTGGTTGACCGTAACACTTGATATGTCAATGTCTCAATTTCAAGACAACTGTAAAAGAATAAGAAAATTTATCAAATTTCCTTTTGACGAGTGAGATGACATACTTACCTCCCTAACACTCTTGATATACTAGTATATCGGCTCTAAATTCAATAATATTCAGAATTATAAAAAGTTAGGTGCCCCTAATGGGCAGGTGTAAGTACAGTCATGCACATGACAGACACCACCCACTGAGCATGCTCATACCGGTACTTCCGTTACTAAATATTGGCTGACATAGAAGCAACTATTCAATAACCAAAGGACCAGGCCTCCGTGGGGTGGCGAGGCTGGGATCCTGTTAGGGAGGTAAGTATGTCATCTCACTCGTGAAAAAGAAATTTGATAAATTTTCTTATTCACATCATGAGAACATACTTACCTCCCTAACACTCTTGATAACAACCAGAATTTGAAAGCAAATGCGCTTCGCCCCCCCTCTTTCTGAGGAAGGTTAGGGAAAAACGCTGCTCTAAATGACTAGCACATTCTCTAATACTTAATGAAAAGTATTACTAGACATTGGAAAAAGAAGAATTGCTTCTATTTCAAAAAACTCTCTGAAAGAACCACAATTAAGAGACATTAACCATCACCATATTAAATAAAAAATGACACCATCACCAAGACAAAAAACAAAAATGGTCATAAATACTGACCTCTGATGTCTTGGACGTGGCACTCATCTCTTGCCCCACCGGATGAAGAGAATTGTACCAGCTAATAGTAGTGATACCCCACCAACAAATGTGATATTTGTAAATAGCAGAGAAGGAAACTATTTACAAACATAAACCTCTACATTATTTTATTTTCTGAGGACTGAGACGGCGAGCGGGTTAGAAGTGTCACGAAGGTAATGGTCGGTAAAACTTGATTCACAGTGCCACTGGGCTACTGACATAATGTCTTCAATAGAAACATCATTAAATAATGCCGTGGAAGTTACCACACCATGGACACTATGAGCCTTGGCTCTATCTACTTGGATTCCAGTGGCTGTCTTATGACAGAATTGAATACATTCTACTATCCATCTGGAAATAGTGTCTCTTGACGCCCTACCATGGGGTTCAATATATGACACCCATAGAGAACGTGGGTCCGTCCGCCAAACCTGAGTTCTTCTCTTGTACTTATTTAAACCACGGACAGGACACCATACTTTAGCACTAGGATCATATCTGGTTAAAGCAGGTAAAATAATAGGTTTACACGGATATTTTAAAGATTGATTCTTAGCCAAGAAATTCAATCTTGGTAGAAGCTTAAAGCCTTCACCTGTAACTATATAACGGTCAGGCTCAGCAGACAAGGCGTGAATTTCACTCCTGCGTCTGGCTGATGCTGCCGCAACTAAAAATACAGTTCCAAGTGTCAATAATTTTACAGATATAGCACTAAATGGTTCAAAAGGTTTATCACTCAAAACCTGCAGAACCAGAGAAAGACTCTATGACGGTGTCAGTGGAGGATTTCTTGGTCCGAGATTGCCCATACCTTTAATAAGAGTATTTAAAACACTTACTTCACATCACTTCCCCTCTTTGCCAAGCAAGGGATAACAGTCATTAATGCTGATTTGTATCCAGCAATAGAATTAGGCTTAAGACTATAGACATCATACAGGTGACAGAGAAAATCAGCTACTACCTGAATAGATGCTTCCATCAGATTGATACATCTCTTTGAGCACCATTCAGCAAATCGGTTGATTTTCTAATTATAAGCTCTGGAGGTTGACCCCCTTCTGGCTTTGGCCATGAAATTGGCTGCTTGCTCAGAAAAGCCCTCCTTAATCACGGATTTTTTTGACAACATCCATGCAGTCAATTGAAACATTGACGGATTGTTGTGAAGGGTCTTGCCCTGGAAGATAATATTGTCCATCAGAGGCAGAGGAACCGGATTGCAAACCAGAAGGTCCAGGATATCCATAAACCATGATCGGCTTGGCCAATTCGGGCCGATCAGAAGCACTTGGCATTCCTCTTGTTTGATCTTCTGAAGAATCCTTGGAATCAGGATTGTTGGAGGGTATGCGTATGCATACATTCTCTTCCAACTGATAGCTAGCGCATCTATTGCGATAGTGCATGGATCTGGAATCGGAGAAACGTACGTCGTCATCTTCGCATTCTTCTTCATTGCGAACAAATCTATGTTGGGCTTTCCCCAATGATTGAACAGGTGATCCGCCATACATTGATTTAGCTGCCATTCCGTAGGCAGAATATTCATCCTTCGGCTCAATGAGTCTGCTAACAGATTCAGCCTTCCAGGAATATGAACTGCTTTCAAGGTGAGTATATGATCCATGCACCAGCAAAGCAGCTTCCATGTCATCATACAGAGACTGGGCGACTTCGCTCCGCCATGGCGGTTTATGTAACTCACTACTGTAGAGTTGTCTGAACGTATCATCACAAATTTTCCCTCCACTTCTTTTAAGAAGTGTTCCAGGCCTAGAAGTACAGCCCGCAATTCTAGCATGTTGATATGTTCCTTTGACTGATCCAGATTCCAAAGCCCTGATATAGTGGCTTCTTCCAGGCAAGCTCCCCAACCCTCCATCGATGCATCCGTAAACATCGTTACTCGAGGGTGGGGAGGGGTCAGCATGACCCCCGCCAGGAGATTTCCTCTCCATCCACCAATGAAGGTGATGAATGAGAGGGTCCAACACTTGAATGCGTGAGTCCAGTGATCCTGAACTCTGCGTCCACTGAGCCATGAGAAACAATTGAATCGGCCGCCTGAGGAATGACTGGTTCCATTGAAACCGTCAGACATAACATTCTCAGATAGACTCGTGCTAGAATATAACGACTGTTGCAAACCAACTGAATGCACGAAAGGAGATTCTCCACTCTCTCCTGGGATGGATAAACATATCCTATCTCCAGATCGAAGAACATACCCAGGTAAACAAACTTCTGGGATGGAGTCAGCTCTGATTTCTGAAAGTTGATTATCCAGCCTAAATCTGTGAGAGTTTTCAAAACTTGCTGTCAAACTTTCTGGGTTGTGTGCTTTCAGCAAACAGTCGTCTATGTAAGTGTGAACAGCTATATTTCTCCTGCGTAGGTATGCCGTGATAGCAAGTACCACTCGAGTGAAGACCCTTGGAGCCGTCGAGATGCCGAATGGAAGAACCTTGAATTCCCATTGGCGTCCCTGAAAAGCAGATCTCAGGAACCGACGAAAACTCCTTGCAATTGGAATGTGGAAACAAGCATCCTTGAGATCTATTGATGCTGTCCACATCCCCTTCTCTAACCCCAACAACACCGATCTTACTGTTTCCATTTTGAAACTCAGTGTGTTTATAAACTTGTTTAGAGGTTTGTGGCTGAGAATAAGTCTCCACACCCACCCCACCCCACCCATCCCCGGTGTTCTTTGTCACAAGAAACGCGGTTGAATAGCTTCCTTTAGAATTAGAGATTCTATCTCCTCTTCTATGCACAACCACTTGTCTGGATCTCTTGTTGTTTGAGTCCAGACCGGTACCAGAGACAGATGCAACGGCGGACCTCTTACCCATTCTGGACTGTATCCGTGCGAAAGCCATTGCAAGACTAAGCGGTCCTGAATTAACCGCTCCCACTTCTGAATGTGGCAAGTCAAACGACCTCCCACACGTGCACCTAGGGTTGACGGGGTGCCCATAAATTTTAGAAGTGGGAGTGTCTCTGGTACGAGTGACAACACCCGAGTGGTACGGTGCGCGGGCTGCTGTCTGGCTGGCTCCGCTTGAGGCGCTGGCTGACGTACAACAACACGCTGCTGCTGGCACGGCCGACGTGGTCTCGGAACCAGGCCAGCCTGCTGGCCTCTGACAATGCCAGCACCGCCACGAGCGTACTGCTGCCGAGCAGCCGAGGGCTGAACACGCACATGTTCTCTGCGCAGCACTTCAAACTGTGCGCGCAGTGCCCTCTGGTTATTCACCAAAGTCACAGTCTCTTGGAGGTGCTGACAACCTTCACCTCCAAAGAGACCAGGGCCCGCCATCGGCGCTTGCAACAAGCGCGACTTGAGCTCTGAGATGGGCACAAATTGTCCAACGCAAAAGTGCGCCTCGTTCTCAGTGACTTTGTGACTGACCTAGTCAGACAGCCCAACGCCAGGTTGATGCCATCCTGGATGGCTCGTTGGACTGTCACAGGACTAGGCTGTTGCTGCACCGATGCTGCTACTATCCCCGATAGCAGCTGACAGACATGCGACAGCGCACTATCGCCGCTCGTTAACTCTCCTCGGTGTCGCGCAAAGCGGCATTAGCCGAGCGCATAGCGCCCGTGCACAACGCTCCCGTCTCAGCACGGGAACCCAGCCGCGTATCTTCCCCCAGAGCAGCGCGGATGACCGCGCTCGGTCTGGGCGCTAGGCCATATCGAGCATACTGACTAGCAGTAACTCGACATCGTCTAGCAACCTCGCGAGGCGACCTTTCGGTCTGATCGACTCCTCTGCCACCGAGAACATATCTAAGATATGTTCAGCATACGGCAGAGACAGAGTCGTGCTGGCCAACGGCTTTGCCTGTAACCATGCCCGAGGGTTACCGGTGGCTGTCTCATCCACGGAGAGCCCTGGTTTGACAGCGAGGAGCCACGCACACACTTCTGAGCAGTCTTCATCCGTGGCTACCTGCGAATTGCCGACGAACAGCGGGCCCTCGTCATCTTCAATGGCATTCGCAGGTATGGCCGTGGAGGCGGCTATAGACGAACCAGGCTGCCCAGGGAATGTATACGGGCCCGCGAGGGCTGGCATAACATTCTCCATAGGCTGACAAGGCACCAAGGCCACGCTTGTGTGTAGGGGTTCATGCACACCAGCGCGGCCCTGAACGTCCGTATGAGATTCCACATCAAACCGTAGACATATCACGATGATAAGTTAAAAAAGAGACGTGAACAACCTTCGAGAGAAGAACAAGAATCCTTATTCAAGCATAAGACAAACCTGTAAGCACAAAGCACAAGAGATTAATAGCCCTAGGCGCTGGGAAAAAATTTAACAAGAATTCCCAGCGTTGAAAACGCGGTACCGCCGAAACGAAAACCGGTAACAAATAAAATTTACAAGTCTTAGATAAATATATGGAACAATATCACCCTAGCGGATGATGAGGATTCCTCCTCCAATACTTTAGCATCAGCCATGATAGATTGGGATGATTTTGTTCTAGAGAATTTTCAGATAAAGAGCCTGTGAAGATTTTCACGTTGCTTCTCAGCCAATATATTAGAAAACAGAAGTACCGGTATGCGCATGCGCAGTGGGTGGTGTCTGTCATGTGCATGACTATGTACTTCCACCTGCCCATTAGGAGCACCTAACTTTTCAATTCTGAATATTATTGAATTTAGAGCCGATATACTAGTATATCAAGAGTGTTAGGGAGGTAAGTATGTTCTCATGATGTGAAAAGATGTAGACTATCTTGAAACTAATTCTACTGGAACCATCTGCTTACATTTTCAACTAACTGTTCAAAGTAGTCTAAGCCTGTATCTTTACATGCCATAACCTGAAAGCAGAAATGATTGAAATACAGAAAACAAGCCAGTCTATCTAATTAGTGTGATACATTTTGATGAGAGCAACACACACACATGCACGCACGCACGCACCATGTGCACAAGTGACAATAATGAATGATGATAACAGGATTTATGGCACCAGGGATCAGACATGTTAAGACACTATTTTTTCCAAGGATTCATACGCAATGTGTCTCATCAGTAACATGATAAAGGCTGAAAACCTATAAACAAGAGGCCCAAGGGGCCTGTGTCGCTCACCTGGAGCACCATCAATTTTTGTCAAAATTGTTGGTGGGTGGTTTAGCAGTCTTTTAAATGAGTTTGTGGACATTTTTGCAAGTGCAATATGGCTGCCAAACACTACATTTTGATTGGCCCACGGCGCCCATCTTTTTTTTATGGATCAACTTCCCTCGAACAAATTTTAATGCCCCAAATTTCGACCTGATCCCTTCAGCAGTTTTTTAGATCATTTTCGTGAAAACTAGGTCATCCAACATGGTCGCCGAACCATTTGGTCAATCAAGTCCTCTTGAACAAACTTGGCTTACCTCTTGGCCTAGATGAAGATTCCCCAAGTGGTTTCGGAGAAGATTTTTAAAGACATTTCCTAAAATCGTTTTCGCTAAAACTAGGTCAACCAAGATGGCCACCAAACCATTTGACCAATCAAGTTCCCTGAAACAAACTTGGTTCAGCTCTTGCCCTAGATCATATTTCATGAGTTTTGCATATCCCCATAATGCTTTCGGAGAAGATTTTTTAAAGATGTTTCCTAAAATCGGCTGAAATCCAAGATGGCCGCTGGCCAAATTGGTAGACCGGTTTCATTTACACAAACTTGAATTCATATGCCCTAAGGATGCTCCCTGCCAAATATAATTGAAATCGGTCCAGTGGTTCTTAAGAAGTCGTTTAAAGGAAAAGTTGACGGATGGACGGACACACGATGGATGGTCGCCACGGCATAAGCTCACTTGGCCTTTCAGGCCAGGTGACCTAAAAATCTATATTGTTAGCCATAATAGACACAAAGGCAGCATTTTTTAATCCTATTATTCAGACAATAGATGTCAACGATTGGTGTGTTTATTCAGCAAACTGTATGAACTAATTTCAGCAGGCAATAGAAACCTTTCTAACAATTGTTTTGGCTTTGGTATATTCATTCCTCTAATTTGTTGATCTTTAGTGTGGAAATCGCGATATGAAAGTGTATTCATAATTTTGGATTGTTAAAATGGTGAAAAGAATGGCATTTATCGCAATCATGTCAGATGAAATATTTTCCAGAGGATTTTGTCCATTTTATTAATTAATAGAGTAATTAGAAAACTACTACAACCACCTTCTTTTATATCATTGTATTTTTTCATTTCTCTACAATTCATTTTCTTTTAATATTTTCATTGGTACAATATTTTGAAAGTAATGGGAGACAGGCACCTGTTTACCTCATTAGACATTTTAAACGACTTGAAGCTAATTTATTAACCAGAGATAGTTAACAATATATTTGGATGAATGAGTTAAATAACTAAGCCTGCATATCGAAAATTTGAGGAATTTAAAAAAAACTAACATTTACCTAATTCTTGCTGGACACTGCATGCCATTTGGAGCGCTACGTCAAATCATCCTCAGCTCCGCGTAAGCCACAGCAATTACGGTACTACACTTTAAAGTTCTCATATATTGATAAAAGATACATATCCTAGATAAGTTTAAGACTATTTGTTACTTTATGGACACTTTAACTGCCTGACTGCTAAGTTTTTGCAAATAGCGTATTCCAAGTGTTGTATCTCTAAACCTGCTAAATATTTTGAAATCAATTTGACTGAAAGTAAGCCACCAACAACTTTCAAGTAAATTATTTTCAAAATATTCGGCAAGTCAAGCATTTTTGCTCATTGAAATTATTGTTGGATGGCTTGCAGCAGCGAGACAGTTAACTAACTAGCGCTGTAGCTGCCATTTTAGATAGATAATTGCTGGCACCATTATTTCAGACTATTGTCATCGCCGGTGCGCAATTGTTGGTATAAAACCATTCTCGTAATGCTATTGCTAGTCATTCTTCGGCTGGCTTCCACGTTTTGTGCATAGTAAAATCCTAGCATAGTTCAATACCTGATGTATGTTCACTATGGTGCAAGTGACAACACATATTTATAACAAGTTTACTGAAAACTGATAGGCAGCATCAGTTTTCAGTCAAGTTTCCGTCAATACAATTGTCACTAGGTAATGATTTGATAACAATTTGGGTGAAAATCATTGATGCAACAATTTTCAATCAAATTGTTCTCAAAATAATCAGGACGGCAGTCAATGTTGCAAGACTTGTTGAATATATTTTCAAGCAACTTTATTGAGTAATCAGCTGATTATCTTGACATGACGGAAAACTGTTGCTGCTATAGTTAGCAACAGTTTTCAATAAACTTGTTATAAATATTTGTTGTCAATTGTACCATAGCAAACATTCAACAGGTTGAACTATGCTATGCACTTACTATGCACTCACAATGGAAGCCAGCATAAGAATGACTAGCATTAACATTATGAGAATGGTTTTATACTAACAATTGCGTACCGGTGAAGACAAGTTTGAAATAATGGCACCCGCAAATATCTATCTAAAATGGCGGCTACAGCCCATAAAGTAACAAATAGACCTAAATTTAGCTAGGATATGTTTCTCTTAACAATAGATGATAGCTTTAAGGTGCATGCATTGAAGTGTTAACTAACAACAAACAGTCGCTGAATACAAGGTAATTACCATAAAATATTACTTAGAAACTCAGTTACAGATTCAAATCCTGGTGTTCCATAAGAAATGTGATCTTTCAAACATCTGCCTCCACCACCCGCAGCTAATCTTCGAAAGAATACGTAGCTCTCTGTACAGACAGACATGTACTAAGTGATGACAGATTTAATTATCAGAGATAAGATATATACCACTCACCACTTCGGTAATATTAAATACTTTCTGCAGTAGTTTTGGTTCATCTCGTATTCTTACGGGTGTGAACCACATCATTTGAAAAACTTCATTCACTAATTTCTGTTAGAAAAATTATACAAGCAGTTAAAAGCAGTGAAAATTGTATTGATTAATAAAAACTAATTTAGCAAATCTTTAGCGTATTACTGTCTAGATTAGCAAACATTTTCAATCAAATTTTTTTTTAAAATTCAGTGAGCTTCATATTTTGTTCATCCGAGTGTGCTTCTTGGAACCATGATATAAAAGGAGGGATTCTTTCTAGCTATTCCCTGCCCATTTCTCGCTACGCTTCACCAACTTTGTACACGCGCTGATAACAGTTTTGAAACATGAATTTTACTGGGTATTGTTGCTGCCTATGTTTCTTAGCTTCCAAGTTTTCAACAGAATGTTGATTAAATTGTAAATTGATTAAAATGTAAATTAATCAGCCATATGATCTGGACACTCATTATGCACTAGTGCCATCATTATGACACATTTACATCATTTTGATTGTGATGTCATCTAACAAGTGACGTATTTGCTTATGACATCAGATACTTGTGTGACAGATCTAATCCCCCGAATGTTAATGGCGATAAGATACAATTTATAAATCGATAAACTATTAATGCAAATTGACTACATTTACAAATGCATTTGAATATTTGAACACATAAATAAGTGGATGAGACAACCAGAAATGTGGTTGCGCTCGACTTTATGACTGCAAAAGAACTATGAAGCTGGAGTCCAAACATAAAATAAACATAGGCCTTATCAACAAGAAGCCCAAAGGGCTGAACCGCTAACCTGGGCCAATGTTCCCGAAGCTCTCATTATGTTAGGGATATCATTACCCCATACTAAAAGCAATGGGTGTAACGATATCACTAGCTAACGATAGCTTCGGGAACATCGGCCCTGGACCATTATGATCTGAACCATTTGCATTTAAATACTGGTAGACATGATGGATAATTTTCTAAAAATCCAAGATGGCCTTCAAAGAAATTGACCAATCAATCTCGCCTATCACCATACTGGGGTCAAAATTTGAAGTCATCCATGGCAATGAGCTCAAATTTAATGAGGTCATCCGAACTGAACTGCGGTCATCCATAGCAATTTGAGGTTTTAAAAACTCAAAACCCCTGTCGCCATAGGATCATTCCACCCAATTTTCGTTGAACTTGGCCCACTAAGTAAGGAGTAACGTTTTAAATGGTTGTGGAAAGTTTTCAAGAAATCCAGCAAAAAATTTACCAACCAAAATTAGAAAATAGAAGTTCTAGAGCCTACCACTACAGAATCATTCCCGCCCAATTTGGATAAAATCTGCCACGTATTTATGGAGATGCATTTTGACAATTTCCGGTAAATATTTCATAAAATTTATGACTTTCACACAAAAAATTGACCCATTAAAATTCTGAATATATGTTCTGGAGCCTACCATGATAGGGTCTGTCTAGCCAACTAGAGTTGAAATCTGTCAAGCGGTTAATGACGAGTAGTGCTTAAACAATTTCCAGTAAAATTTTCATAAAATCTAAGGTTTTCACCACAAAACTTGACCAATCAAAATTCTGTATATAGCTTCTGAATCATATCCCCCATAAGGTCCTTCCAGCCAAAGTGTGTTGAAACCTGATGAGCGGTTAATGACGAGTAGCGTTTTGACAATTTCCGGTGCATTTTTCATAAAATCTAGTTTTCACCAAAAAAAACGTGACCAATCAAATTTCTGTATATAACTTCTGAAGGATAGCCCCATAAGGTCATTCCATCGATAGTACATTGAAATCTGTCAAGCAGTTAATAAGTAGTTTTGACAATTCCCGGTAAATTTGTCATAAAATCAAATTTTCGCACTAATAAATTCACCAATCAAAATTCTGTAAAACTGTTCTGAAACTGAAAGCATTAGGGTCCTTCCAGCCAAATTAGGTTGAAATCCGCCAACCGATTAATGAGTAGTGTTTTGACAATTTCCGGTAAATTTGTCATAAAATATAAGATTTTAACTGAAAAAATTGACCAACTAAAATTCTGCATAAAATTCTGAAGCCTACCTCCATAGGGTCCATCCAGCCAAATTAGGTTGAAATCCGCCAAGCGGTTAATGAGAAGTAGCATTTTTAAACAAAGGTTGACGGATGACAGCCGGTCGCCATACATATCAGTGACCTTGACCATTGACCAAAACATCATTGTGTGATGCCGTGTCATTATAAGGAGGCAGATTTCCAAGTTCGGGTCCAGTATGATTAACCAAACCGAAGATATACACTGAAAAGTCGAGCTAAACGGAAAATCTTAATGTTGGAAAAACAAGGTTTTTACCTAGGCCACAGTGACCTTGACCTTTTGACCTCAACGCAAGAGCTAAACAAAAGATGCTAATGTTGAAAAAAACCCACCAAGGACACAGTGACCATGACCTTTTTACCTCACGGTCATCCTGAGATGCTGTATCATTAAAAGGAAGCATGTGCCGAAGGTTGGGTCCAGTATGATTAACTGAACCCGAGATATAAACAGAAAAGTTGAGCTAAACGCAAATTAGACGATGACGCCACCGGGTATCGCAATAGCTTGTTTTACTTCGCAGAGGCGGGAGGGGGGAGAGAGTGAGATGAGCATAGAGTGGGTGGGACAGAGTGTGACGAGAGAACTTACATTCTCGTAATCAAAGGTTTATGATTCACTATATATTAGAACAAACACGAATGAGTCAGAGATTGCTGAAATCTGTCACCATCACCACCAAATCAACAGTTATTCAGTCTGCCAAAGACAACCTCCCAATCAAGCTTGGTTCAGTAGGCCACTGTCATATGGAGACAGGACTGGTTCAGTAGGCCGCTGTCATACGGACACAGGACTGGTTCAGTAGGTCGCCGCTGTCATACGGAGACAGGACTGGTTCAGTAGGCCGCTGTCATACGGAGATTGGACTGATTCAGTAGGCCGCTGTCATACGGAGACAGGACTGGTTCAGTAGGCCGCTGTCATATGGAGACAGGACTGGTTCAGTAGGCCGCTGTCATACAGAGTAGGCCGCTGTCATACGGAGACAAGACACAATCGCCTTAATTGGATCATGATGGCCGTGAGCCACAAATCAATAGGATTCCTTGGACTCCCAAGGGCAACCAGAACCTCTCATATACTTAGCAAGGGTCTCTTGAACTATCACAACAGAAATGTGAAAATATCCATAAGTGGTTCCCAAGAACAACCTCCAACCCTATTTGGCGAAGATGTTGGCAATAACACTTTGATCCAGAAACAGAAAACAATTTCGCTAATACAGTTAGTTACCATAACCGCAAAATCAATAGGGTTCTTCAGACCCACAACGCGAAGGTAGACACTGTGTCTAATGAAGATCACCTTAGTATAACGTGAATTATCATCTGGATGTACACAGTTCCATTAATTGGGTCAACATGACCTTGGCCTTTTGACACCAAAATCACCAAGAGGTCCAAGGGCCTGTGACACTCACCTGGAACCTCAGTATTGGAACATACAGGAATCGTAGCCCTTTTACCATCAGATCGCTGAAAGAGTATATTCTTTACGACATAACTTATTCTGTTGAATATTTTGAAATTAGTTTGAGCCAGCAACAGCTCCCAGTTAATTTAATTCCACAATATTCAACATTTTTCTTGTATGATAGTGGTGAAAATGAGATATGGGGAATTCATTGGTAAAGGGTTAATGTAATGCATGATCAGAAAGTTAGCCGTTTTCCATCAAAATCTAAGATGGCACAAGTTTGGAAGTATCCCGCTATATGGTCATTACAACAGAGTTTGATTAAAATCGGCCGACCAATGAACTCTTTATTTTTTACTTTGATTTATCACATGTCCAAAAACAGATGTGAAGAGGAATTCGCTGAATATAGGGGAAAGGGTGACTGATGCCAACAGACACCAGTTCGAATCTCTTCAGCTCAACATAGGCTAAGTAAGTATTTACCTATTACCAGTTGCAATGCTATATCACAACCACTCTGAAACTGGAGGATGAAGAGATAATAGTACAGTAATTGTTGGATGGTGGAATTTTGCTGATAAGAGATCAGTAATCATATTCCTTACTTTGATTCCTTCTTCATCATTGACTCTCCGGATCATTTTCACACACATCTCTGGGATCTTGGAAAAATCTGGTTGATCCAAACAAATGTCCTTAAAGATCTTGATTACCCGTTTACGAACACTTATGCCAGTATCCTGTTCAAAAACATATCAATATATAAATATTTGTGATTCTTCGGTAACAAGAACTAAACAGTGCATACAAACAATTTTTTATTTCATACACTTCTAAGTTATTGACATTCTGTCATTTGCAAGCAGTTGTTAGCTAAAACGTTTGAATTTTCAATCTGTTTCAACTGCCAACTGTAGCAGGGTCTTATAACATACATTTTTATTTTTAGCAATAAGTTAAAGAATAAAATTCACACTAAAATTGTAAATATTCATGAAGCACTTTATCAAATAAAATCAATCGCAATGCAAGAGCAACTCACCAATATTCTTTCAGATAACATCTCATAATAATTTGGAATGAGTTCAGGACGGATGATAATAAATCTGCCGACAAGTTCAATTGCTGCCTCTCGCACAGATGTGGACTGATCCAGAAAGCGCCCATGTACACCTTTCTGCATGTCCGTCTAAGATGTGAGAATACATTAGAAATAGCTTGTGTATCTCGCATGCCGACAGGAAAGAACCTTCCTCAAAATATAAGAGAGTTGTGTATTGCTGTGGGAGAACTGGTACGTGGCGTGATTGAAAGTGTTGATAGTAATGAAGAACTCATGGTACGGTTGGACAAACGAGAGTCTACTAGACGGACAACCAAAAATGTGGATACGTAATTATAGCTGTATTTATCATGATGATATTTGTAAGGCGAGAGAGAGAGAGAGAGAGAGAGAGAGAGAGAGAGAGAGAGGGAGGGAGGGAGGAGAGGGAGGGAGGGAGGGAGGGAGGGTGTGGAGGGAGGGAGGGAGGAGAGAGAAAGAGAGAGAGCGGGAGGGAGGGAGGGAGGGAGACATAATTTATTGTTTAACCCTTACCACTCTGATGTCAATATTCTAACCTTTATTATGTCAATAGCAAAGAACTGTGTGCATTTTTCAACAACTTTGGCAGACGATGTTGCTGTCTATGACATCACCATCTTCCACCAAATTTGTTGCAAAATGAACACGAGTTCATCTTGTAATTTAATTTGAGATTTTTTTACGTCAGAGCGGTACGGGTTAATTGTGTACTAAATTTCAAAGCAAATTAGTTTTACATTCATGTATTCAGAGGCACAAGGGTCTTGATAGCTGTTTAGCGGCTTAACTTTTAACCCTTTAACACTCATATCACCCAAAAATGACGTCTGCAGTGGTTTTGAGAAATGTCCATATGCAGACCAATAGAATATTTTTGAAAATTTACCACTGGAATGACTGGCTCGATAACCGAGCCAGTCATTCCAATGGTAAATTAAAAAAAATAGTCTTCTCTTGGTCTGCAAACAGTCATTTTCTGAGAAAATTGAGATTTAAAAAAAAAATATTTGAGTATTAAAGGGATAAAGGACTCCCCTCAATGCATCATCAATTTAGTATTACACTAATAGATTGTGATATGCACTTTAACAACTTTCAGACACATTCGTTAATTGATAGAGGGGGAGGGGCCTGATGTGGGCCTGCTCTTGGTTATTCAGCCATTTTCAGTTCCATTTTGTCCATGTCTGGATTAAGTTTGGCAACTTTTGCTTCAGCCAACTTCCAACCAGCTTTGAGTACGGTCCGTGATGTGGCCTTATATATAAATTTTTTGGCTACTTCCGGTTCCTTGCTAGTAAGATCCAGTGCTGTTTTGAGTTTGGGCCATGACTTAAGTTTCTGCTTAGAATGTGGCCCCCAGGTGGGGAAGACATATGGTAAAGTAATTTTATTACGTTTGTTTCTACTTGGAAGGTGACACCAAGGTACGGAAGACTTCCAGTTATTTTAGTACTTCTTTTTCCATTTGGAATGTGGCCCGCATGTAGGGAAGTCCTCCGCTTATTTTGTCACATCCATTTCCATTTGGAATGTTTAGTTAACTATAGTTAATTGGTACTTGATTCCACATTGGATTATTGTAGCAGAAAATTTAGTGCTGGAAACCAGTTCCGCTAAAACCTTTCCTTAGTAACTGAATGGGCTGTTTTGATGGGCTAAGACAATAGGTATTTTTGTCCGTTAAAACATCACAAAGTGTCCATATGAGATAAAGTGTGAAGGGAATGGGCCTTAATAACACTGACATACAATATGAAAGCATAAGTTCATTAGCCTTTAAATAAAAGACCAGCTCTGGTCACATGTTCCCCGACCTGGGCATTTTATTACATTCCCAATTTTGGAATCTTAAGTTTTCAAGAATTCAAGGGTGATAACTCTGGAGGTCACATCTGAATTTTGGCCAAATGCAATCCCAGTTAATACTAGTTTGGTTACTCACCCCGATTAGACATACCGAACGCTGAGCGTGTAATCCGATAACGGTATCACGTGGTACGAATTCTACTTGATTACTACTGCTTCAAGCGAGAGTAAACGTGTGCGCATGCGTAGATAGGTGAAGCAACCACGTGATACTTCCGATCGGATGTACCTCGATAATGAAACCGAATTCAACCAAGATCTTATGCAGAGAAATATTTCCCAATTTTGAATTGAATACAAGCAGCCTAACTGAAATTATCCAGCGGAAACTAAATAGTTTAAAATTTTTCATGAAATCAATAGAGATTACTTTGGTGATTACAGCTGGATTTCGGCCAAACACAGTATTTCCGACATTTAAACTGAATCCATATGTGGGTAACTGCAGGGTTTCTAGAACTTTATCAAAATAAAGAGTTTTTCCAGCTATTTCCCCGATAAAAATTTCCATGAACATTTTTTCACTTTAACGAGGTTATTGGGAGGTCAAGAGGTTGCTGCAAAGCCGCCAAGATACTGGTAATATATTCAAGAATGATAACCTGTGCTTACAATAATTTTAATTTATTTCCATTTTCAGTCCATGGACACAACTTGGACAAGTTATTGAGTGGAAACCAAATATTCTAGTTTTCCCGAAATCAAGGTGACATCACGTCAAAATGTCCAAATCCCAGTCAAGATCTCATGCAATGTGACGTATTTACAAAATTTGAACTGAATGCATCCAGACTAACAAGTTATCAAACGAAAACCGAACATTTAAAAAAAAGAAATGAAGGGAGATTACTCTGGTGAATAGTCAGATTTCAGACAAATGCAATCCCAGTCAAGGTCTCATGCGGAGCGATGTATTTCCGAAATTGAACTTAATCCATGTAGTCTAAACGATGTTATTGAGCGGAAACCAAATTTGGATGCATTTCTATCATCCCTGATAACTATGTCTGGGACTAATTAGCATAGTGAAACATTTACATGTTTACATGTATTTAGCCTAATGACTACTTTCAATCCTACGTAAATTTTGCATCGTGTGACCAATAGTTAACTATTTCAAGTTCCGGTGGGATTTAGACAACTATAGCTAACTACGGTTAGCCAGTGGAACTGGCCCTAGTACATGACCTCAAAATAGCATCTTATAATTTTACAAATGTATGATAAAAGATTAGATACTTAGGAGACCAAATGGCATTAATTTATGAAGCAGTCATACTTCAGCGAATACATGAATTTGAATGATTATGGAACTTACTCTTGCTAAGATACCCGGGTCTGACTCTACCACTGCTGTAAGACACTTCATAGCCTTTGTTCTCACAGCAACAGCAGTCTCACTTAGCACACGCAAAATCTGAAATTTATCAACAAAAACTACATGTAAAAAGACAACACTAAACCTCATTCATTTTTTACTTATGATGACATACACTATAGGATATTAACCTCGGTGTATTAGTCACACACACTACAGAATCTTAACCTCCGTGCACTAGTCACATACACTATAGGATATTAACCTCAGGGTACTAGTCACATACACTATAGGGTATTAACACCAGTGTACTAGTCACATACACTATAGGATATTAACCCCAGTGTACTAGTTACATACACTATAGGATATTTACCTTAGTGTACTAGTCACATACACTATAGGATATTAACCTCAGTGTGTTAGTCACATACACCACAGAATATTAACCTCAGTGTACTAGTCACATACACTATAGGATATTAACCTCGGTGTACTAGTCAGATACACTATAGGATATTAACTCCAGTGTACTAGTCACATACACTATCGGATATTAAGCTCAGTGTACTAGTCACATACACTATAGTATTAACCCCAGTGTACTAGTCACATACACTATAGGATATTAAGCTCAGTGTACTAGTCACATACACTATAGGATATTAACCTGTGTAGTAGTCACATACACTATAGGATATTAACCTGTGTGTTAGTCACATACACTACAGAATATTAACCTGTGTACCAGTCCCATACACTATAGGATATAACTGTTCAGGTTTGCAAATATTCAGTGATTCTCATATGATGCGTACATTTGCATGAAACAAGAAGAATCTGCAGGAGCTAGACTCTGGTTGAGGATAAGAAACTGTGGCCAAAGAATGACTGATTGCAGCTGCAGGATGTTTTCACGACTGCAGCTATATAACATACTACATTATCATCATCATCATCATCATTTGCGTGTTTAACCCTTTCACCCTCAAATTTGCTCAAGAAAATTTCAAATTTCTCAAAAGAAATTGTCCATTTGCAGACTAAAAGAAGAATATTTAAAAAAATTTACCTCTGGAATGACTGGCTCGGCTATTGAGCCAGTCATTCCAGTGGTAAATTTAGAAAATAGTCTTCTCTTGGTCTGCAAATGGGTATTTCTCAAGATCACTGCAGAAGCCGTTTTTGGCTGATATTGAGTGTTAAAGGGCTTAAAATTTGCTGTAGGACAAATACAAGTTAACTTGTCCCCGCAAAAGATATATAGAATTGTCAAATAGAAATCAATATGTAATGTGCTTCTAAATATCGTCATTCTCACTTATCATCAGTATAATCCTGTAACCTCTGATTGTCTATCTGTCAAATTATCTACGGTGGTGCTGTGCGCATATGGCAAAAAGCTACTTAGTTCTATACATCTGCCAGCTCATGAAACAAAATCTTAAATTCGATACTTATGATTTGCAAAGCCATCAAGCAAGCAACTAAGGCAGCAGAATATTAACAGAACTTGTGCCTGCAGCTGTAGAAGTACAGATCTGACAAATATGTGAACAATATATAATACTTGCCCTCACAGCTTCAGCAAACATGAAATGTTAACATAGAGCTTGGACATACAGATTAACTATGAGCAAAAACAATACTGAGCCCACAGTATCATGGAAATTAGTTCTTCAAATAACTAAGCTTTTTATTACCTGTGTTAAGTAGATATCAAAACTCTGTGCAAATGGCCGCTGTGAAGAAAGATATCGAGCTACAAGACAAGCGTCATCGTAGTCAAGTTTACTTGGGGAAGGCCTGTCAATACAATAAAAACCATGAAAATAATATGGAAAATTTGATCAGTTTCCACAGCATGTTTTAAAGCAATCTAAGAAAAATTTACCAAATTTCTTTTCCACGAGTGAGATGACATACTTACATGTACCTCCCTAACACTCTTGATATACTAGTATATCGGCTCTAAGTTCAATAATATTCAGAATTATAAAAAGTTAGGTGCCCCTAATGGGCAGATACATGTACACAGTCATGCACATGAGACCCGACCTACTGCGCATACTGGTACTTCCATTACTAAATATTGGCTAACATAGAAGCAACTATTCAAATAACCAAAGGACCAGGCCTCTGTGGGGTGGAGGCCGGGATCATGTTAGGGAGGTAAGTATGTCATCTCACTCGTGAAAAAGAAATTTGGTAAATTTGGTAAATTTTCTTATTTCACATCATGACAACATACTTACTTCCCCAACACTCTTGATAAAAGCCAGAATTTGAAAGTTAATTTGGTGGCAGGGAGGCAAGGTCATGAAAACCTGCACACCCTTGTAGACTAGCTCTTTGAATTTTCAAGATTTAAAACATCTGAAATTGTGTCTGAAAACACAACAAGGAATAGAATTTTGCATCGGATAATCGACCGATGAATAGCGATTGATCAAAAAGCAAATGCGCTCACCCCAACCATGTCCCTCTTTCTGAGGAAGGTTAGGAAAAACGCTGCTTTAAATGACTAGCATGTTCTCCAATACTTGATGAAAAGTATTACTAGACAAAGGAAAAAGAAGAATTGCTTCATTTTAAAAAAACTCTGAAAGAACCACAATTAAGAGACATTAACCATCACCATATTAAAATAAAAAATATGACACCATCACTAAGACAAAAACCAAAATGGTCACATATACTGACCTCTGATGTCTTGGCCACAGAACTCATCTCTTCCCCCACCCGATGAAGAGATTGGTAACAGATAATAGTAGGGATACCCTGACAACAAATGTGATATTTGTAAATAGCAGAGGAGGAAAACTAATTACAAATACATACCTCTACATTTAATTATTTTCGGAGGACTGAGATGGCGAGCGGGTTAGAGGTAATGGTCGGTAAAACCTGATTCACAGTGCCACTGGGATCCTGACATAATGTCTTCAATAGAAATGCCATTAAATAATGCCGTGGAAGTTACCACACCACGGACACTATGAGCCTTGGCTCTATCTACTTGAATTCCAGTGAATGTCTTATGACAGAATTGAATGCATTCTACTATCCATCTGGAAATAGTGTCTCTTGACGCCCTACCATGGGATTCAATATATGACAACCATAGGGAGCATGGGTCCAACCGCCAAACCCGAGTTGTTCTGTTGTACTTATTTAAAGCACAGAAGCTTAAGGCCTTCACCTGTAACTATATAATGGTCAGGCTCAGCAGTCAAGGCATGAATTTCACTCCTGCATCTGGCTGATGCTGCCGCAACTAAAAATACAGCTTTAAGTGTCAATAATTTAATAGAAATAGCACTAAGTGGTTCAAAAGGTTTATCATTCAAAACTTGAAGAACCAGAGAAAGACTCCAGGACGGTGTCAGTGGAGGATTTCTCAGTCTGAGATTGCCCATACCTTTAATAAGAGTATTTAAAACACATACTTCATCACTTCCCCTCTTTGCCAAGCAAGGGATAAGTCATTAATGCTGATTTGTATCCAGCAATAGAATTAGGCTTAAGACTATAAGCATCATACAGGCGACAGAGAAAATCAGCTACTACCTGAATAGATGCATCCATTGGATTGATACATCTCTTTGAGCACCATTCTGCAAATCTGTTGATTTTATAATTATATGCTCTGGAGGTTGACCCCCCTTCTGGCTCTGGCCATGAAATTGGTTGCTTGCTCAGAAAAGCCCTCCTTAATCGCAGATTTTTTGACAACATCCATGCAGTCAATTGAAACATTGACGGATTGTTGTGAAGGGTCTTGCCCTGGAAAATAATATTGTCCATTGCAGAGGAACCGGATTGCAGACCAGAAGGTCCAGCAGATCCGTAAACCATGATCGGCGTGGCCAATTTGGGGCGATCAAAAGTACTTGGCATTCCTCCTACTTGATCTTCTGAAGAATCCTTGGAATCAGGATTGTTGGAGGGTATGCGGGGGGTTCCAACTGATAGCTAGTGCATCTATTGTGATAGCGCTTTGATCTGAAATCGGAGAAACGTAGGTCATCATCTTCGCATTCTTCTTCATTGTGAATAAATCTGTTGGGTTTTCCCCAATGATTGAACAGATGACCCGCCACACATTGATTTAGTTGCCATTCCGTAGGCAGAATGCTCATCCTTCGGCTCAATGAGTCTGCTAACAGATTCAGCCTTCCCGGAATATGAACTGCTTTCAAGGTGATCATATGATCCATGCACCAGCAAAGCAGTTTCCATGTCATCATACAGACTGGGCGACTTCGTTCCACCCTGGCAGTTTATGTAACTCACTACTGTTGAGTTGTCTGAACGTATCATCACAAATTTCCCTCCACTTCTTTTAAGAAGTGTTCCAGGCCTAGAATTACAGCCCGTAATTCTAGCATGTTGATATGTTCCTTTGACTGTTCCAGATTCCAAAGCCCTGATATAGTGGCTTCTTCCAGGCAAGCTCCCCAACCCTCCACCGATGCATCCATAAACATCGTTACTTGAGGGTGGGGAGGGGTCAGCATGACCCCCGCCAGGAGATTCCCTCTCCATCCACCAATGAAGGTGATGAATGAGAGGGTCCAACACTTAACACTTGAATGCGCGAGTCCAGTGATCCTGAACATGAACACATCCTAACCCTAATCCACTGAGTCATGAGAAACAATTGAATCGACTGCCTGCGCAAGGTCGCCTGAGGAATGACTGGTTCCATTGAAATCATCAGACCTAGCATTCTCAGATAGACTCGTGCTAGAATATAACGACTGCTGCAAACCAATTGAATGCACGAGACGAGATTCTCCACTCTCTCCTGGGATGGAAAAACATATCCTATCTCCAGATCGAAGAACATACCCAGGTAAACAAACTTCTGGGATGGAGTCAGCTCTGATTTCTGAAAATTGATTATCCAGCCTAATCTGTGTTTTCAAAACTATCTCCAGATTTGCTGGCAAACTTTCTGGGTTGTGTGCTTTTAGCAACCAGTCATCTATGTAAGTGTGGACTGCTATAGTTCTCCTGCGGAGGTATGCTGTGATAGCAAACGCTTGGAGCCGTCGAGATGCCGAATGGGAGAACTTTGAATTCCCATTGGCGTCCCTGAAAAGCAAATCTCAGGAACCGACGAAAACTTATTGCGCCCCCCCCCCCTCCCTCCCCGCTGTTCTTTATTACAAGAAACATGGTTGAATAAAGGCCTGGGCAATCCTGCGCCGGTTGAATTGCTTCTTTTAGAATTAGAGATTCTATCTCCTCTTCTATGCACAACCGCTTGTCTGGATCTCTTGGGATTTTAGTCCAGACAGATGCAATGGCGGGCCTATTATCCACTCTGGACTGTATCCGCGTGAAAGCCATTGCAAGACTAAGAGGTCCTGAATTACCCGCTCCCACTCCTGAATGTGGAAAGTCAAATGACCTCCCACTGGTACACCTAGGGTTAACGGGGTGGCCATGAATTTAAAAGTGGGTGTGTCTCTGGTACGTGTGACAACACCAGTGGTGCCTGCGGTAACCGAAAATTCTTTTAGCCCATCAGGCCTGGTTACCACGCACCGCACCTCGCCCAGCGCCACGTGCACCTCGGTGCGCGGGCTGCTGCCTGCGCTTGAGGCGCTGGCTGGTGTACAGCAGCACGCTGCTGCTGGCGCGGCCGACGCGGTCTCTGAACCCGACCGGCCTGCTGGTCTCTGACAATGCCAACACTGCCACGAGCGTACTGCTGTCAAGCAGCCAAGGGCTGAACACGCACGTGTTCCCTGCCCAGCACTTCAAATTGTGCGCACAGCGCCCTCTGGTTAATCACCAAGTTAACTGTCCCTCACCTCCAAAAAGATCAGGGCCCGCCATCGGGCGCTTGCAACAGCTCCTGGGACAGGCACAAATTGTCTAAAGCAAGTGCGCCTCGTCCTCAGTGACTTGGTGACTGACCTAGTCAGATAGTCCAACGCCAGGTTGATCCTATCCTGGATGGCTTGTTGCACTGTCACCGGACTAGGCTGTTGGTGCACTGAGGCTGCTACTACCCCTGATAGCAGCCGAGACATGCGAGGCAGCGCACTAATCGCTGCTCGTGAGTTCTCGGTGTCACGCAAGGCGGCATTAGCTGAGCGCATAGTGCCCGAGCACAGCACTCCCGTGTCAGCACGAGAGCCCGTACGCGTATCTTCTCCAAGATTGCGCATCACCTAGCAACCTCGTCGGGGGGGGGGGGTGTCTTCGTGAGGCGACCTTTCGGTCTGATCCACTCCTCGGCCGCCGTGAACATATCTAAGATATGTTCAGCATATGCCAGAGACGTCGTGGACAACGGTTTTGCCTGTAACCATGCCCGTGGGTTACTGGCAGCCGTTTCATCCGCGGCGAGCTCTGGTCTGACTGCGAGGAGCCACGCGCACCCGTCAGACCAGTCTTCGCCCGTAGCTACCTGTGAATTGCCGACGTCATCTTCAATGGCATTCGCAGGTAGGGCTGTGGAGGAGGCTATAGACGTACCCGGCTGTCCAAGGAATGCATACAGACCCGCGATGGCTGGCATGACATTCTGCACAGGCAGGTCGTGCACCGAGACCGTGCTCGTGTGAGGGGCATGCAGTGTTGCCCACATCTGATTTTTGGGGGTCCCAAGGACCCAACACTCAGATTTGGGGGTCCCATTGTAAAATCTGGGGGTCCCCTGGGGTCCTCATCTGAAATATGGGGGACCCATGTTTTTTCTTTAAAATAAACACAACACATTGATATAATTATAAAGCACTTTATTAAACATGTTGAAAGCACTAGTTATGGCATTGTGTAAATACTGTTAATGTATATATATAGAGAATATTAACTATGCATAGTTTATTAACCTTTAGCACTTAACACTTTTGGCCACTTTTGTAGATCACCAAAATACCTATTTTTGAAAGTTTAACACTGGAATGACTGGCTCTAAACAGTGCCAGTCATTCCAGTGGTAAATTTTCAAACATATGTATTCTGTGATCTACAATGGTGGCTAAAATTGATCTATTGAAATGGCCATTGTATATTTAACTAATAACATTTGAACCGCATGTCAATAAACAATAACCTAAAGCACTGTACTTACAACCTACATTGACAACCTTGTATGATTAACATTTTCAAAGACCACTACATCAGTAATTAGCAAAGACCACTGCATTAGTTTTTCTATAAAACCCTAACTTGACTTTGGACGAATTAAAAAAATTACGAGTATCTGGGGCGAGTTTGCTCAAGGACGACTTGACCTACTTCGATATAATGCGCGTGTATTTTTTATAATGTAACTGGAATGACTAAATATAGTGGAATACATAGGCTAAGGTCAGACAAAACAATAATTTATCAAAAATAATCTGTATAAATCAGATTAAAATGTGTAATTAGTGAAAATATATCAGCCAATAACCGGATGTCTAATTCATAGGGAGTAACTATGTAACGCGATTGCTGATTGGTTGAAGCATAGATAACGCATTAGCGCGTATCCAATAAGGACGCTTGTATCGGGGAGCGTTGAGCTATAAGCTGTTTGGGAAAAATCAATATTTTAACGTATGCCTACCTGTAGATCGACGATATCGTTGAACATCGCTGCTAGGATGAGCTTTTTAGTTGAGAAATTGGGAACACCTAACGATCGAGTATTGTTAAACACTATAAACACTAATCCATCAGTCAATCAATCAGCCGCTATTGCTAAATAAAAGACGGCTTATAGCGCGTATTGATACCGTTATTCAAACAGCAATACAAAGACACTGCCGCTGATCCGTTAAATGACCATTCAAATGTAAAAGATATCACAATATCTTCCATATATTCCTTCATCAATTTAAGATATTTTGATAAGTAAATAGAAAGATATTTTGCCTGTAAGTCGTTGCCGCTTTAGGCATGCGCAAATTAATTTCAAAATATTCAGCATATTAGTGATACCAACTTTGTGATCTGTCCAATGTTCTGAGCTGTGAAAGGGTTAAGACGATGAGACACGTTTGTATATGCTTTATCAGTTGTATTGGATTTCTCAAGCGCGAGTTCCTCGACAGGGAGATTCCGCTGGTATCCAATCAAATACTTACACATCACACTGACGTTTAGCACAACAGACAGAAACATGGCGGGTATTTTTGCAATTTGTAGGCCAAACAAGGCGACTAACATTGGGCTTGTAAACTCATTATTTATCAAAAAAATCAGATCAAATGGAATACTACGGATGATTTGGGGATTGTGTTTACAATTAAATGTGGTGGTTAAATCTGATTTATGGGCATTAACAACTTTGAGTTGTGCAAGAAAACATAGAACAAATCATAGTCTTAAACAACGCAGTAAGTTCGTTTTTATTGAACACACAATACATTAGATATATTTTTAAAGTAAAAACATGCACAAATAAATATACACACGATAATATAATCGATAATTAAGCACACGCAAAGTTACCAGTTTCCGTTACACCTTTTCACTGCGTCCGTAGTGCATCCTCAGGGACGCAGAGGGTTAATTTGTATGCATCCCTCTGCCATTTGTATGCGTATATACGCGCAAAAGGACGCATAAGGGCAACTCTGGGGGCATGTAGCACACTAGCGCGGCCCGGATCGTCCGTATGAGATTCCACATCTAAGCGTGGTATCTTATACGGGTGGCCACCCCTGGATCACTGAAAACCTTGTACGACCTAGTAGGACATGATCCAAGCACGGGGGGCTACCTGCACTGAGGTCGATGCGCAGGAAGTTGAAACATCTTTGCCCGGCAACAAGCCACGAAGCATGTCAGGCATCAGGTTGTTCAGTCCTGTGCATCTCACTCACTAATTCTACCTTGAATGCCTCAAGCTCACCCTTCTCAGATCCTCCTTACCCTCCTTCTTCGCCTTCTTGCCATCCTCGACCATCAGTTTTGCCTGCAAGGTAAAGAATTCAGAGGTTAGATACCAACACACTCCCCCGCCCCCCCTTTACAAAAGGCACATTTGTTGGACAGCCTACAAACTGTACAAGATGGGCAAGGGTGGGGGAAAAATCTAGCCTTCAGTTACTTGAAGCAAGTTGGACATGATGATTTCTGAAAGGTAGGCATACGAAGACAATGGGTATTTTAGTTTGTAAACTTTGTTATTTCTTTTTAGTAAATACAAAAACAAACTCGAGAGAAGACCCACTTTTATTACTGACAAAACTGAAGGGACATACGTCTTCTGTTGTTAAAAAATAACAAAAACAACCAGGGAAACCGTATTAAGAATGTTAGGACGAGAGAGAAAGATTATGACTATCTAGATATCTCTCCACATTAATAATAAAGGATGATAATAACATCAAATAGATTTCTCTAAACAAAGATTATGACATCAAAGGAGAAAAAATCTCTGGTTGATTATGATATCAAAAACCTCAATGCAACAGCTCCTTCAAGGAGGGGACATCACAAATGAATGCAAGAAATACCTAGTGACTAAATACATTCATTACTCAAGAATAACATAATATTAAATTATATATTCGAGAGCCCATGCACATACATGAAAGAATACAGTGCAATGAAGATGGCAACAGAAATTTTAAATATTTTCAAACAATTAGGCGCCATAACTAATAAACTCCCTTATCCTGAGCACAGGCAAACCATCCTCTTGTGCAGAACATGTCCATCCATCCGCAGTCTCTTCTTTCTGTAGAGTCTGATGAAGGGGATGGGACAAAAGGAGGGAGATATTTATTCGCCCTATATCGCCGACCCTTAGACATATAATGATAAGTCAGAAAAAGAGACGTGAACAACCTCCGAGAGAAGCACAGGAACCCCTATCATCCATAAGTTGAACCTGTGGACACAAAGCACAAGGGATTAATAGCCCTAGGCGCTTGGAGAATTTAACAAGGATTCCCAGCGCCTGAAATCGCGTTAACGCCAATCAGCCACGAACGAAAACCGGTAACACATAAAAGTTACAAGTCTTAATTAATATATGGAACAATATCACCGTAACGGAAGATGAAGATGACTCCGCTGGTGATTTTGATTCAGCCATAGATGAAGATGGATGATAAAAATGATTGAAAATCTCAAACAGAGCGTTGAAAAGTTTTCACAATGTTGCTTGAGCAGCCAATATATTAGAAAACTGAAGTACCAGTGTGCGCATGTGCAGTAGGTGGGGTCTGTCATGTGCATGACTGTGTACATCCACCTGCCCATTAGGGGCACCTAACTTTTTATAATTCTGAATATTATTGAACTTAGAGCCGATATACTAGTATATCAAGAGTGTTAGGGAGGTAAGTATGTTCTCATGATGTGAAAAAAAGAAATTCTCAGTCTATATACCCCTTCTTTCCATTGGCACAAATGATCAGTAAAATTTTAACTTTAGAACCCAATGAAAGTAGCGACGAGAATAATCTCACAGTACGGCAGGTGCATGTACACAATAAAACAGAGACTCAATATATAACTCACTTAAAAGATGAAAATGGTTTTAGTTCGGACTTTATCTGTGTAAGAAGAAATGACTTTCTTTTTTCAGAGTGCTGATGAACTTCAGTTGTGCGCTCAGCTTCCGTAGCGTCAAACTCATCTTCATGATCTTTCCGGGACTTTTCCTGCTTCTCAACTTCGACAGCTGAATCACGAAACCACTGTGCTATGTAAAACTGTCTGGCAAACTGGAATAGAATACGAATATTTTGTATATATTACATAACCATGTAACTAGTATTAATTCACTCAGTCCCAGACAAACAGCGGTGAAATAAGTATATTTTTTCAGTCATGACAAACAAGCACTCTGTAAGTTTTACTTCACAATACATGTTCCCTACCTGGCATGCATGGTGTAAGAAGTCTGGAAAACTGATATTTTACATATTCCTCAGTAAAAATTTGGCGCATAACTCCATAACAAAACCAACAAGGAATCCCCAAACTTGAGTTGTCAATGCAGCAAGTTGCAGTTCAATATCTTGAAGCATATAGAAACAAGGTCGACACAATCTCTGTCGCTGTGGGTTATGGATCACACCAAAGTTGTGGACTCCTAGTGTATGGTCACACCCTTCCTGTGTTACAATTTGAGCCAAATGAGACTAGTAGTGTCCAAGATATACACAGATACAGAATTTGATCAGATCCCAATTCTTTTATCCAGATTAATGCCACCATCTGGAAATCCTCATGCAATGGCAAGTTCCATTGTGGTGTTAAAATTTAAGCCAATCAGGATTAAACTTTTGTGACTGACTGACTGACTGACTAAGGGACATGGCGGGTCGAGCTGCTACCAAGCTAACAAGTTTTAGTGAAACTCAACATTTGAGGAATGCTAAATGTGAATAGTTTGTCTTTGATAATTCTCTGAAAAAAAAAAAAAAAAAAGGGGGGGGGGGACTTCTATTGGGTACACATTTAGAATTCACGGCAAAACATCAACAAAAATCTTGAGTCTTCACAGCTGCATTGATCATTACAATTACAAAACAACAATTTTGATGGATTTTAATCTTTCAAGGGCGCTAACTCTGGCGAATATGAGCAGATTTTGCCGAAACAAAATTATGACACTTCGTCTATCCATAAAACATCTGCTGAACAAAAGATTGTGAGTGTAGGTTCAAAACTCTTCGAGGACTGGACCGGACAAGAAAATTTTAACAAATTTGAGCTTTTCAAGGGAGATAACTCTGGTGAATATGGGTGAATTTTGCCGCAACGAAATCATGACACATCGTCTAGCCCTAACACATCTGCTGAAAAAAAATTGTGAGTGTAGGTTCAAGTCTTCGAGATATGGCTTGGACAAGAAAATTCTGACAAATTTGAGCTCCGTATGATCTCTTTTCCGTACCAGATCTTGAAGAGTTGAACCTACACTAAAAAATGTTCTCAGCAGATGTGTTAGGGATAGACAAAGTGCAATGATTTCATTTCGGCAAAATCCACCAATATTTGCTTGAGTTATCTCACCAAAACTTTCTTGTCAGAGCCATATCTGGAAGAGTTTTGAACCAAGCGATGTCAAGCTTTCAGCACATTTGGAAAAACTTTAGCACTCTACCGAACTCTCGGAAGCTCTACCCACATTCAGACCACTAAGTCGAGCCATCCTCCACATTGTGTAGGGCTCAACAAAAATTTGAGTCAAAGATTTCATAGCACAAACGACACTTAAACACTAGTTGCGATTAGTAACTAGTCGGGAAAAGCATAGTCCGGATAGATCGACATATGGAGAATAAACCGTTGTTCCCTCTGTTGAGTCAGTAGGGGACTAATAAAAAGAAGTGGATTGATATTGATTGTTTGCCAGATAACACACTAAGAGTGTACATTAGCACCCTATGACACTGACCAGCATGGCGGGTTCACTTTCTCCATTATAAGCAAGGTATTCAAGGATTGCCCTCTGTAAACTCTGTGTCTGATCTTCATTCTCTTTATCTGGCTGTTGTTGCTGCAAATAAACAGAGAAATAATATGATTCATTTCTAGCTATTCCCCGCTTATTTCTAGCTATTCCACCGCCAATTTTTAGCTATGCTTCAACCACAGTTTGAGTGTGTTGAGATCAATTTGTATATTTTGAACCCTGAATTCTCAGAATCCCATTTAAATTGTAACTATACAGGTAAGCTGTTGAATATTCTGAAACTAATTTAACTAGGTGCTGTTGGTGCCATAGTTCCCCCGCCCCATCAAATTAGTGGAAGAAGCTATGCTTCGACCAGTTTGAGTGTGTTGAGATCAATTTGTATATTTTGAACCCTGAATTCTCAGAATCCCATTTACATTGTAACTATACAAGTAAGCTAGTGAATATTTTGAGACTGATTTAACTGGGTGCTGTTGCCGACATAGTGCCCCGCCCCGTCAAATTAGTTTCAAAATATTCAACAGAATATTTATTAAATAGTAAATCCATCATAGACATACAATTTGTACACTTGACAGACTTAAGTGTTCATGATGGAGTTGATTACGTCATTAATTAGACCATTTGATTGTAGCATCAGCCTACATGTTACATAATTGAATGATGTCATATACTTGACAGATTGACTCCAACCATTCATTTAAGATTCACTAGCGATACAGCCAAATAGTACGATGCACAATGTGGCACACATTCTGTCATGACAAAACTGTCCAATGGACAGTGGCAGGGATATCAGTTAAAAAAGTGAAAAACTTTAATTGAGAAATGAAGGATTTGGGTCTAAACCACAAAGATTTTGGCCTGAAATGAAAGAATTTATGATAACCACGGAACTGCTCAAACAACCATCGGGATCTCAAATTTGTAGTCAGTATGACAGCAAACAGAAGGGAGAAATAAAATTACATGGCTACAATTTGTTAATTAAAGGCTTGTGGTAAGAAATCATTACGAAAACAAGAGCAATCAGACGGCAAACCCTTGTCCTGCCCTTTGTCACACAAGATTTTTTTTTCTGCAATTGATAGCGTTGTTTTAATACCCTCTTCCCCAAAAGGGGACTAGGATAATGATGCTATTCAAGACTGCTCCTGCTATGTATTAACACGGCCTGTTCAACTGTTGATCCCATCCCTGGACTGTTGCAGGATTTTTGTTTGGGCACACTTAGGACAAAAGCTGGTGGAAAAGTAGTCTGAGAGAGTGATAATGAGGTACCAGTCGAGTCTAAGAAAACAATGAATTAGGGATTCTTCAAAATATTAACAATATTCTACATAGAGAACAGACATTCAAATTAAATAAATAACTGTGTGTATGTATTTGTGCATGCGTGCGTGCGTGCGTGCGTGCGTGCATGCATGTGTGCATGCGTGAAAGACGATAAATCTTTAAAACAAAAACAAAAATACACATATACTAGGTAAATGGAGGAATTCCTTTCCTTGTTCTATAATGTCAACAACAAACCTTCTTATTACTCCTCTTATTCCGCACCACCTCATCTTCGGGCTTATCATCTTCATGAACCTAGAAGTAATGTGAAAAAATGTCTATGCATGTGGAACAAACAGTGTAATAAATACAAATCAATTAAGTTATAATTTATGAATACTATTATAATTTGGTGTAATATTATACATAATATAATATATGATTGTTTCATTACACACTAGGGTAGTTTTTATACATGTATGTATATCATTATATCAAAATGAAATATTAAAATGTCCATACATGATGATATGAAATCAGTGTAATACGGGTTAAAAACATCCTCTACACATGTACATATATATTTTTCCATGAATTAGCTAACTCACAGAGCAACGACAATGTCAAGAATACCTTGTCGACGATATCATCAATAATCTCCTGATTAAACTGACTGGACAGAGCATCCTTGCGTAATCGCGCTGCCACAATACCTAAATACTCTAGTGAGGCTGTCCGCAATGACATCTCAACAGCTTTGTTACTAAACTGTTGAACCTGTGAATAGAAATACACTGGTGAATAACATATACTAAAACTAATTATGTAGCATTATCAAGTGTGGTGGAAGAATAAAGATATTGGTTTTTTTACATTTTTGCAGATTTGTAAACAACCAATTATATTTAGATTTGAACCATATCACCCTTGAATCCTGTTAACATTATTACAGGGCTGACAATTTCCTGGGAAATACTAGTATTTCCCCAGGCAGTGGGAAATACTGGCAAATACCAGGAATTATAGACATCAAGTGGAAAGTTAATATATTTAACCAGTGTTGTTGATCATGCTTAAGAAAACATTATCAGGCATTAGTAAATCCAATCTAAATAGATAGAATGAAATACGTCAAGCTGTATTAAGTGTGTGGTGGCACCATCGCCCATAGGGTCAGTACAGCTAAGTTTTGTTGAAATCAGCCTAGCGGTTAATGAGTAGTCTTGACTGATTTCCGGGAGATTTTCAGAAAATCCAAGATGGCCACAGGAAAAATGGACCAAATTTAAGTTTCGTTGAAATCGGCCCATTGGTTAAGGAGTAATGCTTTAAAAGATTTCTGGGAAATTTCAGAAAGTCAGATGGTTACCGTAAAATTTACCAATTAAATTGGTTAATGAGTTGTCTTTTAAAGCAAATGGCGACAAATGATGGACAAAATGGACGGATAGTCACCATGGCATAAAGCCAGGTGAGCTAATAATGGTACCATGGGTGCGTTTAGGAGCATCAATATTTTCAGTTTGACGAACACTTTGTTCAGTCACGTAGTAGGTTCTATAGGTAGACATCGGATACCATGTGGACTTCTTTCGACTGAGAATGGTAGCATTTAGAACAGTGTAAATGACTTTGATAGTCATGAAAGCATGCCTAGTTATCAGTGACCACAATCAAGTAGCGTTCTCATTTTATTAACCCTTTAATAATCAAGAAAATTGAAATCTTTGCTTCGCGAATGTCCATAATTTTTAATCCAAAATAAGACTATTTTTGAGACCTTACCACTGGAATTGCTGCCTCGAGCAAGTCATTAGAGTAGTAAAATTTAAACTAGCAAACAATTAGACATACAATTCATACATGTCGGACTGTTTGAGGTTTGATGATGGTCTATATGGAACGCTTTGTGATGTAATGATTGTAACATAATCATACACGAGCTAAGGTGGTTATGATGTCATACGAGGTCAGATGATGGATGGATGGATACTCTGGAAAGGTCAATTCTTGGATACCAGATGCCATTTGGATTGTTACTAAGTCGAGACACCCTCCACTTCATGGTATGCTGGGCAAAAATAGTCTTCTCTTGGTCTGAAAATGGACATTTCTCAAGACCACTGTAAAGGACGATTTTGGTTGGTTGACAAAAACGTTTATAAAATTTTAATAACTAGATAAACATTCTTCTGACTAACAATTAACCATGTAATACAGGTTAAAAAGCACGCTTATTTAGCGCCTACATACCAAGATTCTTCCTAGCAGACTTAGTAGAAGTTCAGAAGCAGGCCACTCTGGTTTGTTCACGGTTGCGAGTAAATCATGTACAAAATTCTCAAACATGGGACGGTAATCTTCATCCCCTTTTGTGGTACACCTAAACAAATAATATAATATTATAATCAATTACATTACAGGTAGGCTGACATCAATCCAAATGCGTAAATGAATGATGTAGATAGCTCCGTCATGAACATTTAAGTCTGTCATGTGTACATCTTTACTACTTAATAATCAATGTTGAATACTTTGAAACCATTTTGATTGGACGTCTCGGAAACTGCTGGTCTGATTTAACTGAAATTATAACACATGGAAGGGTGTGACTCTACACTGTGATTCCACAACTTTGGGCGTGATCCAGGAAAATCCCACAGTCCATAAAAATCCAAAAAAAATTTAAAATGTGACAACAAGAGCTCTGCAAACAGCGCATAATACCCTACCATGATGACAAACCAATGAATGAGAGCTATCAGAAAATATTTATTTCTTCCTCAGACCCCGATCAGTCATCCTTATGAAGTGTCAGTGATCCGCTAAACGGTCAAGGAGGTATCGTCCGGAAAACAAATTTCAAGATGGTGGCTGGTGGCCATCTTGAATTTCAGATCATTGTCAATTTCGATAGGTTTCTTCTCCACACCTAGTCCAACCACCCTATGAAGTTTCAAACCGATCCGATAAACGGTAACGGAGTTATCATCTAGAAACCAATTTTCAAGATGGCCACCGGCCATCTTGGATTTCAGATCATTATCAATTTCGATCGGTTTCTTCTGCACATGTAGTCCGACCACCCTATGAAGTTTCAAAACGATCCGATAAACAGTAACAGAGTTATCATCCGGAAACCAATTTTCAACAGGGCCGCCGGTGGCAGGCAGCCATCTTAGATTTCTGATCATCATCGATTTTGATAGGTTTCTTTCCCAAACCTAGTCCAACCACTCTATGAAGTTTCACAATGTTCCGATAAACTGAAACAGAGTTATGATCCGGAAACCAATTTTCAAGATGGCCGCCAGTGGCTGGTGGCCATCTTGGATTTCGGATCGCCATCGATTTCTATAGGTTTCTTCCCAAGACCTAGTCCAACCACACTATGAAGTTTCAATGCGATTCGACAAACGGTAACGGAGTTATCATTCGGAAACCAACTTTCAAGATGGCCGCCGGCCATCTTGGATTTCGGATCATCGTCGATTTCGATAGGTTTCTTCCCAAGACCTAATCCAACCACCCTATGAAGTTTCTATGCAATCCGACAAACGGTAAGTTATCATCCGGAAACCACTCTGCCGCCCGCCTGGACGGCGCCATTACATAATACCATGCCAAATTTTTTGGCGGGGTATAAAAATGGAAGGGCGAGGGTCTGCAATCTCTGATTGATCTTGTTATAAGATATAATTATTTATCTAACTTAAAATTATTTTTACGGCGGTCAATCAACACATTCCTATCCCAATGTAAAAGTTGATTCCAATCAGGCCCATTTGCCAAAAGTTCTGGATAGCTTAAGAAATATGCAGGTTGATTGGATGGGCAGTGTCATCACATAATTATCTAGGCATTCCCACTGCAAAAGGTTAATGGTTGCATGATGGACAACATTACGATTTTGATATTTATTTTGGCAGGAAAGGACATATGATTGTTGCTCCTGCACTTATATCGTATTCGTATGTCCTGGTTACCTAACATTGATTCGTGAGTGACTAAGATTTCGAGTGTGTTCACTACATGTGATTGATTTGATTGCCTGGTAACTAGCTTTTACTCTGTGTTTTCGTTACATTTGACGCATGATAACACGAGATTACTAGTGTATGTTCTGCATTTTCAAGCAGCGTAACAAACGGTTACATTGAGTGTATTCTGTACTTGACCTTTGACCCCAGTCAACTAACATTTACCTTGTGTGTACACCGCATTTAACCCATGGTAACCATCGGTTAGAAAATAAACAATCTATATAATAAATCAGCATATTGATACTGCATTATGTAAGTTCGATTCTATGCTAAAGGCAATGATTCATATTTGCGCTTAATTATACTGTTTAACCTTTAGAGGATACTGCCCAAAATGAGTGGCCAGTTATGACTTGTAACTGAGACCTGGGCTAAGGGTATTTGGTTAACAGTATCCACCCGCATCGCAATATGACTAATTAAATTGTGATGAAGTAACTCCTGAGTGAAATTGCTTCAAACCGGCTGTGCGGTTACCTGGGGTTTGAACCGTCTGTTTTTTTAAGCATGACGGTTCAAAAACCGGTGTCATTATCTCATAACCGTAAAATAAACGAAATCAGATTTTCTTTTTCACGGGAGAGTTGTTATACTTACCTCCCTAACACTCTATGATATTTCCTAAGTATCGACCTTGACTCAATAAACCCAGATTAAAAAAATAGGTGCCCTTAATGGGCAGGTAGACAGGTGACAGTCAGCCGGATGCCTGCCCCAACCTTGCGCATGCACAAACTGTCACTGCCTCAGCTTAACTATTGGCCGACACATGTAACTTAAAAGCCTGAAGATCGAGCCTCTGTGGGGCAGAGGCCGGGCCCGTGTTAGGGAGGTAAGTATAACAACTCTCTCGTGAAAACAGAAATCTGTGATTTCGTTTTTATTTCACTTCAAGAGATATACTTACCTCCTTAATACTCTATGATATTGCCAGAATTCGTAAGAGAATTTGGCCAGAGGGAGGCGAGGTCAAAAGACCAGCTCATCCCTTGCGTATTGTGCGCATGACGCACTAACATCTGAAATTGTGTGACACACACAATTAGGCAATGATTTGAACATTGGATAACACAATCGATGGTGAGAGTAATGACTGTATGTCAAATGTGCTCCCACCCCCCCTTTTGGGAAAGGAGAAGCTATGACCTCCATGTCACATACACTCTCTAAGTACTGGTGCTAAGTACTACAGGACAAGAGACAAAAGGCTTCATTTCGTATACTCTCAATAAATGACAGGTACCATTACCTTATTAATAAATAAGGGTAAAACATCGTGACAATAAATTATGTAACAACAAAAGGCAGTACTGACCGTATGTATGAAAGCTGTGTTCATCCAATCCACATCAGTGAATGATACATGAATATGCGGCTGTTTCCACAATTAAAATGTGCTGTCTGAAGACAGCAAGTGCAACTTATCTACAATATATACACCTGATCATCTTTTGAATATCAATAAGGCAGGAGGATTAGTGGTGTCACGGAGGTAATGGTCAGTAAGACTTGACTCACTACGTCACGAACACTGTGAGCCTTGGCTAAGTCAACTTGTTTACCAGTGGCGGATTTGTGGCAAAATTGAATACATTCCACAATCCGCCTAGATATAAGACACCCATAATGAGGATGCGTCCGTCCGCCATTCCTGTGTACGTTGTTTGTGCCTGTTTAATGCGCGGACTGGACACCATGCCTTTGAATTAAGATCAAACCTAGTCAAAGCTGGTAAAACAATTGGTTGACCTGGATATTTCAGACTGGTTCTTAGCCATGAAATTTATCCTAGGTAGAAGCCTAAGGCCTTCCCCTGTAACCACAGAACGGTCTGCCTTGGCGCATAAAGCATGAATTTCGCTTCTCCGTCAGTCTTAAGTGTCAACATTTTCATAGAAATGGCACTTAGTGGTTCAAAGGGTTTGTCTGCCAGCAGTTGAAGTACTAGAGATAAACTCCAAGACGGAATCGCTAGAGGATTTTCGGTCTTAGATTACCCATGCCTTTTATTAGTGTTCAATGAACAGATGTCATCACTTCCCCTATCAGCCAAGCAAGGGATAACTGACATCAAAGCTGACTTGTAGCCAGCAATAGAATTAGGCTTGAGGCTTTTGGCATCTCTGTTTGAGCACCATTCTGAAAATCGATTGATTTTATAGTTATATGCTCTGGAGGTTGACCCCCTTCTGGCTTTTGCCATAAACATGGCTGCTTGCTCAGAAAAGCCCGCCTTAACTTTAGATTCCTTGACAACATCCACACAGTCAATTGGAAAATTGACGGGTTATTGTGAAGGGACTTGCCAAGGAAAATAATATTGTCCATCAGAGTCAGAGGAACTGGATTGCAGACCAGAAGGTCCAGCAGATCCGTATACCATGATCGGCTTGGCCAATTCGGGGTGATCAGAAGCACTCCTCCTGCCTGATTTTCTGAAGAACTTTGGAATCAGGATTGCTGGTGGAAATGCGTATGCATACATTCTCTTCCAGCTGATAGCTAACGCATCTGTTGCGTAAGCGCTTGGATCTGGAATCGGAGACATACGTCGTCATCTTCGCATTCTTATTCGTTGCGAACAAATCTATGTTGGGTTTCCCCCAGTGGACAACCAGACGATCCCGCCACACATTGATTTAGTTGTCATTCTGTAGGCAAAACACTAATCTTTCGGCTCAATGTGTCTGCTAACAGATTTACCCTTCCCAGAATGTGAATTGCCTTCAAGGTGATCGTGTGATCTAGACACCAGCAAACCAGTTTCCATGTCACACAGAGACTGGGCGACTTCATTCCGCCCTGGCAGTTTATGTAAGTCACTACTGTCGAGTTGTATGCTCAAACTAGAACAATCTTGCCCTGAACAATCTCTAAGAAATGTTCCAGGCCCAGAACTACTGCTCATAATTCCAGTAGATTTATATGTTCCTGTGACTGATCCAGATTCCAAAGCCCCGATACTATGGCTTCTTCCAGGCAAGCCCCCCCCCCCTTCCCTCCATTGATGCATCTGTGTACATCGTTATTTGAGGGTGGGATGGGGTGAGCATCACACCCACCAGGAGATTCTATCTCTTCATCCACCATCGAGGGTGGTGAATAAGAGGTTCCACACTGACACCTCGGAGTCCAGGAAACCTGTCCTCTGGGTCTACTGTCATGAGAAATAACTGGAGAAACCATCAACCCCAGCATTCTCAAGTAAACCCGTGCCAGTACATGACGACTGCTGCACACTGACTGTATTACTGACATGAGTATTTCTACTCTCTCCTGAGTAGGATAAATATATCCTATCTCTAGATCGAAGAACATTCCCAGGTAAACAAACTTCTGGGATGGAGTCAGCTCCGATTTCTGAGTTTATTATCCAGCCTAAGTCTGTGAGAGTTTTCAAAACTATCTCCAGATTTGCTGCAAGACTCCCGATTGTGTGCTTTTAACAGCCAATCATCTATGTAAGTGCGGACTGCTATGCTTCTCCTGCGGAGGTACGCTGTTATTGCAAGAAACACCCTGGTGAAAACCAGTGAAGCCGTGGAAATTCTGAATGGTAAACTTTTGAATTCCCACCATCGGCTCTGGAATGCGAATCTCAGGTACCGACGAAGTCATCGCAATTGGAATGTGGAAATAAGCATCTTTCAGATCTATGGACGCCGTCCACATTCCCATCTCCAACCCCGTCAACACCGTTTTGACCGTTTCATTTTGAAACTCGGTGTGTCTATGAACTTGTTCAACGGCTTGAGGTTGAGAATTGGTCTCCACCCTCCAGTGCTCTTTGTCACTAGAAACACGGTTGAATAGAAGACCGGGCAGTTTTGCGCCGGTTGAATTGCTCCTTTTTGTATGAGGGAATTTATCTCTTCTATACACAACCGTTGATCTGGATCTCTTGGAATTTGAGTCCAGATCGGAACCAGAGACAGGTGCAATGGTGGGCCTATCGCCAAGTCAGGCTGGTACCCGGCTGAAAGCCATCGCAAGACTAAGCGGTCCTAGGTTAACCGCTCCAGCTCCTGCTTGTGGGAGGTCAATTGACCTTCTACGGGTATACCTAGGGAGAGGTGCAGCGCAAGAGTGGGACTGTCTCTGGTTCTAGCATTGGTATGGTTCTTGTGGAAATCGGCCCATCAGGCACGATTACCGCGACCAGATCCTTGCGCGCCACAGCTTGCGCTACGGCCCGCTCCTCGCACACCATGTTGCGCAGGCGGCTGCCTGGCTGGCTGCGCTTGAGGAGCCTGTGCCCCCGACCCCCACTGCAGGCCGGTGCTGACATGGCCGTGGCCTACGCTGCACCAGTGGCAGGCCTGACATGACCAGCGCCACATTGGGCCTGCTGTGGACGAACCGCAGGGGGCGCTGCGCAAACGTGTTCCTACGAAGCACCTCAAATTGTTCACGTAGCGCCCTCTGATTGTTGACTGGAGTGACTGTCTCCTGGAGGTGTTTACATCCCTCACCCCCAAAGAGACCAGGACCTGACATAGGCGTCCGCAGCAGCCTGTTATACAGATCCTTAGATGGACACAAATTTTCTAGCGCAAATATGCGTCTCGCCCTGACACTCCTAGTCACTGCCTAGTCACTGCCCTAGTCATACAGTCCAGAGCCAGGTTAATCCCATCCTGGATGGCTCTCTGTACTGAGACAGGGCTTGCTTGGAGCGATGCAGATGCTGTTACCACACCCTGTAACAGCTGAGACATGCGAAAGCGCCGCTATGGACACTCGAGCTCTTCTCTGCATCGCGAGACGCGGTGTTTGCTGAGCGCAGGGCGCTCCCGTGTCAGAACGAGAGCCTGGCTGCGTGTCCTCGCCAAGCGCTGCGCGATCATCAGCGCTCGGCTTTGGCACTGTACCATATTTCTGATATTGGTTAGAAACAATACGGCACCGCCTCGCCACCTCGGGGGAGATGGCATGGCAGTAACTGTTGGCTTTCCAGCCAACCATGGGCGCTGGTCCCGCTGGCTTGCCGACTGATCAACACAGAGCTCTGGCCTAACGCCTACCAGCCATTGTCACGCGTCAGACCAGTCCTCCTATGTGGCCACCTGCGAGTGCGCGACAAGGCGTGGGCCTTCGTCATGCTCTAATGCACTCGCAGGTGTAAATGTGGTAGGAGCCGTGGATACTGCTGGCTGGCCATGGAAAACATACGGGCCTGAGATAGCAGGCATGTCTTGCGACACGGCTGAAAAGCCAGGAGCTGGCGCCATGGAAACGTGCAGGGTGTAATCAACCACAACATGGTCCGGACCAGCCGCCTTCATATCCTCGGCAAGCCGAGGTATACGGTAACGGCGGTCATCCACTCCAACCCGGGCCACCCTTTGAGCCGTGAAGGCTACCCCTGCGGGAGTAGTTCCATGAAATAATCGGCCGCGCTCCCCGCGAGGGGAGCACGGTCATCCATTTCCATGTCCACCACTTCAACGGGCGTACCCAGCAGAAAATCCTCTTCCTCCTGGCCATCATAAACCGCCTCTGGGTTAGCAAAGAACGCTAACCCGGGCTGGCCAGGGAAGGTACCGTAAGAGGTGGTACCTTTCAGGTGTGAACACTATAGGCGCGAGCCTGTGTTCAGCAGCCCTGGTCCAAGATCAGCCGACGAGGCAAGCCTCGAGCCGGGATCATATAGACCTGCTTCAGGATCTATTGGCAAGGCGGCTGGCGTTCCAAGATCTACTGAAGCTACCACTGATTCTGGAACATTTTCGGACCATGACGGACACCAGAATCAGCAGTGGGGATTTTCTGCTCGGGAGCAGATGAAAAGGACAATAAATTACTCGGCCCAGGGAGCATGAATACAAGAGCAACAGTAATGAGATCACAGTAATAGCTCATGCTTTTATAATGATACAGATAAACAGTATGACTGAAAGAATATTGGCAGCAAATAATTACAAATATTTTAAAGTGCCATAAAGCATAACTAGAGTACCGGAGTCTTTAGCAAAGGCATACCACCACGTCCAGCTCTTGGAAGCTCCACCAGACAACCACTCTTCAACACCACTCACCTACTTATTAAAGGAACGGGTGGGAGCAGAGGGAGAACGGCAAGCTCTCTCTTATGGGAGCCTATATCATTCTGGGCACAGTTTTAATCCTAACATTTATAGGGAAATAGTGGAAACAAACCCCTTTAGATGTGAACAAACCTCCTTACAGAAACCTGTGGACACAATCATAGAGATATTACCATTTTATGGGGCCAGATTATAAACTTACCAGTATTCTGACCGCCTATAACATCTATACCACGTCACGGAAATAGGTGACACCGCGTAATTACGTCTTAATTAAAACATAATTGTACTAAAGATCACCTGATAACTTCGTCCTGGCGTGACCTCAGGCGAATTAAACTTATCAGACATGATACTAAGGACTTTAGAACAACTTTATAAAGAATATTGAGCAAAACTCAGCAAGTGGATATAAAAACACAAGCATGTGGTATAGGCCAATAGTCAAGAAAGAGGCAGTGACAGTCTGCGCATGCGTGGGGTTGGGGCCAGCATCCGGCTGACTGTCACCTGTCTACCTGCCCATTAAGGGCACCTATCTTTTTTAATCTGGGGTTATTGAGTCAATGTCAATATTTAGGACATATCATAGTGCTAGGGAGGTAAGTATATCTCTTGAAGTGAAAATGCATATTTATGAAAAACCGGTTTTGGCAATAAAGCTTTTTAAATAGTATGTTTGTATTGCATAAAATTGAATCCATACGACTAATTATTATATAAAATCTGATAAATAAACCGGGGAAGAAGATTCTTTTTTCATTTGCATATAGGTTGTATTGCGCCACATATGTTCAGAAATTGTAATCTGCTAGTTTTATTAAATTCTATGATACACACTTGAAAGCATATCATAAGCAATCTAGTATTTCCGATATCTATATCTATTATGAATTCTGAATGCGCATCCGTGACTCTAAACCTGGAAGTGATCTAACCTGACAACGTAAGTTGAAATCGAATTTGCCTAATCGCTTGGCCAATCAAGAGTAATTTCTCGTGTATGTTCAGGAGGTGGTTCAACATATTGTTGGACGACATAAGTAACACGCGACGCTAGTCGATATACATTATTAGTGCCGGAAAACATCTTTTACAGTTTACAACTCTTCCAATCGCGCTTATGGTCTCTATTAAAATATGTCTGATTTGCTTTTTCGCGGAAAATATATGCTAGTAAGTAAATAGTCTAATATGGCCGATCTGATTAAACATATCCGATTAATTGGATCAATAAATTCGATTAACTATGCATGTGCACACAGATACGATAGGCAGGTTTGTACCAATTGACAGTATTAGGATGTCTAGAACTAGATTCGACATTAGCGTGTGTAAACATAGGCTATCAGGATTCAGGAACTAGTCTCTATATTATATACATTCGCAGAATCTAACTGGTCTCCGAAATGGAGTCTGTGTAACAGTCTAATTAGGTCCGCCATCTTTCAGAATGTATCAGCAGCACGTCGTTTCTAAGAAATGACTAACTATCGAGTAGTATTTTTAGTGATTGCTCTACAAATTTTCTTAGTCATCCAATAACAGTTTCCACTCCGTGAACTGATTGAATTGTCTGCTGAAAGCTACAGTAAATTTGGCAATGTATCTGTCTACGCATTATCCTAGAGGGTATACGAATTGCTAATTGTCTAGGAATCTAATATATGACTGAGACTGCCCAAAAACTCAAAATTACATATCGCGATAGATTTAAAAGCACAAAATCTATAATGTTTTAAAGCAATTTAAGTAATGATTTCACGATATCCTCTAAAATGGCATCGGATACTATAGCTACAGTTTTAAGTCTACCACTAAAACCGTTCTATTTTTGTGGTATTGCAAATTTTTTTTTCTTCACGAAAACTGAAAATATTTCCAGTCAATAAACTGGATATCCGGATAAAACTGGTTTCATAGCCAACACCGTCACCGGTAGTGTTTTTACACAAACCGCAAAGCCCTAGTTTAAATGCCACTTATAAATGAACTTGGTACAAGCTGGTCATGAGCGTTCCCAAATCACTAACTAGCTACTTACTTTTTGAGGAATACAGACAGGAAATTGTAACCTGTTCTCATGGAAGTTTCATATGATGTCACAATCATTAAATCATTGTCAGCAGGGTCAACCTAAAAAAAATCATTATATCATTGTCAGCAGGGTCAACCTAAAAACAATCATCATATCATTGTCAGCAGGGTCAACCTAATAACAATCATCATATCATTGTCAGCAGGGTCAACCTAAAAAAATCATTATCACTCAACCTAAAAACAAAATGTACATATTTAACGCGTTAATAGACAAGTAGGGGGACAGCAAGAGCACCACCTAGCGGGGTTTAATATGCCCGTCTTTGATTAATTTAAAGCTTTTCAGAGGGGGGTGGGGTGGGCAAATATGGACAGATCTCAATGAAACGAAATCATGACACTTCCAAGTTCGTTTCTCGCTAATATGTCCCTTGAAAAAAGAATTTCAAATGTAGGTTCAAAACTCTGAGATCTGGTCAAGACAATAAATTTGGAAGAGTTTTAACGGTGGGGGGCGGGGGGGGATAACTAGAAAATATGGACAGGTGTCAATGAAACAAAATTAATACATCGAGATCTGGTATGAGGGGATAACTCTCACAAATATGAATTGATTCTGCCGAAACAAATTCATGACAATTTGTCTCTACATAACATGTTCAATAAAATTGTCAAATGTAGATCCAAAACTGAGATCTGTCCCGAACACGAATTTGCTAAATAGATGGATGAGTGTGCGGACTGACAGATGCCACGCGCAATCACAATCTTACAACGGGCATATAACCAGAAATGTGCTATGAAGCTCCACTTTACGACTTTGCAATGAACTATGTCAAGGGCCTGTAACGCTAACCTGGACCATTAGGATGTGAACCACTTGCATTTAAATACTGGTAGACATGATGGATAATTTAAAAAAAAAAATCCAAGATGGCCACCAAAGAAATTGACTAATTAAAATTCTCATTTGATATATTGAAGCCTATTGCAAGAGGATCATTCCACGTGACCCAAGTTTCATTGAAATTGGCTCACTAATTAAGGGGTAGCGTTTTAAATGGATCTGGGAAGTTTAAAAAAAATCCAAATTGTCACCAATAAATTGACCAACAAAAATTCTGAACAGAAGTTCTAGAGCCTACCACTATAGAATCCGTACATCCAAATTTGGATAAACATCCACCAAGCGGTTATGGAGAAGATGCATTTTGACAATTTCTGGTTAATTTTTCACCAAAAAACTAGACCGAAAGCATTAGGGTCATTCCAGCCAAATTAGGTTGAAATCCGCCAAGAGGTTATTAAGTAGTTTTGACAAATTCCAGTAAATCTTTCATAAAATGTAAGATTTTAACCCAAAAAATTGATCAAAATTATGTGTACAAATTCTGAAGCCTACCAGCCGCCCCCCCCCCCCCCCCACCACCCCAGGGTACATCCAGCCAAATTAGAATGAAATCCTCCAAGCGGTTAATGAGCAGTGTTTTTAAAAAAAGGTTGACGGATGGTCGCCATGCATATCAGTGACCTTGACCTTTTGACTAGAACATCATTGTGTGATGCCATGTCATTATAATGAGACATGTGTCCAAGTTTGGGTCCAGTATGATTAACCAAACCAAGGATATAAACAGAAGTCGAACTAAACCGAAAATGTTATTGTTGAAAAAAAACAATGTTTATTACCAAGGTGACCTTGACATTTGACCTTTTGACCACAATGTCATTGTGAGATGCTGTATCATTATATGGAAGCATGTGCCCAAGTCTTGGTCCAGTATGATTAACCAAACTTGAGGTATACAGAAAAGTTCAGCTAAACGCAAATGGGATGACGACACCACCCCACAACGTAAAGTCGAGCTAAAATGTCCCAGTCATGGTGAACTATTCACTTGTCAAACAAAAGAATATTCAAGAAAGATAAGCACTGAAATGATTGACTCTATAACTGAGAAAGCATGGGGATTTGGGATGGCGTGCCATCGATTGTGCATTCGTCATATTTATTACATACCGTATTTGTTTGTTTTGAATTTTGATCTTCTGATGGTGAACTTGGTCGTGATGTTGGCTCTTGTGATGGTAAATGTACAACACATTGAATTAACTGCAAAGCGAGTGCCGTTACCATTTGAATAGATTCATCAGCATTTAACCTGGAATAAATAAGAGATGAATCATTCAATGTCTGCCATGTGCATGTATGTGCCTAAGAGCAGCATCATCCGCTTTTGTTTCTACGAGAATTATTAATACTTAGATGTACTATTATGATAATGTCTGTTATCGAGGAGACAAGCTCAAAATAACTAACAAAGATTAACTCTCCAGGATCCTGCTCAGCCTGTGTACGGGAATTACCATAAGCGACAGGTATTGAGTCAATTCCCGAGTACAGACATATTCGTCTTATGTTTTCATAGCAAAACAGTGAAAGCAGCTCAGCTTCACCTCAGCGGGGTGGACTGAGATGGACCATAGTACATTCGGTAAGTATTAATAATTCTTGTAGAAACAAAAGCGGATGCTTGTTTGGTTTTACTTCGAATAATACTTATAAGATGTACTATTATGATAATACAGGACTTCGACAGCCATGCATTCCGGTGGCCAGAGTTGAGGCTCAAACAGCTCTCATCTACCAACCAAAGAAGGTTTGTGAAGAGACAGAACCCCTGCACCTGCTTGGGTTATGCCATTTACTAATAAAATGCAAAAGCATCTAAGGTCTAGACTGCGCACCCCCACCCCACCTTTGTCCACACAAATATGAGGCCTGTCAAGGGGAGGCAACACCACCCGGAACCCGTGTCAGCTCTATGTCTCGGCTAGAGCCGTCTCAGAGATTGTAAAAAGCTACCACTAGTTCTAAATTTTTGGAGAATGTTATCAATATTCTGACATGAGTTTCCAATTGGAATGAGGCTTAATTCTGATATTGAGAATAAGTATACTCTGAAATCAGACAAAACACAAGTAGTCTGGTATTTCGACTGCAAGTGAAAAACATGGATTAGTCACTTAAAACTAGAAAAACACCACTTTTCCAGTGGAGTTGATCTGTGATTCTTCTCAGGAGCTTGCCCATATGTTGTAGATCCGCCAGCCATTGATTTTCCTGTGCCAGAGCTCGTAGGAGTCCTTGTGATGTTTAGTGTTAGGTCTTCTTTGTGGCTTAATAAATTAGTTTTTCTAGTTTTAAGTGACTAATCCATGTTTTTGAGTCCATGATCGAGTAGGCTTGCGACAGCAACTGGATTAAGCTCGCTTGCTATATTGCGAAGGTAGAAATCGGTGAATGACGACTCGTCATGCCATTGTGCTACAGACATCACCTCCTCTAACGAGACACCCGTATAAAGAGATAATGCTGCTGCTAGTGCTCGTACTTGATGGGCGTTCGCACGATCAATCTGCTTCCCCGTATCTAATTTATGCGTCATTTGAATAGCACCGACTATCCAATGCGAAATAGTATCTTTCGAGGCACGAAGATGGGAAGCCTCGAGAAAGAGCCAAAAGTGACTGGATCGTCCCTCCACTCCTGAGTACATTTCTTGTACATTTTCAGACATCGGACTGGACACCAAGAAGAGCTTGGGTTGTGTCTGATTAAACTTGGCAAGTTGATCGCCTGACCTGGATATTTAAGTGATTGATTCTTTGCCAAATCCTTGCCAAAAAGCAAATATGTGGTAGTCGTCGTAGACCTTCGGACGTAACGGTCTTGTTCAGCAGAAAGCGCATGAATTTCGCTTCCTCTTGCCGATGCTTCTGCAACCAAGAAAACTGACCTAATAGTTAACAGTTTAATATCTATAGATCTAATAGGTTCAAAGGGAGCATGCATGCCCTAATGCCTAAAGAACAAGAGATAAATTCCACGAAGGAATAGGCATAGAATCTCTAGGTCGCAGATTGCGCATTCCTTTAATAACTTCATTTAGTGTCGTTTTCCGCTCCTGCATTGGCCAGGCTTGGAACGACTGAAGCTAGTGCAGACTTATATGCTGCTAGGGTTGAAGGTACAAGTTTGTCAACCTCGTATAAATGACAGATAAAATCTGCTACATGTTGAACAGTTACAGAAAAGGGATTAATACTTCGTCGCTTGCACCACTCTGCAAACTTGTTGATTCTATAATTATATGTTCTAGTGGTTTAACCCCCTCCTGGCCGAAGGGACAAATTTTGCTGATTGCTCAGAAAAGCCACTCTTAATTGCTCACTGCTTGACAACATCCATGCAGTCAATTTGTACATTTCTGGTCTGTCGTGGTGATACAGACCCCTGTTCTGGGATATTAAATCCCAATTGTCTGGAAGAGGGATCAGATTGCAGACCAGAAGGTCCAGCAGATCCGTAAACCATGATCGGTCTGGCCAATGAGGAGCGAATCAGTAGTACTTGGCATGTGCCTTATCTTATCTTTGCCAGAACGTTTGGGATGAGAATTGTTGGAGGATATGCGTAAGCGTACATTCCTTTCCAACTTATCGCCAGTGCGTCTACTGCTAAGGCTAGCAGGTATGGGATCGGAGACACGTATGTGACCATCTTTGCGTTTCCTTTCATCGCAAATAGATCCCCATTTGGCTTGCCCCAATGTTTGAATAGAACCTCTGCTACTGATTGGTTGAGCTGCCATTCCGTCGAATGGCAAACCGCCCTTCGACTGAGAGCATCCGCTAGGATGTTCAATCTCCCCGGAATGTGTGCTGCCCAAAGAATAACATTCCTCTCTTGGCACCAGAGCAGGAGGTTCCAAATCATCATGCACAACCTCGGCGACCTTGTCCCGCCCTGGCGGTTAAAATAGGACACCACTGTGAAGTTGTCTGTCCTTATCAGGACAATCTTAAGTTCTCAAATTTTCGAAGCCAATGCCACCGCTAATAATTTGAGAACATCTATGTGTTTCGGCGCATTGGTCTGATCCTATTCACCTGACAGACAGATCGTCGAATACTGCTCCCTAACCCGTTGCCGTGAAAACAGACATCTGCGGTTGAGGCGGTTGTAGAGGAACACCTCGCAGGAGATTCTGTTCTGATAACCACCATTAAAGGTGGAACATCAATGGTTCTTTTACTGGAATTCTCAGAGATAACGGATCCGTTCTGAGACCAGAAAGACATTAGATACATCTGAATCGGCCTGCGCCTGAGTGCCGCATAAGGTACGACTTTCTCCAGAGATACTAGTAAACCCAGTATTCTGAGAAACTGTTAGATAAGATCCTAGAGAAATTTACTTCAAAACTGCTTGCAAACTCTTGACTCTGCTCTCCGCCGGAAAAGCCGCGCCGTCCCCGAGATTGAAAAGAATTCCCAGATAAATGAACTCCTGGGATGGAGTCAATTCTGATTTCTCTAGATTCACAATCCATCCTAGGTCCTTTAATAAGGCTAGGACCACCTTCAGATTGTTGCGCAGTGACTGGATTCCCCGCCTTCAACAGCCAGTCGTCTATGTAAGTATGAACAGCTTTGTTTCTCCTGCGAAGTCACGGCGAGAACCAGCTTGGTGAAGACTCTGGGAGCTGTCGTCAGGCCGAAAGGTAAAGCATTGAACTCCCAGACCTTGTCTTGGAACGCAAAGCGAAGGTATTTCTGAAAAGGAATTGACATTGGAATATGAAAATAAGCATCCTTCAGATCTATCGACACTGTCCACATGCCCTTTCTCAGCCCTGTCATCACCGCTGCTAGTTTCCATCTGAAATTTTGGTAAAGGAATGAATTTGTTCAGCAGCTTGAGGTTGAGAATCGGTCTCCAACCTCCGGTGCATTTCGGAACGTGGATAATCATCAAATAGAAGCCCAGGGAGGATTGATCACGGACTAAACGAATCGCATTCTTCCGCAGAGCTTCTATTTCTGAGCGAATGACCGCTAAATGATTGGTCTCCCTTGGAACGGGAGTCCATACAGGAGTCGAGGTTAATGGAACTAACAATTGATGGATGAGCCAGTCTGGTTCGTAGCCGTCTTAACCAATGGCAGACTAAAGTCTTGCACGACATGTTCCCATTTGCTTGAGAAGAGTTGTAGTCTGTCTCTGATGGTATAGGAATCTGCACACACCTCGCGATCGATGTTGCACGACAAGATTCTAACCCGCTTAGGCGAAGATCTACGACTCCCATCTTCCCCGACGCTACCGGAACAGTTCTCGCTGGATGCCTGTCCGGACCGGGCGACACACACACCCCCAACCATGGGACATCTTGGCGTATGACGGCCCGGATCCGCCACCTCTGTTATCCTTACGATAACTGGACTTTCCGGCACTGTCCCCTTCCTGTCATCATCATAAGGCCGCTCATTTGGTGCCTTATATGAGGATGACCAACCAGCTGCCTGAGATCCAGATGCCTGATGGGTATCACAACTTGGAGGATGGAAGGGAGATATCTGGCGTTGGCGCTGCTGCTCCTGCCTATGATGCTTGTAGGACTGCTGCGGCCGAGTCCTCTTCGTCGATTTCCATGACTTCCTGTTCTGCCACCATTGACACAACATTAGACAGCGCCTGTCCAGCCGAGCCACCAAACAGACCTGGACCAATAAATGGTGCAAAAGATAACGCAGCCCTCATGTCTGGTCCTGGTTCTACTCAATCGAGAACCATTCTCCTATGCTCAGCCAATGTGCGAGTGATTAACCTGGCCAGGCAATCGTAGGACAAGCGCATAGCATCCCGGATAACTCTGGGAGCTGCTTCGGCTACCACCCTACCTACCGCCATGCAGGTCAGCATCCCCTGCAGGATGGTACAACCATGCGACAGGGCAGCCATGGCCGCCCGTGACACATATTCAATGAGTGAAGGCTGATTGAATGCATCCTTCTTGGCTGCAGGCACTAGCGGCCGAGAACAACCCTTCACCTTAAGCGCTTCACATTCCTTCATGGAAAGACGAGAAACTCGCATATACTGATGATAGGCCAGCTCTGGAATGAGGAACCCGCTTCTGATGCCCTTGGTGGGGCCTTAGGCAATAAAAACTCTAGCTGTACCAGTCTGTAAGACGTGACTTCAAGCATGTCTGAAAGACTGAGAATCCAAGGTAAACATTGGAATGGCCGAAGTGCCACTGGACAGAGCACTAGCCGCATGCTCTGACAACCGCTCCACAGCCGGATCACGTTGAGGTCCCTGTTCTGATGCCAATCCGAGACGGTCAGACATCCATGTCAGGACCTGCACCCACTCAGCTTCTGAGCAGAAGGAAATGGACATCAATGGACTACCATTTTCGCCCCCCTCACCCTTGGATGAGGAGGCTGACTCCAACGATCCCTACTGAGAACCCTGCAACCGGCTTCCAATTTGAAGCGGGTCCATGGTTTGGCTGCTGGCGACCGTCTCAATGTCTAGGGAATCCACCATCATTGATTCCTCATCGTGAAGAGGGCTCCCACCGGGAGCCAGCACAATGGTTGCTGGCCTGGCGAAATGAGTGGCTCCCATGGGAGCCGCCAATACCGCACTCTCCGGCCACCCAACGTGAGATGTACTAGATGGCCCCGCCGGCTGGATGGATCCCAAGAAGTCTGGATGAAAGATGCCTGATGGAACATCTATATCCCCCTCCAGCAGGGACACCCGAACAAATCCCGGAGGAGACCTGTGAGCAAGACTGCCATTGGAATATCATCCAACAGCAACAGTTCTTTTTCTCCCGCTGTAGGCTCGTAAGCCGTAGCGATCAGAGGGGCATGTGCCGTCTCCTCTGCAAGCTGGACCGGACCACCGATAGGTAGCCCAGCATCCTGCCGCATGAATGGAGATCCTGTGAACGACTCAAACATCGCCTTGAACTGGGATGCCCATACATCCGGTGCAGAATCCATGTACATGTTGAGTCTCACCTCCATGACCTGCAAGGCCACCACATCAGCTCAGGGCACACGATCCTTCGCAAGACATTCAAGCCGTGCACACCTATCACTGTCAAACTCTGCCACCAAATCCTAAGACCACCTAGCACAAACATCACAGGGAGCTCCTACTTTGCACATGGCACAGGCGACACAGTGATGGCCGGCGAATTTCCGCTTCATAAAGCGGCTACACTTACAGCTGAGGGTGTCAGGCGAGTATTTCACCTGCCACTTCGGCTTATGCGAACAGAAATTTAGAATTAAAACGCTGAACAGGATAATGATGATGAGCACACACCACAAAAGCTTGATTATAATCAACGGTTAATTTAAAAAACATTAACTTTCTCATGAATTAACATTAATTAAGCTGAGAGCAGGAATTACAAAATTTAGTATGTTTCTTTACTAAATAATCCACTTAGATATCAACAAATCTTGAACAATCTAAGAATAAACATAACCGCTGATAACAACAAACACCCTCGACAATCAAGCAAGTGCTAACAACGGCTAAGATTGAGAGTAGACAGAAATGCTAACCATAACAAACGCTACTATGGGCGCCGCCATCTTGGCTATGGGATCATCAGTCTTGGAAAGAACCGAATCAAGCAGAGAAATTAACCGAGTACCCGAAAGGCATTAACACGATAACGGGTAATGGGACGACTCCTATAATGGTGATTGAATTAAAACAATGTACCAATTTAAGGAAAATTCAAACAGTCATTACGGTATGAATGTATAAATTCTAGATAGATACAACCTGCGCCCGAGTCGAATTTCATCTTCCCTCCATGGACCCACAAATTTAATTAGCTAATAACGCGTAAAAACTTGAATTAAGCAGAGCAAATAACATAAGCATTTTGAATTCCGCAAAATAGACGAATCTGTCTGTACTCGGGAATTGACTCGGTACCTGGCGCTTATGGTAACTCCCGGAGATATTCTTTGTTAGTTATTTTGAGCTAGTCTTTCGCTAATAGACATTATCATAATAGTACATCTGGTATTATTCGAAGTAGAATGGGCATAACGTAACAAACACAAAGACATTTTTTAACCCTTAAATTTGTTAAACAAAATTTGGAGATCAAGATTATTTTTGAAGATTTACCATTGGAGTGACTGGCTCAGTTATCGAGCCAGTGGAGTGACTGGCTCAGTTATCGAGCCAGTCATTGCTGTTGTAAATTTTCAGTCTTCTCTTGGTATGTAAATGGACATTTCCCAAGACCACTGCAGTATTGATTTTAACCAGACAGGGTATATTATATAACAGTACCTACAAAGAGCAGCTGTTAATAAAGGCTAGTATAGTTAGGGGTAATACAGTTCTATACCTACTTTGGGTGCCCAAAATAGAGAAACGTTTGACATAAATGACTACTATTATGGAAACTGAGTAGATATAGCATGTTTATTATCAATTGTAGTTCTCTAGTACATTTTATCTCTCATTTATTCTACAATTATGTGAACCCGCTACTTTTGGAACTAGGTTATTTATGGTATAGCGCAAAAACAGGTGCCCAAAATAAATTCCTGTATTAACCCATGGGCTTTGTAAATTAGTTGCTCTACACACAAATATTATATACAATAAGCTAGTCAGGGACAGACTCTATACCAGAAATGTGTGCGACTGTCAAATGACACCCATGGTATCACATAAGCTCTTTTTACTTCATAATGGTGGTCTAATAACTGTGCCTAGTGCCTAAATAACGTTATTAAGAAAATAGATCAATTAACCTTTACTGGTCAAGCAGGCCATGACTCGCCTCTACTGGGGTTTTGAGGAATGTCCATTTACAGGTCAAGACTATTTTTGTTAATTTATCACCAGAGTGCCTAGCTCGATAAACAAGCCAATCACTCTAGTGCTCACATTACAAATAGTCGTCTCGTGGTCTGCAAATGGACATGAAAACGAGAAAATATTTAGATTTTCTTCATCAATTCTGAGCATTGATGAGTTAATGAGACACATTAAAGTAAACTGAAGTCAGATGGGTAGCACATTAACCCTTTAACTTGTTCCAAGAAAATTTAAATTTGCAGTCCAAGAGAAGAGTATTTTTTTTTGTTTACAGATTTCCCACTGTAATGACTGGCTCGGTTATCGAGCCAGTCATTTCAGTGGGAAATTGTTAAAAACACTCTTCTCTTGATCTACAAATAGACATTTCTTTAGACCATTGCAGAAGCCATTTTGAGTATTAACGGGTTAACCATTTAATGGTCAAGTCACATGCCTCTGCAATGTCAATTTGCAGGCTAAGAGAACATTTTAGAAATTAGAAAATTTATCACTGGAATAACTGGCTCGATAATCAGTGTTAACTCATCCAAAATAGCTATTAACAGTCTTGATTTTCTTGATCATTAAGCAAGGGTTAAGCAAATTACGAAACATATTAGGAGACCTCTTCCCATAACACTGCAGGAAAACTTATAACACATACATGAAAATATAAAATATACCTATAGTTTCGTAAATTGCGCTTTGTTGACGGTAATCTGGCAAGAGAGGCAAAAATGTCTTCTAAAATTAACTGCCTATGCTTCGCATATCGAGCAAATATCTGAAAGAGAAGTAATTATAATTATAATATAATGAAGGCTCTATGCTCATGTAATATCAAAAGTAGTATATGCTAATATAATATAACAAACAAAGCGTTTTCATTTATTGCTTCAATGAGATAAAGATAAAACTACCCCAATTGTTTTATTTACTCATTTATAATACACAATTTTCTATTAATAATTATATTACTAATGGCTGAATTCAATATGTCACCCAAGTAATATCAGTTCATAATGAATTACGTCACATGTAGGCTGATGCCACAATCAAAATGCTTAATGAATGACGTAGATAAGTCGGTCATGTACTTTTAAGTCTGTCATGTGTACGAATTCTGTCTTTACTACTGAATAAACATTCTGTTGAATATTCTGAAACTAATCTGACTGGCGGCTGTTGCTGCCTGCACCCAGGCAACTTAGTCTTAAAATGTTCAATAGCTTATATAAGTGTGAGCAGAGCTTCGCTAGAGATTGGCAGGGCATAGCTAACAGTGAATTCGTACATTACTTTGAGAAATACAGACTAAGTATTGAGCCTCTAATAAACTTTCTACTGGTTACATTTTGTAAAAAAAATGAAATTTCATTGAAATTTGAAATTTTAAGAGTATTTAAAAAAATTGTGCACTGAATCGACAGATTTGGTAATCGAACCAATCGTGGTAAATTTTCCAAAGTACGCTCTTGACCAACAAATGGACATTCTTCAAGAGCACTACAGAGGCCGGCTTTGGCTGTCTTGACCATTAACAGTTCACCTTATATTATACAGGCATGACATTAATGAGTGTGCATGTACATAAAAGCACATTATCAGGTAACTATTAACCCTTCAATAGTCAAGACAGCCAAAACCAGTTGTCTTTATCAACAAACATTTGCAGGAAATAGAAGTATTTTTTTTTTATGTACCACTGAAATGTACCACACATTCCAGTACCAACTTTTAAAAATACCCGTCTCTTGGTTGGACACGATTCATGAAGTGGTCTATTTTCAGCTATAGGGCATTTTTTTGACTGGATATGTTAGTTCTTAGGGTATATACCAACAATAGCAAGCATAATTTCATCAAAAATGTGATTATTAAACAAGCTACAAGCACAATACTAACAAAAATTACATTGAAATAAGTGGAAAGCAAGCTACTTTAATGCTCGATTTCTCTGTGTTCACATTTTTCACTTTAAATTTTACTTTCAAACTGATTATTTATAAAATACTTACAGGATTAACAGCCAATATATTGGGTAACAACATACTACAACTATAATGGCATATCACTTAAAGGTTTTGCGGTCGATAACGAGTTTCAATTAATTTTATGGTCTACTACACTATTTAAACACAATAGCGTCACTTTGGAGTGAGAAAAATGTTATATTTATATAAAATAACGAGATTAAATGACGCCTCAATCTGAATCACATCACCAGTCGCTGCGACGTCACACCGGGAACAGCGCTGTGAGCTGGGTCAATATTTAGTACAAAGGTAACATATTTTTAAATGTGCGTTTAACAGGATAGACTTCACCTACCATAACATAAATTATGTCAGGTTGAAGCTACGTCTTAAAGAAATAAAAAATCATGATTTTTTTAAATCTATTATGATATTTACTCATTTTTAATGGTTTCATGGATAGCTATATTCGCATACTAATATGCCTATAACTACGGTAAACCATGGGCAATGTTGAAAAGCGGCAATATTTCAATGCATGTGACAAATACTCTGTAGTCTAGTAGGCCTAATTGCGGATCCATTACCATTCCTGAAAGGACTGAGTGGACTATGTAATATCTGGGATGGATGGATGAGTGTGATGATCGAGGTGGGTGGGAGAGTTTGATGATGGCTATAATTGTACTATTATTTATATCTAAATGTATAGGCTACAGAGTGCAGTTACAGCTTTTTCTGAAGATTACGAATGTACAATAAGTGTGTCAGTGTGTCCTATGTGAAATTTCCCGTGATTACTGATTAGAATGTAATTGTTTACCTATAAGCTTTTAGCAATGTGTTTGTATAATAATAATAATGTAGAAGCATGTACGGGTCAACACATACGTTGGTGTGTGTGTGTGGGGTGGGTGGGTGGGGGGGGGGCATTACACCTGTGACAACCATTTGAACTATATTGTTTTCAAACCAACTTCTTCCATATATGGAAGTAGCATACACTCATATTTCAATGCTATGAAAAAGCAAAACTGTAGCGGATGAACAAATTTTAAATAGGTAGGTGAACTGACAGATGTTCAGAGGTCGCTAGCGTATCATCTTTACTTACAGTGCAGCTCATAAATAAGTTTAAATGCTTCCAAAGCAAAAACACAAATATGTTAGTTAAAACCATATCAACACGATACAAGAACCGTTATGTTGAAAATTCTGAACACAATTTGGGTTGAAATCCAACCCAATTATGTTCAAAATATTCAACAGTATATGTTATTTAAGTTGTACTATAAGCGTGCGGACGGCAGTGAAAGCCTCGCTACGCACCTGGACCGCTGCCTAAATTGTAAACAAACCGTGTACTGTCAATAATATATCAAGTATCCATCTTGGGGCTAAGCTGCATCCACGCTTAATTTGCACATGTTGGGATCGACTCCTGACATATACTTTGAACCCGAAATTAGTAAAATCCCGATTTTAGGGCAACTATACAGCTGAGCTGTTGAATACTTCAAGACTGGTATGAGTGGGTGCTGACGCTGCCATATGGCAGCACTGGCGCCCAGTCGAAATGATTAGTTTCGAAATTTTCAACAGAACATTCATTAAGTAGTGAATCCATCTCAGACATGCAATTCATCCCTGGACGAAGTACTTCATCTTTATGACAGAGTATTTATTTTTTATATGCTTGATCAACAGTTTGAATTCGTCAATTGCACTATCAAATGTTTATCTCATCCTTACGGGTTTCATTCAAACTAGTCATCAGCATCATCATCATCATCATGTCCACAGAACATAAGCATATGGCGTGTTATTGTTCTGAATTTATGTAGATTCTAGTCAGTCATGGATTATTTCCCTAGTGATTGTCTACTTTTATTTTAAATACTTCAAGAGTAGATGCCCCTACAGCCTCAACTGTTAGTGAGTTCCAGTATGGTACTACTAGTTCGAAAAGAAAAATTTACGAATATCCTTATTTCTGGATAGCTGTAATTTCTCATTTATGGTATAATTTTTGTAACTCTACGCTGGACCCGTTCTATTAGTTGGGATTGTGGTTCAAACCTGGGCGACCATATGCAATTACAATATTCTTGTATTGGTCGCACCAAGGATTTATAAAGCAAAATGAAGATGCTAGGATTTATGAGGCAAAATGTTCGCTTTATGATTCCTAGTATTTGGCTGACCTTGGACACCATAGTATTGATGTGCGTGTGTCAAATGTTAAACTTTCATCGCTATAGTCATATCACTATAACACACAGTGGCGGGTGCCATGTATATATATAGTAATATATACTTTTTGTCATGTACATATTTTCTGTCATTTCATGTTTGGCCATGTCTATATGTTCATAGATTTCATGCCAATAAAATATTCTATTCCATTCTATTCTGTCAATGTAGACTATACGCAAATAGATTAGTTTAGATTAAATTTACATTTACCTGACATTTTAGTTCATTTTAAACACATAACTGGAGTAACTGCTATATTGCAATCATAAATTTATTCATAAGCCTACACAATGGTAAATTGCGATCGTACATGCACTGAGCGGTGTAGGCCTACTTAACTATCATTTAAAAAGTTATACATTTGTGTACAATGCATGCCTATCATCTATGCAAAATCTTTGCAGTCAATCCAGAAAGATAAGATATATATGCATTTGTAGAATTGTATTACAAGAAGTGTGTGGGTGGGTTTGATTAAATATAGCCTAATTCACGTACACGAAATCCGATGTTACTGTCACCTCAAACAGGCCTATATGTTAGAATTGTGATGTCAGGCACCGTGACCATGAGGTCTGTCCTTTAAGTTTAATCAACAAAAATATCATCAACTTCGATATTATTGAACCTTTGTGCATCTCAAACAATGTAGTGTCCCTGTGTGAACAATGAATTGTCAAAGAATAGGTGCATAGGTGCATAGGTGCCTAATACGCGCAGCAGTAGAGAGCCTAGCTATGCTCCCGGAGATAATAATCTAAACTAATAGGAATTGGTGTCATCCCGGTGTGACATCACAACTCTAGTACGATGGTTAAAAACATTTTGGTTGTCACGGTGGTTGCTATATGCTTATCTCAGCTTTGGCTGGGCCGATTACAAAAATTTAAAAAGCATTTTGTTCTTCTAGTAAAGGAGAATCTGTATTATGATTGTCAAGTCAACCAGAGCGATCGGATATCTAGTCTTCACAACATCTTTAAGCATCTATCAGTAGTAGAAATTTAAAAGCAGAAATATAAAATGCTGTAGGCGGAAATTTAGATTACAACAACACTAATTCTACATTCTACATAAGCCTCCACTGTGTACTCATTTTAAAGAGTAAAAGGTGTGTTGTGGCTATTTACATTTAATTGATCAAAATTTGAGAAGAGAATTTAAATTTACTCTCAAAAAGCATCTTTTCAATAATTTGGTGGACTATTAAACAGGTCTACAGGTCACGTTTCACAGTGGTCTATTTTCGAAAATGTATATGGGTGGTCATCTTCTAATTGCTATAACTACATCAGTTTAAGAGGCATTATGACATGTGATGTGTCAAATGAAAGAATGATTGATGCTGAATATAACTATGTAAGAATATTTGTTATATGTGGAGGCAAACTTGTCTAATCCTTCTGAGTGTTACAGATAACAGGGTGAAATATCACTGAAAAGCGTGTGTTACATTTTGTTCTCACTAAAGTGCAGCATGCATGAACCTATTTCTTGAAGACTTAGATATAACATATGCATATAATCCTAAAGCTTAACTCATGAGCATTTCAAGAAGTACCTTTTCAAAACTAAAATTATATTGTATTTAGGTGCTATAATAATTTGAAAAGGTGGTGCATGATTTTTGAAGATAAATTTTGTTCTCATCTGGTTAATGACGTGAGTCTCCAGATACAAACAGTGCAACATACCTCTTCATATTTTCTTAAACTACTGTTTATGAGCATTCTAAAAATGTATAGTTTTTATATACTTTCCCAACTTGGTGTGAAATTTTATCACATTTATGAAACTACTCCCTTAACTGGAAGCCAAGGTTACAGTACCACCCGCTCTTGTTTAAATGATTACGAGGAACAGTTAAACATATGGTTTATCTAATGGAATTTTGTGCTGTTATTACATCTCAGATAATGTATTATCAAATGCATATATCATATCCTGAATATATGACACCAGTGAGCAACATGCTAAAAGATTCGTAAAACCACTTTGAAGCGGAACAGTTATATCTATATTTCACCCTGTTATCTATAACACTCAGAAGAATTAGACAGGTTTACCTCCACATATACTAAATATTCTTACAGTTTTAATCACCATCATTTCTTCTTCATTTGACATCTCACATGTCATGATACCTCTTCAACAGATGTAGTTATAGCAAAATAGATGATGACCACCCATGTAAAGGCTTATCGTAAGGGTAATGAGAGTTCAATCAATTATGCAGAATTGCCATTCTGCTCACACAAAATGGCAACAATACCCGGTACTATCTATTTACAGTAAATAGGATGAATCCCAACATCACCAGTTAATATCAGAATTATCAACAATGTTTAGAAAATATTATTTTGAATGTGTTAAAGCTCGATAAAAATAAAACTTAATACATGATTACTCAGTTAAACATGTTGCTAGTAAATGAGAATTCATTTGATGTAGCGGAGTTATATCTAGAGAAATAATGTTCATGAGGATTACATGCATGCATGAGCTGCTACACTAGTTGACAACTAAGAGATCTACTGATCTAGTGCATACTTACACATGTAACAAGCTTCATAGCGTTAAGCTGAAGTTCACTGATATTCTCCACAAAGAATGTTGACACGCCCAATGACGACATCTGCAATAAAATGTAGTCTGCTACAGAACACCGCATAAATTAGTTAACATATTTCCATAACAACAAGCATTCTGTAAGTATTACTTTGTAATACATGTCCCCTACCTGGTGATATAAGGCTTTAGAGAAGTTTCAGTTATATATGCCGAAGGAGAACAAAAAAGTCTTGAAAGCTGATATGTTTGTATTTAATAAGTCGAAAGGGTACATAGCTCCATAAAAATTTTATGCATACGCATGAAAGTCCAACTTACTCTGTAATTTCACATAACAAAGCAATGTACCAATTCTCAGTTGAATATCTTGAAGGGCTGCGCCAAAAAAAATTGTGGAAAACTAATATTTTTGGTGCTTCATAAGTCAAAAGGAGGCATAACTCCACGGACAATTTACGAAAATTTCTGAAACTCGAACTTGCTCTGTAACTCCTTATATTAAAGGGATGTACAGATTTTCCTTTAAATATCTTGAGTGCGAAAAAAAGTGCGGAAAACCAACTGCGACAGACGGACAGACAGATGGACACCCAGAGCGCAAGCCTATAGTCCACCTGGTTTTACTGGTAGGGGACTAATAAACAAAAACATGTTAGTACAATTTTGAACACGATTTATGAAATATTCTGTTGAATATTTTGGACTTAATTTAAATTGTATTGCTTCTTTAGGCAGCAATGTAATTTTAATCCCATTTCATTCAAAATATTCAAAAGTATGTTTTTATTTTGTTTTGGAAACATTATCTTATTTCGGATCTGTACAGTCAGTTATCCTCGACATAAATTTTCAAAAAGAAAAAATCTCTTGGTCTGCACATGGACATTCACTGAGAAAATTAAAATTTTCCTGAGCAAATTTGAAGATTAAATGTTACAAGCTGTTTTATCCTGCAAGATGTAGCTAAAGTCTTTGAAAACAATTCATGGATGCACTTCACTGATCATCTAAGTACCGCTCCCATAGTCATTATTACAAGTTTGAATTAATCGCATGCAGTGATTGCTGCCTTCATTCTCTATCAGAGTATTTTTCAACAATATATAACAGTACACTGAAACAAGAGGCACAAAGGGCCTGTGTCACTCACCTGGAGCACTACGCATTTTTGTCAAAATTGTTGGTGGGTGGCCTAGGAGTAGTCTTTTAAATGAGTTTGTGGACATTTTTGAAAGTCCAATATGGCCGCCAAACACGCTACATTTTGATTGGTCCACTGTGGCCATGTTTCTGACATAGCTCCTTCCCTTGAACAAACTTTAATTGCGCTCAGTGCCTAATCATATCTCCCAAATTTCGACCCAATCCGCTCAGTGATGTTGGAGTTGTTTTGGCAAAAAATAGGTTATCCAAGATGGCCGCCAAACCATTTGGGCAATCAAGTTCCCTTGAACATACTTAGTGCAGCTCTTGCCCTAGATGATATTTCATGCGTTTTGAATTGATCCCCCAAGCGGTTTCGGAGATTTTTAGACATTTCTAAAAATCGACCAAAATCCAAGATGGCCGCCAAACAAATTGGCCGATCAGCTTTGTTTGAACAAACATGGACCTCTATGCCCTAAGAATGCTTCCTGCCAAATATACTTGAAATCGCTCGTGCTTCTCGAGAAGACATTTTAAATCTCCCATTGCTTTAGTATTGGAGTTTTTAAAAGATCCAAGATGGCTGCCAACCGTTTATCTGAGTTTCAAAAATGGCAAATATGAAATCAGAATACCCACAAATATATATAACACCAATTTCGGCTACAAAATCCATCAAATAAAAAAATCTAATATGGCCACCAAACACGCTACATTTTGATTGGCCCACCACGGCCATGGTTTTTTTTACGGATTACCTTCCCTTGAACAAACTTTAATGGTCCTTAGTCTCTAATCATAATTCCCCAATTTCGGCCTGATCACTTCATTGTTTCTAGAGGGCGTTTTCCGGAAAACTAGGTCATCCAAGATGGCCGTTGAACCATTTGGTCAATCAAGTCCTCTTGAGCAAACTTGGCTTACCTCTTGCCCTAGATGATGTTTCATGAGTTTTGAATCGATTCCCCCAGTGGTTTCGGAAAAGAAGATTTTTAAAGACGTTTCCTAAAATCGGCCGAAATCCAAGATGGCCCCCGGCCGATCGGGTTCATTTGAACAAACTTTAATCTCTATCCCCTAAGGATGCTTCCTGCCAAATATAATTGAAAGCGACCTAGCAGTTCTCGATTAGACCTTTTAAATTTCCCCATTGCTTTAGTATGGGAGCCTTTGGCAGGAAAATAATTCAAGATAGCCGTCAAATCATTTATTCGACAGTTTCGAAAATTGCAAATTTGAGCCCGGAATAGCCCAAAATCTATATAAAACAATTTCGGCCTCAAAATCCATCAAATAAAAAAAAATCCAATATAGCCGCCAAACACGCTATATTTTGATTGGCAAAAGGGCAGCCATGTTTTTTTACGGTTCAACTTCCCTTGAACAAACTTTAATGGCTCTTAGTCCCTAATATCTCCCAAATTTGGGCCTGATCCCTCTTGCTTCTCGAGAATTTCTTTTCGGGAAAACTAGGCCATCCAAGATGGCCACCGAACCATTTGGTCAATCAAGTCCTCTTGAACAAACTTGGCTTACCTCTTTCCTTAGATGATGTTATATGAGTTTTGAATCGATTTCCCAAGCGCTTTTGGAGATTTTTAAAGACGTTTCCTAAAATCGGCCGAAATTCAAGCGGCAAATTGGCCGATCGGCTTCATTTGAACAAACTTGGATCCCTAGGCCCTAAGGATGCTTCCTTCTAAATATAATTGAAATCGGCCTAGTAGTTCTCTAGAAGACATTAAAAAATTTCCCATTGCTTTAGTATGCAAGTCTTTGGCGAGAAAATAATCCAAGCTGGCCACCAAACCGTTTATCTTAAACAGAGTCGTGGATGTCACTACGGCACGGACACTGTGAGCCTTGGCCATGTCAACTTGTTTACCCGTGGCGGCTTTGTGGCAATGGTGGATGCATTCCACAATCCACCTAGAAATAGTATCTTTAGAAGCTCTCCCATGGGGTTCAATGTAAGATAGCCATAAAGCACTAGGGTCCGTCCGCCATTCCTGTGCACGTTGTTTATAACACATTAATGCACGGACTGGACACCAAGCCTTTGAATTAGGATCAAACCAAGACAAAGCGGGTAAAACTATAGGCGGACCAGGATATTTTAAAGACTGGTTCTTCGCCATAAAGTTAACTCTAGGTAGAAGCCTGAGGCCTTCCCCTGTCACCACAAAACGGTCTGGCTCTGCTGACAAAGCATGTATTTCACTTCTTCGTCTGGCTGAAGCTGCAGCAATCAGAAAAACTGTTTTAAGCGTCAACTTTTCATGGAAATGGAGCTTAGTGGTTCAAAGGGTTTATCTGCTAATACTTGAAGTACTAACGATAAACTCAAAGACGGAATCACTGGAGGATTCCTTGGTCTTAGATTACCAATGACTTTGATTAAAGTATTTAGATTACATACTTCATCACTTCCCCTAATAGCCAAGCAAGGGATAACTGACATTAAAGCTGACTTGTAGCCAGCAATAGAGTTAGGCTTGAGGCTATAGGCATCAAAAAGGTGCCAGAGAAAATCGGCTACTACCTGAATAGATGCTTCCAGTGGATTAATACATCTTTTTGAGCACCATTCAGCAAATCTGTTGATTTTATAATTATATGCTCTGGAGGTTGACCCCCCCTCCCCCCCACCTCCTGGCTTTTGCCATAAACATGGCTGCTTGCTCAGAAAAACCCTCCTTAACTGCTGATTCCTTGACAACATCCACGCAGTCAATTGGAACATTGACGGGTTGTTGTGCAAGGCCTTGCCCTGGAAGATCATGTTGTCCATCAGAGGCAGAGGAACTGGATTGCAGACCAGAAGGTCCAGCAGATCCGTATACCATGATCGGCTTGGCCAATTTGGGGCGATCAGAAGCACTTGGCATTCCCGCTGCCTGATTTTCTGGAGAGCTTTTGGGATCAGGATTGCTGGCGGGAATGCATATGCATACATTCCCTCCCAACTGATAGCTAACGCATCTATTGCCATAGCGCTCGGATCTGGAATCGGAGAGACGTACGTTGTCATCTTCGCATTCTTGTTCGTTGAGAATAAATCTATGTTGGGCTTGCCCCAGTGGTTGAACAGGCGATCCGGCACACATTGATTTAGTTGCCATTCCGTGGGAAGATTGCTCATTCTTCGGCTCAATGAGTCTGCTAATAGATTTAGCCTTCCCGGAATACGAACTGCTTTCAGGGAAATCCCATGATCTAGGCACCAGCAAAGCAGTTTCCACGTCATCATACAGAGACTGGGCGACTTCGTTCCGCCCTGGCGGTTTATGTAAGTCACTACTGTTGTATTGTCTGATCGAACCAGAACACTCTTGCCCTTGACCTTCTCTAGGAAGTGTTCCAAGGCTAAGACTACTGCTCGCATTTCCAGCAGATTGATATGTTCTCTTGACTGATCCAGATTCCAAAGCCCTGATACTTTGTTTTCTTCCAGGCAAGCTCCCCATCCCTCCATTGATGCATCTGTGTACATTGTTAACTGAGGGTAGGGAGGTGACAACGTCACCCCCGCCAGATTTTCTCTCTTCATCCACCATTGAAGGTGGTGAATAAGAGGTTCCAACACTGACACTTTTGAGTCCAGGAAACCCGTACTCTGGGTCCACTGTGTCATGAGAAATAATTGGATCGGCCGCCGGCGTACGGCTGCCTGAGGAATGACTAGTTCCAAAGAAACTATCAACCCCAACATTCTCAAGTACACCCGTGCCAGGACATAACGACTGTTGCACACTGACTGTATGACTGAGATGAGTGTTTCTACTCTCTCTTGAGATGGATAAACATATCCCATCTCTAGATCGATGAACATGCCCAGGTAAACAAACTTCTGGGATGGAGTCAGCTCTGACTTTTGAAAATTGATTATCCAGCCTAGATCTGTAAGAGTTTTCAAAACTATCTCCAGATTTGCCGATAGACTTTCGATTTGCTGATAGACTTTCTTGAGTGTGTGCCTTTAACAGCCAGTCATCTATGTACGTGTGGATTGCTATGTGTCTCCTGCGGAGGTATGACGTCATAGCTTGGACCACTCGAGTGAAGACCCAAGGAGCCATCGATATACCAAATGGGAGAACCCTGAATTCCCATTGGCGGCCCTGAAATGCAAATCCCAGGAACCAACGAAAGCTCTTCGCAATGGCAATGTGAAAATAGGCATCTTTTAGATCTATCGATGCTGTCCACATTCACTTCCTCAATCCTGCTAACACGTTTCTCACAGTTTCCATTTTGAGACTTGGTGTGAGGATAAACCTGTTGAGAGGTTTGAGGTTGAGAATTGGTCTCCACCCTCCAGTGCTTTTTGTCACTAGGAACACGGTTGAATAATAACCTGGACATTTTTGTGCCGGTTGAATAGCGTGTTTTAGTATGAGGGATTGAATTTCTTCCTCTATACACAACCATTTATCTGGATCTCTTGGATTTTGAGTCCAGATCGGAACCAGACAGGCGCGATGGCTGATTTGAAATCCAGTCGGGATGGTAACCGACTGAAAGCCATCGCAAGACTGAGCGGTCCTGAGTAACCCGCTCCCACTCTTGCATGTGGAAGGCCAAACAGCCTCCCACGGGTGCACCTAAGGACTGATGTGGTCTTCTTGAGAGGCGACCCATCAGGTTCGGCTCCCACGGGCCACGACCAGAACCCCGCGCTTCTCTACCAGCGCCACATGCACCTCAGTATGCAGGCTGTCTGGTGGGTTGCGCTGGAGGAGCCTGCGCTCCCACCCTCCCCCTAGCTGGCTTACGCTGTCGTTGCCGTGGCCGACACTGCTTAGGTGGTTGGCCTCTGACAAGGCCACCACCACCTCTAGCCTGCTGAGGGTGGAAGGCACGGGGCGCTGCTGGAACACGCTCCCTGCGGAGCACTTCAAACTGCTCTCGCAGCACCCTCTGGTTGTTCACCAGGTTTACGGTTTGTTGGAGGTGCAGACATCCTTCACCTCCAAACAACCCTGGACCTGCCATCGGCGTCCGAAGAAGCCGATTGTACAGGTCCTGCAAGGGGCACAAATTGTCAAGGGCAAATGTGTGCCTCGCCCGTAAACTCCTGGTTACGTATCTCGTCATGCAGTCCAGAGCCAGGTTAATGCCGTCCTGGATGGCTCTCTGGACTGCAAGAGGAGAAGTTTGGCGGGCCACGGATGATGCTACTAACCCCTGTAGCAGCTGGGAAACGTGCTCCTCTCGTACTTTCCTCCGTGTCGCGCAGCGCGGAATTAGCATTGCGCAGAGTGCTAGCGCACAAGGGTCCCGTGTCAGACTGGGACCCAGGCCGTGTGTCTTCGCCCAAAGCCACACAGTCATCCGTGCCAAGCTTTGGAACGATGCCATACCTCTGATATAGATCAGAACTTATACGACAGCGCCGTGCCACCTCGCGAGGGCCCTTCGCAAGGCGTCCTTGCAACAGAATGGACGTCTCTGCCGCAGCGAACATATCAACGATATGCTCCGCATACGGCAGAGATGGCATGGTGCTCGTCACCGGTTTCCCTCCCAACCACGGGCGCTGGTCCCGCTGGGAAGCTGGTGGATCCACCTGGAGTTCTGGCTTGATGTTCACCAGCCATTGGCAAGCATCCAGCCAGTCTTCCTTGGTGGCCACCTGTGAATGTTCGACGAGCCTAGGGCCTTCGTCGTCCTCAACCACATTCACTGGTGGAGTAATGGCCAGAGCTGAAGATACTCCTGGAAAACCATGGAAGCCATACAGACCCGCAAGAGAGGGCATGGCTTGCGCCGTGGCTATTCCAGGAGCCGGATCTACGGCGTCATGGGAGACTAAAAACATGACGTCACAGTCCGGGCCTTCTTCACGGTAACTCTCGGTAAGCCGAGGGATACGGTATGGACGGCCATCGGCTCCTAGCTGGCCTAGCCGTTGAGCCGTGAAACCCACTCCCGAAGAAGTAGTTCCATGGAAAAGGTCATCCATGGGGGCCCATGGGAATCCATTTCCATAACCATCGACTCATCGGTAGGCCATAACAGTGCCCAGAAAGATTAGACGCCACGCTTGAAAAGGGATCAAACTCGGCCCGGGCAGGAGGGATATCGTGTGAGGCGCTGATACCCTTAGCCTTAGGCTGCTCTAAAGCACTCGATAAGCGAGTGCCCGAGGCCATGGCTTTCGCTCCCGGGTCCACAGGCGAGGCAAGCCTCAGCGCCGGACCAACGGGAGCCGTCTCTGGGTCTATAACAAAAACTGGTTTGCTAAGAGAACCAGACCCAGAGACGGGAACACTCTGTCCCGGAGCAAATGAAGAAGACAATGACGAACTTGACCCCCGGGAAGCAAGCTGCGAAGCAACTCCGGGACAAGATCCATGATCGTCTTCTTCATTTCTCCCATCATCTCAAGACGGAAGGCCTCCATGTCTGGCATGGACGCCTCCCTCTTCTTACCACACTCCTTTTCCAGACACCTCTTCTCGTCTGCCGCCCGGTCCTTTACCTGCTGATTTAAAAAATCAGATAAAACCTCCACCAGCCATGACTCACACACATGGCAATTTAGAAGAGGCCCGCACGTGCTGCACCTAGTGCAGTCATGAGGGAAAAAGCGGGCCTTCACAAAACGGTGGCAGGAAGGGCATTTGTTCTCAATAACCCTCTGAAAAGACACAAACGGAAACAATTAGTTTTTAGTTATGACGAACCAGAAAACCCATTGCAGAAGGCTAATAAGTAAGGTCAAAAAACTTTTTAAAATACTTAGAAAATAAAATGACTGAAATTTTTCTCTCCTAAATAACCTCATAAGATGACTTCTGAGGATGAGTGACGTCTGATAAACAACACAGGAATACCTGATACTGAGTCCAAAACCCCTATGGTGGGGGGAGAATGCGGAGAAATTACTTCTTATGGTAATATCTCCCTCAGCAAACTCATAATAAAATAGGACGACCCAGAAACCAAGTATAAATAGTTTAAATAAAAGGATACCCTTCAAATATCAGCTGTGTCTGAAACATAAAGCACAACATGCATTAGCTAATATATAGGCCTCCCCCATAAAAGAGCTAGCCTAATAAAGACGTATCCACGAGTTAGCGCGAATCCCGGAAATACCATCCGAGTCAACACGCACATTTTTTATCAATAAATTTACTAAAGTACACCTGATGGCTAGGACCGGGAGCATCCTCCGGCGACTTGGCAGCGTCAGACACACTAATATAACAGTCAAACAAGTTGCAAAACAACTCAAAGCTTCAAAAAGACAGAAAGCAAAAGCAAGGCTAGAAAGCGTGTTGCAATGGCAGGTCAATATTTTAAGAAGAGAATGAGTCACCCCCGCGCATGTGCGAGTTTGGGCTGCACATCCGCTAGACTATCAGTTGTGTAACCTGCCCAGTGGGGGCGGTTTCTTTTTAATTCTGAGTATTATTGAAGCTAGGTCGATATTTAGGAAACATCATGAAGTATCAGGGTGGTAAGTATACTCTTGATGTGAAATCGAAAATGGCAAATTTGAGCTCAGAATACCCAAAAATATATATATAAAATTTCGACTTCAAAATCAATCAAATAAAAAATCCAATATGGCCGCCACACTACATTTTGATTTGCACACGGCGGCCATGCTTTTTAAAGGATCAACTTCCCTTGAATAAACTTTAATGGCTCTTAGCCCTAACCATAGCTCTCAAATTTCGGCCTGATCCCTTCAGTGGTTCTGGAGAAGTCGTTTTCGACAAAACTAGGTGATCCAAGATGGCCGCCGAACCATTTGGTCAATCAAGTCCTCTTGAACAAACTTGGCGTACCTCTTTCCGCAGATCATGTTTCATGAGTTTTGAATCGATTCCCCAAGTGGCTTCGGAGATTTTAAGACGTTTCCTAAAATCGGCCAAAATCCAAGATGGCCGCCAGTTAAATTGGCCGATCGCCTTGGTTTGAACAAACTTGGATCCCTATGCCCTAAGGATGCTTCCTGTCAGATATAATTGAAATCGGCCTAGTGGTTCTTGAGAAGTCGTTTAAAAGAAAAGTTGACGGACGATGGACAAGACGGTCGCCATGGCATAAGCTCACTTGGCCTTTCCGGCCAGGTGAACTAATAATTATTATTTATCAAAATAACATTAATTTTCCACAGCATAAACATGAGTTATTTCAGTAGCCGAAACTGTATGGTTCTGACAACAAAAGTTTGTTTCAAACATTTAGAACAATCAGAGAATGGTTTTGTGTCTAACTTTCATATTTTGTACCTCGCCATACCAAGGTAATGGGGATGGATGAATCTACTTTTAGCTATGCCTTACCCATCTCTACCTAAGCTCCGACCATGCTTTGCCCATGTTGTGATCGATCAAACCCTGAACTCATTCAATCTCAATTTCCAGAAAAGTATACAGGCAACCTGCCATAGGCAACACCACCACCCAGTAAAATCAGCTTCAAAATATTTAACAGAATGTTTATTAAATAATAGACATACAATTCGTATAACTGACTTTGAAGTTTCTGACCGACTTAGCTACGTCATTCATTACGTAGTTGATTATGACGTCAGCCAACATGTGATGTAATTGATTATCACGCCATATCCAGGATCGACAGATTCGATTCATCAAATGAAGAGCAGCAATGTATAAAACTGCGAACATGAAAGTAAGCTTTATAGCAAGACTTGCAATAAAGGGATTTGATCTGTTACTCAAGTATCTGATATCATAATCAACCACATAACGTTAGCTGATGTCACAGCCAAAATGACGTAACTCCATCACGAAAATACAAGTTTATCACTATGTCACTAAAGTGTAAGAATTGTATATCTTTGGTGATTTTACAATTTAATAAAAATTCTGAATATTTTGAAACTAAATTGACTGGGATATGTTGCTGCCATATGGGTTTCAAGTTTTAAATTGATTCCAACACGCGTAAAGTGGGTGAAGCTTAGTTAGAAATGGATCCCTCTATTGTAATATAATCTATGTTCCTGTGAAAACAGATTTCTCACTTACCTGAAGAATTGTAATATCTGTAAGTTCCTGAATTTCGACAAGTGCTGCTAGTGAGCCACCAAGTTCTGTGAGTTTGTTATAAAGCAGGATTGTCAGTTTATCTTTCACCTGCCCTGCACGAGCTCGCTTCATTTTGTAGCTACTGTGATAACCATCTAGGCAATAAATTAACAAGAAAAAATAACATCTAAAGTTACTCAACCACCACGAAGACCAACTCAAAATGGACTGACGACCACAACTCGTTAGCAGCGCATGCTCACATTATCTGCACCAGCATGATCCAGTGTTTCTCATGACATTTAGATTTTGGTGGTCCCCCGGACACCACGCCAGGAAATGTGGGTGTCCCCAGCTGAAATCTGAGGGTCCCCCCCACCCTGAAATTTGAGGGTTTGAAACTGAAATATGGTGTTCCAAAACAGTATTTCTCATTACTACTAAGATTAGAGAGTACCAAGGACTCACAACTATGAATTATGAAATCCATAAAACTACTTAACATAACAAAATCATACATGCTTTTCAGGTGACTCTGCCACTACATTTGGGGGTTCAAAGCTGGATTTTTGGGATATATACCCTCAAAAGGACCCTTCTTAGAAGCCAGCATCTAAATCTATACTAATTTTCTAGATATGGTAATGTAAACTATAACCATTAGCCTCTGGGTTGATTCAATAAACTATTTAAATCACTCCTACCTTTGGCTTTCGGGTCTATTCGATATACTGGATCAAATGCTGGGTAAACTGTATTGTGCAACTGAAACTTTGTGAAGAACATGATCTTTTCTATAACATCTTCCAGGAACACCTGTTTCGGCATATCTGGTGCTGTCATGATGTTTATAGCAACCAGAGCAGCATCCATACTGCGAATCACACGCTCCATCATCAAGTCACGCCACAAATGTCCCTCATCTTCGTCTTCATCCTGCCAATAATGAGTATTATAACATCTGAATAACCAAATGAAAATAGAATTGATAAGTTCATGAATAATTTCACATTTAATAACTACATAGTTTTGCTACCATACACAACATGCTTATCCCTTTAACCCTTAAATTTGCTCAAGAAAATTTCAATTTTTTCATAGATACTGTCCATTTGCAGTTATTGAGCCAGTCGTTCCAGTGGTCAATTTTCAAAAATAGTTTTCTATGGGTCTGCAAATGGACATTTCTCAAGACCACTACAGAAGCTGTTTTTGGCCGACTTGAGGGTTAAAGGGTCCATGGTTAAGTCGGTCATAACCAGTCTCTGCACTGGTCTTTGGGAAAGACCATAAGCAAGCCAAGACTATAGTTGAAATTAACCACTAAAATGAAGCGCTCAATAATGGAGCAAGCCATTTCAGAGATAAATTTTCAAAACAGTTTCTTGGCCTGCAAATGGACATTCAATATGTAAACAGTTTTCTTGACCAATTTTGACCTGTAAAGGATGTTTAATATGTAAGTAGTCATGCATCAGGCCTCATCTGGATGATTTTTTACAATTTCATACCAGTGGATTTCAAAATAGATGACAAACACACAACACACCAATTACAGTAAATATTACAAAAACACTAGCCAGTGAGCGGCGGTGACTATGACACACACACGCACACGTGCGCGCGAGAAACACACCCACTCACACAGCCAAAGCCAGGTGTCAAAAATTATTTGGCATAACTTGAATTACCATGTGAAAATTGAAATTCTATTATAACAGTGACCTTACACATTAACCTGCTGGCACTAGAATAAGACTTCCTTGGGGTTGTGGGAAGCAATAAAGCAGAGATTATCAATACCAGTTTGCTAGAATATTAGTAATTGTTCTGCAATGATCAGCGATCTTAACCTTTGAGCAGTCAAAACAATACAATTCATCCTCTAACTGAAGGGAAGAGAGAAACTGATTCTTAGAAAAATCTGCTTTGTAAAACTTATCATTTACATAACAAGAGGCCCAAGGGGCCTGTATCGCTCACCTGGACTTATTGGGCACTGGACCTACCGAACAAAATGAGATAACCATTGGAACAAAATGGCCACCAGCCACAATGGATGATCAGCATCATCTGAACAAACTTGAATCAATTATGCCCTAAGGATTGTTCCTGCCAAATATAACTGAAATCGGCCCACTGGGTTTCGAGAAGACATTTTAAATTTCCCATTGCTTTAGTATGGGAGCTTTTGGCGGGAAAATGATCCAAGATGGTCACCAAACCATTTATCCGACAGTTTCGAAAATGGCAAATTTGAGATCAGAATATCAAAAATTTTATACAAAACCAATTTCGGCCTCAAAATCTATCAAATAAAAAAGTCCCAATATGGCCGTCAAACATGCTACATTTTGATTGGCCCACAGCGGCCATGTTTTTTTTACGGATCAGTTCCAATAAGAAGCGAAGACAAGGTAATCCAAGATGGCTGCCGCACTATTTGACCAATCAAGTTCCCTTGAACAAACTTGGTTCAGCTCTTGCCCTAGATGATATTTCATGAGTTTTTTAAATGATGCCCTAAGCAGTTTCAGAGATTTAACAAGAGGCCCAATGGGCCTGTATCGCTCACCTGGAACATTGGCATTTCAACTAATCTTACTTAAGTTTTACATCCATCGGTGTCACTTCCAATGACTTTCAGTCAAATGGTTTAATTTTCGAGATAGTGACACCAATCTCTGGACTGTTTTTTTGCATTAGTGATTTTGAACAATGTTTAAGTGAAAATAGATGATATCAGTGCTAACAACAGCTGGTTTCTTAACTGTCTCACTGCTGCAAGCCAGTGCAGCCAATAATTTCAATTTTCAAAAGCTCTTGACTTGTTGAGTATTTTGAAAACAATTCGACTGAAAGTTGTTGGTGGCTTAGGCCACCAACAACTTTCAGTCCAATTGTTTTCAAAATATTTATCACGTTCAGAGATATAACCTTTGGAATATGTGGTCTGCAAAAACTCAGTCAGACGGTTACTAGAGGTTTAAATACAATTTGAAGAAAATAGTCTCTAAAGGCAGGTAGGTGGTCTTTATAGCAGGTTATTCCACACCACCACACAATCCATTTAACACATGCACATCTGGCTGAATCACCGAGTTAGCAGCAGGGGTAGGGTGAGCTGGAGTTGATTTAGAAAATAATTTGACTGAGTCATTGCTGCCTTAGGCAGCAACAACTTTCATTGCTGCCAAAGGCAGCAACAAATTTCAATCAAATACATTTCAAATATTTTTAAGAGCAGATGTCAGAGCACATAATACATATCTTAAATATTTCGGCAGTATTGGAACGGTTAATCTGTTAATTGGAATTTAATATCTAGTTTGGCAATAAAATCTGACATGGTGATAAGACGGTGGGAACAAACCATTTGCCCTATGAAAGTGAGACTGCAAATATTTAAGGAGTGATAACTCTGGCATTTGACGTCCTATCAGTTTCATTTTCACAACACAGATATTAGATGCCGTCATTAACATTGTGACAAAGTTTGGTGTCAATCCGTCAAGAAATAACAAAATGAGCCGTTATTGTTGGTGACGGACAAACAGATGGATGGACGGACATACAGAAGACGGATAGGGTTATCGCTATACGATAGCTGACTGACAAGTAAGCGGAGTTAAGAAAACCAATTTCGGCTTCACAATCCATCAAATAAAAAAATTGAATATGGCTGCCAAACACGCTCAAATTTGATTGGTCCACGGCGGCCATGTTTTTTACCTATCAACTTCCCATGAACAAACTTTAATGGCCCTTAGTCCATAATCATATCCCAAAAATTTCAGCCCGATCAGTTCAGCGGGTCTGCAGAATAAGTCGTTTTTACGAAAACTAAGTTATCCAAGATGGCCGCCGAACCATTTGGCCAATCAAGTTCCTTCGAACAAACTTGGTTCAGCTCTTGCCCTATATGATATTTCGTGAGTTTTGAATCAATCCACCAAGCGGTTTCGGAGAAGATTTTTAAAGCCATTTCCTAAAATCGGCCAAAATCCAAGATGGCCAGCGGCCAAATCGGCTGATCGGCTTTGTTTGAACAAACTTGGATCCCTATGCCCTAAGGATACTTCCTGCCAAATATAATTGAAATCGGCCCAGTGGTTATTGAGAAGAAGTCGTTTAAAGGAAAAAGTTGACGGACTGACAGACGGACAGACGCCGGACAGTCGCCATGGCATAAGCTCACTTGGCCATTCTGGCCAGGTGAGCTAACAATGTTTAAGTAAAAATAGATGATATCAGTGCTAACTACACCTGGCTTCTTAACTGTCTCACTGCTGCAAGCCAGTGCAGCCAATAATTTCAATTTTCAAAAGCTCCACTTGTTGAATATTTTGAAAACAATTCGACTGAAAGTTGTTGGCGGCTTAGTCACCAACAATTTCAGTCCAATTGTTTTCAATATATTTATCAGGTTCAGAGATATAACCTTTGGAATATGTCGTCTGCAAAAACTCAGTCAGACGGTTATTAGAGGTTTAAATACAATTGAAGAAAATGGTCTCTAAAGGCAGGTAGGTGGTCTTCATAGCAGGTTATTCCCCACCACCACACAATCCATTTAACACATGCGCATCTGGCTGAATCACCAAGTTAGCAGCAGAGGTAGGGTGAGCTGGAGTCGATTTAAAAAATAATTTGACTGAAATCATTGCTGCCTAAGGCAGCAACAACTTTCAATCAAATACATTTCAAAATAGTTTTAAGAGCATAGATGTTAGAGCACACAATACATATCTTAAATATTTCGGCAGTATTGGAAAGGTTAATCCATTAATTGAAATTTAATATCTAGTTTGCCAATAAAATCTGACAGTGATAAATCAATGGATGGTGGAAACAAACCTATATATGAAAGTGAGACTGCAAATATTTAAGGAGTGATAACTCTGGCATTTGACGTCCTATCAGTTTCATTTTCACAACACAGATATTAGATGCCGACATTAACATTGTGACCAAGTTTGGTGTCAATCCGTCAAGAAATAACAAAATGAGCCGCCATTGTTGGTGAGACAACCAGACAGATGGATGGACGGACATACAGAAGACGGATGGGGTCATCGCTATACGACAGATGACTGATAAGTAAGCGGAGTTAAGAAAACCAATTTGGGCTTCAAAATCCATCAAATAAAAAAATTGAATATGGCAGCCAAACACGCTAAAATTTGATTGGTCCACGGCGGCCATGTTTTTTACCTATCAACTTCCCATGAACAAACTTTAATGGCCCTTAGTCCATAATCATATCCCCAAAATTTCAGCCAGATCCGTTCAGCGGTTCTGCAGAACAAGTCGTTTTCACGAAAACTATGTCATCCAAGATGGCTGCCGAACCATTTGGCCAATCAAGTTCCTTCGAACAAACTTGGTTCAGCTCTTGCCCTATATGATATTTCGTGAGTTTTGAATCGATCCACCAAGTGGTTTCGGAGAAGATTTTTAGTCATTTCCTAAAATTTGCCAAAATCCAAGATGGCCACCGGCCAAATTGGCCGATCGGTTTTGTTTGAACAAACTTGGATCCCTATGCCCTACGGATACTTCCTGCCAAATATACATGTAATTGAAATCGGCCCAGTGATTCTTGAGAAGTCGTTTAAAGAAAAAAGTTGACGGATGGACGCTGGACAGATGACTGACGGTCGCCATGGCATAAGCTCACTTGGCCATTCTGGCTAGGTGAGCTAAAAAAAAATATTTTTAAAAATCGGCCAAAATCCATGATGGCCACAGGCCAAATTGGCCGATCGGCTTCATTTGAACAAACTTGAACTTCTATGCCCTAAGGATTATTCCTGCCAAACATAATTAAAATCGGGCAAGTGGTTCTTGAGAAGTCGTCCAAAGGAAAAGTTGATGGACAACGGATGGACACACAGAGGATGGTTGCCATGGCATAAGCTCACTTGGTCTTTCAGGACAGGTGTGCTAAAAATGATAATTTCAGCAAGACCTTTGATCTAGGTTTCTTTCTAAGCCCATGATAAACATGTACCGATGAAATTTCATGAACATACTCCAAGAAGCTACATATTATCAAAGGAAACAGGAAATTTGCCTCGATGCAGAGGCACACTCACACTGTCACATCAGTGTCAGACACCATTACCTGTGCAATGTTAGGGAGAAGCTTAGTGCCATCCTTGATATTCCATAATAGAATAGTCAGTAACTTGACCAGCTTCTCAGCAGGCACCTGATGACAAAAACACAAATCTATGTAGCACCAATAATATCAAATAACAAGCATTCTGTAAGTATTGCTTTGCAATACATGTCCCCCACCTGGTGATATAAATCTTTAGAGATTGACCGTCAAAAATGTAATTAAAAATTGTCAAAAAGCAGATTGAGTTTTTGTTTTATGTCCATTCATTCGTTCCATTTCCAGACCAAGAAGAATATTTTGGAAAATTTACCCCTGAAATTACAAGCTCGATAACCGAGCCAGTCATTCAGTGTTAAGTCTCCAAAAACAATACTCCTTTGGTCTGCAAATGTACATTTTCCCTGCCAAAATATCAGTATTCGTATGACAACACTCATTGGTAACATCTTTCCAGCTTGCAACAATTTCAGTGTTCATACACCTTGGGCACAATAAAATTCCATACTTTTTCCAAACATATATTTCAAAATTCCAGACTCAGTATAATAATTAGTGACTAATGACCCAATATTTATAAATATCTTAACGCCATCCTCCCACCCCACCCACAAACACCACTACAAAAACAAAGAATTGAATATCTTACATTGTTGTGGCTTACCTAGTTGAGCAACCCTCTCCAGCCCACCCACCACCACCTTGAAAGCAATGGCTTCCAGTCATATTATTTTCAAAATATTTAAAAGAATATGCTTTAATTTGTAAAGAATTCCACCTGTATCAAAGAACTACCGTCTTAATTGACCCAAAAAACAACAGGGGTTGAAATGTTTATAAAATTGTACCTGTGACGGGTAGATTCTTTTGTAACTGTTACCAAATATTTGTACTTGTACAAGCACTAACAGCGTACATTTCTAATATAAAACAATAACCCGCAAGTCCGCCACAATAAAAAGCGTAACCAGCTCTAAGGCATTTAGTAGATAGCTTGAGCCTTCTTAACTTGTACGCTTTAAACTGACAATTTAGTGCAAATGCGATTCACTTGAAAATAGAGTTACTACGCACCGGTTTTCCTGATATATAGTCCTGTTTTATCGGTCGCTCCAAAGCAATGAAGCACTTAAAAATCGGGTGGTATTACTGTCAGAACCTTCCAATAATAATATATTGGGTCATATAACCCGTCAAAGTGGGCGCTAACATATTGCTTTACTGCGTTTAAAAGCGGCACAATGACTAGATTTTTCGTTCGCCATTAGCCATCAATATTAATCGCGAGAGTTGCACAGAGATTGGTTGAAATAAATCATGTGATTAATTCGTTATGAATGACAACGAGGCACGTGATCAAAATTTTACTACGATAGTAATTTTCATTCATGCCTATTGAAATCGGATATCCAGCGAGCCAATCAGAAACTACGAGTGCGCATTATCGATTGTTATTAACTACAACTGCGCAGTCACGCGAGACATTTCTCATTACCGATGTATTAGCAGACCCCCTCTAAGACCGATTCGTGACAATTTTTATTGTTGAAATTAGTAACCGGGATCGTGGCGTTCTGTAAGAATAGAATGTTTACGTTTTTGGAAGCGTTTATTTACGAGAATCGAGTTGGATTCCCGTATTTTTCAATTTCTGGAATATTATGAGAATCCCGCCGAATTTCGAGGCCTGAATTATTGTGTGTCATGGACAAATACACTGACACAGTAGCTAGGATCCATGAATGTAACAGTTTAATTTAACAGATAAATTCTTAAACAGCTGTCTCTACAAGCCAACTGAAACTCAAAGCGAATATACTGTGAGACTCACTCAACAATGCATGTCTTCCTATGTTATATCGGGATCCAATCGCGTATATAAAAGAATACATCGGGAACATGCCAGCCGACGGTTGCACGTACTTGCATGCAACGGTTTATAATTGAACAGTCCGTTGTTGATGCATAACGTGTAGCGAGACTAGTTCCCGGCCTATGTAGTAATGCTAGCGGAAATACAACGGAAGATTGTCTCTGACACATGCGCGCGGTCGCTTATTTATTGAGACAGACGTTATCGATCTTTTAGATGTTTGAAAATGCTAAATTCCGTTGTAAATAGTATGCGTCATATCAAAAAGTTGTTGAAACTTTTCTGTTTTCCACGATCAGAGATAACTACCGTTCTGGGCTTTGTCACTTACGCGACCATTTTTTCTTTCACTGTAATTTTACTTCACGTAACCGACACGCGAACGAAACGATCGTTCGCGCCAAATTTTGAGGGCTGCTTGCTCTGTAACGCCTTACACTAAAGCGATGCACCGATTTTCGCTTAAATATCTTGAAGGAGTAGCAATTCTCAGTATAATATCTTGAGACTGCGAAAATGTGCGGAAAACTAATATTTTTCGTATTGCATAAGTCAAAAGGGGGCATAACTCCATGAAAAACTGACGAAAATGTCTGAAACTTGAACTTGCTCTGTACCTCCTTACACTAAAGCGATGCACTGATTTTCGCTTAAATATCTTGAGCGAGTGCGGGAAAAAAGTGCGGAAAGTTGATATTTTTCGTATTTCTTAAGTCAAAAGGGGGCATAACTGCATCAAAGATTTACGCATATACCTGAAACTCTAAACTTGGTCTGTAACTTCTCATAACAAAGCAATGTAGCAGTTCTCAGTATAATATCTTGAGACTGCGAAAAAAGTGCGGAAAATAATATATTTTGTATTTCATAAGTCGAAAGGGGGCAGGCATAACGCCATGAAAAATCAACAAAAATGTCCGAAACTCGAACTTGCTCTGTAACCCCTTATACTAAAGCGATGGAACTGATTTTCCCTTAAATATCTTGAAGGAGTGTGAAAAAAAGTGCGGAAAGCTGATATTTTTCATATTTCCTAAGTCGAAAGGGGGCATAACTCCATCAAAAATTTACGCATAAACCTGAAACTCGAACTTGGTTTGTAACTTCTCATAAAAAGCTATGTAACAATTTTCAGTATAATATCTTGAAAGGTGCGGAAAACTAATATTTTTCGTATTTCATAAGTCGAAAAGGGGGCATAACTCCATGAAAAATTAACGAAAATGTCTGAAACTCGAACTTGCTCTGTAACTCCTTATACTAAAGCGATGCACCGATTTTCTCTTAAATATCTTGGAGTGCGAAAAAAAGTGCGGAAAGGCATAACTCCATCAAAAATTTACGCATACGCCTGAAACGCCAACTTGGTCTGTAACTTCTCATAACAAATCAATGTAGCAGTTCTCACTATAATATCTTGAAAGACTGCGAAAAAGTGTGGAAAACTAATATTTTTCGTATTGCATAAGATGATAGGGGGCATAACTCCATGAAAAATTCACGAAAATGTCTGAAACTCGAACTTGCTCTGTAACTCCTTATACTAAAGCGATGCACTGATTTTCGCTTAAATATCTTGAAGGAGTGTGAAAAAAGGTGTGGAAAGCTGATATTTTTCATATTTCTTAACTCAAAAGGGGGCATAACTCCATCAAAAATTGACGTATACGCCTGAAACTCGAACTTGGTCTGTAACTTCTCATAACAAAGCAATAAACCAATTCTCAATTGAATACCTTGAAGGACTGCGAAAAAAATGTGGAAACCAACTGCGACAGACGGACGGACAGACGGACAGACGGAGTGCAAACCTATAAAATTGTCAAAAAGCAGATTGAGTTTTTGTTTTATGTCCATTCATTCGTCTTTACCGGTAGGGGACTAATAACCAATTAGCGAAAGACGATGGATGTCATGAAAACATACACATAAAAGGAGAGATGTGATCAGATATAGCTGTGTGGAGTGCAGAGCTTAAAGTTCTCATGTATTGATAAAAGATGTGTTCTAACTAAATTTAGGACTATTTCTTACTTTATAGACACTTTAACCCTCTGGGCCCTACCAAGAATTTACAGAAGTGCTAGAAACCCTACAGCCAACAGCTAGAAACTTGCTTAGAAACCTAGCCTATAAGCGGTAGTGGCGTGATAGCGGCGTAGTGCTACCATGCCAACTATATTAACTATTTTTGGCAAAGTAACAGATCATTATATATAAAACTATATATCATTAGAAAGGGCCATAAAATACCTTTAAGTACATATAAAATTTGTATGAATAAAATATATTTTAGTTAGTCAACGTGCCTCTCAAAATGGCCACACCGTGTAGGATAAATACATTGATAAATTTAATCACAATGGTATTAAAACTAACAGATACCAAAGTTTCGTGAGGGTTTTCATCCGATAAGATGTGAAAATGGCAATTATATTATGTTGTGGTACCATAAAATTTCGAGAAATTCTGGTCATGATTTGGGGGGGGGGGGGGGGAGAGAAGAGGCCTCATTCAATGTTGAATAATTCCTTTATACATAACCGAACACATACCAGGGTTTCTCAGCGTTGACAACGAATAAATGGCAAATCTTATGCTATGTAGCATTGCTGGTTGCAATCAGCAATTTAAGAAGCGAATGCGAATGTTTGACACTAAGATTCTATAGCATCAGACATTTTTTTGTAGCGGCGTCTAGGGCTGCGCGATATACCGATACCATATTTAAAACCGATATCCTGCACTGACGGTTTCATAACCGATTATAAAAAATAAATATCGAAAAACCGAATATGAACATATTTTCGGATTTTCGTATCAGGATTGTTAAAAATAAAAGATACTAACGAGCATGAAAATCGTAATGAATAATAATGGCCATACTTTCCATTAAGCTATGTTCGGGGCAACTAATAATTTAACGTGGCCCCAATTGCGCATATTGTGTATCAATGTAACTCGCTGTACGCCGAGAGAAATCAAGCAGCGAATTAATTAAATAAATATCCACTCGTCTTTTCTCGAGTAGTCTCAGATAAATTTGCAATATAAAACACAATACTAATGTGGGAATTTGTCATTAAAATTTGTATCGGGGAAAACATTTCTAAACAACGGCATCCATTTTATTTACGTCACCGGCTAATTAACATAATGCAAAGTCGTCCCAACACTAAATCGCCCGAATGCATAAAAATCTCGCCAATAAATATAATGCTGAATACATTTTGCTGATTAGGATATAATTTTAAATAAAATTATTACTCAAACCGTTTTTAAAACGTTATCTTCTATACACAATATCATATTAACTTATGAAATTCGCGATCGCAATATTACACTTAATATTTTCTTCAAGGCATGATTTCGTCCTCGGGCCAAATTGGAAATGAAAGAAGAAAGGGAGAGAATTACATCATAATTAATTACAATCGCGTTATTTACGTCTTTTCGCAACCTGTTTTGCTGATTTATGATTAATTTTGACAAAATAAACGATGTTTATTTAACTGTGCGTAATATTTAGGCGGTCTAATTAATAATTTCACTCCCGCGATGATGGATATTATAAGGAATATTAAGCTTTAAAGGCGTAAAACGTTACTAATGTATCAGGGCGTGAAAATACGTTGTTTTCGTGCTAATTTTTATCATTTAAATTTTTTGTTTCATGTCCATAAAACCGATATTCGGTTAAAACCGATATGAAAAGTCATATCGAAACCGATATGGCTGTAAGCCAAACCGCGCAGCCCTAGCGGCGTCTCCAATAGGAATCGTTTACCGTGAAAGATCGCGAAAGAACGAGAGGAATTTGTAGAATCGTACCCGTATCTAATATACGAGTATCACGCTCATTACCCGTTATTGGCATCACCGTATCACGCGCTATAAGATTGACGCGTCTGATTGGTCGGGAATTCATGAATATTAATTTTTCCGGCAAGATGGCAACACGATCAGCTGTTTTGGAAAATAGTTGTGTGTTCAAATATCTCAATCTATGCATATTTCTTGTACGCCACAAACTATTTCGCATCTCAACTCGGCGTAATTAACGCTATTAATTTGAAGAGTAAGTTTTCCTGGAAATTGTAAACAAAGACATGCATCGATGATTGAGATTATCGGATTGTTTATCTATAACCTTATTGTTATTTCGCGACCAGAGGTAAACGAATGGATTTATATATTATTGGTTCTGCTGCTTTCTTACCACAATCTATAACCTTCTCGGTTAAATTAGTCATTGAGTAACTGAAAACGTGGGAAGTAACACCACATTGACTAACAATCATTGATGATTGGAACTTACTAATTATTCCATAGAAAACAAATATTTCACTATTTCCCTTGTTACAAACATTCTATCACCATTTACTGTGTGGCCAGTATCCTCTGATCAAAGATATAGAGAACCGGGGCCCTGAAACAAACTTGCACTATCATGGAAGTGTGCCCAAAATTAAAAAACAATTATCACATTTGAACCTGAAATTCCAAAATTTCACGTTTAGTCATTATAAAGGTAAGATGTTGAATATTTTGAATCCAGTTTGAAGCTGGTGCTGCCTTAGCCAGCTTCCAGTCAAATTAGTTTCAAAATATTCAACAGAATTTAGAAACATTTGTAACAAATTTATTATTCACTCTTGTCGATTGAAAAGGTTAATCCAGTAACTAGTAGTCATACTCCCTTTTTGGACTATATATGCCCACCATTTATTATATTATTCATTTCTGCGCTAAAATCTTAGGGAGGTGTATGACCATAACAGCCATTGTCGGGTCATAGTGCTTACCAGTATATCCCTATGACCCTGCGCCATACATGTATATTGTTAGCCATCTAACATTTGAGTCAAACCAAAACTGCTGCAGTTGTCTAGGAAAATGTCAATTTTCCTACCAAAGTAACATTACTTTTTTTAATGTATCACTGGAATGACTGGCTCTTGGTCTGCATATGGGCATTGTCTATGAGAAATGGAAATTTTCATGAAAGAATTTGATTGTTAAAATCTTAATATAACTCTTAGAATTTGCCTATTTCTAACTTATTGTTCCCATATTTTTCAGGTGAGCGGACAATGGCTTAAAACATCAGAGACTTTCTTCTGCTAAGTGGGCTGATGGATTTACTAACATGGATTTTATAAAGAGAAAAATTTGTTGATCTGTGTAAAATAAGACTGATAAGACTGCTGGGATATTGCAATTGCCTCCATTCATCTGTCTATCCATCCATCTCCAAAAGCTTTTGGTAGAATTCAATCAAAATTGTTAATGTAAATTACTGATATGATTATGAATTCAGAGACACCATATACACTAGGCTCCATCGCAATGAATCAGCCAAGAATGACGCAAATATGATTCGACGGCATTGAAATACACAACATAAATCTGCACATGAGCAAGGTAAGATTAACCCTTTTCCCGATGAATTCCCCATACCCCATTTTAATGATACCATAAAGGAAAACTTGTGAATATTTTTAAATTAGTTTGACTGCAAACTGCCTTAGGCAGCAATGGCTTTCAGTCAAATTAATTTCAAAATATTCAATAGAATAAATTTTATACTGTAAGCATCATACTTTTTCAGGGATTTGTCAGTGAAAATGAGAAAGGGTTAAATAATAGATGAATCCAATCTGTCACCCAAGTATATGACATCATAATGAATTTCATCACATATAGGCTGACGTCACAATAAAAATATCGATTGGATGACGTAGCTAAGTCCATCACGCACTTTTGAAAGTTTGTCAGTTGTACGAATTGTATGTAGTCCAGTAAAACTATAAATTAACCTAGAACAAATTGCAACAGAATTTATTTCTTTTCTGCGGCATTCATGGGACTGCCAGGTGTCACATATCAAAAGTCCTCCAAAATCCCTCGATGGGAAAGTGGGTAAATTCGCATATTTAGCTACCGCCATTATCCGAATAATGAAACTTCCCTTACCTGCTTCATTCCGCAAATAAACGAAGTAGAAAGGTTGTCTAAGCTCTGAATTTCATGGTCACGGAAGACAGTAAGCAATTGGCAATATTGCCTTGAACCACTTGTACAAATTCTCCAAACCACAGATTAAATATGGTTGTATGCACAGGGCCGGGGTAATTTAAAAAAATTATATTTAAAGTAAGTTTAATTTTGTTTTTCGCTTTTAAAATTGTATCTAAAATAAATTGCATTTTAATTTTCACTTTTATCTCACAATTTGAATAAATTTCTATACAATTCAATCAGAATATGGACATGGATTTAGATACATGCGTTATTTGTAACCAGAGCCTAGAAAATGGCTCACAAACTGTTACGCTTCGAGTTAAAGGCTGTGACGGTATTAACAATGCTAGCAGAGCCCGTGAAAGCGATGTCATAGCTGAAGTAGGACAGAGGGTTCATGTAAAATGTCGACGGGAGTTCATTGATCCCAAGCAGATTGCCCGTGACGCAGAGAAAATTGAACAATCTCAGCCACCCATGTGAACACTCCGTTCAGAAATCCCAACATTCAATTTTAGTGAACATTGTTTGCTATGCGGATACCCTGCAAAAATTCAAGATGAAAAGAAACGTGGCTATGATATTTATCCAGTAAGTACTCATGACTTTCAATGTAGTATCGCCGAGGCCTGTGAGCAGAGAAAAGACGAATGGGGCAAACTTGTAGCTGGGTGGCTTGCCTTCACGCCGGATGTATGCGTTGTCAATGCAGTACACCATCAAAGCTGCAGCGTAAATTTTCGAACCATGAAAAATATCCCTCAGCTGCACTCATCTTGCTCATCCCAAAAACATGGAAGGCCAGAAGACTTGGACAGAGTAAGAGCATTTAGTGCGACAATGGCATTTCTTGAAAATAATGATGATGAGCAGCTGACCCTGCACGACCTCGTTAATAAAATGCAAGAGCTCTCTGGGGTAAACTGTGATTCAAGTGAACAACACAAAGATTCCACACAATATCGAATAAAGCGTGATATGGATGATACTTACAAAATTCTCAAAATCCTTAGTGAACTGAATCCATTTGGACCAGACCCTTCTCTTAGAGGACTTGTTAGTGGATTGTCTGCACATGAATCAGTCAATGTTGACGATGCTAAAGATATTGGAGAATCAATTATTAATTCGATGTGTGGCCAATGTGTATCAAGCATTTCGTTCCAGAGAAAGAGACAAGCTATTACCTTAGCATCCAAAACATCTCTCAAGATTGATGATGAATGTGTACAAATTGATCCACAACTCCTATTTCAAAGACTCAGTTTAATTGTTACAAATGGATCAAAAGGGAATCCAGCATCTTATTTTGAGTATGAGTTGTGCACTCATCCGCCCGCACTCTTTGATAATTCATCTCTTCCATGGGAAGCAAATAAGCCGGCACTTGCTGATGCATTGTGGAAATTAATTCAAAATGAAGATGCAGTCCTTCCAGATTCTGTCCACTATGTGCTTGATGGAGGAGCTCTATTACACCGTGTTCCATGGCAGCGTGGAGAGACATTTGCAAATGTTTGTCAAAGGTATGTAAAATATTGCATAAGCAAATATGGAAAGGCTACAGTAGTTTTTTATGGTTATGACCAAGGCCCAGACATAAAAGATGTAACACATAAGAGGCGAACTCGTGGATCAGGCGCAACTGTTGTACTGACTCCGCAAACAGTTGTAACTCTGAGTAAGCCTGATTTTCTTAGTAACAAGCAGAACAAACATCGGTTCATATCAATCTTAAGTTCATCTCTCGAACAGGCTGGATGCTTAACGATAAAGGCAAGCGGTGATGCTGATGTCTTAATTACGCAAACGGCTATCTTGGCTTCAAAGTCAACAAATACTGCTCTTGTTGGAGACGATACCGACCTACTGGTGTTGCTTCTATACCATACTGATATGAATGGCTGTCAGCTTTTTTCAGACCAAAGCCAAAGCAAAATGCAAAGAAACCCCGACTGTAGAATATCAAAATGGCAAAGGAAAAACTCTGGTTCTGTTTGTGCTCACAGCTGTTATTTATCCATGCTATCCTTGGCTGTGACTCAACATCTAGGCTTTATGGAATTGGAAAATCTGCATCCCTTAGCAAAATCCAGTGCTGCAAAGAACTCTCTCAAATTGCTGAAGTGTTTACAATGAGTAATGCGAATAAAGATGACGTGATAAAAGCAGGTGAGAAGGCAATGCTTATTCTATACAATGGCACTTCAATGGATAGTCTAGTTGCTTTGCGGTACAAGCTATTCAGGGAGAAGGTTGCAAAAAGTTCCAAGTATGTTGAAGCACAAGATTTACCACCAACACCCGCATCCGCAAAGTTTCAGTCTTCGCGTGTACTACCAAATTCAAGTTTGGAGAGGAGATGCTGGAGATATGAATCCAACAGAATGGGGCTGGAAAGTTCTCAACCACCAAATGCTGCCTGTTAAGACTGACATGCTGGCAGCACCTGACGATTTACTGTATTCATTTAGATGCAGCTGCAAAACTGGCTGTGAATCAAAGAGATGCACCTGTAGAAAACATGGGCTCAGCTGCACATCCGCCTGCGAAGACTGTAAGGGTCTCAGTTGCTCGAATTCAATAACGCTCATTGAGGAAGATGACTTGGATAATTGATGCAAGATGAAATTAGTAGAAACCAGGTACCTATGCCATACTATTTCATCTTAGCTTAGCTTAGAAACACACAATACCGTGGTGACATAATAAAATATAATATGTATTGTATCAATATCAATGATGGTATTAGGTAAATTCATGCAAGTGGCATAACACAATACATTTAATTTGTGGAGAATATGTCAATCGTATTCATTTATTACTAAAAAAGTCCAAAAATACCCAGTCACACATATATTACATACCGGTTTTAAAGAAATAAAGAAAAATGGATTTTTCAAGTGAAATGGCCCAAATCTGGTAATAATTATGCAAATTTTACCCTTTCCCCTATTGGAATTTTGGAGGACTTTTGATATGTTGTACATGATGGCCCCCTATACACTGGGCGAGGTAAAAAAATTCTGTTGCAATTTGTTCCGGGTTAAAATATTTCTGGCCTAGATTGACTAGACTAATGCCATTTACTAAACATTCTGTTGAATAATTGAACAGACCCCAGTCAGATTAGTTTCAAAATATTGAACAGGTTAGCTGTATCTATAGTAATCATGGAATTGGGAATTTAGGATTCAAAGTGTATAAAATGAACCCAACACACGCAAATCATGGATGGAGCTTAACTAGAGATGGGGCAGAGCTAAAAGTGGATTCCTTTATTAGAAAATCTAAATTTCTGCCATGCCCACTTGTCAATTCCAGTCTTTGCTATGTTTAACCCTTTCACCGACAAATCCTGGAAACAATGTGCCGTGGCCAATGATGGTGGTAGCCTAATTTCTCAATCCAAAAGAAATTTACATTTTTGTATAAAGATTTTGAATTAATTACCTACCTGTATCTTATCGCCTTGGGTCCTTTCATGATCCCCATGTTTTGAAAAAATGGAGGTATTATAATCGCCTCCATCTACCCGTCTGCCGGTCCATCATGCTATCCCCTCCCAAACAGGTGGGTGAAATTCAACCAAATTTGGTATGTGGGCTACCCATGATTGAGCTTTGTAAGACCATATTTAGATTTGGTTCCGCCCCCCCCCCGTGGGTCAGGGGATGGGGTCCAAAGGACAAATATCCGAAAAACTGTCCATCACGCTAACTCCTCCCAAACTGTTGTGTGGAATTCAAAGGAATTTGATATGGGTTACCATACAATTGTGAATTTCCTGCAGGAAATTCACAATTGTATGGTAACCCATATCAATTTCTTATTCACTATTCAGTAATGGCAAATTGTCATTATAAAATAATTTAAAAGCGTGGAAAATAAAGTTTCATTAAAATTAAACTAACTGTCATAATCTGTAACATCCTATCACGTGACAAAGATAACAAACGAAATTCTCGATCTTCTTAACTACCGAGAGCGGGTTGCGTTCGCATTTCCGTATTATATATGACACTGCTAGTATAGAATGCCGTTTAGAAAGATTTTCCAGCTTGCCCAATCATTGAGCAGGTCTATAATAATAATAATAATAATAATAATAATAATACCCGATTCCATCTATCCGGATAATCGGGTACTCGCTTAAATAAAGGAATTGCTTCGCAAATTATTTCATTCACAAAGATCTATTTATATTTTCCCGCATAAATTTGTAAACAAACTGAATTGACCAATTGATAGTGGATTTAGAAAATTCGGCCTTCTGACGTAATGTAACGCTAAGTTTGATTGGATAAAACGCTAGTAATGCTTGCGTATTTAGCGATCGAAAACTGGTGGTAGCTTGAGCCGATAATACGTCCCGTCACTCTCGGCGTCTAATTGTCTCTTGTCGATAATACGTCCTGTCGGACTGGGAGCCTAATTATTTCAAGCCGATAATACGTCCCGTCGCTGCCACAGGGTTAACTAACTAGGAGTATAGCCACCATTTTAGATAGATATTTGCCGGCACCATTATTTCAGATTCTACTGTCTCCGCCAGTGCGCAATTCTTGCAGGCCACAAAAATTAAACGTTCCGGGGCAACCACGTTTTACTGCAGGGCTACCAAATTTTAACACATTGGTTTCCCTGGGGGAAACCTAGATTATTTGTTATTTTCAGGGCCTGTATATGTACACATGGTATTTATTTTATTTAGTCTTAACCATTTAGCACTCAAATTTGTTCAAGAAAATTTTAATTTTCTCACAGAAAGTCATTTGCAGACTAAGAAATTGTTTTTGAAAATTGTAATACTTCCGCATGACTGAAGATGAGAATTAGGGGAATGATGGCATCCATCCATTCATTCGTCCATGCGTCTGTCTGCTCATCGGATTTGATTGTGAAATCCAGCAGCCAAATGGCTTTTTATTAGTGAACATGGAAATTTTGTATAGTTTTTGGTGCAAGTGACAACAAATATATTTATAACAGATTTACTGAAAACTGTTGCTGCCAATAGCAGCAACAACTTCCATAAAATTCTTGTCAGTATAATCAGCTGATAATACAATTGTCACTAGGTATAGATTTAATACACACTTGGCTGAAAATCATTGATGCAACAACTTTCAATCAAATTGTTCTCAAATTAATCAGCAAGGCAGTCAATGTTGCAAGATTTTCTGACGATATTTCGACCAAAAATTTCACTTATCTTTTATATAGGTTTTGTCATACTTCGCATTATTTTGAAATACTAAATGTCTAATGGTTCTTTATATCACAATATTACTAAGAATTAAAATTTTAATACTTCCACCATGACTGAAGATGAGAATTAGCGTACTTCCGCCACGACTGAAGATGAGAATTATGGGAGTTATGGAAATGATGCCGTCCATCCATTCAGCGAAATCCAGCAATCAAATGGCCTTTTATTAGCGAACCTGGAAATTTTTTATAGTTTTTTCTTTTGATTGATTTGTATAACCCATGGTGCAGTCTATCAAAATCTGCCGGGTGGACATTGACCACCATTGAGCATTTTGAGAAATGCAAGATGTGTCCATGATGACCACCATTTCATATTTTCCGCTATAACTTCCTTTACATTAAATCTAGGATACTAATTTTGGTATCTAGATATAGGTCTTAAGGGTCAGGGAATCCATTGAAACAATTTATAAGGGCCATTGGGGATTGCATCAGGTAAAATTCAATATTGCCGCAAATTATGGCCAGTTTCTTATTTTGGGTTCCCGATTTGCTTCATATTAAATCTCTAAGATGATAATTTTAGTGTCTAGATAAAGGTTTTATGAGTCAAGGAATCAATGAAACCATTTCTAAGGAAATTCTGAAATTACATCATACGAAATCCAATATGGCAGCCAGTAATGGTTGCCGTTTCACGATGGCTGCCATTTATACAATAAGCTATGATGATTTTGGTATCTATAGCAACGGGTTGCTGTCGTTATGGAACCTAACTTTTTAACAACCACTGAGTGAGAAAGTTTCCTAAGAACATTGGCATTATGTAAACTTGGTGAAGAAATACTCAGAGGTGATCTTTATGACCACCTGCTCGAGTCAAAAGGCAATTTGGTGACAGTTCTAGGAGCGTTTTCGATTGGGCTAGTATTGGCCACACTAGTGTCGGGTTGAATTCGTTTGTGCGAGTTTAATAACAATTGTGATAATGCAGGTTCAGGGCCATCCAGTATTAACAGTGAATGCCCATAACCTGCATTATCATGACATGATTATGGCGTCATAGTTGAATCTATGTGACATCACAACAAGTGTTGCAGAACTCACGCAAACGAATTTACTCTAAAACGTATTCGTTTGCGTGAGTTCTGAAAAACTGTTGTTGTGATGTCACATAGATTCAATTATGACGACAGAATCATACCATGATAACGCAGGTTATGGGAAGGCGAATCTGCATTATCATGCTTGTTATTTAACTATGCTAAACTTGCACAAACGAATTCAACCCGACACTAGTGTGGACAACACTAGCCCAATCAAACAGAAAAAGAATGCCAAGCTATGGCTGGATGTGTTAGTCAAACCAGTTTTCATAATCATGATGCTTGTGAGGGTTCAATCACGATGCTTGTGAGGGCTCAATCATGATGCTTGCGAGGGCCCAATCATGATGCTTGTGAGGGCTCAACCATGATGCTTGTGAGGACTCAACCGTGATGCTTGTGAGGGCTCAACCGTGATGCTTGTGAGGACTCAACCGTGATGCTTGTGAGGGCTCAGTCATCATGCTTGTGAGGGTTCAACCATGATGCTTGTGAGGGCTCAACCATGATGCTTGTGAGGGCTTAACCATGATGCTTGTGAGAGGTCAATCATGATGCTTGTGAGAGTTCAATCATGATGCTTGTGACAGCTCAATCATGATGCTTGTGATGGCTCAATTATGATGCTTGTGAGGGCTCAATCATGATGCTTGTGAGGGCTCAACCATGATGCTTATGAGGGCTCAATCATGATGCTTGTGAGGGATAAATGAGAGGGCGATTGACCGCTGCATCTAGAAGTATTTCCTAAAATTATATCTGGCTAATTAAACTGTTATTTTCTTGGCATCCACCATAAAGCATGAAACTATTTGCTGTACTTCATGAAGCAAGTGTCAAACAAAAGTTGCCATAACAGGACCACGAATAAAAAAAAGTTGATTTGGTTACTAGACAATAAGTGCAAAGAAACTCATTCAGAATGCATCTGAAATCAATAACATATATCATGTGGGACCTTAAGAGCCAATCTCTAGAAATTAAGAATTTGTGGTGATTCAACAGTGATGAATTCATGGCGTCAGAGGTGAGGGTAATAAAGTTTAGATGAACTACATGAAGGTAGCTAACTGAGCATTTTTCTTCTTTTTCCTCTAAGCTGATATACAATGCATTAGAGTCCTCCAAATAATTGAAATAACACTAGCGTTTGCACGATTATTCACTTTTCATAATCGCGATCATTTAAAAAAAATTATCGCGATCATACGATTAATCATGAACTATATTAACTACGGCAATGCTGCTTAGAGGACGTTATTATGCTACTGCAGATTGTAAGATTATGGGTTAGGCACATGGGTATACATACATGGACTGAATACGCCAGTTGCTGATTGCAAACAAAGGAATGTATCAAGATTTTTCTAGATGGAAAACGGAAGGTACCGTATTTCGCGTAATTGTAGCCTATGCTCTAATAGAAGCCGACCCCCTAACTTTGACATGTGAGCTCCAATGATTTCTTAGCAGTTTCAAAACGGCAAAACTCTGTATTAGAAGCCCACCCCCTAACTCAGCAGATTGTATAGGCAAATTTGTAAGAATAGCGTGTATAATAATAACAACCGTGTCACAGGGTGTGTCTACTTCAGACCGATCTCTGCCGTGATACATTTCCGGCCCCTCTAGAAGTCAATACAGGGCTCAGATTTGTAAATCTCGACCACCAATTAGACTTATTTAAACTTTGGGAAAGTCACCCTATGCGCTTCAACTTTGAAGCTAAACCTACATGTATTTCCAATTCTACTTCAATACTAGTTGACTGATGTGAAACTGTTACTCCTGATGTTAGAGGCCTGAGGCCTGCTGTCAGATGTGCTTTCATTGTATCATTGTATCATTAGATTAATACTAATAGCAGGCCACGTATGTTCAAAATATAATAAAGTTTATTCCACACTTTTGTAGTCAAAATATGCTTAAAACAGTCTTGGCATGATTAAATAGCTTCCTTATAAATATATTTTAAGACAAAATTTATGTACCAAACAAGTACGGGAGAAAATGTGCATCAATTTTGTAACGCCGATCAACATTAAATGATCCAAATTGAATTATTACGAATGACAATATAGCCGGCTTCTTAAGTTGGCGAGCCAGCAGCTCTTTTGCGATGGGAGGCGGCGTGTTCTCGCGAGATATTATATGCTAACGGGAGTTTATCAAATGGGTACCCGTTATTCAGATCAGTATAATACTCAGTTCCTATAGCGCAATGATAATAAATAGAAATTCCCGAGTTCCGAGTCCCCGATTCTAGAATATTTATATCCGAGTACTCGCTTTAAAATAATCAATTGGAGGCGGATCACGTGATTTGTATTTTTTCGCGACGCCATTTTATATCAAATTGTGGATTCATTTTGATGTAATAAACGACCTTTATTAAAGGATACGCAATATTTAGGTGCTCACATCAAATAATTTCACTTCCCCGGTGATGTTTTGAGGTATACATTAAACATAGGCGTAGGCGGTGAGAATTTTTACGGGAGAAAATGCGTTAAATTTCTGTTGTATCAGTTTTAGAACTTTTTTGGGGAAACTGTTAGCGCATAGCTATTCAGAGAATGGGGAATGCAGGATAAGCATGTGTGATTACAACAACAATGACAAATAGCGACCAAGTGAACTAATCATGAGTCAATACAAACAAATCAGTTACTTGTTTAGTTTATTTAATCATTCACACATTCTGCGGATAGCCGGATGTTTGTTTCCATGATTGGTAACGCGAGCAAAGTCTTTGCAAAAATTTCAACATGGCGATTATATGATTATTTCATTTTATAATTGTCCACGATCATTTTGAATTATATAATCGCGATTAGTCGAATAATCGAAAAATCGTGCAACCCTAAATAACACATCGATGAGAAATCCAAATTTAAATATTTCTGACAGGCAGCAGGCTTAATTATTCATTAAAACTAATTGATCCTGTATTAAACGACAATCTGATGGAGTATTGACCACCTAATTAGTCTAAGCAATAACCATATTTTATCAGGTTTAATACACACAGACATGAAAAGATATTTAGAATTTTAAATGTTACCTGGTTAAGAATTTCTTGTGCCTTGAGCTTTGCGACCTCCCCGTTCATTTCTCCCATCGTAACCTTGGCAATCATGATGTCTGAAGGACATTCAGTTTCTTCATCATCTAAAGAAAACAATGTATTTGTTCATAAAATGTTAGTACTGTAGGACACAAACTTAAAACTGGCACAAACCATTTTTAGTTTGCCCAAAGGTTACACAAACATTACTGAACCAACATGGTTTCAATTTGCAGTTTTCCTATTTTGAACATAACAAGCGGCCCAATGGACCTGTATCGCTCACCTGGAACATTGGCATTTCAACTAATCTTACTTAAGTTTTACATCCATCGGTGTAACAATCTCTGGACTGTTTTTTTGCATTAGTGATTTTGAACAATGTTTAAGTAAAAATAGATGATATCAGTGCTAACTACAGCTGGTTTCTTAACTGTCTCTCTGCTGCAAGCCAGTGCAGCCAATAATTTCAATTTTCAAAAGCGCTTGACTTGTTGACTATTTTGAAAACAATTTGACTGAAAGTTGTTGGCGGCTTAGCCACCAACTTTCAGTCCAATTGTTTTCAAAATATTTATCAGGTTCAGAGATATAACCTTTGGAATATGTGGTTTGCAAAAACTCAGTCAGACGGTTACTAGAGGTTTAAATACAATTGAAGAACATGGTCTCTAAAGGCAAGTAGGTGGTCTTTATAGCAGGTTATTCCCCACCACCACACAATCCATTTAACACATGCGCATCTGGCTGAATCACCAAGTTAGCAGCAGGGTCAGGGTGAGCTGGAGTTGATTAAAAAAATAATTTGACTGAAAGTCATTGCTGCCTTAGGCAGCAACAACTTTCATTGGTGCCTAAGGCAGCAACAACTTTCAATCAAATACATTTCAAAATATTTTTAAGAGCATAGATGTCAGAGCACATAATACATATCTTAAATATTTCGGCAGTATTGGAAAGGTTAATCTGTTAATTGGAATTTAATATCTAGTTTGGCAATAAAATCTGACATGGTGATAAATCAATGGACGGTGGGAACAAACCTGTATTTGCCCTGTGAAAGTGAGACTGCAAATATCTAAGGAGTGATAACTCTGGCATCTGATGTCCTATCAGTTTCATTTTCACAAGACATATATTAGATGCCGACATTAACATTGTGACCAGGTTTGGTGTCAATCCGTCAAGAAATAACAAAATGAGCCGGCATTGTTGGTGACGGACAGACAGATGGATGGACGGACATACAGAAGACGGATGGGGTCATCGCTATAAGACAAGTAAGCGGAGTTAAGAAAACTAATTTCGGCTTCAAAATTCATCAAATAAAAAAATTGAATATGGCAGACAAACACGCTAAAATTTGATTGGTCCACAGCGGCCATGTTTTTTACCTATCACCTTCCCATGAACAAACTTTAATGGCCCTTAGTCTATAATCATATCCCCAAAATCTCAGCCCGATCCGTTCAGCGGTTATGCAGAATAAGTCGTTTTCACAAAAACTAGGTCATCCAAGATGGCCACCGAACCATTTGGCCAATCAAGTTCCTTTGAACAAACTTGGTTCAGCTCTTGCACTATAATTTATTTCATGAGTTTTGAATCGATCCACCAAGCGGTTTTGGAAAAGAAGATTTTTAAAGCCATTTCCTAAAATTGGCCAAAATCCAAGATGGTGGCCGGCCAAATTGGCCGATCGGGTTTGTTTGAGCAAATTTGAATCTCTATGCCTTAAGGATGCTTCATGCCAAATATAATTGAAATCGGCACAGAAGTTCTTGAGAAGATATTTTAAATTTCCCATTGCTTTAGTATGGGAGCTTTTGGTGGGAAAATGATCCAAGATGGCCACCAAACCGTTTATCCGACAGTTTCGAAAATTGCAAATTTGAGATCAGAATACCCAAAAACCTATATAAACCCAATTTCGGCCTCAGAATACATAAAATAAAAAAATCCAATATGGCTGCCAAACATGCTATATTTTGATTGGCCCACGGCGGCCATGTTTTTTGACGGATCAACTTCTCTTGAACAAACTTTACTGGCCCTTAGTCCCTAATCATATCTGCCAAATTTCGGCATGATCCCTTCAGCGGTTCTGGAGAAGTTATTTTCGCTAAAACTAGGTCAACCAAGATGGCCGCCAAATTATTTGACCAATTAAGTTCCCTTGAACAAATTTGGTTGAGCTCTTGCCCTAGATCATATTTCATCAGGTTTCCTTCAATCCCTCAAGCGGTTTCGGAGAAGATTTTTAAAGACGTTTCTAAAAATCGGCGAAAATCCAAGATGGCTACCGGCCTGATTGGCTTCATTTGAACAAACTTGGATCCCTATGCCCCAAGGATGCGTCCTGCCAAATATAATTGAAATTGGCCCAGCGGTTCTTGAGAAGTCGTTTAAAGGAAAAGTTGATGGATGGATGACGGACACACAATGGACAGTCGCCACAACATAAGCTCACTTGGCCTTTCAGGCCAGGTGAGCTAATAATATTTCCCAAATTTGGGCCCGATACATTCAGTGGTTCTTGAGAAGTCGTTTTCGCGAAAAGTAGATCATCCAAGATGGCCGCCGGACCATACGGAGTATCAAGTTCCCTTGAACAAACTTGGTTCAGCTACACGCCTAGATGATATTCCATGAATTTTGAATCGATCCCCTGAGCGGTTTCGGAGAAGATTTTCAAAGACATTTCTCAAAATCGGCCGATTTGGCAGACGGCCATCTTGGATTTTGGCCGACTGGCCCGTTTTGCACAAATTTGAATCACTATACCCTAAGGATGCATCCTGCTAAATATAATTAAAATCGGCCAGGTGGTTCTTGAGAAGTTGTTTAAAGGAAAAGTTGACGGACGCCAGACGACGGACGGTCGCCATTGCATATGTAACACTAGAATGCTCTTTATCAACAAGATGGCCAGCAAACCATTTATCCGACAGTTTCGAAAATTACAAATTTGAGATCAGAATACCCAAAAACTCATAAAACCAATTTCAGCCTCAAAATCCATCAAATAAAAAATACAATATGGCCACCAAACATGCTATATTTTGATTGGAGCACGGTAGCCATGTTTTTTGACGGATCAACTTCTCTTGAACAAACTTTAATGGCCCTTAGGCCCTAATCATATCTGCAAAATTTCGGCCCGATCCCTTCCGCGCTTCTGGAGAATAAGTCATTTTCACTACAACTAGGTCAACCAAGATGGCCGCAGAACCATTTGACCAATCAAGTTCCCTTGCCATAAAACATATTTCATGAGGTTTGCATCAATCCCCCAAGCCGTTTCGCAGAAGATTTTTAAAGACGTTTCCTAAAATCGGCCTAAATCCAAGATGGCCACCGGACAAATTGGCCGATCGGGTTCATTTGAAAAAACTTAGATCTCTATGCCCTATGAATGCTTCCTCCCATATATAATTGAAATCGGCCCAGCGGTTCTTGAGAAGAAGTCGTTTAAAGAATTCCCCATTGCTTTACTATGGGCCCATTGCTTTACTATGGGAGCCTTTGGCGGGAAAACAAACCAAGATGGCAGCCAAAGCGTTTATCCGACAGTCTTGAAAGTGGCATATTTGAACTCGCCACACTGATAAGCATATATGAAGCAATTTTCGCCATCAAAATACATCAAATACAAAAAAGCCAACATGACCTAGAAACGCTGAATTTTGATTGGTTGATGGTGGACATGTTTTTTACTGAACAAATTTCCCTTGAACAAAGTTGAAAGGCGCTTGGTCCCTAAGCATATTTACAAAATTTCAGCTCTATCCCTTCAGCGGTTCAGGAGAAGTCGTTTTCGCGAAAACTAGGTCCTCCAAGATAGCCGCCAAGAAAATCGGCCAATCAGGCTGCCCTGAACAAACTTGGGTCTACCGCTGTCACAGATGATGTGTTATGAGGTTTGAATCAATTCCTCCAGCGGTTTCCGAGAAGATTTTTTAACGTGTTTCTAAAAATCAGCCATTTTGGCCGACGGCCATCTTGGATTTTGACCGATCCGCTTCGTTTGAACAAACTTAGATCTCTATGCCCTATGAATGCTTCCTCCATAATATAATTTAAATTAGCCCAGTGGTTCTTGAGAAGTCGTTTAAAGAATTCCCCATTGCTTTACTATGGGCCCATTGCTTTACTATGGGAGCCTATGGAGAGAAAACAAACCAAGATGGCAGCCAAAGCGTTTATCCGACAGTCTCAAGTGGCATATTTGAACTCGCCACACTGATAAGCATATATAAAGCAATTTTTGCCATCAAAATACATCAAATACAAAAAAGCCAATACGACCAACAAACGCTAAATTTTGATTGGTTGATGGCGGCCATGTTTTTTAACGTACAAACTTCCCTTGAACAAATCTGAATGGACCTTGGTCCCCTAATCATATCTACCAAATTTCAGACCTATCCCTTCAGCGGTTTAGGAGAAGTAATTTTCGCGAAAACTATGTCATCCAAGATGGCCGCCAGGCAAATAGGCCAATCAGGTTGTCTTGAACAAACTTGGGTCTACCGTTGCAATAGATGATGTGATGAGTTTTGAATCAATTCCCCCAGCGGTTTCGGAGAAGATTTTTTAGTGTTTCTAAAAATCGGCTATTTTGGCCAGCAGTCATCTTGGATTTTGGCCGATCGGCTTCATTTGAACAAAGTTGAATCTCTATGCCCTAGGGATACTTCCTACAAAATATAATTGAAATCGGCCCCATGGTTCTTGAGAAGAAGGCGTTTTAAAGGAAAAGTTGACGGATGGACAGACAACGGAGTCGCCACGACATAAGCTCACTTGGCCTTTCAGGCCAGGTGAGCTAATAACAAATGTATTGTATAGAAATTGATGTCCATCATAACTGAATTTTATGCAACTATTGTTTTATGACAGGTGTCTTACAAGTCTGCTAAAATGCAGGTCATGCTGACCTACCTGATGCGTGACCTACCTTCAGAGTATAATGCATCCATACATTAACTTTAGTTACTGTATACCACAAGCTCACACCGTGGACAAAAATTCTCTGCAATGTTCAGTGAACCGATAAACGGTCAAGCTGACCTACTTTTTATATTTAACACACCTGATACATTAATATACCAAGTTTTTACCATATGTGTACCATAAACTCTTGGAACTCCAGCTTGGACAAAAACAGTCTTCTCGTGGCCTCCAAATGGGCATTCAATAAGCAAAATATTAGATTGTCTTGACTAATCTTGACCATTAAAGGGTTAAGAAAAAAACTTGGAGATTTGTATTACGTATTAGGATGACAGCATCCTGCGTGTCAAGATATTTGTATTATGTATTAGGATGACAGCATCCTGCGTGTCAAGATATTTGTATTATGTATTAGGATGACAGCATCCTGCGTGTCAAGATATTTGTATTATGTATTAGGATGACAGCATCCTCGTGTCAAGATATTTGTATTATGTATTAGGATGACAGCATCCTGCGTGTCAAGACATTTGTGCTTTTCCACATATCAAACACCATATGTAGACATGTCACGGAAATAATGATTCCTTAAAATAGTATAATCACTTTATGAATCAAATGTATATGGAGATGCATTACCATTCATCTAATCTTTGGCTTAACCATTTATCCCTCGAAGTTGTTCAAGAAAATTACTATTTTCTCATAGAAAATGTTCATTTGCAGCCAGTCATTCGTGGTAAATTTTTAAAAATAGTCTTCTCTTGGTCTGCATATGGAGATTCTCAAGAAAATTGCAGAAGCTGTTTTTGACTGATATAAGGGTTAAAAGGGGAATAAATCACCCATTATAAACCACGATAAAAACTGAATACCATGAAGAGCAATTCTGTAGCTTTATTGAGATCGGATAAGCCCTTGATGAATTAAATGCCCATTGAAAAACTTTAACATTTACCTAATTCTTGGTGCATGCGAATGCCATTTGGATTGCTATGTTTAATCACCCTCCACTGCATGTTGAGCTCAACAAAAATCACCTCAGTTCACATTGGATGACCATAGTAATGGAAGTATTCAGTTTTAGCTATGTCCCTCCCACCTCTAGCTAAGCTCCACCCACGCTTTGCCATTGTTGGGATCAATCGATCTCTGCAATCTCTGAATCTCAATTTCCAGAAAACTATACAGGCAAACTATTGAATTTTTTAAACTAATTTATTAGACATAGAATTCATACAAATTGGTGGACAAGTAATCATTTACGATGGACTAAATCGTGTCATTCATGACGTAATTGATTATGACACGCGCCTACATGTGAAGTTGTTGTATATGTCATATGATTGATCGATAAACCGGATTTCTCTATTGTAAGAGCATCCCATGGATGATGCCAAATTCTCAAACATAATTATATGAGATGAACTGTTCCGTTAAATATTCATTATGAATCTAAGTTACTTATTTTAGTACAAGATATTACCACGTACTGAGGTCAATACTTGTGAGATCTATCTCTTCCACTGTTTCAAAGATACCATCAATGAGCGTACTGAATCGCTTAAATGCATCACTATCCAGTAAATCTTCAGCACTCAAGAATTGCGGGAGATATGCATCACGTCTTTGCTGCTTTTTCCTCTCTCTTTTTCGTAAAACTGTAAAACATTAAATCGGCATATATATGTAAAGATCTAGTCTGTAGAATCTAAAACTTAAATGCTACCAATCCGATATCACTATCAGCGCATGTTTACACAAACACTATCACTATATACATGTATGTGAAGATGTAAAAGTTATGAACAGATTTTTTTTGTTATTTAGTATACAAGTTTTTGAATAATGGTATACACATTTTTTATACTTCCGGTAAAGGTATCAGAATCAAAAAAGCATCCGCTTTTGTTTCTACGAGAATTCTTAATACTTACCAGATGTACTTTTATGATAATGTCTATTATCTAGTCCAGCTCAAAATAAACAATTAAAAACTCTGCACTCTCCTGGTCCTGCCCATACTGTGTCCGGGAATTACCATAGCCGCAAGTGCCGAGTCAATTCCCAATCACAGTCAGATTCGTGTTATGTTTGCCTTGACAAACCGCAAAAGCAGCTCAGCCTCACCTCAGCGGGGCGGCTGAGGCAGGGCCATAGTACATCTGGTAAGTATTAAGAATTCTCGTAGAAACAAAAGCGGATGCTTTTTTTATTCTACTTCGAATAATACTTACCAGATGTACTATTATGATAAACTCCAGATTTCAACAGCCAGGAAATACCGGTGGGAGGAGGTGAGGCTCGAACCAGCACTCATCTACCATCCAACAGAGAAGGTTGTGAAGAGACTAGAACCCTGGCATACGCTTGGGTTCTGCCATCTGACTCATAGAGTGCTAAACTTCGATGGTCTAGACCGCGCTCCGGCCCCCTCTTTTGTCCGCACAAAATCCAGAGGGCCGTCGAAAAGGGGATGCAACACCCACCAGACCCGTGTCAGCCCCGTCTCAGCTACGGCAGTCCAGTAGAGTGCAAAGAAGCTACTATAACTTCTAATTTTGAAAAAATATCAGTATATCGATTTATTTTTCAAACTGGAATGAGTCTAATGTCTGTTTGAGAGGATAAGCATACTCTTACACCAGACTATTTACCTAAACAGTCTGGTATTTCGACTGTAAGTAAATTATTTATAGTCACTTAATTAATGTAAACACTCACCATTTTGAGTGCTTGGTCTTTTCTTGTTCATCACAGGAGCTCGGCCCAATCCACGGTCGTTCTCAGGTCATGTGCATGGCCATTGTTCAGTGCAAGTGGAAGAACTTGTGATGAGTGCGAAATAGTGGTCGGATGTGGCTTAGTTTACTCGCTAAATTGGCGACGGCTACCGGATTAAGTGCGCTGGAGATGTCGCGAAGGTAGAAATCAGTGAATGACGACTCGGCACACCATTGTGCTACAGACATCACCTCCTCTAATGAGACACCCTTATAAAGGGCCGATGATGCTGCTAGTGCTCGGACCTGATGGGCATTTGCACGATCAATCTGCTTTCCTGTAGCGATTTTGTGCGACATCTGAATAGCGTCGACTATCCAACGAGAAATGGTATCTTTCGAGGCGCGCAAATGAGGAGCTTTCAGACATAACCACAGAGATTTCAGGTCATCTCTCCACTCCTCAGTACATTTCTTATACATTTTCAGACATCTGACAGGACACCAAGCAGAAGAGTTTGGGTCATGTCTAGTTAAACTTGGCAAATTGATCGGCTGTCCTGGATATTTAAGTGACTGATTCTTTGCCAGGAAACAAAGACGTGGAAGTAGTCTTAAACCCTCACCCGTGACGACAAAACGGTCTTGTTCGGCAGAAAGCGCATGTATTTCGCTTCTCCTTCTCGCCGATGCCCTAAAACCTGTAGAACAAGAGATAGATTTCATGCTGGGATAGGAATTGGCTGTCTAGGTCGCAAATTGCTCATTCCTTTAATAACTTCATTTAAAGTGTCATTCTCCACTCCTTCAATGGCCTGACTGGGAACGACTGAAGCTAATGCAGAGTTATATGCTGCTAGGGTTGAAGGTACAAGTTTGTCAACTTCGTATAAATGACAGATAAAATCTGCTACGTGTTGAACAGATGCAGAAAAGCGATCGATATCTCTTCCCTTACACCACTCTGCAAATTTGTTGATTCTATAATTATATGTTTTAGTGGTTGAACCTCTTCTGGCCGAAGCGACAAACTTCGCTGCTTGTTCAGAAAAGCCACCCTTAATTGCACGCTGCTTGATAACATCCATGCAGTCAATTTGAACATTTCTGGTCTGTCGTGGAGGCACAGACCCCTGTTCTGAGAGATTAGATCTCTTCTGTCTGGAAGAGGGATTGGATTGCAGACCAGTAGGTCCAGCAGATCCGTAAACCATGATCGGCCTGGCCAATAAGGGGCGATCAGTAGCACTTGGCACATACCCTCTCTTATCTTTGCCAGAACTTTTGGGATGAGAATCGTTGGAGGATACGCATACGCGTAGATTCCCTTCCAACTTATCGCCAGTGCGTCCACCACTAGAGCTAGCGGGTCCGGGATCGGTGACACGTAAGTGACCATCTTTGCGTTTTGTTTCATCGCAAACAGGTCCACATTTGGCTTGCCCCAATGTTTGAATAGAACCTCTGTTACCAATTGGTTCAGCTGCCATTCCGTCAGACGACAAACCGTCCTTCGACTGAGAGCATCCGCTAGGATGTTCAATCTTCCTGGAATGTGTGCTGCCCGAAGAATAACATTCCTCTCTTGGCACCAAAGCAGAAGGTTCCAAATCATCATACACAACTCCGGTGATCTCGTCCCGCCATGGCGCTTTAAATAAGACACCACTGTTGAGTTGTCTGTCCTTATTAGGACAATCTTGTCTTGAATTAAATTCTCGAACTTTCGAAGTGCCAATACCACCGCTAATAGTTCGAGAACATTGATATGTTTCTGCGCATTGGTTCGATCCCATTCCCCTAACACTGACTGATCGTCCAATACCGCTCCACAACCTGTTGTCGATGCATCTGTGAAGATGGACATCTGTGGTTGAGGCGGTTGTAGAGGAATACCTCGCAGGAGATTCTGTTCTGATAACCACCACTGAAGGTGGAATATCAATGGTTCTTTTACTGGTATCCTCCGAGATAACGGATCCGTTCTCTGAGACCAGAATGACATTAGATACATCTGAATTGGCCTGCGCCTGAGTGCCGCATAAGGAACCAGCTTCTCCAGAGATACTAGTAAACCCAGTATTCTGAGAAATTGGCGCGCCGTCAGATAGGCTCCTAGAGAAACCGACTCCAAAACTGCAATCAGGCTCTTGACTCTGCTCTCCGCCGGAAAAGCTACGCCGTCACTGAGATTGAAAAATATTCCCAGATAAACAAACTCCTGGGATGGAGTCAATTCTGATTTCTTTAGTTCACAATCCATCCTAGATCCTTTAATAAGGTTAGGACTACCTGTAGATTGTTGCGCAGAGTGACTGGGTTCCCCGCCTTTAGCAGCCAGTCGTCTATGTAAGTATGAACGGCTATGTTTCTCCTGCAAAGGTAAGAAGTCATGGCGAGAACCACTGGTGAAGACCCTCAGTGCTGTGGTCAGGCCGAATGGAAGCGCATTGAATTCCCAAACATCGTCTTGGAATGCAAAGCGAAGGTATTTCTGAAAAGGAATTGACATTGGAATATGAAAATAAGCATCCTTCAGATCTATCGACACTGCCCACATGCCTTTTCTGAGCCCTGTCATTACCGCTGCTACAGTCTCCATCTGAAATTTGGGAGAAAGAATAAATTTGTTCAACGGTTTGAGATTGAGAATTGGTCTCCATCCTCCAGTACGTTTCGGAATGAGGAACATCATCGAATAGAAGCCTAGGGATGACTGATTGCGGACTAGATGAATCGCATTCTTCTGATGAAGAGATTCTATTTCTGAGCAAATGGCATCTAGACGATCGGATTCCCTTGGAACGGGAGTCCATACTGGAGTCGATGTTAACGGAACTAACGATTGATGGATGAGCCAGTCCGGTTCGTAGCCGTTTCTTAACCACTGACAGACTAAACAATCTCGCACGACCTGTTCCCATTGGCTTGAGAACAGTTGAAGTCTGCCTCCGACGGTAGGAATCTGCACACAGCTGGCGGTCAAGATTGCACGAGAAGACGCTAAATCGCTTGGGTGTAGATTCTCGACTCCACTCGTTCCTGACGTCACCGGAACTGATTCCGCCGGTACCCATCAGGACCGACCTCCACGGCCGGTCCGGAACCGCCGCCACGGTTATCCCTACGGTAACCGCTGCGGCCCGAACCGCCACCCTTCCTGTCATCCTCATACGGCCTCTTATTAGAGGGCTTGTATGAAGACGAACGGCCAGGACGGAAGGGCGATCTTTGGCGCTGCCTCTGTTGCTCCTGCCTCTGACGCCGGTAGGACTGCTGCGGCTGTGTCCTCTTAGTCGGCTCCCACGACTTGCCGACTACTTCCTGCTCAGCAACCATTGATGCGACCTTGGATAAGGCTTGTCGTGCCGAGCCGCCGAACAAGCCTGGACCAATGAAAGGCGCAGAAGACAATGCAGCCATCTCCGGTCCTGGTTCTACACAATTGAGAACCATTCTCCGTCGCTCTGCCAATGTTCTGGTGATCACCCTGGCCAGGCAATCTTGAGACAGGCGCATGGTGTCCCGAATAACTCCGGGAGCAGCCTCTGGCACTTGTCCACCCTCCGCCGTGCAGGTCAGCATACCCTGCAGGACGGTACATCCGTGCGAGAGCACAGCCATGGCTGCCCTCACTGCATCATCAATGAGCGTCAACTCATTGAACGGATCTTTGTTAGCTTGGGAAACTAAGGGACGAGAACGCCCATTCGACTTCCCAGCCAACGGCCTGTTCAGCGCCTCTCACTCCCCGACGGAAAGCCGTGGAACCCGGTCATACTGATGGTAGGCCTGCTCATGAAAACGGACCCTACCCCTTATCCCCTTCGGGTCCTTGGGCAATGCATACTCTGGCTGAACCAGACGATATGCCGCAACCTCCAACATGTTGGAAGTCTGAGTGTCCAAAGGGAGTGTCGGCATGGCCGGAGAGCCACTTGACAGAGCGCTAGCCGCTCGCTCTGACATCCGTTCCATCTCCGGATCGCGCTGATATCCTAGATCAGATGCCAACCCGAGACGGTCGGACATCCAGCCAAGGACCTGCACCCATTCAGCTTCGGTGCAGAAAGCGGATTCGTCCATCAACGAACTACCGTTCTCATCTTCCCTCTCTCCCTTGGATGAGAACGCCACCGGCGATCCATGCTGAGAGCTGTGTGACGCACTTCTAACACCATGAAGAACGTCCATAGCCCGACTAACAGCGGCACCGGTGTCCAACGAATCGTCGGACACGGATTCACCGCAATCCATCGGCTCCAGCACGGGAGGCGGGACCACAGCCGCTTTGACTACGGCAGGTGTCGGCATTCCGATAGGAGCCGCACCTAACGCCACCGGGATGCCGGTAGGAACCGCAAAACACAGCTCCACCGACAATGCAGGTTGCACGAAACTCGGATGGAATATGCCAGACGGAACGTCGACATCACTATCCGCTTGGCAGGCCCGTACAAAACCCGAGGGAGACCCCTGGGATGTACTGGGCATAGCCGTCAACGAGATATCTGGCATGCCGGAATCTTCCATGAGATCTTCCTCCTCCGCCGTCGGCTCTTGAGCCAAGGTCAGAGAAGGGACAGGTGCTCATCCCTCCGCAGAACTAGCCGGACCACCTCAAGGTTGCCCTGCACCAGCCTGCATCGACGGGACCGTGGACTGCAATGACTCAAACATTGCCTTGAACTGGGCCGCCCATATGCTCAGTGCTGAATCCATGCGGCCATTCAGACGACCTTCCAGTCTTCTAAGAGACGCCTGATCCAGCTTGGCAGCCTTGTCCCTCGCAATCCTCTCCAAGCGTGCACGTCAATCACGATCAAATTCCGCCACCATTTCCGACGACCACTTTGCGCACACATCACACGGACTTCCAATCTTACACTTAGCGCAAGCTACACAATGATGGCCAGAGTACTTGCGCTTCATGAACCGGTTGCATTTGTGACACGTGTCCTGGTTCTTGGCTTTCTGCAAACACAAAGAAGAATTAAAACGCTGCACATGACAAGATGACGAGCAATACGCACAATTGACTTGATAGTAAAAATGAATTACTTCGAAACATTAACTTTCTCTTAATTAATGATAATCAAGCCATAGGCAGGAAAATATTTGAAACTTTTTAAAGTGAAATTTAATAAACACAACTTGGAAGTTAACTAACGTTAATACAGCTAAGAATTAAATGCTGATCGCTACAAACACCCTCGACAATGAAGCGAAAGCTAAAAAAACTGGCATAAACAGAGTGCATAGATACGCGAAGCCAAGCGAAATAAACATCATGGGCGCCGCCATCTTGGCTAAAAGCGCATCCATCTTAGAAGGAACCGAGTCGCAAGAGAAAAGAACCGAGTACCCGGATTAAGACTAACAAGTTAACGGGTACCGAGCGACTCCAACAATGGCTACCATTTTAGAATAATGTGCCAATTTAAGGAAATTTCAAACAGTCATTATGGCACGAACGTATAAATTCTAGATTGATACAACCTGCCCCTGTGATGATTTCCCTTTGTCTTCCATGATGCCAGCAATAACGCACTCCAACAACGCTTATATTCGTTTAAAATTGAAAATTTTAAGAGCTACAAAAACGTGACTTTCTCAAGTCGCAAAATAGACGAATCTGACTGTGATTGGGAATTGACTGCGGCTATGGTAATTCCCGGACACAGTATGGGCAGGACCAGGAGAGTGCAGAGTTTTTAATTGTTTATTTTGAGCTAGACTAGATAACAGACATTATCATAATAGTACATCTGATAAGTATTATTCGAAGTAGAATACAGTACACTAGGTTCTTTTCGGAAACACGGAGATATCGGCCAGCTTTAGTATATGTATAATAGTACCTTCTATTGGGGTTTCTGGCCTGCTTTCTGATCCACTATAGTCATCATCAAGAGCAATAGGAGACGGCGGCTGACTAGCATCGTCATCACTTGCCCGATCCCGATAGGACACATTCCGTCTCCGCCTCTTGACACGCTCTGTAAGTGATGCATTGTACGAACTAGATGGATGTTTTTCCTCACCAGATCTTCTACGTTTGTTACCTGTAAGCAAGCATAACCATATATATATATATATATATATATATATATATATATATATATATATATATATATATATATATATATATATATATAGTTAAACATGCCTATAATCAACATCTTATTATCTATGATATCCACTTTTCAACCTTTTAATGGTCAGACTAAAACGGCAAGTTTGTTGACAAATATTCAAATTTGCAGAGACTTCAAGGCTCATGATTGCTTATTGAATGTCCATTTGCAGAAAAAGATTTTTTGAAAATTTAGAACTGGAAGGACTGGCTCAACTCGTGATAAATTATCAAACAGTTATTTCTTAGCCTGTAAATAGACAGACAACCAATAAGGCAAAGCTTGAATTTTCTTGACCAATCTTGACCATTAGCAGCTCACTAAACCGTCATGTCCCTTAAGCAGTTAGTTAGTTAGTCAGTCAGTCACAAATGTTTACTCCGGGATGTAGTTTCAAGAGTTTTTGGTACACAGTAATCAAACTTGGGAGAAAGTTTGCCCGTGTGGTCCTAAGATGTGTGATAAAGTGGGAGTCAGGTCAACCATCAAGGCTACGGAGATCACAATAAAACCAGAATTGTGGTTGCAATGCAACCATGAAGCTCGACTTTACAATGAACTACATGTATGAAGCTTGATTTCAAACATAAAATAAACATAGGCCTTATCAACAACTTGGACCATTAGCATTTGAACAATTTTCATTTAAATACCAGTAGACATGGTGGATAATTTTCTAAAAAATCCAAGATGGCCACCAAAGAAATTGACCAACAAAAAGTCTCGTTTGATATGTTGAAGTCTACTGCCATAGAATCATTCCACCCAAGTTTAAGGGGTAGCGTTTTAAAAGGTTCTGACGTTTTCAAAAAATCCAAATGGCCACCAAAAACTGACCAACCAAAATTCTGAATACAAGTTCTAGAACCTACCACTACAAAATCCTTCAGGTCAATTTGGATAAAATCCACCAAGCAGTTATGGAGAAGTTGAATTTTGACAATATCCTGTAAATTTTTCATAAAAATTATGATTTTCACCAAAAGAATTCTGATTAGATGTTCTGGAGCCTACTGTGATAGGGTATGTCTAGCCAACTAGGGTTGAAATCTTTCAAGCGGTTAATGATGAGTAGTGCTTAGACAATTTCTGGTAAATTTTTCATAAAATATAGTTTTCATCAAAAAACTTGACCGATCAAAATTCTGCCAAATATGTTCCGAAGCATATCCCGATAAGGTCCTTCCAGCCAAAGTAAGTTGAAGTCTGCCAAACGGTTAATGAGGAGTAACATGTTGAGAATTTCCGGTAAATTTTTCATAAAATCTAAGGTTTTCACCAAAAAAATTATAAGTTCTGAAGCATAGCCGATAATGTCTTTCCCGCCAAAGTATTTGAAATCTGCCAAGCGTTTAATAAGGAGTAGAGTTTTGACAATTTCGGGCAACCAGAAAACGTGACCAATCAAAATTCAGTATACATGATCTGAAAACGAAAGCATTACGGTCCTTCCAGCCAAATTAGGTTGAAATCCGCCAAGCAGTTAATAAGTAGTTTTTTTTACCATTTTCGGTAAATCTTTCATAAAATGTAAGATTTTAACCCAAAAAATCGATTAATCAAAATTCTGTACACAAATTCTGAAGTTTACCCCATACAGTACTTCCAGTCAATTTAGTAGCATTTTTAAACGAATGTTGAAAGACGGTCGCCATTCATGACCTTGACCATTGACCAGAACATTATTGTGTGATGCCGTGTCATTATAAGGAGGCATATGTTCAGGTTTGAGTGCAGTATGATTAGGAGTAGTGGTTTTCCGCAATAACAGAAAACAAACAGAATTCACGGAATTGGTAATTTGAAACGGAAAAAGGATTTTGAAACAGAAATCAATTGAAAATGGTATTTTTCTGCAAAAATCTCGATAAATTGAAATTCAAACGGAAATTAATGGATAAAGGCATTTTCCTCAAGAAAGTGGAACATTCTCATCTAAAATTGTAAATGATTAGATACCAATATAGTCTCCACTTTGACTTCATACTTTCTAAACATACTAATAATACAATGCACAACACAAATTTGGCAGTTTTATTGACTGCATTAAATGTACATGAAGCTTAGATGATATAGTTTACAAAACAGAAATGAAACAGAATCTGCAATTTGGTGAAACGGAAAATGGTAAATTCTGAAACGGAAAACCACTGTCCCTATATGATTAACCAAACCTGAGATATAAACAGAAAGGGTTGAGTTAAAAGGAAAATATTAATGAAAAAAATAAGGTTTTTACTAAGGTCACAGTGACCTTGACCTTTTGACTTCAAAGTAATTGTGTGATGTCAGGTTCATTATAAGGAGGTATGTATCCAAGTTTGGCTCCAGTATGATTAACCAAACCTGAGATATAAACAGAAAAGTTGAGCTAAACACAAAAGGTTAACGTTGAAAAAACCACGGTTTTTACCACAGCCACAATGACTTTGAGCTTTGACCTTCTGACCCCAAGGTCATCATGAGATGACGTATAATTATAAGGAAACATATGCCCAAGTTTGGGTCAGGTACGAATAACCACACCTGAGATATATACAGAAGAGTTAAGTTAAACGCAAATTGACCGCTGACGCCGCTGCCACCACCCCCTAAGGACGACGTGCGGTATCGCAATAGCTCGTTTTACTTCGTAAAGTCGAGCTAAAAAGGGTTATTTTGAAAACTATTCAGACGAGTTTTCAAAATAATTCTGGTTCTACTTAATCGATCTTGACCAGCCCTACGTTGACAGTTGTTCGTGGGTGGAGTCCCAAAGATGTGTGAGTAATTCTGGGTCAAAAGGTCAAGGCCACAGCGTCCAGATTAAAAACAAGTATTTTGATGAATATTTTGAAAACTGTCCGAAAGCCACTTTTTTTAAATAACTTGTTTTACTGAAGAGATCTTGACCAGACTTGGAGGGACGGTTGTCCGTGGGGTCCCGAAGATTTGTGATACATTTTTTGAGTTGTTTGCATTACATTATTTTGGCATTGGCAGGGAATCGAACCCACAACCGGCAAAAGCGCCTAGCATCATAGCCCACACTTCCGCCATAACAAAGCTGCTAGATAGTCTTACTTTGCCAGCGAGGCTTTCACAAAGTGGGTTTCTGATACACAGTGGGATTCTGTGGTAGCTGCTTTTGACTGTAATTACTGTAACTGGCTAGCTAGTTAGTGATGTGTGTGTACAGAGGCTAGAAACCCACTCTGTGAAAGCCTCACTGGCAAAGCAAGACTTTATCTAGCGGTGTTGTTAAGGCGGAAGTGTTTCTGGGCTATGATGCTAGGTGCTTTTGTCGGTTCGATTCCTTGTCAATGCCAAAATACTGTAATGCAATGACTATTTGTATAACTGTATATACATTTAAGTAAGTCAAACATGTCAAGGGAGGTATCCCAGGGTAGAGATTTAAGTCATGTCATGAATTGGTCAGAGAAATTATACCTACCTCGGGAAGGAGTCAGATGGTATGTGAGCTTACTTCCAAAACCTGATATACTTGAAATTTTATACCCATGCCCAAGGCGTAGCTCTGGCTGTGTAGTGGCAGCTGTTGCCGTGCCTGTATAGAGAATGGGTATAAAGAACCAGTGTTAATATCATCATGGTCAGTAAAAGTAAGTGTGTAAAGACACAAGAGAGGAGGCAAATGGTATGAGTTGTGGTTTATCACATAGATCAGTGTTAACACGAGATGACTACCGGTCTACTGGAGCAAATGAATAAGACTACATACACCAAGCAACTTAAGATGACCTCCAACTTATGATACTCATATAATTACATAATCTTGAGGATTGTTGCCAACAGCTCAGAAGTTCAGGTAACCAGAATTAAAATTTCAAAGTGAGTGACTTAATTTGCGTTAGCTATGTATATCATAATGATATTATTATATGATATGTTTATTAAATGCCATAAACAACATACCTTTTTTATTCTGTAAAGACTTGTGAATCTGTAAATAAAACATTACTGTTTAATGGCAGATGGCTATAACAATATCAGTCCTAGTAACCAGTGAGTGCAATTAAATATATTACTGTGCATATATACATGTAACCCAATCAAAGCATTGATAAGCTGGACAAACACAAACTAAAATACTGTGGCGGTTGTATGCATATTTTCTGTGAAAATCATGTGAACCAGAAAAATTCACAAAATGTATGGTGTGACTGCCATAAAAATATCTGCATCCCAATGACACCATACGGTAGCATAATCCTTAGCAATGAGGGCATGTCCATTCTGGTGGGTTGTTAAAACGAATGCTTACTGCTAAAAAACTAATTTTATTGACCAATTAACAGGATTCCACCAACTTTTATCAAAACAGAATTGCCTGAGAAACTTTCAAAATTCCATGAGAAATATTTTCACTTTAACGAGGTTGATGGGAGGTCAAGAGGTGGTTTGCAGCACAGCAACTAAGATGCTGATCATATACACAACACTGTTGTAGCCTGTGCATATAATAATTTTAATTTATTTCCATTTTCAGTCAATGGACACAACTTGGACACATGGCAAAAGACACATAGAGTAAATTGGCAAAATGCGAAACCATCCCTTCTAGGTCACTGTCAAATTCCTTCAGTTTTCCTTGATTTCTGTTGTTTTCTCCCCAAATCTCCTGAGTTTTCCCACCCTGGAAAAATGGACTCATTTTCAAGGTTTACCCCGATTTGCAGAGTGGCTGGGAACCCTGATTAATAGAAAACACTCGAATCTTTAACCTGACTCTTACTTATTAATATTCATGTTAAATACAAAGACAGCTGATCGCCAGGTATTTTTTCGTACATGAAAATGGGAAAAATTGAGTAGATAAATGTAATATGACCAGATCACTATATTATCCAATTCAATCCTATAAGAATCAAACAGCTTTATTAATAAAATTATCATTCACTTTTGCATTATCAAAGATTTTAGTAACCAAATGTGATTCAATTTTGTAAAATTTGGCATTTGAAATTCAAAGATTTGATAAATATTTTGGAACGATATTACACCGGAATCTGAATGGACTCTTTGATTGCGCAGCGTAAAATCGATTGTAACGCAACTCATCCGAAAACTGTTCGAAGAAATTTAATCAAATTTGATGCGAGTTACCCACATGAGCGTAGTGCGAGGCCATTTAGATTTGGCTCCGCACACAGGGGGTGGGGGAGGGGTTAAAATATCACATTTTAACGTGCAGAAATTGATTTTAATGCAACTCCTCCGAAACTGTTGGAACTCATCCAAATTTGGTGGGAGTTACCCATATCAATGTGGAATGCATGAGCACATTTACATTTGGCCACACCACTTGGGGTGGAGGGATGGTGTTAAAAGGTGAAGAAATTGATTGTAATGCAACTCCTCTGAAACTTTTGGATGGAATTCAACCAAATTTGGTATGCGAGTTACCCATATCAATGTGGAGTACATGGGCATATTTACATCTGGCCACGCCACCATGCATGTCAAGGTTGAGTGGGGGATGGATTCAAAAGGTCAAGAAATTGATTGTACTGCAACTCCTCAGAAACCGTAACCATTGGACAGAATTCAACCAAATTTGGTATGTGAATTACCCATATAAATTAATGTAGAGTGGGTGAGCACATTTACATTTGGCCATGCCCCTGGGTGTAGGGGATGGTGGTAAAAAAGGTCAAGAAATTGATTGTAATGCAACTCCTCCTAAACCATTGGGCAGAATTCAACCCAACTTGATATGTAGGTTACCAATATGATAACAGGCAAGAGAACATTTAGATGTGGCTCCGGCCCAAGGGTGTGGTCTGGGGTCAAAAGGTCAAAGCGGTGAACATGAGGATTTGTGATCAGCGACGAACTATCTATTATATACATGCCACAAAAAACAGTTCAGACACATCGCAGCAAGAGTTATCAGCCAGAAACTGATTTTAAAGGTAGGGCTGTGCAGTATACCGGTATAGGAACCGTCAATGGTTTTTAGACGTGATGGTTCGAAAACCGGTACCATAATCTCAAAACGAGACATTTATGCAAAAAACGGTTTAGGAAACATCTATTTTAAAAAAGGCATGTTACTGTTGCATAAAATTGAATTCATATGCCCAATTATAAGTGGGGTGTATTGCCAGGGACCTTGCGATACGATATATATTGTGACACACCTGTCCAGATACAATACATATCACGATACAGATCATCATAAGACAAGAATGACACAATCTAGGAAGTAGTGACAACTTACATCTTGTCTGTCCTGATAAAAATGATATGGTGATGACTTTTTGTCATATTTAAAAATGTGATAAAGTACTAGCAAGCAAAAATCTCAATCTCCATGTATTTGCTGAGATATTTTGGTGTAAACTAAAATAAGATGAAAACAAGAGGCCCAAGGAGCCTGTATAGCTCACCTGGACCATAAACATCTCAACTAGAATGGTCATTAACAATAAGTAAAACTCTAATGAGTTGAGCAGACTTGTAACAAGAAAACAGAGGCCATGTTTCTTTATGTATCAACTTCTCTTGAACAAACTTTAATGGTCCTTAGTCATCAATATCATATCTCCAAAATTTCGGCCCAATCCGTCCAGTGGCTCTGGAGACGAAGTTGCTTTCATGAAAACCAGTCCATCCAAGATGGCCACCCAACCATTTGGCAAATCAAGTTCCCTTGAACAAACTTGGTTCAACTCATGCCCTAAATGAGATTTTATGAGTTTTTAATCAATCGCTCAAACAGTTTCGGCGAAGATCTTTAAAGACATTTCTAAAAATCGGCCGCGATCCAAGATGGTCACCGAACAAATTGGTTGATTGGGTTCGTTTGAACAAATTTGAATCTCTACAACCTAAGAATGCTTCCTGCCAAATATAATTGAAATCGGCCTAGTAGTTCTTGAGAAGACATTTTAAATTTCCTATTGCTTTAGTATGGGAGCTGTTGGTGGGAAAATTATCCAAGATGGCCTCCCAACCGTTTATCTGACAGATTCGAAAATTGCAAATTTGAGATCAGAATACCCCAAAACACACACAAAACCAATTTCGGCCTCAAAATCCATCAAATAAAAAAATCCAATATGGCTGTCAAATACGCTACATTTTGATTGGCCTACGGCGGCCATGTTTTTTGACGGATTAAATTCCCGTGAACAAAGTTTAATGGCCCTTACTCCCTAACCAGATCTGCCAAATTTCGACCCGATCCTTTCAGCAGTTCTGGAGAAGTCATTTTCGCTAAAACTAGGTCAACCAAGATGGCCGCCAAACCATGGGAGCAATCAAGCTCCCTTGAACAAACTTGGTTCAGCTCTTGCCCTAGATCATATTTCATGAGGTTTGCTTCAATCCAGCAAGCGGTTTCGGAGATTTTTAAAGGCACTTCCTAAAATCGGCCTAAATCCAAGATGGCCGTCGGCCAAATTGGCAAATTGGCCGATCAGCTTCGTTTGAACAAACTTGAATCTCTACACCCTAAGGATGCTTCCTGCCATATATAATTGAAATCTGCCCACTAGTTCTCAAGAAGACATTTTAATTTTCCCATTGCTTTAGTATGGGAGCTTTTGGCGGGAAAATGATACAAGATGGCCGCCAAACCGTTTATCCGACAGTTTTGAAAATATTTGTGATCAGAATACCCAAAAACATACACAAAACCAATTTCGGCCTCAAAATAAAAAATCCAATATGTCCCCCCAAACATGCTGTATTTTGATTGGCACACTGCGGCCATGTTTTTTGATGGGTCAACTTCCCTTGATCAAAGTTTAATGGCCCTTAGTCATGATTCCTTCAGTGCTTCTGGAGAAGTCATTTTGGCTAAAACTAGGTCAACCAAAATGGCTGAAAAACCATTTGACCAATCAAGTTCCCTTGAACATATTTGGTTCAGCTCTTGCCCTAGATCATATTTCATGGGGTTTGCTTCAATCCAGCAAGCGGTTTCGGAGATTGTTAAAGGCATTTCCTAAAATCGGCCAAAATCCAAGACGGCCGCCGGCCAAATTGGCTGATCGGCTTCGTTTCAACAAACTTGGATCCCTATTCCCTAAGGATACTTCCTGCCAACTATAATTGGAATCGGCCCAGTGCTTCTTGAGAAGTCGTTTAAATAAAAAAGTTGACGGACGGACGGTTGCCATGGCATAAACTCACTTGGCCATTCTGGCCAGGTGAGCTAATAATGCACTAATGCATGCTATTAAGTCATGTCAGTATTTAATATTAAAATCTAATGGCTAACCATGGTGTATCTCTGGATTACAGTACACAGCTGACGATACGATACATGTATCACCAAGCTTTAATGTCACGATATGCGATACGCATTGTGGCACCCCTGCCAATTACTATATATAAATTCTGCAAAACAAAATGTGGAATGGAAATCTTTTTTCAGTTCCATTCGTATTTTGCGAGTATGTTTCCAGATTGCCTTGCTAAATGGATTCAGAAATTGTAATCTGTTATATCTTATTAAATTGTATAATACGCATTTGAACACCTAGTGAGCGATCTCGTCTTTATGATATCTATGGGTATTACAAATTCTGAATGCGTGATATTCACTAACATCTGGAAACCATGGAGTGATCTTGAATTTTCTCTTTTTACGCAAAATGTATTCTACTAGTCTAATAAAGGAGTTTGATTATAGATATTCAATTAATTAGGTCAAGAAATTGGATTTACTGCGCATGTGCACATGTACAGTGCAACAGGTGAATTGTTCCACATGATATTACCAGTTTAGGTCATTACCCGAGTAGCGCAGACGCTACGGGGAATATTTTGAGCGGTATCGCGTCGCAAAATGCGATGCAAATGAGTACCTGTTGCTCCACATTTACAACTTCGCATAGCTATTTGCTGCGATACATAATTTTGATGTAAAATTCAGTCAATTCACTTAATTTTGAAATATTTTTGATAGTCGCTAAAAATTGTAAAACGATTGTCAAATTTAGCAAGGAAGCGAGATGCGCATTTCCGATATAGCCCATAGACATATATAGCTATAGAGCACATATCTTCATATCTTCCTTCACTATGGGACAAATAACCGCCGGTGAAGCGAGTTCAGTAAGCGCTCTATAGATCACAATTCTAAAAGCTAGTGATGTGCGCATGCGTTAGCGGCTTCCTTCTTCTGGTATAATAATAAACTGTTACAGACTTCAGTTTTGAGTTTGGACACCAGTCGGAAACTCGCAATATTTATCACGGGGTATTTATGGTCGTCGACATATTGCTCGTAACAGACTCTCTTGTAAATCTAAATTCTCCTATATGGGGGTATGGGTATTGATCATTGCCTCGTCATTAGTTAGCGTTATGATAAACTTTAAAAATACAAGTTTATATAGGCTGATTCTGGTCGATTTAGACAATGTTTGTCTCCGAAACTGAGTTATATCATCGCGAATGCGAAACTCCTGTTAGCCCATCCCCAAATCAAGGCCGACACAGTATAGTTAGCCATGCTACAGCGGCGTATTGTACTTGATTCGCGCAAGCAACAGATTTAGAATGGCATATCGCCAAGATCAACGCATGCGCGAGAGTGTTCTCGAGTACTCTTCTCCAAAGTCGGGAACATACTTTCTTGTAAGATTATTGGTTAATAAATATAACTATATAGAAAGCAACCAATGAATCGCAAGGAAACTACTGACAGTAAAGAAAATAAACAATGTTTTACGCGGTAATTTTATGAATGACGTAGTAGTATCTCTATATATAGCATTCGTAGTATTCGTAGTAAAACTAGTAAGACGTGGGCCGATTGATACACGCTGATCACAGTAAAACTTTTTATCATTCACTATTTAAGCATGAGAAAACAACCATTAGTAATTTTAAAATAAAAATTGTTAACTCTTTTAAGTCATAGTATCGCAGAAACTCAATTTCATCTTAATAAGCTGTTGAATATGTTGCACATTTTTAAGGGGACCCTGTTGCTCACAGCTGCCATAGCCTGCAACAGTTTCCAGTTAAGCACTAACACTATTCAGCCTTCTTACATTGTATTAATTGAATGTGTATTTTGCTTAGTCTACCAGTTGAAAGGGATATGTGATGTAGGCTGGTAAGTTACAAAATATATGTTAACCCTAGTCAATGAAATCACAGTATTCATGGAAGGTACATTATTGATTTTTTTTTAAAATAATTTGACTGGGATGTGTTGCTGCCTTAAGCAGCAACAGCTTCCAATCAATGTAATTGCCAAATCTGCCAATACGTATTATCTTAGGTTTCCTATACTCCCTGACCTTGGCCAGAGCCAGTACATGCATATTCTGAATCTGACATATGTTATACTGACAAATGACAATACTGGCTACTGTAGACATGAAGACTGATACACTATCCTCAATATTCTCAGAAGTCCAATATTAATTATTCAACCATCTGTTCATGTCACATTCGTGCAATTTGTGTTAATTACATGTCGCATATTACACGCCTTACCGACTACTAATTTTTTAGACGGACTACTGATTTGCCAAGTATGGTAGTCCTTCGGACTACCATCAACTTTTCGCTAATTTCGAACCCTGGTTATATTACACATTTTAACACTGATCTCCATCTAGATTATTTCGAAACCATATTAGAAGACTACATTCCATATTTATTCTGTTCGTGGCTTGAACAACATGATCGAAGCGCCAATACATTATAAAAATCATGAATTCTCTCGGCTTGAAAATATTGACTAACTCCCGGTATAGTACATGTATCAATGACTGCTACATTGGAACCAGTCCTGCATTCCATAGGGAAAACGTTTTGCGAAATCGGAAAATTATGCCTTTCGGTTGTTTTCGGATTTACTTGTTCATAGCGTGTATAGACGAAAACGGCTGTTTTTGATCATGCAAACATGTTTTGAAACGTTTCCCCATTTGAACACCAACCAGTTTCAACACAGTTTGTTTGCTATGCAAGTGCTATGAACTGCTATACATTATTCGCAATTTCAAAAAAATATTCCCTGCATGAAATGATTGTCAGAGATGGACAAACCAGCAGACAGACACACATTTTGGACAGACAGATGGACATACAGGTATATGGATAGCACATCCTCATGTGGTAATGATAATACTTATCAAGTTTCAAAAGAATCGCAGCTAAAATGTAGGAGTTGCGTTGACAAGAAATGATTGGCAATGCAGTTTAGATATCAGCTTTAATATATTTAAAGGGTGATAACCCTGCAATGAATAATTTTTTGGCTACGAAAAAAGCACATGCACATCTGCACTTGATACTGATAATGTGGACGATAAGTTAATCCACTGAGACTTCTAGGAGGAGTTGTGGTGACAAGACGGGGACAGACTGACGGACCGGACATGCTGATCGCTATAATAAAATAATTTGAGCATACGATTTGAACATGCAAAAATATCTAGATTTCATAGACAGATTGTCAGAAGAATTTATAACTACCTGAGAAAAATATGATCAAACAGTCAATTTATTAATTAATTATTGATTATGTGATTAGAAAAATACTGCACACATTCATAAATTTTATATACCTCTCATTTCTCTACAATTCATCTTATTTCCATGTTTTCATAAACGCAATATTTTCAGTCACATGTATTCGAGAATGGGTGACATAGCCATACATGTAATTTCACATTCTTTATCAAATTCTGGCAGGAATAAACAGTTGTGTCTGGGATCGAATTAGTCAATCAACACATATGTCATGCATCTTATATTTGTTTGTTTACTCTTGTGGGTATATCCAAATATCTTCAATTCTGTACATCTATTACAGTAATGCCTTCAGGAACATTGTCTGATTGATGTCACCGGAAGACATCGATGATGTAGGAAACAATGCATACCCATGACCCCGACAAATTAAGTTATTTTACAGCGTAGTTCTTGAATCTTGAATAATCTGCTGATGTTAACTTGTAGAGCTGAACTAGATAACAAGATGTTTATTACAAATATATTAGCTGTTTACCCATCATTGTCCAAAGATATTAGATATACACTGACATGTACGTTTGTTATGGGGTGCTAAACATTTGTGTCTAGTAAGCTAATGGACCTTTCCACTTTTAGCTATGCCTCGACAATCTCTAGCTAAGCTTCATCCACATCTCACTCGTGTTGGGATCGATTGATCTCTGAACTCCCTGACTATCAATTTCCAGAAAACTACACGGGTAAGCTATTGAATATATTGAAACTAATTTGACTGGGTGCTGTTGCTGCCATAAACAGTGACCAGTCAAATTAGTTTTAAATTATCCAACATGTTTATTAAATAGTAGACATACAATTCTTATGTGTCGGATTACTAAGAGTTAAAGACGGGCCTAATAGAATCATTTATGACTTAATGATTATGATGTCATCCTACACGCTGCTTAGCTGAGCATGACATCAGGACGTCAAATCATTGATGGATACTCTGGAAATGTGAATTAATACGAACCTCTCGGTCGAATGGCTCCAAGACAACCACAGGTCGGCTAACTTCTTTGACGCTTGATGAGCTACGTTGTGCAGTAGCAGAACTATTGCTGCCACTGTGTCTGCGTTGCTCTGAAGCATTTGGGGGTGACGCTAATCGATCTTTATTGCTAATTGTGTGATGATCAGGTTCTTTTGAGGTTAATGTCTCTCTACTCGACCTTCGTCGTCCAGACACTGGCTGATTTAATGATAATGCGTCTAATACAACAGCAGGTGCCTTTGCTGTTCTCCTATCAGTACCAGGTAAAGCTGCTGTAGTTGTGGTGGTTACATCAGCATGCGATGGCGTACTGCCTGAATTACTGACTCTCGATGTGTTATGATCACTATTTGTAAGATGGCTTCTGACTGGTGGCTCTGCTATACTGGCTTGCACAGGAGAGGAAACTGGAACAAATATATTATTATTATTATTATTATTATTATTATTATTATTATATTATTATTATTATTCCGTTTTAAAAAAATGCCGGGGATATTGTAATCGCCTCTGTCCGTCTGTCTGTCCAGCACGCTATCTCATCTCAAACCATTAGGTGGAATTAAAATCAAATTTGGTGTGTGGATTGCCCATATAATTTAACTTTGCAAGACAATATTTAGATCTGGCTCCACACCCAGGGGTTGTGGCAGGGGTCAAAAGGTCCCTTTTGTTGCAACGCAACTCTTCTGAAATTGTTAGACGGAACTCAACCAAATTTGATATCTGAGTTACCCATATGATTGCCGAGTGCAAGAGGCCATTAAGATTTGGCTCCGCCCCAAGCCACAGGATGGAATTCAACAAAATTTGGTATGTGAGTTACCCATATCAATGTGGAGTGGATGAGCACATTTACATTTGGCCCCGCCCCCCTCAAAAGGTCAGGAAATTTATTGTAATGCAACTCCTCTGACACTGTTGGACAGAATTCAACCAAATTTGGTATGTGAGTTACCCATATGATTGCGGAGTGCAAAAGGACGTTTACATTTGGCTCCGCCCTGAGGGTGGGTTGTGGGGTGTGTTAAAATTTCAAAGCGGTGAACGTGGGGATTTGTGATGCGTCATCGACAGATCAATCTAGTTATTATTATTATACAGGCAACTCAGTCAATCCGTTAACTTAACATATTATCTATGGATACTGTAGTTATAAATTAAGAAAATAAAACACCAATGGTCATCACACATACTCGGGTAAAGGTATTTACGAATTTCAAAGATGGGATTATACTGTGGCACCTTTTGTTGACTAACTATTTATTTTGACATGCTTTCACACATAAATGTGCTAACACAAGCAAATAAAGTTAGTCTACGAAAGGTACCCCCTCTAATCTTTTTTACGTTAACAAGGACAAATTTGTCCAACACCCGCATCGTTGATTTTGGAAACATTCTTGCTAACGGCAAAATTCGCATACGTCTTCGGGACGCCATTGACCCACATCAAACCCAATGTTCGGAAAAGATCGCTCCATTTAGAGCTCGGTTATTGAAAAATGCTTCAAAATGCTTATTTCGAAAACAATGTTGCTGAAAAATAGTGCTGTTGCCTATTTACCTTGGCCACAAAATTGGCATAATTATGTGCTTGGGATCACATGGGCAAGCTTCCACCAAAGTTTTGAGAAACTTGCATCAGCAGAACCAGTTATTGAAGAATATGTGAAAATGTCTATTTTCAAAACTGTTGCTGAAAGCTTGTTGCCTTTTAGACCCTCAAAATTGGCATATGTGCTAGGGACCTCATAGGCATGCTTAGCCATGGAACGCCGTGGATGGGTGAAAACAATGATCCTAAGTTAGTTCCTGGACCCATTGTTAGATAAACACTAAACCCTCTTAACATTTGTTTAACACCTTAAGATTTTTGAAAATATACCACTGGAATGGCTGGCTCGATAACAAAGTCAGTCATTCCAGTGGTATATTTTCAAAAATAGTCTTCTCTTGGGCTGCAAATGAACATTTTCTATGAGAAAATTGACATTTTCTTAAACAAATTCGATGGTTAAAGGTTTAAAATCAGTCAACTGACGTGTTGTATGCATGAATTTATAGCCAGAACAGACCGTGCGGTGTGGTTTTGCGGAATGCCCAATGGACCTTTCCAGTTTATACATCAATCATGATGTCATAATCAACTACGTGATGCGTAGGATGATGTCATAATCAATGACATCCTGAATGACATATATAAGTTCGTCACAAACACATAATTGATGACGGACCATGCATTGTACGAATTGTATGCCTTTACTATTTAATAAACATTTTGTTGAATATTTTGGAACCAATTTGACTGGGCGCTGTTGTATATTCAATCTGTAGGGTCTTCTGGAAATTGAGTCAGGGAATGCAAGGATCAGTCGATCCCAACACGGGCGGCGTGTGGGTGGGGTTTAACTACGGATGGGCGGGGCATAGCTAAAACTGGATTACTCCATTGCAGGCTGAGAGAAAGGTATATTTTAAAGTTTACCACTGGAATGACTAGCTTGATAGCAGTTTTCTCTCGGTCTGCAAATGACCATTCAATACATAAATATTTAGATTTTCCATTAACCCTTTAATTGTCAGAATTGGTCAAGAGAAAACTTTTTGAAAATTTACCACTGGAATGACTGGCTCGTCGAGCCAAACGAGCCCGCCAGCCCCGTTGTAAATTTCCAAAAAATAGTCTTCTCTTGGCCTGCGAATGGACATTACTCAAGACTAAAAGTACTGCAGAAGCTGGCTTTGGCCAGCTTGACCATTAAAGAGTTTATGGCTTAATAGACCTATTCTCAAGGATAGGATCTTTCAGTAATAACACTGTAATCAACAATAACAATGATTTAGTTTACTAATACAAGCATTCTGTAAGTACTGCAATGTCTAGTAGGAGACTAAGCATCACACATCAGTGACCTTGACCTTTAATCTTGTGACCTCAATGTCATCAAGTCAAGTTCAAGCAGCATAGACAACAATGTATCCAAACTTAGTTTCACTATGTTCATTCGATCCTGAAATATATAAGTTCAGAATTTTGCTAAATGCAAAAACGTAATGTTGAAACACATAGCTTTGCATTAAGGTCAGCGACCTTTATCCTTGACATGTGACTGCAGCCATCATGAATATTCCTAACAGCATAATAATGCATCCATACACCAAGTTTAGTTCCCCTATGACAAAAACTCTTGAAACTAAGCCCAGACAAACATTTTCTGTAATGTTCAGTGAACCAAGCCAAATAGGTCACCCTGACCTACCTTTCATATGGACACAACTTCAGCATATACTGCATCCATACACTAAGTTTAGTTCCTGTATACCAAAAACTCTTGACACTAGTCTGGACAAAAACTGTCTGTAATGCGCAATGAACTGTGAAAAGTAGGTCACACTAACCTACTTTTCTTACACTGCACATCTTATGTATCCACATACCATTTCATGATCATACATATAAGTTTTGACATTACGTCCCAGACAAATTTGTAGAGGGCAAACCGATGGATGGACGAACAAGGGCTATATAATCCCACGAGTACCGGGAGCATAAAATAGACACCTATTGTACTTCTGCTTCGCAGGCCACATAAACAGTAGGGTTATAACAGTAAATATCTGCAATAAACCTCAACTTTGAATGAAAACATATAAATTTAACACAAGACAACTGATTAATGTCAAATTCTAATCTAGCCTCAATTTATCAGTTTACAGAACTGAAATTTCAACTTCTTTAATTCTTTTCCGATTTATATGATTACTAGTGTTCATTTTGGAAAGTAGAATTGCTGAAAGGTGCTGCTGTCTAAGACAGCAACACATGTCTCAGACACCAACACCTGTCTAAGACACATCAACTGTCTCAGCAACATTGTTTTCAAAATGTACACCACGAGCCTGTTCAATAGGGAAACCATTGGAGAGTGCTCTGAGGGACTCCCAGAGCGAAAAAGCCTCTCCTATTGAATTATACATTTTGTTAGAACGCTCTACTATTTCACAAAACATGTTTGGAGGTGACTCGTGAAAAAACATTGTTTTTAATCCGTGACATAATTGCACGCGAGGCAACATTATACGTCACATAGACATGCATGCAAATAATTATAATTGGTGTCAGACTTACCTAATGATTGGTGGTAAGCATTGTGACCAGATCTCCTTCTGGTGCTGTATCCACCACTGCTTGGTACAGGAGGCACACATTCACCATTCACTGAAATGACCGATACATACATCAATTACCTAACTATATTATTTTATTAAACATTTAATACATATTTCAAACATTTACATAGAACCTAGTCACTAAGAATCATACCTAGCATATGGCACCTATAGATGCAGCTCCGAACAAGTATTTAACAGCTTTTTGTTACATTGCTACAGATATTAGATAGTATATACAATTTTATCTATAAAATCGCTGATAAAACATTTCTTTTTTGTTTTTGAAAAATCATAATTGCCCAATCAATTTCAAATTCTTACTCAGTAGACCAGAGAGGCCTTTGAAAAAAATATCTGAAATACTTGCCGAGATAAGCATTACTCTATGGTGTGGGGTTTGTGGCCAGCCTAGGGCACCAAGAAGCTCTTGGTTAGAACTCTTGGTCTCTATATTAATGGCTAGCATTAAGAACCACTAAAATTATCATGTTTTAAAGCCATAATTCATCAACCTTTAATGTTTGAAGACATGGATAAAGCAAAAAATAACTGACTGAAGAAACAAAATATCTGAATTCAGCTAAATAGCTGAAAAATGGAATCACCGGTCGACCCCCTCAACCTAAAATGCTAAATCCTTATTTTTGCTTTAAAATCCATAAAATAATAAAAGCTCAACTTGATGGTATCAAGATTGCTTGCCGATCAACTTCCTGTGAACCACCTTGGAATACTCAATAAGCATTTTAGGAATACCATTAAAGGCAGGGTTTGTACACTTTTTTGTAATTAAAATTCCATGACCAAAATTGACAAATTCCATGACCTCCAAGAATTAAAATCTAGCAGATTTGTGTTTATGACATATCTACATAAGCTACGATATAAGACATTCTGCAAAATACCTAAATATTGTGTCTTGCAACAACCCAGCCAACGCCTTGTTTTGATAAGTTGTTGCTATAATTTTCGTTGTATAGAAGTGATGGTGGATATTTATGCCAGATTTATTTTATTTTGTATGATTACTATTTTCCATGACTTTTCCATGGCCTATGATAGAAAATGCTGATTTTTCATGACTTTCCAGGCCTGGAATTTAAATTTTCAAATTCCATGACTTTCCAGGATTTCCATGACCAGTACAAACCCTGTAAAGGTGATGCTCAAGTAAAAGGTGAGTGTACAAACAGCCTTCAACATGAGCAAATTGTGACTTGACTGACCGATTACAGGATAGCAATCTCATGCTTAGCCCGTCTGTGACACGACATACCAGACATACGTTTATCTACAAAATGACAACTACAAACAAGTTTACAAGCATCCGGCACAAACATCTATGTACAGACCTGATGCATGCTGGGAATGGTTATTTGACAATGCATTCTGGCTTGCATGTCCAAAATGTGAGCTGCTACTACTGCGGGTACTCGATGCCCCTTGATGCGAGCTGTTATTGCTGCGGGTACTTGGTGCCACTTGGTGAGATGCGGCCGGGCTGGCAGGATGCACATTAGAACTGCTGTTGTGAAGGCTACTAGGAGAAAACTGTGCAGGACTAATCTGTTGCGAATGTGATATACTATATCGACTGAAATTAAATATAATTGAGCTATTTATGACTATTTACTTTTAAAATATTAATTATAAATACATACAAAAGCTTTTTGAGAGTCAGCACCCAAACCACCGAATTCCAATCACCATGACAGTTGACCTTAAATTAAAATAGCTCTTCATACATAAAATTCAAAATTCAGTCCAAATCTCGCAAATGTCCTTTCAGTAGATTATGACAAATTATGCAGAAATGACATTTCCACAATTGAGTCACCACAAAATAAGTCTGACACACAGACAATAATGTTCTTTGGGTACCCAATGACAACATGAAGCAGCAAGTCTGTTGATCCATATAGTCGCTCTGGATTTATCGTGTAAGGGGATAAAAAATATAGGAAGAACATAAATAGCAACATACATCAGGTAGTAACAGTTGCAAGAAGTATTTACACTGTATTGGGGATAAAATGTTTGCAGGATAATTTATAAGGAATGCTTCATCATAATTACATAAGAGACATTTTGTTTTAACACTTTAATGGTCAACCCGGCCAAAATTGGACTCTGCAACTCGGGTCTTGAGAAGTGTTCATTTGATAGTCAAGCCTTGAATGACTAGCTTGATAATCGGGCCAGTCATTTAAGTGGTCAAAATTCGAAGTCGTCTCTTGGCCTGTAAATGGATATCCAACAAGAGGTATCAGAAGATACCAAATATCTCGCATTTTTAAGTTGCCGCAGGATCCGGCTGCCGCTGGACCCAGTCTGCCCAGGACTCTGGTGCTTATCTAGCAAAGATTCTAGGTGTGGTTGCAATTCAAGTCGCTATAGGACCCATAAGATCACCAAATTTCAAGTCGATCAGAGCAAGTCATTTTGGCAGGCATTAAAATAAAATTTTGAAAAATTAATTTTTTTCTCCATTTGTCATTTTGAGTTCATTTCTGGCGGTATTTTGACGGTTGTAATTTTTTTTTTAAACCATTTTTCATTCCGAGTTGATTTCTGCAAAAAACAAACAATGGTATTTTTGGCCAAAATTTTTTCATGGCACCCATTTTGGAAAAAGACAAAACTTGAAACCTTGGGGATGATTGCACAAAGAGGAGTTTATTACAATCGATTGGTGCCCAGTTTTGACCCCACCCCAACCCTCAGTTTGACCCAAGATCAAAAGAATTCCTTGTACTGTAGTCTACTCATCATTGGCTTGAAAATGATATGTGACATGACCACCTATGGATAAATTAAATTTTTTACCCACAGTCCCCATCCCCTGGGGGTTATAACAAAATTTCAAAAGTGCCATGCACATCCCTGTCCATATGTGTAATCATACCGAAGGTTTCAAGTTTCTATCTGAAACGGTCTTTTTTACCCCCCATTTCCCACCCCCAGGGCCGTACCCCTGGGGTCATATCAAAATTCCAAGTGTCATGTACATCCCTGGCCATATGCGCAATCATCCCCAAAGTTTCAAGTTTCTATCTGTAATGGGCTAGGAGTTGCATTACAATAGATTGGTGCCCACTTTTGACCCCACCCCCTACCCTCAGGCCCCTGGGGTAATGCCAAAATTCCCATGTACATCCCTGTCCATATGTGCAATCATCCCCAAAGTTTCAAGTTTCTATCTGAAATGGTCTGGAGTTGCATTACAATCGATTATTACTGGCCAATTTTGATCCCTGGGCTCAGCCCCGAGGGGGGGCAGAACAAAATTCCAAAAGTGTCATGCACATCCTTGCCGATATGTATAATCATCCCCAAGGTTTAAAGTTTCAAAAGCAAGTCTTTGCTGATTAAATTATCATTTGAAAAATCCGTAACCACAGCATAATATAACATATAACCTGGATGCAAATCAGCCATAAAATTATCAAGGTTCAATTGCCGAAAATGTATGGAAAGATTTTGAAAATCAATATATTTTTTATCTGGACAAGTCCTAAGCATCGTATAGAACACATCTGTGAAGTTTTATTCAAATCGGATGACCCCTTGTTGGTGCAAATGTCATTTTAAAAAGCTTAACCAAGAAATTATTTATTAATTTTTTAATTTTAAATTCAATTTCCTTTTCATATGGACATGTCCTAAGCATTGGTATAGAACACATCTGTGAAGGCTTTTTAAAAATCTGATGACCCCCTGTGGGTGCAATGCAGCAAATGGCATTAAAAACCCCGTAACCATAGGTTTAACAATAAGCTGGACACAAAATTGCAACACATCTGTGAAGTTGTTTTTTTTAAATTGGATGAAGCCTTAGGGCTGTAACAAGCCTGGAAATAACTTTATCAACAGTGTCCAACACTTTGTCAGGCACCAGCCACTTAGTACCGGACATCCAGAATTTGCTGTCTGTCAAGCACTTCTACTTCACAGTGGTCTTTACTTGAACTTATTAGAAACATGTCAAAAAGCAACTAATCATGTGTCATTATGATCATGATACATCTTAGGTAGATGGATATTTTATGGCTTTGTCAACACTTGTATGTAGACCATTTTGTTGCACACTGCAACTACTGGGATTGTTTAAATCTGTACCTGACAAAATGTCAGGAACCGCCAAGACTGTGACTGACTTTTGATAGTTTGGTGCCTGACAATGTCCTTGACGGGCACCTTATTTCCAGGCTTGTGCAAATGTCATTTTAAAAATCCTTAACCAGAGCGGACGTCAACGCTGACATTTTTCCACCCTCTCCCAAAATCTCTTTTTTCAACTACGTGAAAATGCGAGATAAAAAGCACATATTTAGATTTTGTTTACCAAATTTGACTAGGGTTAAAATTATCACGCGACAAAATTTTGATACCTCGGTGAGACATTATTCTGCTGGTATGGCGAGTATGATGCAGAAGCAGTAGAGATGCTAGTGGAGTTGTTAAATGTCCGACCTTGTTGTCCATAGCTTTGACTCTGATGATTTGTAGCGGGAGCTGGAAAAGTAAAATACAAACCACTAAGATTTATAAACATTGGCTCAGCTCTTTTTTCATGAATCTAATGAATGTTTGATCAAGATGCAATCCATTCTCGCAAAGGTTTAGGGCTGTAACGATACAATATGTATCACGATACACTGGTCACGATACGATACGTTATTTTTTCACGAAGTTTCATCTGAATCTGTCCATTTTATGCCACTCTCCATCTCTCAGTGCAGATAAACAAATAATTAACATATTCAGATGAAATTTAGTGAAAATGGTGCACATGTGCATAAATGTAACTATAGCTTACCCGACAATGTTAAGGCATGAAGGACGTCACAAGCATATTTTCCTGTATTGTGTGTGTATCGATACGACAGGTCATGATACGATATGCGTATCATGATTCACCGATATATCGGTGAATCGTTACAGCCCTACAAAGGTTAGACAAATATTACTAGCACAACCTCTTTGGGGTTACACAGCTTTTGGTTTCTTGCACGTAAATATGTTTAAAATGGTTATGCAAATTCATTACCCAAAATAATTTGCGCAACACAAAAGTGGGGTGCGTAAATTTTAAGTTTGTATATGCCTGACACAAAATCTAAATTTAAAGGTAATTATACAGGTAAGCTGCTGAATATTTTGAATCTAATCTGACTAGGAGCTGTTGCTGCCAATTAAAATGTCTGTATTGTTCAGAAAACGATTAAAATTGAAATCAAATTTAAAAATCTAAATATGGCTTGCCATATTTATTATATAATATTCAAATTTACATAATCCACTCACTTTGTCCTCGCTCGAATACTTTAGGATCAGCCCGCAATATACCCTTCAGCAATTCAGGGACATCGCCTTCTATCGTATCACTAGCCAAACTGTCCTTCAGCTCACTGTAATAAAAAAAACACCATGTAAATACAAATATACATGTATTTTGCAGATATTTGTTAATTGGACAAGAAGATGGTTAGACAGAAATAATGAATATCAGTGTCAAATGTCAATAACCATTCACACTGAAATCACCTACAGATCCAGGACTCTGCGTGGTGTTATCACCCGAGACAGGACCATTGTACCAGATCTCACAAGTCATCCTTGCATGATTTAGTACATTACTAAAGACATGAACCAATTGCTTTATCAGATAAGGGGCAATGGTTGAACAAAATTAACGTATATCTAAATTAAATTTTATTAACCCTTACCACTCTGATGTCAAAATTTAAAACTTTCAGATTAGACAATTTTTCGACTAACCCTAACCATAGACAGCAACATCGTCCACCAAAATCGTTGAAAAATATACACCAGTTTCTTTGCTATTGACCCAGTACAAGATCGAATATTGACATCAGTGGTAATGGTTAAACTGTCCGCTTTCATGAGTAACTTTGATCAGCAAATCTTATACAATTATCATTCCTTTCCTGAAATAGGCCAATTGTCAGATTTGTCTCTACATATCTAGTGCCTCACCAAAATCCTGACTTTAAATTAACATGGATGAGTCACTAGTAGCAGGGGTTGAATTAAGGACTTTTACACGTTCAACGCAGGCAAAAAATGGCTGATGCATGTGCATTTAAATAATCCTATGTACACAGTGCATGTACTTTTCTGGCTGAAATTTGTGTCGCATAATAACCAACTCCCGCAGCACGCACCTCCCCACCCCCACCCCTCCGCTGACGATATATACTGCAGTATTTTTCTGTGATACCGATACCATCATGTAATTGTCAATACCGCTCAGCTCTATTCTGGAGCATACCATGTAGGGTCCTTCTAACCAAATTGGGTTGAAATCTGTCAAGCAACTAAGTGGGAGAACTATGGAAATTTGTCAAAAAATCCCAGATTTTCACACAAAAAATTGACCAATTCAAATTCTGAATAGATCTTCTGAGGCCTACCACCATAGGATCCTCCCAGCCAAGTTTGTTTAAAATAGCTAAACGGGTTAATGAGTAGATTACGGTAAAGGTTGAAAGAGCGACGAATGCCATTGCATAAGCTCACTTGCTGCTCCCCACCACTGTAAATGTTGTCTTGCAGTCCGAAATCATATGGGTAATAACACATTTGATTGAATTCCAAACAAACGGTTTCAGAGGAGATAACCGGATGAACAAACGGACAGAGGCGATTGCAATATCCCATCCGGTTTTTTTCAAACTGTTTGAGGACAATAAACCAGAGGCCCAAGTAGCCGCAATAAATTGAAATGGAATTTTTTTAGATATTCAACTAGAAATCAGCCTTTTCCTGAAAAAACATTGGAAAACCAAAACGAAAACATGATATTCAAATGGAAAGCAATGAGTAATATTTTCCTCCTGAAAGTGACGTTCTTGCATAAAATCCTATATTATTACGATCCTATATCTTTCCCACCATAATTCACTGTTTCTAGTTATACTAACAGGACAATGCACAAAACATATTCGACAGTTTTGGGAAATTCTGTTCAATTCAGAATCAAATCTCTATCTCATACCCAAAAGCTGAAGCTAAGTAGATATATTCTTAGATTGACCACCCATGTTTAGTTGACATCAGCCCAGTGGTGTTAATGAGTAGTCTTTAAAAGCATATGTTGACTGGCAGATGGTCGTATGGCATAAGCCCACTTGTCATTTCAAGACAGATGAGCTAATAAATACGTTATAGTATTATAAAGATTTCATTATTTTTAGAAATTGTAAATTATCATAGGTAGACACAAACAGAATAAATGCATCAAACATCCCCATCACTAAAGTAACCCCTATATAAAACATGTACAATGACCAATAAAGTCATATATTGCGACTTTAAAAAGCGCACTATCAATAACAAGAAAAAGTCGGCTGGAGGCTGACATACCCTCGCGTCCAAATACCATTCATACAGTACCCCTTCACTGACCATTCACACAGTACCCCTTCACTGACAATTCATACAGTACCCCTCCACTGACCATTCATACAGTACCCCTTCACTGACCATTCATACAGTACCCCTTCACTGACCATTCATACAGTACCCCTCCACTGACCATTCATACAGTACCCCTTCACTGACCATTCATACAGTACCCCTTCACTGACCATTCATACAGTACCCCTCCACAGACCATTCATACAGTACCCCTCCGCTGACCATTCATACAGTACCCCTTCACTGACCATTCATACAGTACCCCTTCACTGACCATTCATACAGTACCCCTTCACTGACCATTCATACAGTACCCCTCCACTGACCATTCATACAGTAAAAGAGAATGCAAATCATCCATGCATGACCAATGTAAAAGCTTTTAACATTAGGCATATGCTTGGGTGATGGAGAATCATCCGTAGTCAAGTTTCATCCAATTCGCTCTCAAAACTGTAGGAGTTGCAGACAAGATTTTTAGGACCTACATACAAATTTTTTTTTTAAGCCCATTTCTCTGCCCCCACCCCCACACCAGGAATCAGTCACGCATGACCGATGCAAAAACCTATAACATTAGGCATTGAACATCTTTGGGTGGTGTACGATCATCCCGTCAAGCTACATTCAATTGTCTCATAAACTGTAGAAGTTGCAGCAATGGGATTTTCGGGACCCACATGTTTTGCTACCTTCCAAAATCAGGCATCCATGATTGAAGTCTCTGGGTAGTGTAAAAATCATCCTGTCAACCTTCATCCAAATCCAATCCTCTCTCAAACAGTAGGAAGTGTAGTGACAAGATCATCGGGATGTACGCACATGGCATTCAATTAAATAAATGATTTCTATTACTCACATTTCTTAATTTAAGTTAAAATATTAAATATAAGGTAATAAAATAATTCTAAATCTCACATATGTTCTGTTGACGTCTGCCGTAATGCTTGAACTAGCTGAGATATGAGTGTTTCATCTTGTGTTGCCAATATTCTCTTGGCCTCTTCCACAATTTTTGGATGGTAAAGTAAGCTTTTATTGTTCACTGTAGCTGGTAATGGGGTTGGCAAAGGCAATTCACGAAGCACTGAGTGAGTAATAAGAAATAAGTACTGTGAAAGGTAAAATCGGTAAATATTTAATGTTCAAATCATTACAAATCATATCCATTCACATTTTTTCGTAAATGGGGTCCACTACTGTAAGCCAAGTGAAGACTATTTGAGAATATTTACTACTGGCATGACTGGACTGACTGGCTCGGTTATCGAACCAGTTAGTTAAGTGGTAAATAAAAAAACATAACCATCTCTTGGCGTGTAAATGGATATTTTTCAAAGACCACTACCCTTTGGCTCGTTTGACCATCAAAGGGGTCAATATATTAAGCAAACTTTACACAAAATGGTCATCAATTACACGAAAATTGGACATACCGCAACCACACACACACACCCCACCTTCCAAATTATTGCTGTCTTACAACTATGCTAAATGTATACCATGACATATTACTGGGCTTAAATTATTACTTAGGACCATCTAAAAATTGTATATGCTGTAATAACCATTATTTATTACATCAAAATTAATCCTCATGTTTGACGTTTTACGTCATCGCTGAAACATACAACTCATGTGTTGCTAGACATCAGCTAAGATTAAATATTTAGAGTATTTGCTAGAGTCTACTGCAAGTCTGCGACTCTGACACACGCCTGTAGTTTGGACTTAAAACAATGAAATGATCGACCCTGCAACCGGCTTGCTATTGCTAGCCTTCTCCTGTATGCACTTGCTTGTTGAACCATTAATAAAATTCCCGATTTTATGAATTTACGTCTAACAAAATCGTGTTATATTTTTTGTAATATGCTTTTTTCTGCAATACATGATTTTTGTCATGTGGCCAATGGAAAAATGAGAATGGAAAGGTCAGAAGAAACAACCTAAACCATGTAAAGATTCGAGATATTTCATGCGAAAAACATGTTATCTTAGTGCAATGATAAAGATTCTTTATTTACTCACTATGTTTTTCATGAGTCGCTGATTCAAGCTTAGTATCTTAAATATTAGACAGTGAAAATGTGTTGATATCCAGGTTTTAAAATTTTATATTTTAATATTAAACACAACTCTTTTACCATCAGTGTATGATACATTTAGTGTTGTCGAAAAATTTACCAACGCATTTTTCCAGAAAATTTTCCGGTCACCTAAGGATGCAATTGCATATTTTTATTTCCCTATTGCATTAATACCGATGCTTTTGCTACTAATATAAGTTAATAGATTTAGATTTGTGTCATCTGTTGCCATGGCTGAAATGGCTTGCATCAGGTTACAATATCACTATAGTTCAGAAATAACAAATTTCCAAACAATGCTGTTAAATATCTTGAAACCAATTTGCTTGAAAAAAGCTATTGCTGCTATAGGCAGTAATGGCTTAGCAGCAATGGCTTCCTAGCAAATTGTGTTCAAAATATTTTTATTCAACAGGAAAGTTTTTGCATATCATTCAAAATTGAAGAAAATGTTAATTCTGTATACCTTTACCTTATTTCTGGGTTCAACTGTATGTACACCAGCTGCATGGAACCATGGATGATGCAATATTGCATGCATGCACCCACACAGACACAATATATATATGGTATGATTTTATACATATTTTTCCAATTTTAGGAAAATTTTCTGGAAAAATATCGGAAGTTTTCCGCAAAAATATCTTTTCCAGAAAAATAACATCACTAGATACATTAGTGGTTTTCAATATGGTATCGGTATAATTTGCAGCCCTACCAGACTGTACATGCATAATGGTTAATTAGAACATATCTGGTCGATAAATATACTTACAATCTGTAAGACTTGCCACCCCAGCTAGTGTGGTAATGGGGACACTAGGAATCTCCCCGTTCATTATCATTTAGACAGCCTGTTCCAGTAACATCTCACACAAAAGATCTGTGGAAGCGAATATATACATTCATGTGTATTGGAATTGCAGTGGCAAACACCAGAGTAAGAAACAGAACTCTAGATAAGAATTATTTATGATTGGGTCTTTACTTGGGACCATTTAATGAAAATACTCACCAATTTATTTTCGATTGGATTTTGCTATTATATTTACTAATAGTTTAATATTTTTTGATGACACCCCATGACACACTGCAGGGATCGAAATGTCAATTTGCTCTGGGCAGCCTGATTTTCAAAAGGACAGCTAACCTTTGGCTGTTAATGGTACATAGGGCAACCATGACAGCTAACCTTTGGCTGTTAATGGTACATAGGGAAACCATGACAACTAACCTTTGGCTGTTAATGGTACATAGGGCAACCATGACAACTAACCTTTGGCTGTTAATGGTACATAGGGCAACCATGACAAATACTCAGACTAATAGTACTATACTGTTTGTGATACCTACTTTTTTGATAACTCTTTGTTTTAAGTCATTTATTGATTTAATTATTTAGTGGAAGGAGTAGCCAGTATGCTTAATGACATTTCTGAACGCTATTTTTTGGAATTTACCTGACAAAACAAGTTTCTAATTTTCTTTGTCTTTTAGCGTAACATTTACGAGCACCCTTAATCTGCGACGGGCAACCTGAAAACGCATGAAATGGCAAACAGATCTGATATTGGTGACAGTTTGCAAGCGACAAATAACTTGCAATTATTAGAGAAAGCCCACAGCAGATGGCAGTTTTATTACATAATTGTCTCGGAAACAAATATTTGCTGGTGCTTAGATTTTAGCAATATAAATCTTCAAGATGTAAACTCATCCTTAGATGACATCACCTAAGATAATAATGATGTAATCTTTAGAAATTTGGGGTCATATTAAACATATTTGATTTTCTCACTTTTGCAATTATATATTTCGTCATCTTACTAGCCTTGTTCAAGATGGTGTCAATGTCAGAGTCCCATCTGCAGACAGCTGCATCAGCAGAGACAGCTGCGATTCATTGCTTTACAAGCAGTCCTAGTGGCTTCCCAAAGAGCATCTTGTAGCAGTGGTTTCTCATTGTAGCTAAGCACAGTGTTACTGTATCAGTGTAGAGGCAAAGATTCTCCGTTCCAGAGGAAATGAAGTGGACTTTACACATTGAAATGTAAAATGGTATTTGAGATGGAAATCAAGAAATTATAATTTTTCTCAAAAAACATCAACATTTTGAGATCGACCACACTTTTTAACATTTTGTACTCTTCTGACATGTCTGACCTTCTGAAGTGTGATGCTTGAAATGTCACCCATTTTTGCTTTTAGTCAGTTTCATAAATTTGCATATCATCCTGAAAAATTGTAACATGCTTTAGTTACCCATGATAAATTACATGGCTGAATAGCACAGGTATATATGTGCAAGGGTGGTTTGTAATCAGGGGACATAACAGCGCTATATGATAGGGGTAAACATTGAAATATCAATGAAACCGGTGACGAAGCGGAATGGAATTTTTTTATTTCTGAAACAGAAAATATAATATTTTGAAGCAGAAAATCATTGGCCCTATATCAGTGATTCAGTGTCAATAACTCCACATTGAACCATTTTGACTGTCTCATTGACATAATTCTGTTGTGACAGCACCTCTAATGGAAGAACTCTATTGAAATGTGTAGTGCTGCTTTGTTGAGCATAGAATTTCACCAAGTTTGAAAACAAAAGCATACGTTGGCATATGACTAGCTTCACAAGAATTCATCAATATAGTACAGTAGAAATTGACATGGACCCGGACATTTTGTATAACAGACAAATTTTTGTTTTAATCACTTCGGTATGGCCCAAAATACATCCCAGAAAAATTCTCCAAAATTCACACATGGGGAAATATGTTTTTTAGAGGAAATTCAAAATGGCCGCCAAGGCGATGACCAATAACCAGGTAATATGTATTTTGACTCTAAAAACCCGTGTTTTGGTAAGTGTTGTACAGTTTAAAGTATGTCATCATCAAAATCACTTGATAAACCACAAATTTAATGCAAACTGAGCGACTGTTGTTAAACACAGCGAACAGGCAGAATGGCTGAAATTTATCTATGTATTTTGACTTTCAAATTTCGAGCTGTTAAGGCAGTGACCTTCACATTTACAATGTATGCTACAGGGAATGCCTTTCTTGGAGCAACTACACGAGGAACACAGACATGTGCTGCTTTTACACTGGCACCTTATATTTAGAAGTAGCTCTGGAGGCGCTGCTGACTTGTCCGTAATGATCGCCGTCACTGATCCTTGTTCTACTGCATAACCATACTCTTCTTTCTTTAACACAGTTTTTAGGTGAAGCCATGTGCTTGCTTGGAGATGAACCCGAAGGCAATGGAAGTATGCTGCCCTGCCCTATGTGTGGGTGGCATCCTTTCAACTGGTACATGCTTAGGAGAGATGGCAGTCATGTATCTGAGATTGTCTAAGCCAGGACTTCTTGATCCAGCACTATACAAAGACTTAATGTACTTTTCACCAATAACCATTATATCCGCCTTTGATCTGGAGATGTCGCCAAATGCAAGTACATCTTGTCTGAGGGTTGATGAAGATTGGATCATTTTCATATGCTTTACTTTGCCCATGCCATATAAAGCTGATGTCGTGTCACATCCAGACATACTATGGACGAATGGCAGGCACATACACAATTCCTTGCCTAAGATCTCTGTGGCCACTTTGATGCATAGCTTATGTTGCTTTGTTTGTAGGAAAATATTTGCAGAGGTGCTTGCATGATAGAGGAGTAAAATCAATATGTCTGTATCGTCAGCAACAACTATCGTTGTTCTTTCAGTTCCTGCCAATTCTAATGCTCTCCTTACAATCACCACATCAGCATCGCCTTCATCTACTGCATGTACCACCTCAACACCTGCATCTGATAAATGTTTTTCCAACAGATTTATGGTATTCTGCTTGTTGCGTTTGTTTGATAGAAATCCAGTTTTGTTTCCTGGAACAGGTGTGTTGTCTTGGACAGCTACATCAGGAGCGCCAACTTGATTAAGCCGTCGTCGCTTCTGTTCTTGATCTTTTGTGGTCTCAGTTTGATAGTTATCAAATATAACGCATACAGGCGCATCAAGCCTCTGATAATGTACTACTGATGCTACGAATGAGCTACAAACGGTCTCCATTGTTCCAACCGTAGGCCATGGTATCCGATTTAAAAGTGTGCAGCCATCAAACACTCTTGCAGCTGGCTCTGTTGTCTCTTGCTGTAGCATTGATGTGTTCATTTCAATTATATACTTCGCCAGTTGTGACTTTTGCGATTTCCTCATAGTTCCGTCATCGTGGAAGAGGGCAGGACATACCGTTGCAAGCTCGTATTCAAAGATCGCTTTGTCTGGAGGTCCTGAAACAGATGCATTTGACATTAAGCGATGGTACAGCTCCTGGGAAGACATATGGACATCTTCATTTCCTACTTTAACTACCTTTCGCATGACAGCAAATGTTACAGCTTGATCTGCTTTCTTTAGCGTAATGTTGCCAAACCTTTTCTTATTTAACTTCTCATGAATTCTTCGACCAATAGCAATGGCATCATCGGCAGTAACACGATGGTCTGCAATCAAACCAGTTGCGATATTTCTCAGTTGGTCGTCTTCAACTGCGAATGGATTGTGTTCTCTGAGAAACAGAGTGAATTTCTTCATGTCTTCTACATCTCGTCTCATATTTGCAGGGTGAACATCTCTGTGTTGTTCCGACCATGTCCCGGTGAATGTGTCAGTCAATGACCGCAGAGCGTGTGTGTACTGTGCTATGATGTGTGCAGTGAGAAGCCATTTTGTTCTAGCGGATTCCTTGTGCGTTATATTGATCAATCCACCCTGTGTCTTCCCAGCTCTCATTAGACTCTGTTCAATTGTCATATCAGACCAGGTACCACTCCAACACAGTTTAGCATTCCTGCGTACAGAAAAGTGCCCTTCGTGCATGGGACCATCCAGACAAGTACATAGATCATCAGAATCTTGGGGGTAAAGGCGACAACACTTTGTGTAATTGTTGTGCCCTGCAGCAGCAAAGAATGGCAACATTAATTGTGTCGCCTTTAAATGAAGGAGCCAATTAGCAGTAGGCTCAGCCCTGATGAACAATCGTACAATGGCGACAAATTTCATGAACGACCACAATTTACCAGTTCTTGATTTCTCTACGTTTTCCTTCAAATTAGAAACTTGCTTACATAGGTCTTGCAAATGGTCATTGTCACAAACATCGTCTGCTGAAATATCATATGACATAATAGCATCGTATAAATTGCGCAGCTCTGACCACATATCATCCGTTGACATATGTGTTTGACTTTCACAGCATGTTTCTGTTTCGGTTGTTTGCTCATCCGAAGCATCGTCGCTATCAGGATCAACATCACTTTCTTCATCTTGCAACTCTGCAAATTCAGATTCACCATATGTACTGCTGGGTGTGTTGTCTGCAGCACTGCCTTGTAGAGAAATTATATCAACATCGGGTTGAATTAGCAAAAGATGCAATGCGGCATCTGTAAGGAGGCACGCTCTTAATGTCTTTGTGTAAGCTTTTCCCTCCATTATCCTAGGTAGGGAATTCCTAGCATACACGGCTGCCCACAAATCATCGATCCCACTCCCCTCCACGATCTTACAGCCCGCTCCAAGAAAGGACATTAGTTGGTGGAAGCCACCCAGCCGTATATACATGTTCCTAAACTGTGGATGAGTGTCTTGCTTAATTTTGTAGCTTTGTAAGTGCAATGGCTGGTCAAATGTTATGGTTGCGCAACACAGTCCTGCCTTTAGGGATTGGGACCGCACATACATCATGCTACTATATACAGCTTCATTTGTTCCTGGATTCAAAGCTACCATGGGGTTGTAAACTACTGCCGTGCAGTGGAAATTGTTGCATGTCGTTATTTCAGACATGAACCCCTGCCAGTTTGGTGGCTGACTTGTGAGAAGGCTAGAGTACAACCACAATGTGTCTAATTGACCGTGCATAGCAATAGGTAAGCTGATGGGGTTAATGGTCTTTATCCGTACATCTGCCATTAGGGATTTATTAGAAGACGTGTAGGGTAGCATGAAGCTCCCAAAATCACCAGCTTCTTTGATCTCATCAGCAGTTATAGTTTTACGACATATTGCCCCAACTGGGTTAGCCCTGCTTTCGGTTGATGCCATTGTTTGACACGAAATGATACACATCACATGCGTTGTATCATGACCAGAAATCGTGTCCTCGTTGTAATCAAAATTGTCAGCTACCCATTGACAGAAACCCCCTCCATCCTTCTTCTCCACGAGCCCAGGACACAGGTCTTCAACGGATGTGCTTCCAACTGCAGATCTCTGAAATGCAATTACCTGGTCATAGGAAGCACTGAGTCCCAGGGATGAGAGCATATCTATGATAACACGGGAGCGGGTAGACTGGTGGATGAACAAACCAATGGACAGAAGCAGTGGTGATACAAATGATTGCTTTCCAACAGCTTGCATGATAACATGACATACAGATACCATCTTAAGTTTATTTTTCAACTTGGCAGATTCACTACGAGGTTCAGAATAGATACATGAAATAAGATGTTTCAATGCATCTGGCACCTCGATTTCAAGCTTTTCAAGGTCTAAACTGGACGGTTCTAGATACACATCTGATGGTTGATCAATATCTTTAATTGTTTGATTAATCAGATCCCACCAGTCTAACAAGTCACATAGTTTCATCCCTCTCGTCACTGGTTGATGCTGCATATGATTCGTGTATGATAGATGCTCTATCAGTCAATGTGACCACGCTTGTCTTGCCTTCAACCTGGGATATTGTCACATCTGTCCCAAATCGGCCGAGCAGACGACGCTGGACGTGCTTTATGCTCTATGCGGGTACACCATTTGGCAAGTAGGTGGTCAATTGCGTACGAAGGTCGTGTAAAGTGAACTGGCACTGTTGCTGTTAGCCAATTGCATAGATGGTTAAAGCCCACATCATTCATTTCATCAAAGTTCCGGGCATTACTTCCAGAAGCACTACACGAACTTATGTTTCTACAAGAGATGAATTCTTGCATACAGTGACAATGATATTTCGCTTTAACAGCACATAGGTCACCTGCAAAAAGTATTCTTGCTTTAACATCATTCGCTAACGAATCGTGCCTTTTGCCACACGTGTTTAACAAGGTTCCCTGGACTACACTGAGTTTACCCGTACTAACATATTCAATATTGCTTATGTGAGAATGCCGTTCAGGGTGACGGCGGACAGCATCAAAGTTGAGCTCTTCAGCACATATCAAACAGTGAGTATGGTAATCATAATGATTAGATTCGGAGCGCAGTGTAGGGGTAGATGGTCGCACTCCTTCATCGTTTCTGTTTTGCTGTTGCACTTTTGCAATATTTCGAGGCAACGTGTAATTTTTGTAGCATTTATCGTGTACATAATGTTCGCTCGACGGAGATAGTTTCAAATCAATACCATCTCCACGAAGCTTTGAAGCGTCAAGCAGCGTTGAAAGCCCTTTATGACTAAGTTTTCTAGAACTGCTGCTATCATGGGAAACATTACATACAACACATGTTTTTTCTTGCGTAGGGTCAGACATAATTGTACTAAACCATTAATTAGCAAGAACAATGTGATTTTGACTCTATATATTTATCGTTTTATAATTGAATCGACTTAACTTACCTCAAGTAACATTTTCTAAATTTACCCCGGACTATATATTATTGTAATAGTAAGAATAATAGCGTTAGGAATATTTATATCATTGACTGCATAGTTGCGATCAACATGCTGTCTATATGTGTAACTCTCTCCGTCAGATCTTTAAAAAAAACTGGCCATACATTGATGTACCATGTTCTGGAATTCACACTCATGTATCAAATCATATATGGTTGTTATAGACAGGTTTTACTGATTAATTTTTATTTACATTAGTATGTCTTACAGGTAATTTGACTGGGATCTGTTGTCATATACACAATTGACAATAGCAATTGTCAGGTCTAATTTTATAAAATTCTCAACAGATTACCTATTTATGCTAAGTATTTTTCACATTTCGTTCCCTAACTTCAAAGGGTTAAAAATCAGGTTTCCCCAAGTGTGAATTTGTGAGAATTTCTTGTGTGGACTCTGGACAGTCATAGTGTTTGGAACACAAAATCGTCTGTTATACAAAATGTCCGGGTTAGCCTATATTTCTGTTGATTTCTACTGGACTACTAGTCAAAACAACAGTGTACACCATCACGATGTGTTGTGCAAAGATGGCATGTTTATGAACATATGTCCATCTGACTTAACTCATTCGATACCAGAGATTCACTGCTAAAACAGGGGTAGATTTTAAGGATTGTTTCTACTAACCCAGGCGGAAGTGTTTCATTGATTTTACTATCCCGCAGCAAATTTCACTAACCCAATGATTGTAAGCCCAAAGCGGATGACTTCTTTAATCCATTCACCGATGGATCCCTATAAAACTCATTTCCGAGGCAACCATACAGAGAAGCTGTTGAATATTTTGAAATTAATTTGTCCGGTGTTGAATATTTTGAAATTAATTTTTTCGGAAAGCTGTTACAAATTTATTTCAAAATATTCAATAAAGCATTGAAGCTACAGAAAATCTGTTCTTTTGTCAATTTTTGGTGGGTACTGAACATATGACATATGTGTTTTTCGTATTTCCTCTTTTGTCAGAAGTATTAACTCAGACGGGTTAGCGCAGGTGTAGTTTTACTAACCTGTATGAAATTCTACTATCCTCTGGTTAACGGGATAGTGTTAAAATCATGCCCTGTAAAACGTTCCGTTTTTCCCCAACATTATTTTACATAAGTAGAGTAACAAATAACTATAGGAATACAGTTACTTAGGAAAAGAAGTCTTGACAGTGACATGAATGAAAAAAATTAAAGCTTCAGAAAATATGTCCAAACTGTACATCCATCACTATGGTATTGTCCAGTAGCAGCGCTCTACATGGTTTACAAACTGATAGAACCAGAATGTCTATTGGCTTAAAATCTACATAAAGATAGACATGAAATCAGACATTTATTAAATACAAGCCTGTACTCCCTCACCTGGAGCATTGCAAACACAAAGGCCATGTTCTACATGTAGCCATATACATTTTCTTTTGTCAGTAATTCAACACCTCTGGTTAGAAAGAGCAATTTAAAAGTACCAATTATGGCTGGTCGCTTTTAGGGCATTTCAAACAAAAAAATTGACCAATCAAAATTCTCATTTGATATTTCCAGAAATCTTTTGAATAACCCAAGATGGCTGCCAAACAAATGGATCAATCAAAATTCTGAATAGAGGTTCTAGAGCCCACCACCATAGGATCCTTCCACCAAAACCTGACTAAAATCCACCAAGCAATTGTCAGACGATCACTTGAGTTCGGCCAATCTGTCTGGGACCCATATACCAACAATATCACCAATGAGCCTGAATCATCCAGATGCGAACCCAGTCGCAATCTCATGGGGTCTGAATGCATTCGACTACCCAACGAGAGATAGAATCCATGGATGCGGCGCCATATGGCTTCTTATGGCAGATCCACAGATGTCTATCATTCGACCGTAACGAGTCTGTCCTTCTTTTGTACTTAGTCAAAGCACGGACTGGGCACCAGACACTGGCATCACGATCAAACCTAGTTAGTTTCGGTATAATGATCGGTTTGCCGGGATATTTCAGATTGATTCTTTGACATAAACCCTGCTCTTGGCAGTAGACGCAGACCCTCTCCGGAGACAATAAATCAGTCCCTCGCTGCTGAAAGTGCATGGATCTCACTGCCTTCTAGCTGAGGAAGCTGCCAATAGAAAAACCGCCTTTAGAGTCAAATGCTTTCGACTAGCCGAACGCAACGGTTCGAAAGGGTGCTTGGCCAGTACATTAAGCACTAAAGATAGACTCCAGGCTGGAATGACTACCGGTTGTCTCGGTCGGAGATTGTTCATTCCCTTCACCATCACATTTAACTGGGCCACCTCTGGACTATCCGTTGGCTAGACAAGGGATAACTGATGCCAAAGCTGACTTGTATCCAGCAATTGTGACAGGAGCTAGTCCTGAAAAGAACAGCTCACAGAGAAAGTCTGCTATTTGCTGAATAGTAACCGCACTGGATTGTCCACCAGCAGATCTAGAAGATTCATGAACCACGCCCTGCTGGGCCAAAATGGCGCTATTAGCAGGACCAGGCACGTTCCTCCCTGATCTTCACCAATATCTTCGGTAGAAGAATGGTGGATGTGTACGCGTAAGTGTGCATCCCTCTCCAGCTTATCGCCAGAGCGTCTGTATCGACGGCATTTGGATCTGGAATCGGTGAGACATAAGTCATGATTTGAGCATTTTCCTTTGTGGCGAACAAGTCCACGTTGGGTTTGCCCCAATGCTCGAAGATCCTGTGAAGAACTGGAGGGTTGACAGACTATTCTGTTGGCAGAATTTTGTCTCCGAGACAAAGCATCCGCCAGAATGTTCAATCGCCCAGGAATGTGAGCTGCTTTCAAAACAACCGAGTAATTCCTGCACTATTGAATCAAGTGCCACACTTTGATACACAGTGTGGGTGACTTGGTCCCGCCTTGGCGATTTATGTATGATATGACTGTCGAGTTGTCCGACCGTATCAATATCGCCTTGCCCCTGACTTTTGGAAGAAACTTTTCCAATGCCAGTTCCACTGCCATCGTTCCCAACAGATTGATATGCAGCTGGCTCTCCTGGAGAGTCCATGTGCCCGAGACCTGGTGTTCTCCCAGGCAGGGCCCCCCTCCCTCCAGCGATGCATCCGTGTACACGGACAGCTGGGGGTGGGGTAGGTGCAGCGAAACCCATACTAGGAGATTCTGACGCTATTTCCACCCTACAAGATGCGCCATTATTGGCTCCAAAACTGGCACCAGCTTTGACAGGGGTTCTGTTCTGTTTCCACAGAGACATCAGATACAACTGGATAGGTCTTCGCATCAGAGCAGAGTACAGGATTAGCTGCTCCATGGAGACCATCATGCCCAGCATCTGAAGAGACCGCCTCGCCTGAATGTGGTTTCCCAATCGAAAACTCTTTAGGATGGCTAACAGAGACACCACTCTGGGCTCTGACGGGTAAACCATGCCCTCCTCGAGATCGAATCGCATCCCCAAATAAACGAACTGTTGAGTGGGTGTCAACTCGGACTTCTCCTTGTTGACTATCCAGCCTAGATCTGAAAGTAACTTCAGAGTCAGAGCAGTATCCACCTCTAACCCGGCTGGCGTGTCTGCCTTGATCAGCCAATCATCTATGTAAGTGTGAAGTGCCACGTTCTCGCCTCTGAGAAACGCTGTCACCGCAAGGACCACCCTGGTGAAACCCTGTGGAGCTGTCGACAAGCCAAATGGTAGGACTACAAACACCCACACTTGATTCTGAAACGCAAATCTCAGAAACCTGTGACAACTGTTCATTGGAATGTGGAAATATGCATCTTTCAGATCGAACGATACACACCACATTCCCTTCCTCAATCCTGCCATTACCGACCTCGGAGTTTCCATCTGAAACCGAGGCGTATGGATAAACCAATTTAATGGCCTGAGATTGAGTACGGGTCTCCATCCCCCTGTGCTCTTGGGGAGAAGGAACATGTTTGAATAGAAGCCTGGAGTGTTCCGGTTTGCTGGTTTTATTGCTCCCTTCAGAAGCAAACCTGACACTTCGTTTTGAATGGCTTCTAACTTGTCTGGTTCCCTTGGGACGGGTGTCCAGACAGGTGCCAGACAGATTTTGTGGTCGCCAAGCCTCGACGAAACACATGAGCCTTCCACCCACTATAGACGCATTGACGCCTAATGCGGGTGTGTGGCTCGCGATCCGCACCACCCCCCCCCCCACCCCCTCTCTTGACGAGAGAGAGTGAGAACCATTTTGGTCTTGGCTTGGCCGGTCTAACTGGCACCGCTGTTCCTGTCGCACAGGTGCGGTCCCGGCAGATACGAAGGGAGCTCTCATACCCTCAGGTACGATCCGCTCCCTTCTTACCACCCTTAGAGGATTTACCCTTCCCCATCCCGCCTCTCAGGAGCAACATTGGGGTGGGTAGGGGCCTCCTCCACAACCTTCTTGGCCTTCTTCGCCGTAGAAGACCCAGTAGAAGCAGAAGCAGCACTAGGCTTAGCTTTCGCCTTGCTTTTATGCTTTTTCTTAGGTTGCCCGGTTAGTGGCTTGGCTACAGGCCCTAGTGCATGCGCCCGACGCACTAGCTGTAGATTAACAGCCAACCGATTCTTCTAAGATGGCCCGCGCTTGGCCACCAAAGATGCTGGGGCCAGTAAGACGCGTCCCAAGAAGACGCTCCCTAACGGCAGTAACTGGACGCATATGGTCCAGGACCATCTGCCTCCTAGACTTCGTCACTCGCGCTTGCACCCTTGCCAATGCGTCCATAGACAGCACCCGGCCGTCATTGACACATGAAAGCACCACAGGTGGCACAGGGTGGCCTGCCCCCGCTTCAGCCCACACCGACTGAAGAAGGCGATAAGTCATTGACAGCACTCATTGCTGCCCTCACCCCATCATCGCATAGGGACAGGACTTCGTCATGGTGTACCTGAGACTTGTCCACCAGCGCCGGGCCGGGGCCACCCGCTCCAGCACTCTGGACACCCAGAACCCATCGGTCATCCTCGGTAACCGATGGTACAACACCATATCTGTCGTATTCCCCCCCTGGACTACGACACCTCGCCCGCACCTCCCTGGAGGCCGCAGGGAGCTGGCCCTTGGTCATGAGTTGCTTACTATAAATAGCCTCTAGCAACTCAATAAACCGTGGTCCAATGGACTGGATCCTGGCTGCGGCAAGATCCCCGTCCTAATCGATGCCACCGATGGACGGGCGCATCCTCCTTGGCCGTGGCCGAAACAACAGACGGGTCTACCCTGGCTAGCCAAGCCAGAGCCTCAGACCAGTCTATTTCCGAGGACACACCCGTGAACGCATCACCCGTTGACGCGTTCACGGACCTACCAGCCACGGCCTCCCGGCTAGGAGCCGCGGCTGACACGCCAGGCACTCCGGTACCATACGGTTCCGCCGCCACCCCATGGAACACACCAGTCCATGGAGTAGGCCCGCACAGAAAACTGTGCGGACCCGTAGCAGACACGGAACCGTAGCCAGCCACGGGCGCCAACGGCACCCCATGTCTGACCGCCGGACCAGGCGAGATAGGTGAGTACCACGCATGGCCCGGTACACCCGTCACTGTGTCGGTTGGCGGCGTCAGATTGGCCTCAACCACCGGCGGAGCCGCTGCCCTGGCTTGCGCCAAGCCAGACAGATGGAGGATGGTTCCGTCCAGGACGGAACCGACATCCATATTCTCGACCCGTGGCATCACAGGCTGCAGCAACCTCTCCTCCTCATCTTCAGACCCTGAAGAAACCGTGGAGCCGTCCTGGCGGACGGCTCCCATGCCTGACGGACCGGCAACCGCTACTGGACCACCCGGAGGTGGCCGCAGAGACAAAACCCATCAGGCCGGAGCCAGACGGGACTGCCAGGGGGCCGTACGAGACGGCTCCCTCGGTGACCAGTCCAGAACCCTGTCCATGGACAGGGTCCGCACCAAGCATGGGGAGAGACTGCCCAACAACTTTCGGCAGCAGGGACGACACCAGCGTGGGCAGAACGCTATGCAGAAAGCCCTGCATAGCCGGACCAAACCACACCGGCGGTGCCATCTCCGCCACCTCCAGCTGAAGACGTGGAGCGCCCCCCCAAGGGCCGAACCAGACGCTCCACGATTTAATTTTGGTCCGCCTGACCCCGCGTCAGACCCAGCCAAGTCCTTCTGGGCAAGGAACTTCATCATCATATCAACGGACCACACTGCACATACATTACACCTATTATCAAGGTTACATGAGGTACACCAAAAGCAGACATGGTCCTTAAACAGGACCCGGACGAACTTGTGGCAGTCGTCACATGATGGCGGGGCTGGCTTGGCCTATAAATAAGCCAGGGTTGGCTTGATTTAAATCAATTGATTTATATCATGATTTAAATCATGATTTAAATCACTCGATTTTTATCGAAAAAATCGTGATTTAAATCAGTTTTGCAAAAATAGAGGAATTTTCAAGTAATTAATACAATTAACAGTAATTTTGTTAAATTAAAGTAACATAATTATTTTACTGCTTCCATGGCACTTGAACATCAACACAAAATAGAATTATACACTTAATTGCTCATATTTGTCATCAGCAAGACTAGACCCAGTGCACGAGTCCACATCTACAATCTACATACTTGAGGTTCATGTACACAGTACATCACACATGTGTACAAAGTATGATCATTAAGTATGTGTAAGCTGTAAAGAAGAGGAGAATTCCATGTGCGTACATGTCACTACATGACCATTAAAGCAATAGTGTACATGAAAAGTCATGTATGGGCCAGTATGGCTATTACTATTAGTCTAATTCCAAAAGCACACTCTTTTAAAGCAAGACACTGTCTCTTTTTTCAGCTATGACATGCGTCTGGAGTCACTCTGGAGTGTCATTGAGTGTCTCGATTACTATTGGCTAGTGCTTATCAAGTTGGACTTTTGGGCTCCATTTTATTTAACACTAAAACAATAAAGATTGAAATGTTATTAAATTAAGTAGTTTACTACAACTTCAAAAATCAAAATCAGTAATTGCTGAAACTGGCAAGAAACTATATACATTGTAACACGTAAACACATCATTACATTACATTAACCCTTAGCACACTGATGTAGGAGTTTTAATTTTTCAAAATAAACATAACCCCTAGCACTCTGGAGCATGATAATTTAAATTTTCAAATTAAATTTAAAGATAAACTGGTGTACAATTTGCAACAATTTTTGTGGACGATGCTGCTGTCTGTGACAGCACCATCTTCCACAAAATTTGTTGAAAAACGTACACCAGTTTATCTTTAAATTTAATTTGAAATTTAAAAATTTCGACATCAGTGTGCTAAGGGTTAAAGATAAACTGGTGTACATTTTTCAACAAATTTGGTGGATGATAGAGCTGTCGCAGACAGCAACATCGTCCACCAAAATTGTTGAAAAATGTACACCAGTTTATCAATTTTAATTTGAGCATATTTTTAAAGACAGAAGTTAACAAGGTTGATAGACGTAGACAATGATGACTTTTGCATACCTTCATAGATTTTGTGCATCTAATTAGGGCTAATTCGTTAGATTTATGCATTGCATCATTTCTGTCCTATTGCTACTCACTGTATCTGTGATGCAATTGTGAACAAAATTGAAAAATCGTTGCTAATATGACGTAATATATAAATTTTGAACTCTATATATTATTAGTTCAAACAGTGATAATTAAAGAATAGACATCCCATCATTCGTAACATAATAAACATATTGAATATTTTGAAAGCAATTTCACTGAAAACCGTTGCTGACTTAGGCAGCAACGGCTTCCAGTGAAATTGCTTTCAAAATATTCAATATGTTATGAATGATGGGATGCATATTCTTTAATTATTCACAATTAAGTGATTAACCAGAACACTCGATATATTGACTATTGAGATACCGCAATTTTTTTATAATAACGATATCGATATTCTCTCAAGCAATATCGCGCAAACCTAACTGAGTCACAGATAGATGTGTCTGTCATCACTTTTCACTTTCAGTTTTCAATAATGCTGCAATTGTACTTCACTAGTCTAGTCAACAATCATCATTCAACTGAAACCGGAAGTCATTTTCTTTGTCACAGTTTAGGGACCGAAAAAGAAATACTAGTTTAGCCGCTTTTAAAGTTCCAAGTTTGTTTCTCAACTTACTCTGCACGAGCCCATAGCTGGAGAACACGCGCTCGACACCAGCTGACGCCGCCACAGCTGACATCAGACGCTGAGTGAATTCAAATGCTTCCAGCAGATCATCCTCGAAGTCACGTCTGTGCGACTTCCACCAATGAAGAGAGGTTACTCCATTAACAACTTCGTCGTTAAATTTAAGAATGTGAAATGGTGGTGCCATGGCCTCGAATTTGATTACCAAAGTCATCAAACCAGGGATTTCGGATGCTACGGTGAGTGCAGTTTCACGTTCTTGCTGAGTCAAGTTTCGACCACGGTATTTAGGGTGGAGTAGATTGGCCAGCATGTGGTGAGGTGTCACAGCTTGTTGATAACGCTTATCGGCCGCACGCTTTGTTGAATTATTAGTGTCATTATGCAGGGCCGTTTTTACATCTTTCCATAATTCAACTGCTTCTGCTATTGTGCAATTGTCCGATTGAGCTTTATCGAGAGCGCAAGCTACTGGTTTCAAACAAAGTCGGTATTCATCTGCAGAACGTTTGATTACTACATTACGAACTTTATTGGCAATGGCAACATCTATGCGGTCAGTATGTCCATCACAGATTGTCACAAGTGTCGGCCATGCCTCACAATACGAGTTTAAACAATCGTACATTGTGTTCCACCTTGTATCTGCTGGCATCACTAACTTTCTGCACGATGATTGGCGTATTTGGGCACTAGCAAAGTGGTTATTTCGGAAATACTTCACAACTTGTGTGACATGCTCCTTAACATTACCCATTTCTAAGTCCTTTGAAGTCAGATTTAGAAGATGAGGCGTGCATCCATACGCAATCATGTTGAAACCCAGTCGTTCTTTCAAGAACTCTCGCATCTTTGCTACATTAGCAGCATTGTCTGTGACGATACTACATATAATGCACCCAAAATCATTGTGCATGTTTTCAATTGTCTGCTTCGCAATGTCATAAAGATATTCCGCTGTGTGAGGATGTCCAGAGGTGTCCGTAGTATCCACTAAGTAAATATCACCTAAGCAGGTCGTCACTGTAGCACATACGATAGGCTCGTTATGAATATTGCTCCAACCGTCTAATGCTAGACAGACAAGTTCACCTTCCAAATTTTTTCTCGCCTTCTCCCGCTCTTCTGTGTAGATAACATCCAAATATTTCCCCCCTATGTCCTTTCTGGATGGTGGTTGATAGCCTGGTCGTAAATCTTTTACAAGGTTTATAAAATGTCTATTTTCTACTAAGCGAAATGGGGAGTTCGTAGCATACACCATCCTAGCTACATCACGATCTAATTCACCACGTTTTTCTGCTGAAGTTCTGATGACATAATTCTGTAGACCATAATTCAGCTTGGGTATCTTAGCGGCCAATGTACCAGCAGCTAATTGACCGTGCACTGGGCGCTTCACTGCCGCTGAAGCAGAACTTGAAGTTGACAGAGGTTCAACTTCCATCACCACCACATCGTTTTGATCAACAACAGTTTCAACGCGCTGCTGCTGCTGCTCAGATTGAGATGAAGTCCCCGTTTCTGTTGCGGCTACAGCTAGACCTTGAAGTGCTGGTGTTGGTGGACCTGTGCAATTGGCTGCATGTTTTTTTAACCGCTCTGGGATACCTTGGAGTTCGTGTCGGCAGACCTTGCAGACAGCCCGGACACCGGCCTTATCTGGGGTCTTCACTTTCTCATAATGAATCCATAGTGGATCTTGTTTTCGGCCGGAGTTAGACATTTTGCTAATTATGGAATTGAAAATATTTCATAGCCTTTGTCACTTAAGCAGTTTTGACTGTATTTTTCAAGAATGAAAAAATGCTTTTCTATTGCATCATTTAAAAAAAATGATGCAATAAAAAAATGATGCAATAGAAAAATGATGCAATAAAAAAATGATGCAATAAAAAATGATGCAATAATAATACTGTTAAAACTGCTTAAGCGAACAAAGTTTTTTTGTATTAAGAAACCAGCAAGCTTAAAATTCAGTTAAAAATAAGTCATAAAAATACCACTTTATTCAGTTCCAAAATACAGTTTAGCAATGCATCTGGACCTGTATTAAGAGACCACCTGTCTTAAGAGACCACCTTCTGCGACTCCCACAGCCAGTGTCTTAATACAGGTTTCACTGTATAAGTTTTACGTAATTTCCTGGGATGTCGCGAATAAAAATCGATTTAAATCATTGAAATCGATTTAAATCAAAAAAATCGATTGATTTGATTTTTTTGAAAAAAATCGATTTTTTTTCCAACCCTGAAATAAGCACAAACCTACAACAAGCAAGCGGAACGAGACAAAGATGGAAGGCAGACAATTAATTTTCAAATAAATTGACCATAAATTAACTGTAACCCTGCCGCACCCCACTCCGCAACATTACAGCAAAGATCGCATTGATCATGACGACAAGAACGAAGCGGGCATAAATACACCCATAAACTGATCCTCCAGGATGTATCACGGAACCAGGAATCATATCGCATAGCATTCGGGGTATATTTACCAATCAATATAAATTATACTCCTACGAAAGCCAAAACGATATGTGAAGAAACAACAAAATGTAAACAAACTGCTGTAGCACATGGTAAAACCGCAGACCACACATCTTAATCAAGAATTTTGAAACCACCAATCATTGCAAACAGATCGTGATAACACGCAAAACTTGAACATTCCAAAGTTTTCTGGTACCATTTTAGAATGCACCTAGAATAAGATGCGCAAATTAATGAAAAACTTTCTTCACATAAACATCCGAGTAACACGGGTGTGACGTCACCCGCTCGGATCTTACGGAGAACGATATTCGTGTTAAAAATACTGTAGCAAACACCTATTTTCATATCTGCCGATCACCTGTTGGGGTTTAAAGGCGATCATCCGGCATATTTTGTTGTTAACACACATCCCAGATTCTTTGGGGTTAGAAATTGGAACATGCGACACAAACGAAATTTAGAGACCTAAGTCTTTTAACTATGGAATAATAAGGAAATATACAACCTGGTTATCATCGGCAGTATCCATATTAATCCAAATATCCTTGCAGAAACGCACTAGCTATCACAAAAACCACAGTTTACAAAAAGACTTAGACTTTAATTCTTAATCTTTCCAACTGCTAAAAAGCATGTATTGCTCTTGTTGCTATGCAAACAAGAATGAGCACTATGGTAGACGGGTACTCTGCAGTTGGGAGCCAAGTACCCGGTTCCAAGGGGTCGGTAAAGCTTTCTAAGTCTATAGCCCTAGAGCCAGCTGTCAGGGCCAGCTGTATACCAGAAGTAACAGAATGGTGAGTATTGATCGAAGGAGAAATATTATGTCATGGTACCGTAAAATTTCGAGAAATTCCGGTCATGATTTTGGGGAGAGGCCTCATTCAATGTTGAATAATCCCTTTATACATAATCGAACACATACCAGGGTTTCTCAGCGTTGACAGCGAAAAATGGCGAATTTTATGCTATGTAGCATTGCTGGGTGCACTTAGCCGTTTAAAAAGCGAACGCAAATGTTTTACACTAAGATTCTATAGCATCGCACATTTTTTCGTAGCGGCGTCCCAAATAGGAATCGTTTATCATGAAAGACCGTAAGAGAACGACAGGAATTTGTAGAATTGTACCCGTATCTAATATACGAGTACCAAGCTCATTACCCGTTATTGGCAACACTGTATCACGTGCTATAAGATTGACGCGTCTGATTGGTCGGGAATACATGAATATTAATTTTTCCGGCAAGATGGCGACACGATCAGCTGTTTTGCAAAATAGTATGTGTGTTCAAATGTCAATCTACACATATTTCTTGTACACCACAAACTAAAAAGTAGACAGATGACTAGATTAACGATATTGCCAATCGGGAAGTGGGATGCCGATATATTTGACAACTTTCGCATCTCAACTCGCCCTAATTACTGACGGTAATTTGAAGAGTACATTTTCTTGGAAATTGTAAACAATGACACGCATCGATGATTGAGCCTATCGGATTGTTTATCTATAACCTTATTGTGATTTCGCGACCAGAGGTAAACGAAATTGATTTATATATTATTGGTTCAGCTGCTCTCTTAACACAATCTATAACTTTCTCGGTTAAATTAGTCATTGAGTAACTGAAAACTTACAAGTAACAGCACATTTACTAATAATCATTGATGACTGGAACTTACTAATAATTCCTTAGAAAACAAATATTTCACTATAGCCCTGGTTATAAACATTCTATCACCATTTACTGTGTGGCCAGTATCTTCTGATCAAAGATATAGAGAACCGGGGCCCTGAAATAAACTTGTGTGCCCAAAATCAAAAACAATTGTCACATTTGAACCTGAAATTCCAGAACTCCACATTTACAGTCATTATAAATGTAAGATGTTGAATATTTTGAATCCAATGTGAAGCTGGTGCTGCCTTAGCCAGTTTAATTAGTTTCAAAATATTCAACAGAATTTTGAAACATTCGTAGCAAATTTATTATTCGCTATTGTCGATTGAAAAGGTTAATCCAGTAACTAGTAGTCATACTCCCTCCTTGGACGATATATGCCCACCATTTATTATATTATTCATTTCATTTCTGCGCTAAAATCTGAGGGTGGTGTATGACCATTGACACCCGTTGTCGGGTCATAATGTTTACCAGTATATCCCTTAGTCTGAGTCTGCTCTGACTCAACCTGCCCCTGTGACAGATATTTGGACAGACTGTCAGTCTGTGACAGTCTGTTCAAATATCTGTCACTGGGACGGGTTGAGTCAGAGCAGACTCAGACTATATATCCCTATGACCTTGCGCCGTACATGTATATTGTTAACCATTCAACATTGGAGTCAGACCAATACTGCTGCAGTTGTCGAGGAAAATGTAAATTTTCCAAGCAAAGTAAGATTATTTTTGAAAATGTATCACTGGGATGACTTGCTCTTGGTCTGCATATGGGCATTGTCTGAGAAAATTTAAATTTTCATGAACAAATTTGATTGTTAGTCTTAATATAACACTTCTAGAATTTGTATATTTCTAACTTATCCTTCCTATTTTTTTGCAGGTGACTGATGGGCGATGGCTTCTAAACTCTAAACGGACTAAGTTTTTCCTGCTACGCCTAATGGATTTACTAACATGGATTTTATAAAAATAAAAATTTGATGACCTGTGTTACTCTATAATCTAATTTTTGTATGGAAACAGTATATTTGAACTAAAACATGATGATGCACGTTCGAAACATGACAGCTACTACACACATCAATGGCTGACAGCTATGCCGGCGGCTGTTCTGGATCGACTGCCGACTGTTATCAACCGTATTCCTGAGGGCTCAGCTAATGTGCATCTCACATAAGCTCTATGTATCATTTGAGATTGGGTGGGATTTGAATCAAATATCAATAAATTAAATTTAATCTCTTAATTATACCCACCCACACATTTTGAAAAAACTGCAGGGATATTACAATCGCCTCCATCTGTCTGTCTGTCCATCCATCTCCTCAGAAAGCTTTTGGTAGAATTCAATCAAAATTATTGTGTAAATTACCGATATGCTCGTGGATTGGGAGACACCGTTTACACTAGGCTCCATTCCCAGAGGGGGGGGGGGGGGGGGGGGGGGTTGTTGATGGAACTGTCAAAGTTAAAGGAATATAACCAAATCTGGTGATTTACCATATCATGGCCCTATGGTTGTAGAATGTGAGACACAACCTAATACATTAGGCTGTGACACTGCTCGGGTCAGAAGAGGCTGATGGGGGAGGGGCAAAACGTCAACTGAATTTGTTATGTGAGTAGCGGCGACAGCAGAGTGAAATCTACACAATGTAACGTGCACAAGATCAAGGTAAGAGATGAATTGCCCATATCTCATTTTAATTGGAGAAAAAATTTTCATTTATAACGGAAAGCTGGTGAATATTTTAGAATTAGTTTGCCTTTGCTGACCTGGTGAGTTGGGCAGCAACAGCTTTCAGTACTTGAAATTGGTTTCAAAATATTCACCAAGTCAGCGGTATCTATGGTTACCATGAAATTTGGAATTCAGGATTCAAAGTATATAAACTGATCCCAACACGCGCAACTCATCGATGGAGCTTATGTAGAGATGGGCGGGGCATAGCTAAAAGTTTTCCATTAGAAAATCCAAATTTCTGCTCTGTCCTTCCTTTTGTCAATTCCAGTTTTTACTATGTTTAACCCTTTCATGACAAGTCCTGAAAATAATGTGGCATGACAAATGATGGTTGTAGCCTAATTTCTCAATCCGAAAGAAAATTACATTTGACTGAATTAATTATACCTACCAACCTTGTCTCTTTGAGTCCATTCATTATCCTCATACCTACCTTGTCTCCTTGAGTCCATTCATTATCTCCATGTTTTGAAAAAATGGGGATATAATTGCCTCCATCCACTTATCTGTATGTCCATCATGCTATCTCCTCCCAAACAGTTGGGTCGATTTCAACCAAATTTGGTATGGCGGTTACCCATATGATTGCGCTTTGCAAGACAACATTTAGATTTGGCCCCACCCACTGGAGGTCAGGGGGTGGGGTCCAAAGTTCAAATATCCCAAAAAAATGTCTGTCATACTTTACTCCCACTGTTGTGTGGAATTCAAAGAAATTTGGTGTGTGGGTTGCCAATATAATTGTGGATTGCCTGACATTTATTTCTTTGGGTTGTAGAAGGGGTTAAAAAGTCAAGAAATTTATTGTAAGCAGAGATTGGAGTCTTCCAGATTTATCTAGATTTCTGGATTTTTCATAGACCACTCTCGCACACCAGTTGACACCCTCTCCATGAATTGAAATTAAGCCAAATGAGCGACTACGTTCAGATAGGACTAGTGATTACTAGATTCTACTTTAGCCCTTCAAATTTTTTACAGACCAAGGGAAGACTATTTTTTAAATTTTACAACTAGAATGACTGGCTCAATTACCGAGTATTCTAGTGGTAAATTTTCAAAAAGTCTTGCTCTGCTAATCAACATTTCTTAAGATCACAGCAGAGGCATTCATTGGCCACCATGACCATTAAAGGGTTGACAAATGAAATTGTTACCATTGGGCTGGTCATTGTATTAACCCTGGTCAATTTCTACTAGCCTCTGGCTCATGTTAATTTTAACTCCTGCTCTCACAGATCACTTCCTCTGATGACAATCCACTCCAGTCTCTGTGTAATGAAACTAATTCAAACAAATTTGGTATGTGATTATGGAGTGCAGAGGATATGCCCCCAGGGATGGGATGGGTAAAGAGGTCAAAGTGGTGAGCATGGGGATTTGCTATAATGCGTCATCGACCAAGCAATCTAGTTATCACTCACTTACCATCATTGTCGAAGACTTGATGCTTGATAAATAACATTATGAACAGGAGTAATCAGAGATTGCAAACCACCGCCGAGACCACCCTACCATTTTTGTCATATCCAAATTTGTTAAATCTTTATGTATGATCACACAGATCACAGCCAAAGTCTGGAAACCCTTGTTTAGTTTATGTTGGTGTGTTGTGTTAAAATTTTAAACGAATCGGATCAGTAGTTGGATGCATGCACACACATAATACCCTCTTTCCCCTTAGGGCAAGGGTAATAATCCAGGAATGAATAGCAATAAAGATCAAAAGTACCTGCAATCTAAAGAAACAATCTGGTGAGTATATTTTGACAAATTTAATTGGAATCTATTGTTGTCCAAAACAACACCAGTTTCCAATCAAATTAGACTCGATATATTCAACAAATCTACTATACATAGTCCAGTCTGATTACCTAAGATGAGATTCTCTCCCTCTCACTTCGAGTAAACTTTATTTGATATTTACACTGATAGCTTACAAATAATACAGTATTCAACCCTTTAATATGCAAGCTTTACCACTGGAACATGTTGTCACCTAATGCAGCAACATCTTCCAGTCCAATCGATCTCAAAATATTCAACAATTTAATCACGAGTCCTACTAAGTAATATGACACTTACATAGAAGAAATTGTATTTGACACACATGTAGTTTACAATGGCAGCTTATACAATAAGTGATTCGAAATAAAATGGTACAGTAGATTTACATCAAGCGCATCAGATTTAACCCTTACCACTCTGATGTCAATATTCTATCTTTTAATATTCCAATAGCCTGGAAAACTGGTACTGTTCTACTTCTACTAATAGAAACTGGTGTACATTTTTTAACAACTTTGGTTTGGTAGATGATGTTGCTATTTGCGACAGCAACATCTTCCACCAAATCTGTTGAGACAAGAACACCAGTTCTTTTAATTTAATTTGACAATTTAAAATTTTGACATAGAATGGTAGGGGTTAATAAAATAGTGCAGAAGATAGAATTACAGAATCATCATTTTCATGAAATCTCAACCAGATCACTGTCCTATTCGTCATATGATCCTGAAGAAAAAAAGAAGAGAAACATTTACAAGATGAAAGAACAATAGAAAACGGAAATAAAACTGGAACAGTCAACAAAGGTGATTTAAAAGGGCAATAGCAAGCTAATATGTCTCATGACTGGCACTACTTTAATAATGCATATTATGGGCCTGTATTGACCCAGTAGCGGCCCCGTAACATGTGTTATCATGATAGATGATTGAGGAACAGAAATTAGACCATAGAAGCACGCCAATATCTCTCTAGAAGCTACATGACGTGTGTGATATAATGGTATTAATGGGCAAGCTATGTAAGGATGCACACTTTAAATCTTGTAGGCGTCAGTGTATCAGGTAGCAGAAGTAATAGAATGGTGAGTATTGATCGAAGGAGAATCTGTTTTGTTTTTTACCATAGTTGGTGTAGGCCATAGACCTACTCAAGAGTAATCAAAACAGATATGTTTTAGTCAAATAAGAATTTCATGTAGACTTGCACGGTTTTTCGATTTAATTGTGAAGTTCGATTTATTTTTAAAATCACGATTTTTACGACGTAATTGAGGAAAAATCGGGAAATCGTCAAAAACTTCATGTTTGTTTAAAATCTGAAGTGTGTACTGTTCCGTCGTATTTTAGCAGTACATGAGTACAATTATAAACGATTCACGTCTGTGTTCATTGTGTTTATATTCCGCCGTGCCATGCACGTGTCAAATAATTACTTTATCACAACACAAAGTACTACAGACCTCGAAATTTGGCGTAACCAAACCAATAGTTCCTGTGTTGGTTACGCAAACTCGCAAAGTGCCGACAGAAATTTGGCTATGTGAAAATGAGCTCTTGATCTATTTTCAAGTGGAAAAATAGTCAAACTCATGTTCAGTTTGCATCGTAGACTAACAAGGCATATAATAACACGGAAAATCATTTTGCTGTATATATTAGTATCTGAAAGTAAATATTAAGTAGCCAACCAATGAGTTTATGCAAATGACTGGCACCTATCTGAACTATTGGTTACGTGAAAGAAATACCTGTAACCTATTATTAGGTTACGCAGATTTTCCAAATTTCATGGCCTGTGCTACGATAAACAAGCTAACAACAGCGAGGTAACACCTTTGTCATTTAGAAAACCAGCTAGTTACTCCATCGAATCGCCATATAATTTTCTTTCTTTTGCTGCAGACCCTGCTAAACAAATCGAATAATGCATAGCAGATCATAGCACTTGCATAGCAAACAAACTGTGTTGAAACTGGTTGGTGTTCCAACGGGGAAACCTTTCAAAACATGTTTGCATGATCAAAAACAGCTTTTTTCGCTATGAGCAAGTGAATCCGAAAACAACCGAAAAGTATAATTTTCCGATTTCGCAAAACGTTTTCCCTATGGAATGCATAACATATGTCAGATTCAGAATATGCATGTACTGGCTCCGGCCAAGGTCAGGGAGTATAGGAAACCTAAAATAATACATATTGGCAGATTTGGCAATTACATTGATTGGAAGCTGTTGCTGCTTAAGGCAGCAACACATCCTAGTCAAATTATTTTTAAAAAAATCAATAATGTACCTTCCATGAATACTGTGATTTCATTGACTAGGGTTAAGATATATTTTGTAACTTACCAACCTAGATCACATATCCCTTTGAACTGGTAGGCTAAACAAAGTACACATCATTTAATACAATGTAAGAAGGCTGAATAGTGTTAGTGCTTAACTGGAAGCTGTTGCAGGCTATGGCAGCTGTGAGCAACAGGTCCCCTTTAAAAACTTGCAACATATTCAACAGCTTATTAAAATGAAATTGAGTTTCTGCGATACTATGACTTCAGTTGAAAGAACTAACAATTTTTATGTAAAAATTACTAATGTTTGTTTTCTCTGGCTTAAATAGTGAATGATAATGTTTTACTGTGATCAGCGTGTATCAATCGGCTCACGTGTTACTAGTTTTACTACGAATACTACGAGTGCTGCACTCTATATATATATATATATATATATATATATATACTACTACGCCATTCTTAAAATTACCGCGTAAAACATTGTTTATTTTCTTTACCATCGGTAGTTTCCTTGCAAGTCATTGGTTGCTCTCTATATAGTTATATTTATTAACCAATAATCTTGCGAGAAAGTATGTTCCCGACTTTGGAGAAGAGTACTCGCGAACACTCGCCCATGCGTCGATCTTGGCGACATGCCATTCTAAATCTGTCGCTTACGCGAATCAAGTGCGATACGCCGCCGTAGCATGGCTAACTATACTGTGTCGGCCTTGATTTGTGGATGCGCTAACAGGAGTTTAGCATTCGCGATGATATAACTCAGTTTCCGAGACAAACATTGTCTAAATCGACCAGAATCAGCCTAGATAAACTTGTATTTTTAAAGTTTATCATAATGCTAACTAATAACGAGGCAATGATCAATAGCCATACCCCCCTATAGAATTTAGATTTACAAGAGAGTCTGTTACGAGCAATATGTCGACGACCATGAATACCCCATGATACATATTGTGTTTCCGACTGGTGTCCAAACTAAAAACTGAAGTCTGTAACAGTTTATTATTATACCGGAAGAAGGAAGCCGCTAACGCATGCGCGCATCGCTAGCTTTTAGAATTTTCATCTATAGAGCGTTTACTGAACTCGCTTCACCGGCGGTCATTTGTCCCATAGTGAAGGAAGGTTTGAAGATATGCGCTCTATAGCTATATGTGTCTATGGGCTATATCGGAAAGCAGCCTCCAACGGATGTGTATCTCGCTTCCTTACTAAATTTGACAATCGTTTTGCAACTTTTAGCGACTTTTTATCAAAAATATTTCTAAATTAAGTGAATTGACTGAATTTTACATCAAAATTATGTATCACAGAAAATACCTAAACCAAGTTGTAAATGTGTAGCAACAGGTACTCATTTGCATCGCATTTTGCGATGCGATACCGCTCAAAATATTCCATGCAAGTATATACTTAGTTTCAGTGGCAAGCAATAATCAGTGAACATAATTTAGGGACAGTGGTTTTCTGCTTCAGAATCTGCCATTTTCCATTTCACCAAATTGCAGATTCTGTTTCATTTACATTTTGTAAACTATATCATCTAAGCTTCATGTACACTTAATGCAGTCAATAAAATTGCCAAATTTGTGTTGTGCGTTGTGTTATTAGTATGTTCAGAAAGCATGAAGTCAAAGTGGAGAATATATCAGTATCTAATAATTTACAGTTTTAGATGAGAAAGTTCCACTTGCTTGAGAAAAATGCCGTTATCCGTTAATTTCCTTTTGAATATCATTTACTGAGATTTCGCGGAAAAATACTATTTTCCCATTGATTTCTGTTTCAAAATCCTTTTCCCGTTTCAAATTACCAATTCCGTGAATTTAGTTTGTTTCTGTTGTTACAATGCTTTTTAATTCTAGAGTTAGCAATTTCAATCTTCTTCTTTTCGTTCGCTGATCATACCGCCAGTCCTGTAAGTGACTATCGACATGATCATAAGCGTTAAGTGCGTGGATCCATGGTTTATTAGTGCGCCGTGCGGCCTGGAACCTCCGTCTTCAGCACTCAAGGTTTCTGTCAGGGTTACCTCACCCGTACCTCCTTTAGTCGCCTCGTACGACACGCAGAGGATACGGAAGGTGTATTCTAAGCCCCACCTACAGGGCATAGCAATTTCAATTAATAACAAGATCAGGTGGTATAATAATTTTTCCTTTTTGATTCGGTTGTCATGTCTAATTAAAGAAAACAAACTTTGCAATACATGTCCCCTACCCGGTGATATAAATCTTTAGAAATTGACAGTTAAAATTGACAGAAGCCGCTGAAACTCGAATGTAGCAATTATCAGTAGAATATCTTGAAAGACTGCGAAGTGTGGAAAACGAATATTTTTCGTATCTTATAAGCCGAAAGGGGGCATAACTCCATGAAAAATGGATGAAAATGTCGGAAACTCGAACTTGCTCTGTAACTCCTTAAGACTAAAAAGATGTACCGATTTTCGCTTAAATATCTTGAAGGAGTGCGGAAAAAAGTGTGGAAAGCTGATATTTTTCGTATTTCTTAAGTCGAAAAGCGGCATAACTCCATCGATAATCGAGGCATACGCCTGAAACTTGAACTTCACCTGTAACTTCTCATAACAAAGTAATGTACCAATTCTCAGTTGAATAGCTTCAGGGACTGCGAAAAAAAGTGCGGAAAACCAACTGCGACAGACAGATGGAGTGCAAACCTATAGTCCCCCCAGTTTTACTGGTAGGGGACTAATGAAGCAACAAGCATTCCAGATTGTTGTATTTTGAACTGCGCATTCTGTTGATTACTCTTAAATTAAATTGTACATTCTGAAAAAAAATATAAACTGCACAATAGGACGAGTTTACGCCATCACTCTCTTAGCTACTCAAGGCTACCATCCTATGTATCTGGATTGCTCAGTATCTCTCTGGGTGCTAATATTAGCGTCTTTGCACTACTCGGGTAATGACATAAACTCCTACAAATGGAGGCTATAAGCGGAAGCTGATACATCACGTGAGTTATATTGTTTCTCAACGACATTTCATGCCAAATTTTGATGAAATAATCAATGTTTATTCAATTATCGGCAATACTTAGGCAGTCCCAATTAATAGTTTCACTCCAGCAATGATGGATATAAGGTATACATTAAGCAAAGACGTAGGATGGTAAGAATTTGTCACATGAACTTGCGTTCTACTTTCGTTATATTTTTTTCCATCATTTATTTCAACTTTTTCTATAAATTCCAAGTCCCAGTTCATACTTTTGGAAATTTGGACTTACGATTTAATCGAAAATCACGATTTTTTTTTTACAAAATCAATCGCGATGTTTCAAAGCAAAAATTGTGCAAGCCAAATTTCATCGCATAGTTCTAAAATGCATGTCTAATTTGGTTTTGAATATGTCAAGAGTTGAATGATGACTCAGCGGTTGGCAACAACTTCTATGATGATACAGTTCTAGATCTGCAAAAAGATATTTGCAGACATCTTTATTGCTATGCTTTGTGCCGAGTTTGTGCCACCCAGTGTGTGTATTTAGGGAGACTTAGGGGGAGATGTTTTTGTATGTTATATTCATTGGTCATTAATGAAATTATATGTTTCTATTAGATCACTTCGGAACAGGGCTTCCACTGATTTCTAGACAATGGAAGTCCAAGCAAGAAACCTCTAAAATGGTTCCAATAAATGCAATTTCGTTAAAATCATTGTTTTTAGAGATGTCAGGGCCAAAAAATATGAAGTCCAGGACTTGCTTGGTATGTTTTTGGGGAGTCTAAACATAAACTTTGGGCGTGTAGGACTCCAGACTTCTGCTAGTGGAAGCTCTGCCTCGGAATCATCTATGGTCAGTGGTGTACCTGATTCTAACAGGGTTCTATTTCTCACAATTGCTCCTTTTTGCCTTCTACCACTCGTTGTTTTGGTGACATCGTCAAAACATGTTTATTTCAATAGACATCATTTTCACACAGCATTTGAAGATTTTATCAAAATGCAGCAGAAATAAGTAAGGCTTGTAGCACATAAGTAGGGCCCATTATGGTGTAAAAGGGTCAAAATTTCAGTTGGTCTAATTAATTTCCGCTGGTCTCAAATTGAATACATAGAACTGTAGTTGAATATGGCCAATTTCGATAACTATTTTTTATTTTTCACTTTTCATGTAATGAACTACAAAAATCGAATTCAGCAAAAAGCTAAATTCCATAAGAATGGGAACTAAATACATAAGACATATCTCAGTGAATTATTTATTTTCTACTCAGTAGTGGTCAATATTAGTCCTATTAACCCATTAATGATGATAAATAATCTCATGTGAAAAAATATTCAAAATTATAACTCAATTTCACCAAATAATTTCACAACTGTACATAGATGAACAATATCAATTAATTCATGTGTCATCTATCTATTTTACACTAAACAAACATGTAAGACAGTAATTTGATTAATGAAACCAATTTAATTGATATTATTACCTATATACTAATGTAATTAACCATATTACTAAATTTACAAAAATTGTGTAGTACAGCCGGAAAATCTCTTCGGACACTAATTTTATAGGGCGTGGATTTCCTCTTAATATTTTTATGGCTAAAAGTAGATATCATGAGACTACACAAATGGCATACCATAATTAATAACAATTTTTAAGTAGTACATGCTTAGAGTAATAATCATTAAAACAAAACGTGGCGTACAGCCAGAATTTAGTGCACCATTTTTGTGTCATTTGACGGAACATGAACATCATATTACTTTCACAAAATTATGGTCTTGAATCAATAACAGTATATTAATTTACAAAATATTGCAATGAATACACCAATATACTGCATATATATTAACTGAAGGAAACTTCAATTTCCCTTTCTCCGAGATCTAACAATACTCACCATTCTATTACATCTGATACAGCTAGCCTGGATAGCGGGGCCCTAGGACTATAGACATAGTAAGCTTTACCGACTCCTGGAACCGGGTACTCGGCTCCCAACTGCCGAGTACCCGTTTGCCATGAAGAGATACCCATGGCTTGACTACGTGGGGCTGGGAGGCTGGGTCCGTAATAGAATGGTGAGTATTGTTAGACCTCGGAGAAAGGGAAATTGAAATTTCCTTCATTCTCCTTCGATCAATACTCACCATTCTATTACTTCTGATATACACCAGAATTAGTCAGTAAGCTGGTCGGAAGGGGCAAGCCATCAATTGCTACTTTTGCCCCTTGGAGAAAGAGCTAGACTTAAACTTGATTAATGGAGATCTAAAAGGACCATCAAGTTAACGGAATCGAATCACATTCGCATCACTGCCCCACCCCTTTTTTTCTCCTAAGAAAAGGGAGAGAACTCATGAACATGCATCTTCATGAAAACACAAATATGCCAAGAGGGTTAACTGCTCTTTGCATATATTAGCCTGGGAATGAACATGAATATACAAGATGAATGAACATGGTATATAGACATATACAAAAAAACTCTCAATCTTGAATTACCTCATGATACTTGGATTCCAGACGTGGCGCCTCCAACCATTCACTTGTCCGGCCATCAGTGACACAATCCGGTTGACATCCTCTCGCTCGACCATGTATCCTTCTTAATTCTTTGTTACAAATGTCAAAGAAGGGAGAAGAGCAGTGTGGTCATATAACTATCGTTTCAAAACAGCTAAAGCGAGTGGATTGGCGGAGTCTGACACATCCCTCATATAGTAATTCGTGAAAGAGGACTTTTGTGCAACAGCCATGATGTCCTCTAACGGAACACCATTGTAAAGGGCGGTCGAGGCGGCTATTCCTCTAACATCGTGTGCTCTTGCGCATTGCACCTGGTGCCCAGTCACAATCTCATGGGTAGTCTGAATGCATTCGACCACCCAATGAGAGACAGAATCCATGGATGCGGCGCCATATGGCTTCTTATGGCAGATCCACAGATGTCTATCATTCGACCGTAACGAGTCTGTCCGTTTTCTTGTACTTAGTCAAAGCATGGACTGGGCACCAGACACTGGCATCATGATCAAACCTAGTTAGTTTCGGTATAATGATCGGTTTGCCGGGATATCTCAGACTGATTCTTTGACATAAACTCTGCTCTTGGCAGTAGACGCAGACCCTCTCCGGAGACAATAAATCGGTCCCTCTCTGCTGAAAGTGCATGGATCTCACTGCGCCCTCTAGCTGAGGAAGCTGCCAATAGAAAAACCGCCTTTAGAGTCAAATGCTTTAGACTAGCCGAACGCAACGGTTCGAAAGGGTGCTTGGCCAGTACATTAAGCACTACAGATAGACTCCAGGCTGGAATGACTACCGGTTGTCTCGGTCGGAGCTTGCGCATTCCCTTCACCATCACATTCAACTGGGCCACCTCTGGACTATCCCTGTTGGCTAGACAAGGGATAATTGATGCCAAAGCTGACTTGTATCCAGCAATTGTGACAGGAGCTAGTCCTGAAAAGAACAGCTCACAGACAAAAGTCTTCTATTTGCTGAATAGTGGATTGAAAGGTATCAATACCCTTTTCTTCACACCAGTCTGCAAATCTGTTAACCTTGTTGTTATATGACTTGAAGGTTGACCGCCTTCTCGCAGCTGCGATGAAATCTGCAGCTTGTCCAGAAAAGCCTTCCGACGTGGAACGTTGTTTGATAACATTCACGCAGTCAATTTGAACATTTCGGGACGCTCGTGTAGGAAGCGTCCCTTCTCCTGGGAGATTATGTTCGGAATCTCGGGTAACTGCACTGGATTTTCCACCAGCAGATCTAGAAGATCCGTTAACCACGCCCTGCTGGGCCAAAATGGCGCTATTATTAGGACCAGGCACGGCTCCTCACTGATCTTCACCAATATCTTCGGTAGAAGAATGGTGGGTGGGTACGTGTAAGCATGCATCCCTCTCCAGCTTATCGCCAGAGCGTCTGTATCGACGGCATTTGGATCTGGAATCGGCGAGACATAAGTCATGATTTGAGCATTTTCCCTTGTGGCGAACAAGTCCACGTTGGGTTTGCCCCAATGCTCGAAGATCCTGTGTAGAACTGTAGGGTTGAGAGACCATTCTGTTGGCAGAATTCTGTCTGCGAGACAAAGCATCCGCCAGAATCTTCAATCGCCCAGGAATGTGAGCTGCTTTCAAAACAACCGAGTAATTCCTGCACCATTGAAATCATGTGCCACACTTTGATACATAGTGTGGGTGACTTGGTCCCGCCTTGGCGATTTATGTATGATACTACTGTCGAGTTGTCCGGCTGTATCAATATCGCCTTGCCCCTGTCTTTTGGAAGAAACCTTTCCAATGCCAGTTCCACTGCCATCATTTCCAACAGATTGATATGCAGCTGGCTCTCCTGGAGAGTCCATGTGCCCGAGACCCGGTGTTCTCCCAGGCAGGCCCCCCCATCTCTCCAGCGATGCATCCGTTTACACGGACAGCTGCGGGTGGGGTAGGTGTAGCGAAACTCCTACTAGGAGATTCTGATGCTCTTTCCACCATACAAGTTGCGACATTATTGGCTCCAAAACTGGCACCAGTTTTGATAGGGGTTCTGTTCTGTTTCCACAGAGACATCAGATACAACTGGATAGGTCTTCGCATCAGAGCAGCGTACAGGATTACCTGCTCCATGGAGACCATCATGCCCAGCATCAGAAGAAACCGCCTCGCCTGAATGTGATTTCCCAATCGAAAACTCTTGATGATGGCTAACAGAGACACCACTCTGGGCTCTGACGGGTAAACCCTGCCCTCCTCGAGATCGAATCGCATCCCTAAATAAATGAAATGTTGAGTGGGTGTCAACTCGGATTTCTCCTTGTTGACTATCCAGCTCTAACCTGACTGATGTGTCTGCTGTGATCAGCCAATCATCTATGTAGGTGTGAAGCGCCACGTTCTCTTTTCTGAGAAACGCTGTCACTGCAAGGACCACTCTGGTGAAAACTCATGGAGCTGTCAACAGGCCGAATGGGAGGACTATAAACTCCCATATTTGATTCTGAAACGCAAATCTCAGAAACCTGTGACAACTCCTGTTCATTGGAATGTGAAAATATGCATCTTTCAGATCGATCGATACACACCACATTCCTTTCCTCAATCCTGCCATTACCGACCTCGGAGTTTCCATCTGAAACCGAGGCGTATGGAGAAACCAATTTAATGGCCTGAGATTGAGTACGGGTCTCCATCCCCCTGTGCTCTTGGGGACAAGGAACATGTTTGAATAGAAACACCCCCACAGACCACCCTTGCGGGTTGGTCTGTTGTTTTATTAACCACTATAAAAACATACTTACCGTTCAATCACTACTTGCTAAATCAATTATCTACATTTTGCTATCAGAATAAGATTTTTATGCCTGCATACACACCTCCCCATGCCTAATCCTATTCCTATGGACCCTCAACCAGGCTACTGGTTGAGTCCCATCTTCAGCCTACCATCAGGTATAGACTGGCACCAGTCTATACTCACCTCATAGTGACGCTTGTCGCTAAGCGCGCTCGCGCATGCGCATTAGAGCCCGAATAGGAAACAGATTCACTTTTCTAAATTTAAGTGCAAAATATTTAGTCTGATTCTCAAATCTTACCACGCGGGGTGGTTGAGGCCGGGTCGTAGTGATTGAACGGTAAGTATGTTTTTATAGTGGTTAATAAAACAACAGACCAACCGGCAAGGGGGGTCTGTGAGGGGTTGTTATTACACCACAAAAACATCCATTACCGTTCACTCACTACTTGCTAAACCCGTAGATTTGGTCAGTGCCCCCTGTCCACATAAGGTGGGAGATTAGAGAATCAATAAACCAGGATAAAAATCAAACCAATCTTATCCCAATGTTAATAACATAACATAATAGTGCATTTAGCTCAATCACACCGTGATTAGCAAATAAGAACAACTTGAACTTAAAGAAATAAATAAAAACCAAAAGAAGACTCTCACCATTTCTCACCGACGCAGAGTCTTAACGAAAATGGTGGGAAGTGCTTGGTAAATAGTCTTCGGCTTTCTTAGTTAACAAACAAGGATAAAAATTAAACCAATCTTATCCAAATGCTAATAACATAACCTAATAGTGCATTTAGCTCAATCACACCATGCTTAGCAAATAAGAACAACTTGAACTTAAGGAAATAAATAAAAACCAACAGAAAACTCTCACCATTTCTCACAGACGCAAAGTCCTAACGAAAATGGTGGGAAGTGCTTGGTAAATAGTCTTCGGCTTTTTTTAGTTAAAAGTGGAAATGTTACGAAAGAAGGAAGCTGCTGCACTCTGGTCCTTGAGATAAAAGGATGTAAAGTTGTATTCACATTTCCCTCCTGCCACCTGCATGATCTCATCTAAAGACGAACCCTCAAAAAGAGCGAAAGAAGTAGCCATACCTCTAACGTCATCGGCTTTAATAAGGGAGAGATTAATTTGATCCGGTGAGGCTATCCCATAACAAAGCTTAATTATTCTCTCAAAAATCCATCTGACAATCGAAGAATTTGAGACCGGCTTAGATAACTTTTCCTCGTAGGAAAAACATAAATGAGATGGTTCGACTCTTATAACATCTGATCGCTGATTGAAGGTTCCTAATGCCCTAATAGGACACCAACAATTTTCGGATGGCGACAGACGAAAAAGATTTTAAAATGATCGGACTAGCAGGATAGCGGTTAGTTTGAGTTTTAGATAAAAAAATTCCTTCTGGGATATAAAACCAAGCCGTCTCCTGAAACTATAAATCTCTCCTTTTCAGCAGAACGAGCATGAATCTCTTGAACGCCTTCTAGCAGAGGCTGTAGCAACAAGAAAACAGCTTTGACAATTAAAAACAAAACCAAGCTTACTACTGGTAGAAGAAATAGGTTCAAAATGGCGATCTGCCAAAACTTGAAGAACCAAAGCCAAACTCCAGGAAGGTAAAGGCTTAGCAATCAGAGGACGAATATTACTTAGACCTCTAATAAAGCTATTAAAAGTCTTAGTATCCTTGACATCGGCATACAGAAGACAAGGAAGGGATGACACCATAGAAAATCTATACTCCCTGAACATAATAACTGACAAATGAAAATAACCAAACAGATAAGATAAAAAATCTAATAATTTGGGTATAGAAACAGAATCGGGCACGAAACCTTGGTCTGAACATCATTCACCTAAATTTTTAAGTCGACCCTTGTAAACTCGATGGGTCGAATCCCTTCTGGCAGAGTCAATCATTTCCTGAGATCAGAAGAAACCTTATTCTCGAGGACTTCAGACTCGAGATTCTCCAGACACAGACTAAAATTTATTGGATTTGGATGCACACAAGGACCTCTTACTTGAGATTAGAAGATCCTGGTATACTGGAAGAAGAGGGAAATCCACCAGAAAATCTAGGTCTAAAAACCAAATCCTTTTTGGCCAAAAGGGAGCTATCAGAAGAATTTCGCAAACCTGATCCTTGACCCTCTTCAAAACTAACTGAATCAAAATCTTCTGAGAGAAGGCATAGGCGAACATTCCTGTCCACTAGTGAGACAGAGCATCCACCCCCAGGGCTTGACTGTCCGGAAAAGGAGACATGTAAGAGAAGATCTGAGCATTCAGAGGCCACGAACAGATCTACTAGAGGACAATCCATAAGACTAAACCTCATTCCTCCTTCTGAAAATGAAAGAAAAACCCCATGGCAATGACTGAACGAATCGAGATTTAGAAGCCTAACAGACAATCCAACCAATGCACAGAAGCCTGGATCTACTTTCCAATGAATAGCCTCTTCTATAGACTCCTTGACAATCATAGACAAACAACAACCCCTCTAAAGCTAATAGCGTCTAATAATAATGAACAGAAGACCATTTTGGAAGAAGAGACTACATAGAAGGATTCTAGATCCAAGAATATCTAGCCCCTTTTAATAAGGGCCACCCTTAAAGAAGTGTCAAACTTACTATATGCTAAAGAGGACTGCTCATAGAAAACACATAGATTACATATGCCATGATACTCCAACCAAAAATCCTGGGCTATATCATAATGCTTAGACCTCACTAAATAGGTAACTCACGTTTATTATGGATATTTTAATAATACCGCTTACTCTGAATGGAGACCAAAAAGGGTCATATCAGTATAGCCTAACTTATTAATAATGCTAAAGACTAGATAATTTTATTTACAGAGATTTAACCAGAGATTGTGGCAAACCAAAACCCCATAGTACGTCTATGGGAGTGCTTAGTCAAGATATAGCCAAATCATGTGCCCGAGATCTACATGAACTACGGGAAAGTTACTAGTGATGACCGTCATCACAATTCTATTAATAGAATACATGACAAGGTCCTGATAAGAGAACTATGGCCAACATTAAACTATCTAATTTAAAAATCGTATAATAATTGTATTGAATACACCAACGGTTGCCTAGCCGCTCGGGCTTGCTGATAAATTAGATATCCTAAACAATTCGATATTTATGCCAAGAGGCAGAAAACTTAAAAGATTTTACTAAATTTATTGATTCTTATATTTATAGTCTTAGCATCAATAAATTCATCTTTGTAATAACAAATGACATTGTGTTAGAAATCCCAATAAAAGGAAAGATTGAACACTGATACTAGATATTAACTGATTGAATACTGAATTTTGCAGACGACATATTACAACTGTAATATCTCTGGACTTGCAAGGATTTAGAAAACATTTGACCGAAAATAGTTGGTGGATGCTTAAATCCAAAGATTCTCGGCCGCTCTTCCCCCCTCCAGCGCAACCCTAACCCCACTCCAACCGGCCCGCCGCCAGCCCCCAGAGAACCTCAACGAGCAAAAACCCAAGACCCACCGAATAGTCCGGGAATATTCCGACCGAAAATTGCCGGTGGCATCACCAAGAACCCTCAGCCAAACTGCCCCCAAAATACCCAGCAAATCCCGAGCCCCGCTCCCCCCCCCCACCCCACCCCGAAACCACCGTCCGAGGGCCCTCAGCAACCCAGTCAAAATAGAGCAAAAATTACGCTATAAAAGGGAAAACAAACAAAAATCTGGAAAAAAAAAGAAGAAGAAAAAACGAACTCAACGAAACTATGTCAACGCAGAAGAAGAATCCGACTCATATTCCTCCTTCCTGCCCCCTTATCCGATTGATTATCTTTTCTAAGCGAATAATGTACTTGTAGACATTAATCCTGTACTCATAATGATCCTATGAAACCTTTACTGATTCTAATTCTTTTCAGCGACTGACCAAATTATACTACGATTTACTTAAGAATCAGGGTTATCCCATCCACAAATAAACTCCCTTTGGTTAAATAAATATGTCAACATGCCGACATAAGAGGTAAAAGGAGCGAGAAAAAGAAAAAAGGCTGAATGGCCCGAAGACAACTGGCCATCTAGTTGGATGAAAGCAAAAATCATATCTCGAAAGAATGTGTAGAATACAACCTGCCACAAAATCCCATACGGTAACCAGTCAGGAGTGTCTTTAATTACGTTGAAAGTTGTCACTGATAAACGAATAAATGTCTGAATAGACTACAATTCCAAGAGAGACTACAAGACTGGCAATGACTTGGTATGAATATTTTCAGCCATTAAACATTCCCAATATTAAACAAATACGGAAATAAGACTAATTCTTAGGCAAGAAGATGACTAGATTCTAGGAAAGCGGATGTGGAAAAAGGGAAACGGAAATGCATAAACCGGAAGTATACTACCGGAAACTGATCAAAATCCTACAATCCGGATGTACAGAATTACCGGAAGAGGAAGCTGAAAACCGGAAATGGATGAACAATGTAATGCCGGGTAAAACCAGAAATGACCCTATCCCCGGCTGTACGAAATCCGGATGTGGAAAAAAGGAAAAGGAAATGGATAAAACCGGAAGTAGACTACCGGAAACTGATCAAGATCCTACAACCCGGATGTACAGAATAATCGGAAGAGGAAACTGAAAAAACGGACCCGGAAATTGATGAACCCTGCAATGCCGGGTCAAACAGACCCGGATATGCATTCTTCCGGAAGCTCTCATGAAACCAGAAATGGAAATCGGAAGTCTATCCAGGTCTGGACGACCCGGAAGTACACCCCTAAGACCGGAAGCGGAAGTGTACTGACTAGCTTCCAAACCGGAAACGGAAAAGCCTCTACCAGAATTCGAAATAAAAGGAGTCCTCAGACTCCGGATATCCGGAATGGCCGGAAGCGCTAATAGAACCGGAAACGGAAGTAGGTACCAGATCTCTAGGACCCGGATGTCCTACATAAACGGAAGACTGACCGGAAGTGGCCGGAACGGAAGTGGTAACCGGATCTTGCCGACCTGGATTACCCACTAAACCGTAAGTCCTACTGGAAACGGAAATCACCGAAGAAGGAACCGGATCTTGAAGACCCGGATGTCTTGCTAGACCGGAAGTTCGGATGGAAAAATACTGAGATCTATGCGGAAAAAGGAAGTAAACCCGAGTCCACCACAACGGAACCGGAACTAGCAAGACTAGGGATCGAACTCTTAGAAACGGGCGATCTAGACACAACCTCAACGACCGGAAGCACCGTAAAACTGGCATTAGCATAAGGACTGGCCTTATGGACGCCACCAATGCTTGAGGGTTATGCCCGTCACCCTCAAGTCTTATGTGGATTTTATCTGGTGCACTGCTCGAGCACACCTTCAAGAGCTTGGATGCTCTTGACTTATGCTTTGGTGACACTAACCTGCATCGAGGTTAGAGGGGTCGGCTTTCCCCATTTGCGGGAACGCCCGCTAGCCTTCGGGCTATCCTCTGAACTTCAAGAACTTTCTTGCTTTTTTTGGCCTCCTTAATAGCAGAAGATATTTGCTCATCGAGAGATTTAGTCAGCACCGAGGCAAAAGATTCGAACCTCGCAAAAAGCGCCATCACGGCGTCAGAATTTCCCGACGAGTTTCCCCCCTCCATTGCTACCGATAAAGTAACAGAAGATTGAGCAAAGGAAACAGCCTTTGCCTTGCTAGCAACGGAGGAAGGGGAAGGACGACCAGAGGGCAGCGATTGTGACAGACAAATCTTTAAAAATAAAATTTAAATGCTTTCGCTACCGAAACCGGCCACCCTTTACAAATTCCACACATAGAATTGGGTGTACAGGATGTACACTTCGAACAGATGTGCCCGGCGAACTTGATAGAGTGATGACGATCACATTTTGACGATGAACATTTTGCCGTATCTGACAATTCGTTACAGGCTCTAGAAATGGACTGGACATTATTAATGATGATGATGAAGTAAGGATAGGCATAATAATCAAGATACCACAAAGCAAAACGATCTTCGCGAAAACCGGTAATATATAAAATTCGTCTATAAGATACCATATAAACACAATCATACTTCCTAGACGTAACTTAGGTAGGATTGACTTCATATTGGGCATATTCTTCCGAGATATAAAGTCAAAAGGTATCACTGACACAGCGCAAAACACAAAAACGTATATAAATATTTTTAGACAACTATTCTGCATGCAGAATAATTGAAAAGTGAATCTGTTTCCCATTCGGGCTCTAATGCGCATGCGCGAGCGCGCTTAGCGACAAGCGTCACTATGAGGTGAGTATATACTGGTGCCAGTCTATACCTGATGGTAGGCTGGAGATGGGACTCAACCAGTAGCCTGGTTGAGGGTCCATAGGAATAGGATTAGGCATGGGGAGGTGTGTATGCAGGCATAAAAATCTTATTCTGATAGCAAAATGCAGATAATTGATTTAGCAAGTAGTGATTGAATGGTAATGGATGTTTTTGTGGTGTAATAACAACTGGAGTGTTCCGGTTTGCTGGTTTTATTTCTCCCTTCAGAAGCAAACCTGACACTTCGTTTTGAATGGCTTCCAACTTGTCTGGTTCCCTTGGTACGGGTGTCCAGACAGGTGCCAAAGACAGATTCTGTGGTGGAAAGTCCCACCACTCCGGCATGTACCCCTGGGATAACCATCCCAGGACCAGACTGTCTGACGTCACACCTCGCCAAGCCTCGACGAAACGCATGAGCCTTCCACCCACTATAGACGCATCGACGCCTAATGGGGGTGTCCGGCTCGCGATCCGCTCCCCCACTCTCTTGACGAGAGATAGAGAGAACCATTTTGGTCTTGGCTTGGCTGGTCTAACTGGCACCGCTGTCCCTGTCGCACAGGTGCGGTCCAGGCAGATACGAAGGGAGCCCTCGTGCCCTCAGGTATGATCCGCTCCCTTCTTTCCACCCCTTGAGGACTTACCCTTACCCTTCCCGCCTCTCTGCCGATCAGGAGCAACATTGGGGAGGGTAGGGGCCTCCACAACCTTCTTGGCTTTCTTCGCCGGAGGCGGCTGAGAAAACCCAGTAGAAACAGAAGTAGCACTAGGCTTAGCTTTCGCCTTGCTTTTGCGCTTTTTCTGCTTCTTAGCAGGTTGTCCGGTCAGCGACTTAGCTACAGCCCCTAGTGCATGCGCCTGACGTACTAGCTCTAGCTGCAGATTAACAGTCAACCGATTCTGCGCAATGCTGGCCGTGTCCTCTAAGATGGCCCGCGCTGGGCCACCAAAGATGCTAGGGCCTGTCAGGGGCGTCCCAAGAAGACGCTCCCTGACGGCAGTAGCCGGATGCATATGGTTAAGGATCATCTGCCTCCTGGACTTAGTCACACGTGCCTGCACCCTTGCCAATGCATCCACAGACAGCACCAGGCTGTCATTAACGCACGAAAGCGCCACAGGGTGGCCTGCCCCCGCTTCAGCCCACACTGACTGAAGTAGGCGATAAGAGTGGTTGACAGCACTCATTGCTGCCCTCACCCCCTCATCAAATAGGGACAGGACTTCATCATGGTGTACCTGAGCTTTGTCCACCAGTGCCGGGACGGGACCACCCGCTCCAGCACTCTGGACACCCAGTACCCAGCGGTCATCCTTAGTGACCGACGGGACAACACCATACCTGTCGTATTCCCCCCCGTGGAATACGACACCTCGCCCGCACATCCCTGGAGGCCGCAGAAAGCTGGCCCTTGGTCAGGAGTTGTTTGCTATAAATAGCATCAAGCAACTCCATAAACCTTGGATCTCGAAACCACAGACGGGTCTACCATGGCCAGGGTTGGTAAGTTTTGGACACTAGTGGTTTAAACCAGGTTTAAACCGTCCGCTCAAAATCGGTTTTGGACACCTGAAGTGTCCAAAACCTAAAATCCTGGTCAAAAATATTTCTCCATAAGCTTAAATTATATTTTAAGTTGATTAAAACCTGTTACTTCCAGTCAAATTAGTTTCAAAAATATTCAGCAGGGTGTTTTCCTTATAATTGAGACTGTGATTCAGGGATTAAAACCTGGAAGACATACAACTGAATCTACCGCATGTATTTGTCTAAACATTAAGTGCCTGTCTACCTGCTTTAAAATTGCCAACACATATATACACTGATCATAAGATCACAGCTCATACATGTAAGTGACAGTAAGTCTGTTAAGATGTTTTTACTACTATTAGCTGACTTAGCCCTGCTAGTTAAGTTTTCTCATTGCTTTTTGATAGCTATCATGGCTATGTTTATACTACAATATTCCTCTGATACTTGTTTAGACAACTAGCATACAGTGACTAACCTCTAGTCTGACAATTAATACAATTATCAGCTTATTTCAATACAATTTGTATGTTATTATGGTGTTTTGTTTCTTTTATTGCATTATTACTAAGACTAGTAAGTAAGCATGAAGAAGCATAGTACAAATATGCTGAAATTAGTTTTGGACAGTTTTGGACTGGTTTAAACCCTTTAAGACAGGTTTTAGACAGGTTTTGGACAAAGTCTGTTCAAAATTAGTTTTGGACAGTCCAAAACCCAACCCTGACCATGGCTAGCCAAGCCAGAGCCTCAGACCAATCTGTTTCCGAGGAGGACACTCCAGTGAACACGTCACCCGTCGACATGTTCACGGCCCTACCAGCAACGGCCTCCCGGCACCGTACTGTTCCACCACCACCCCATGGAACACACCAGTCCATGGGGTAGGCCTGCACGGAAAACCGTGCGGACCCGTAGCGGTTGAAGAACCGCGGCCAAACATGGGTGCCAATGGCACCCCATGTCTGACCGCCGGACCAGGCGAGATAGGTGAGTACCACGCCTGGCCCGCCACACCAACCATCACGGGACCGGTGTGGCCTCAATCCAGGACGGAATCGACCTCCATGCTCTCCACCCGCGGCATCACAGGCCGCAGCAACCTCTCCGCCTCAGCTTCCTCATCTTCAGACCCCAAAGAGTCGTCACTAGACGAGGAAACCGTGGAGCCGTCCTGATGGACGGCTCCCATGCCTGACGGACCGGCCACCGTTACTGGACCACCCAGAGGTGGCCGCAGAGAGACAGACCCCATCAGGCCGGAGCCTGACGGGACTGCCAGGAGGCTGTACGAGACGGCTCCCTCGGTGGCCAGTCCAGAACCCTGTCCAAGGACAGGGTCCAAATCAAACATGGGGAGAGACTGCCCTACAACTTTTGGCAGCAGGGACGACACCAGCGTGGGCAGAACGCTATGCAAGAAGCCTTGCATAGCAGGACCAAACCACGTCGGCGGTGCCATCTCCGCCACCTCCGGTTGCGGACGTGGAACGCCCCCAAGGGCCGAAACGGACACTCCACGATTTACTTTCGGACCGCCTGAACACCCCCCCCCTCGCGTCAGACCCTGCAAAGTCCTTCTGGGCAAGGAACTTAAGCATCATATCAACCGACCACACTGCGCAAACGTTACACCTACTGTCAAGATTACACTTAGTACAGCGGAAACAGACATGGTCCTTGAACAGAACCTTTACGAATTTATGGCACTCGTCACATGATGGCCGGGCTGGCTTGGCCTATAAATAAGCACAAACCTACAATAAGCAAGCGGAACGAAACAAACATGGAAGGCAGACAATTAATTTTCAAATATTTTGACCATAAATTAACTGTTAACCCTCCTGCACCCCACAACGTTACAGCAAAGATCGCATTGATTATGATGACAAGAACGAAGCGGGCAATAATACACCCATACACTGATCCTCAAGGATGTATAACGGAACCAGGAATCATATCGCATAGCATTCGGGGTATATTTACTAATAAATATAAATTATACTCCTAACGAAGGCCAAAACGATATGTGAAGAAACAACAAAATGTAAACAAACTGCTGTAGCACACGATAAAACCGCAGACCACACATCTAAATCAAGAATTTTGAAACCACTGATCATTGCAAACCGATCGTGATAACACGCAAAACTTGAAAATTCCAAAGTTTTTCTGGTACCAATTAAAGTACGCAGCACCTAGAATCAGATGCGCGAATTAATGAAACATTTTCTTCACATAAACATCCGAGTAACACGGGTGTGGCGCCAGCCGCTCGGATCTTACGGAGAACGACGTCAGCCGATTTTCGTGTTAAAAAACACTGTCAACCAACACCTAATTTCATATCTGCCGATCGCCTGTTGGGGTTTAAAGGAGGCGATCATCTGGCATATTTCGTTGTTAACACACGTCCCAGATTCTTTGGGGTTAGAAATTGGAACATGCGACACAGACGAAATTTTGAAGATCTAAGTCTTTTTAACTATGGAATAACATGGAAATATACAACCTGGTTATCATCGGCAGCATCCATGGTAATCCAATATATCCTTAGAGAGCGCACAAAGCTATCACAATTGACACAGAAAAAAGACTTAAATAATCTCAAGACTTCCAACTGCAAAAAAGCATGTGTCTCTTGTTGCTATGCAAACAAGAATGAGCTTCATGGCAAACGGGTACTCGGCAGTTGGGAGCCGAGTACCCGGTTCCAGGAGTCGGTAAAGCTTACTAAGTCTATAGTCCTAGGGCCCAGCTATCCAGGCTAGCTGTATCAGAAGTAATAGAATGGTGAGTATTGATCGAAGGAGAAACACACATGCCTTTTATATAGACCATGTTTTCATATCATAAAATGTTTAATTAGACCACTTTTCTGCTATTTGCTAACCAATATGCACATGGGAAGATAAAATACACAATACATATATCAAAACAAAGCCCACAATTGTGGCTTGCACGTAGGCCACTTTATTTAAGAGAACTTGTATGGCTTTTTAAATCTGATGATATATGCAAACACAATTCTTTGCTTTGCACCATGAAAAATCACATTTTCCTCTTCTTTCTATTTCAACGCAACCTACAGTTTATTCTCAACAAAATATGATTAACCTATATATTTTAAGGTTCCTTGCATATTGTAGCTTCAGGAAACACAGACAGTTAGTTGATAAAATCACACATAAATGCAATAAACCTGTCACGCTAACTCATACTATGAAAAAGTTTAGTGGGCCCAACTTAGATGCTACAAGCCATAATTATTTTACCGACCTTTATATTGGATGTATGTATGAAAAACATGTGTTTTCATTATATTACTTTTTTCAGGGTCCATGAAAATGTCCACAACCGACAAAGAAATGAAACAAACTTGTCCAGTTTTCGTGTCAGATGACATATGCCAGTGGCAGTCAAACATGGCATGTTGAGTTCAACAACATAACAATAACTCTTGTCTACGGATGCACCGAAGGGGCATGGGTGCTTATGTTGTTTTCAAATCTAGATCGATTTTTTTCACGCACATGTGCAATCCAAACACGGCCATAGTTTCTATATATGGGAAAAACAACCCTAATTTTAATGTCTTATGTCATGCAAAACAATCCTTATTTTCATTTTAAACACCAGATTTACTATTTTACAAAGTGAGGATACAGGATTTTGATTTTGAAAATAGTGTTCCTGCTGTCTATGTATATAGAGTATTCTAAAAAATGAAATTTGACCAGCTCTACATTTACTACAATGAATTAAGTTGTACTCCATTTTTAGAGGCGTTTGTATCATTATTTTTGCTGACAAACTCTCCTGTTGTGATATCATAGACAGTGATGTCATATCACAGGGCATAAATTAGAATTTGATATTTGGATAGCATGTATTGTTATGCAAAATTATAAATTGTATAGCTGTCTGCAAAAATGTAGTAATCAACTCTTTCACTGATAAATCCCCTGTATCTCCATCTCAGAGCAAACAAACAGGAAAGCTGATGAATATTTTGAAATTAATATGACTGGAAGCCAGGCACCTGTCATATTAATTTCAAAATATTCAACAGAATATGCTATACATTTGTCGCTGAAAAGATTAATGATAGAACTTAAGAAAATCAATGATAAATTGCAATCATGTACAAATTTTGCATAGCAAATACAGCGATACTTGTTGTAGAATGTATAGCAACTGTCTAGATGTGTAGCAAATTGAGACGCGATACCAGACAAATTATGCCTTGTATCAACATCTTTTCGCTATATAAATAACAAATTTACATCCCAGTTAGAAACTGGTACGTAATTACACAAAAAAAATCTCTGAAAACCGATATTGTTTATTTACACACTGACACAGTAAATTTATTTGGAGGAATTTTTAATTCATGTATTATTTCACTTAGCACTAGCTAATTCCTAAATAGAAGTAATTTCTTGACAAAAGCTTTATACTCTTATGCAATCGGCAAAACTGACCATACCCTGTTAGAAACCGGTACTCGGACAATACATTTGGATGACATTAAATAGACTTTTGGATTTTAATTTGGGGAACCAGTTTTGTTTCCAGATGCTAATATGCGAAGTGAATTCAATAGGTCCGTCAGTCTGAGCGGTTCTTCTAAATATAAATAAGTCCTTTCAATATTAGCATTATTTTATTGAATTATCTCCCTTTATCTCTTGCAGCAACATTGGACTCCAGGATAAAAAACCATTCTGTGCTAACACAATATATGAACATATTAATTTGCCATAACAAATAACTATGGTCGAAGATAAAATGCCAATGACATTTTGACAGCGACATGAATGAACATTTTTACGAAAACTGGTAACATGTAGTTAAATCTAACATTTACTACAGGTTGAGCTTTAAATACTTACAATTTCATCATTATGCCCATTTCTTTATAATAATCTTCCAAAATACTGACCTAAATTACATTGCTACGGCATATTTGTGAAGATGTTAGACATTTTATAGCATCTTGAAAATTTTCCCAATTTTCATTATTTCTACATATTAAAAACTCCTTTTACCGCCGTACGTTACCGGTTCAATTGTGCATTGTATGTTACATAATAATTCTTGTTATAAAACGGAAATAATACGAAATGTTGCCCCAAAATTACGATAATCCACCAAATTTACTACATCCGCGCCAAAATAATTACAACCTAATAACCCATTTCATTGTACCGTAACGGTACACAGGATAAAGTAACCCGTGTGATTTTATTTAATTGCAATCAAAATATAGAATTTCTGTAATTTTGTTTCACTAAATTTTTATAGATTAGTGAAAATCTATATTCGCGTATGATAATGGGTTAATTATTTAATAATTTGTAAAACTTGCTAATGGTCCGTTTGTTTACAGTATAATTCGTCAGTCGATCTATAAAATCAGAGTACTCGGTTAATTTATTCGGAATCGTTTCAGTAATTTACTACTCGGAACTATTTTACGGGAGCGAGGATTCGTGTCTCGCGACATATCCTTCGATGCGCGATAGAGAAAAGTGTTATTATTCTCAGCATGAAATGATAGAAGAAAGTCCTAGACCCTAGCAAGTTTGCTGGAGATGATCCTGTAAGCATATAATCACCTTGATACAGAATGCCAAACGTGTGCATATGAACAAACCAATGAGCATGCGCAGTGCCCTAGGCACGACAGATCAAATCAACTCCACATCACTATGCATAGATCTCACCAGTATAAAGGCCACCCACGCTACTGCGATCATATATGTCAGATAAGGGACCGGTGCATGTGCTGCTGCCGACATGTCAATTCACCAAATAGACAGAGCTGCCATCAACATTGTGATCCATTCCACGAGCAGCGTAGATACCAGCGGAACCATGATGATGATACCTGTGATACATACAGCCAACAGACAGATCGACGCTCTAATAGTGGCTCATACAAATAAAATGAACACAGCAGCAGCTATAAATATGGACGTGCTTGGTACCAACAACACAGACATGAACAGAGCCGTGTGCATGAACGTAACCCCCTGACAGTGAACAAACGAGAACATGGCTACGAACCATGGCATAACTATAGGCCCTGTCGCCAGTCTGAGCACAGTTATAATACCTACTCCCAGTATAGGCGTGAGCATGACTCTGATTCTTACTCATGTTATAAATATACACATGGTATAGGCGTGAGCGAGACTGACTCCTACTCACGTTATAGATATGCACATGGTGATAGACCTGAAGGTCGTTACGAGCACCATGCAGAACGTAGGCGTGAATAGGGGCGTGAACCTCAGCTGCTATATGGGGTTGCGCATGGTCATAACTTAGAATCCAGACATGTGCTGAGTCATGAAACTGAATTACAATACAGAGATGGAAGCGGTGCTGAACAACAACAGCCACATAGATCTGAAAGCTGCCGCATAAACCAACATTTAAAACCCAAGCATCATGGATCTGAGCTGCCAAGCCGAGATGGGCATGGTCCTGAATGACAGAAACTGTATAGACATGACGTGGGCCGCATATACTACCCGGGACATAACCGGGATTGAGAAAACCTAGGTCACAGACAGAATACTAACTCTAATTTTAGCTACAAAAGAAATGTCTCCATGGGAGAGCGAGAAATATACCAACATGATGATGGAAATCAGTTGCGTGCTGAAAACTGCCGGAAGTGGAGGGAGAATCTTCAAACTCCCGCTACTTGGGCAACTGTAAGTAGTGCACGTAGTGTAGAAGGTCTAGTATATGATTATAACCATGGGTCACAGCTCGACTGCGGTACCAGTATGCAAAATCTACAAAATCTACAAAACCAATTCTCTAACAATCGTCTTGTGCCGACAGAAAAGACTGCAACAGAAGTCCCCTCACAGAAGCCTGATTGTGACGTAGAAGTGGACCTTATAGAGTTTGAGAGCGCTGCTGAGGTACCCCCATGTAGCAGAAGGCAAATTGATACTAGGAGTGAAAGGACTGAGGTTATATACAATCATTTTTTAGACAAGGGATGTGTTCCACAAACTCCTCCAGACCACAAAAGCGGCTTGGCACCAATGTACAAACAACAATAAAACAGGGCAAAAATGAGCAGAAGGAACCGAGCTGCAACTGCTATAACCCTAAGATTGTTACGATAAACATAGAAAATCTGAGAACAAACCATGCATATCTTAGTGAGCTGTTATCAGACAAGCAAACAATTGTTTGTGTCCAAGAGCACTGGCTTTTCAACTATGAGTTGGACTCAAAGACATTTCCAAACCATGCATATGTAGCCAAATGTTCGGATGATGGAGATCCGATGCTCCCCTGCCACAGATCGAAAGGTACAGAAGGTGTGGCTATCTTATGGCCCCAGTCCTTAAGCCACTGTATAGAACCCCTACCTGATGGCAGTAATCGATTAGTTGCAGTACGCACCAATGCAGAGCCTGAACCGCTTCTGCTCATAAATACATACATGCCTGCAGAAGGTACTCTCGACAAAACTACTAGCTACATCAGTGTACTAGATGAAGTTGCCGAACTAACACAGGCATACTCCAGAGCCTACACCTTACTGTGGACGGGCAATATAAATGGTATGTTGGGGAGAGTAAGGGAGAACAAAAATGGCAAGCTACTAAAACGTTCTGTCTGGATAAGGGCTACAGAGTGTCTCCGTTAATGCCAAAGTTGCCGACATACCACCACTTCTATGGTGGTATTACATCGCAGCTGGATGTCTTCATCGAGTTAGCCGATCAGAACAGTGTTATAAAGGAAATTCATATGGACTCACGCAATCTGTTAAATCATAGTGCGCACGATGCAGTTACAGCCACCCTGTCTGTGCAGTTGAATGGATCCGTACCATCACAGCGACAAGCAGGAATGCTAGTTAAGCAGAGGGTGAATTGGGACATGGTGGACATACAAAAGTACAAACATCTTACCTCATCGGGACTGCAAAACCTGATAGACCTCTCCCGTCAGAATCTGTCTTCAGAGTTCCTGCTGCAGGCCATAAATGAAATCCTATATAACGCAGTAGTAGATGCCAGTCCGGCCAAAAAGAAGCAGTGGGTCAGACCTCATTATAAATGGGATGCTATGCTGAAGCCATTTGTAGATTGTTCAAAGGCTGCATATTGGATATGGAAAAAAGAAGGATGCCCAAAAGATGGGGAAGCAGCGGATAGGAAGGAACATGCAAAAAAGGATCTTAAGGCAGCCCAAAGACAGCTTATGGCAGAAGAACGAAACAGGCTGCACACAACCATAATGGACTTAGGTCCAAGAGATCACAGCAAATTGTTCAAGGCAATAAGACACTTAAGAGATAGCAGGCCGGTGCAGAATGTTTGTATTAACTTGGGTATTGAGGGGAGCAGCACCACAGAGCCAGAGCTCTGGGCCCAGTACTTTGAAAATTTTGCTACACCTGTTGATAATCAGACCCTTGACAGTGAGATGACCGAGTCACTAGTGCTTAGACACATGTTGATTAGCCTAAACGCATCTGCAGAGAAACCTTTATCCTTAGTGGATACCCAACAAACTGAAAAGCATGTGCAAAAACTGAAGAATGGCAAAGCAGCAGACATATTCGGTATTACTGCAGAACACCTAAAATACGCCTCACATGAAGTGCTTACAGTCCTCAATATCATCACAAATGACGTGCTGACCACTGGCAAGATCTCAGATACCATGAAAACTGGCCTAATCACTCCGGTTCCAAAGAAAGGAAAGTCTGCTAGATGTTCAGATAGCTACAGACGCATTACAGTCAGTTCTGTCCTGGGAAAGGTAGTGGAAAAAGAAATTGTACAGCTAATCAGACCCGCCTTAAACCAGACAAAAAATAAATTGCAGTTAGGTTTTACCCAAAGTTGTTCGTCCGTGAATGCAGTTTTTGTTCTTACTGAAACCATTGCTGATGCTGTTGATACCAAGAGTTCACAATACATAACATTTATGGATGCCAGCAAGGCCGTTGATATTGTAAATCACCCAAGTATGCTTAATGCCATCTACAGTCAATGAATCAATGGCACCATATGGGCTATTGTAGACAGTATGTACACAGATATTGGAGCAGCAGTTACGTGGAAAGGGGAAGTGTCACAGCCCTGTGCTGAGTATCAGGGGACCCATCAAGGTGGTGAGTCGTCAACAGACTTTTTCAACAGCAGGAGCAACAAGCTACTACATAAACTGGAAACCCACCCAGCTACATATAGAATCGGTTCGATCCCAACAGGTTGAAGATTTTCGATGTCTCTTCCTTCTTATGATGGGTTCTCTTCCCTCTTCGGTACAACCTTGTATGTAGGGTTGCTGCGACAACCAGTTTTACTGAGGAAGAAAGAGAGTGATACTAGCTCACCTCGTTGGTATATGGACCTAACAATATTTATTTTAGTATCCGGGCCTGATCTGACTGCCTTCTTCAGAACGATAGGTAAGACACGGTGGTTATCCGTTTTCTCCAGAGTGAACACAATTTACAACAAACTCGTGCCTTGATGTATAATTACAAGGTGATAGTTTTATTTCCTATTTCTAACTGTACAATACTATTACAAAGTTTAGTGACTTTTGCCGTCACTGGTTTAAGGTATATTATAATCTATGTTTGCCTATCTGAATTCACTACGTTTACCTACTTGCTATTCGTACCCGATCAGTATTACTCTCAGTCACGCTGGTTTGCTATGCTCTCTACCTAACTATTTGTTCTTGGCTACTCCAATATATTCACCAAGAACTTTCGATACGAGGCACAGACCCCGACTAAAGTTAGAGTGTCCTTTTTATACTCCCCTGAGTTTCGCCCCCCTGTTCCTTTGGTTTCTCTTCCCCAGAGGTTAATCGTACGCTCATTGATTGTGACGTCATCCCGACCAATCACACTCTGGGCTTTACTTCTGCGGAGATACCATTGAACAGGGCCAAAGTTGTTTTGGCTGGTTCTGATTTGATGCGATCTGTCAGCTAACCAACAACATTTGGGTATGTGTTGTTGTAGCATGCCTTTCTATGATTGACATATAGTTGATATACAAATTTCGACTGTGTTATTAATTCCTACAGGACGCTACAATTCCCATGTCCTGTCCCTTGCCTATCGTGAGGAAGCCTGTAGGACCCGAACGTTAATAATCACATGAGCTGTATGATCTCATTGCCAGGTGTTGTTGTTGTACTTGCTTAGGGGAGTCGAAATCTCACCCGTCAACAACTCCTGTCATTCTGTCACCTACTGTTTTCCTATAACTCCTATTGATTCCATTAGGTTCCTATCACTCGAATATTTACTAAACTACTGGCCGAAATGACTGCTGAACATTATAAAAGTGTGTGCCACTCCCATAGCAACAACTTTCATCTTCAACTATTGACAGGAGCCACCAACTCAGAACACGGGGTCCTATTCAATTCTATTCCACTCCTATCCTTTCATATTACTATTATATTTAGAGTTTCGCATCAGTTTCGAACCCGTTTCTGCGAAACTGTATATCATCAGCACTGGTTGACGTCACCCAGTGCAGCAACCGGTTTCTGCGAAACCGCGTATCATCAGCACTAGTTGATGTCACCCAGTGCATCATCCTACTGCGTACATACACGATGCTATTCAGTTCTTGGCTCACCTGGTATTCTCAAAGATGAATTTCACTGAGGTCTTATTCATTAATATAAGACGTCCCGCGGGGTCATGACTCCCACAAGACAATCCGATATCTACAAGGTGTGATTATGTGTGCAGACGACCTAGCATTAGTTGCGCGAGCACCTGAAGCTATGCAACTCTTAATAAATTAGGCACAGCTGGATGCAGGTAGTGAGCGGTACTTGTTTAGTAGCACAAAACTAAAACCATGGTAACTAGAGGCACAAAGCCAGCAAATCTCTGGATAACTGGGAAGCTGTTGGCGATCACAAATGAGGAGACCCATCTTGGCGTTACTAGAACGTCTTTGTGTAACAACCTAAAAACAATTGAAAGCAGAATTAATTCAGCATGGCATGCAGCCTACTCCCTAATGGGTGCTGGCATGTATGGATTAATGGCCTAAACCCAATGGCATCAATACACATCTGGGAGATATATACTACTCCAGTCCTACTGCATAGCCTTGAGGGACTGATCCTAAAGCAGTCTGAGTTTGAAAAGCTGAAAGATTTCTACAGGGCCAATCTAAAACGCATGCAGCATCTACCTGCCACTTGTGTGAATGCTGCAGCCTACTTGCTTCTTGGAGCACTACCAGTGGAAGGCCAAATTCACAAAAGGATTCTGATCTTTCTTGTGAATATGCTACACAGAGAGGATTCCATCGAACGTGAGATAATTGAAAGACAATTAGCCATCAAGGCAGCAGTGTCCTATAGCTGGGTAATGATAGCTAATCAGATGCTACAGAAGTATGGCCTGCCGGATGCATACAGTCTTCTGAAGAACCTGCCAAGTAAGGGAGTATGGAAAACAATGGTGATAAAACAGGTCCATGACCACTGGGAGTGCAAACTGAAAGAAGAAGCTGCTGGGAAGAAGACTCTGTCGTATCTTTCACCTGACTCCTGCAAGTTCGGGAAACCACATAGTGTATGGACAAGCTGCAAGTCGAATGAGACCTCTGTATATAAGGCTACTATCCAAGCTAAGTTACTAGTACAGAGATATAACGTACTTGGAGGAACAACCTGTAACCGTCGAGGTCCAGCCACCTGTCCACTGTGCAAGAGCGAAGATGAGATGCTGGTTCACTTCCTTGTCGTGTGTACACAGCTTCAACCTACACGAAAAGAACTCCTGAGTAAGATATGTGGCATGTTGAAGACACTAGGCCTCCAAGTCACACAGGAGAACTGTATTCAAGCTATCCTAGACCATAGCAAGTTTGCTGCAGATGATCCTGTAAGCTGTAGCTCCTGGATACTACAGAGACTCCAAAAACTATCCAGAGAACTTTGTCACATCCTGCATTGACAGCGAGCTAAGATGACTCAGTTGCAGTGATGCGCTCAAAGTTGCGTGATGCAGAGTTGCATGATGGGTCTGACTGCATCACTGACTATGCTCTACCAAACAGGCCACTCTTCTAAATAAACAATTTTTGCACTTATGATACTTAATGGATACACGTATTATTATTGATTGTGAAATCTCGTGAATCAAGCTTCTCGTTGGGCACGTCGGAAGGAACATGAGATTCTACCTTCAGGAAATATCAAGAACTAAATATCCGTACCAACTGTACTCCCTGTGGAGGTTCGTCTGAAAAAGGGGGTTGGGGTGGGGTGGGGGGGGACTTCAAGTTGGTGTTTGAGGATGGCCTTGAGAAAGGGAAGCCGTCACAGTGTGGGTAGGAGAGAAGTAGAATTAGTGAAGAAAGAGCAACATGTATATGGATCTGTAAATAAGTTTAATGGTACCAATAATGAGGAAAATAAGTAAAACAATATAAAGTGTATGTATGCAAATGTTGATAGTCTCCCAAACAATTTAGAAAAGCTAAAAACTAGATTATGAGATAGTATGAAGGTGGATATAATTGGAGTAGCAGAAGTCTGGCCCAAAAACTGCAGATACAAACCAACCATAACTATAGAACTGCAAATTGATGGTTATAATCTATTTGTAAATGATTTTGAATCAAAGAAAGGTAGAGAAGTTTCCTTGTGCATAGACCACAAATTTAAAGCCTATAGAATATCAAGTTGAAAGAAACTTCCAGGAGGCAATTTGGGAGAAGATTATGATATCAGCAAAAGAGCATCCCCTAATTGGTTGTATATATATATATATATATATATATATATATATATATATATATATATATATATATATATATATATATATATATATATATATATATATATATATATATATATATATATATATATATATATATATATATATATATATATATTTATATATATATATAAGCCGCATAAGTACTATTGAAAACCTGGACACTTTGAAATTGGGAGTAATGATTAGTATAAGGAGAGGTAAGAAACCAGGTGAAGGCACTAGGTTGCCAATGTAGCTCGCGGGGGTATATGCTGGTCTGTCCTGCTGCTGCGCTCCATTGCACCGCATGTACAGGATGCATGGGAGGACTGGTTAGCTATGGTTCTCAGGGTTATGGATACTGTATCGTGAATCTCCGAAAAGTACAAAGACCGACTTCTAGAGCCGATGGAACAATAATGTTCCAGTGGGGCTGTGCGACCATTGCCGCCGAGATTGAACTTCACCGTCTCGTCGCAACTATTTGTGTCACCGGTATGATGGCCAATGACTCAATTTAGGAGCCCAGACATGATAATTAAAAATATATACTATACAAACAATGGTACTCGTTTGTTAGCATGAGAGAGAAAATATACAGCACATAGAACCAAGTTGGTGTCTTGTTGAAGTGGATTCGTCAGAGGTACCTCACAGATCCGTATATATCCATGGGTATCCCTGCAAGGGAGCGTCCTAACGAGGCCACTTATGTGGGTTAATATAAAACATTATACCCCTAAGAAAAATATTATTGTTACGAGAGGAAAGTGCCTCGCGCGGGCATCTGTCACAGGAAAATGCCTTCAACACTGAAGCGGAGGAAGAGAGCTGGCAAAAAGGACCACTCTCTGGTTCAAACAAAGTGTAGTGTGAGTTAACCTAGTGAAATTATAATTAGTGTGATGCACGCTGTATTACGTGAAGATGGGGTGGATGATTTCCATAGAATTCAACACCGTCGTCTTATGTAAGTCCAAGATACTGTATTGGTAGTTGCTGCTTTTATTTATGTGGTCCTTCTGCTAAATCTCAAACTACTGGTTAGGTGTTAGATTTATATCCTAGCTTTGGCCACAAGTGCCAGAAATTTATCTATCTTTGACACATATGCCTGACTGGCGAAGATGCTTGGTTTCCCTAATGTCACCCTTTGGAGCATCTCCCTCAGAAACGCAGCGAGCAGACCTGCTACGGAGTGACAGCTTCAGAATCACATAATGATCCAGTGACATATCACACCGCAACCACATACCACATCACTAGGACAAGTCAATATTACACAAGCGATTTGAAAAGCACATAAAAGTTTTATGGCAAGGAGTGAGAGGAAGATATCCATCTCCAGTGACCTTCCCATGAGTTCGTGGTGGGTTGCAAGACCGCACCAAATCACTGTATGGAGGTAGATGGAGATCTGCGTCCCATCCGTCACCCAGTGTGTCAGGGGCGGACCATTTAAGATCCGGCTCCGGGGAGCTAACATTTGCCTGTCATTAGGGGTAAGTTTCAGGATGCCCAGAGATGCACTGCTGGCCAGTTAAAGTAAATATCTTTTCACAGTGCTTCCTATTTTGGAAATAACTGGTATCCGAAGATACAAAGGAGGTGTATGCAAAATCGACACTTTGGTCTTCACCGCTTGGAAACCCCAATAGTTTCCCAAGTCGGATCATGCCAACGTGGCGAAGGGAATTCCAGACAATTAATAAGCCTTGTGGCTGGAGGAGCATAGAAAGAGACAATCACTCAATATAATAAGAGGCCCTAAGGTATCTGGCCAATTTTACACAATCTAGCCAGTGCACGGTGTTACATATCCGCTACATCCCGAAAAGAGGCGTACACAAATATCTCCCAAGGAGTGGTTGTCCCTAACTACGTTTAAACCTATACTATAGAGCTAGAATTGCCAGGTTTAGTCGATCACATGTGTGACCACAGTGTAAAATTGATGCTAAGGGAAAGTGATGCAGATTCAATGTTGCTGTATAGTATAGCATAGCCTATAGCCTACCATACTGCGGTCCTAGTATTTTTTGTAAAATTAACAAAACAAGTAACTAGGAAGGCTGCTGCCATATACATAAACTAACTATCACAGTATTGACAGTAAATCAGGTCATAGAACCTTGCAGTGCTCGTTAGTCATAAGCATAAAAGGATAATATTTACATTAAAGATATAAATTATAAAATGCGTTCTCAGACGACCGGTCGGTACCTATTAGTCATCAGTACCTGTAAAGAAATGAATAAATACAATAATAGAAAGATATAGGTGAATGTGTACCTATTAGTCATCAGTACAGAAAATATTCATAAATCACTGTAGATGCTGCGTTCCAGGTGAGGAACGGGAGATGGCACGATTCTGGAGTTGCTGGGAAATCTCCGCAGGCAAACTGTTGATGCGGCTCACTTTCAAAGATGGTGAAGAAGAACGACTGTCGTCGGATGTCCACTAGATAGTCATAATAGCTAATACAAATAATTTAAGCAGAATGCTAGAAAGTTCCGTACTGTATCGGAAGTTTGAAGGTTGCCCATAACATATAGAGCTACAGTAGAAAGTTTTATTTATAAGATGCATGTACATTCCTGGGTACAGCGTACATGGTACACCACATACCTCTTGCGGCATACCAGGCAGAGCCCCACTGGACTGCAGTCTAAAAGTTAATTAAAACATGATATGCTGCACGGAAGTTTGATCACCACTTTTCAGCGTGGTTTGGCAGATCTGATGAGTTGTCCACCAAGATTCACCACTCGTTCTACATACTGGATAAATTACATCTGGGCTGCGAGGCCCATCTGCAGGAAGGCTCCTCCGAAGTGTTGGAAGTGAGGGACGCTTCTATTCAATTAGTTGCCCCTGGATGGCCGTCCGAGGGCTTACAAAAACTTAGATGTGGATGCTACGATTGCGGGCCAGAGACTAAGAACTGAAATCCGAGAGGAACTGTTGTGGTTATAAGGGAACCACAGTCAGTAAGCAGTTGCCCACGTCTTGCACTGCTCTAGCCACACAACCTGCCACTTGTTCTCTCTCGCCGAACTGTGGTCTTGATTCTTGATTTTTCGCTCCTTTTATACTACTCGTGACGTCATAGGCAGGACACCCAGCCAATCAGCGGGTGATCTGTAGCCAATCAGCGTGCAGATAGGAAGGGCGAGGATGCTACCACGTGAGAGACATCTTCCTCATTCATTTAGTACATACACGTGTTTACGACGTCCCAGTAATATTTTGAAAATAATTTCAATGAGCTAAATTGGGATAACTCGGCCATTTCTCCTTTCTTATTCTTGCATTCACATTTGACTACATTCCGGATGAAGCCGGCTGTGATAGCCAGGTTGTCTGTATCCCTGTACAGCTTGTCATTGAGGGATGTTGTTGATGGCCAGTAGCTGTGCCGCTGCTCATTGAAACGTTGGCAATCCTGTAAGATGTGTGTAACTGTTTCTTGGCTGGTGCCACAGGGGCACATTGCAGAGGTGCCACTCTTCAATTTTTTGTACACGTGAGCACGCAGCCTGCAGTGTCTTGAACGGAGATGAAATATTATCACTTGTTCTATTCTGGACAGCTGATTATGGATGGCCGCTGATTCATGTTCTGGATGCTCATCTCTCCATTTTTCCTTTAATGCTTGATTGATCACCGTCTTGACCTCTTTGAGTGTGCAGCGGTCATGGTGTTGTTCTTTAGTTGACTTTGCTTTTTCTAGAACATCGTCTCTTTCATTTCCTGAGATATTACAATGCGATGGGATCCATTGAGTGACAATCGCTGTAACTTGATAGTCAAATCAACTAATTCCAAGCTTTGAGAGTTGAGAGCTTGTAAGACAGAGAGTACATCAGTGAGGAAGACTATATCTGCACCCTGTGATCGTTCGTCTGTTGTTAATACATCAGCGGCTTTTTCAAGTGTTTTACTTTCTGCTTTGTAGTTGGACCAGATATGGCCTATTGCGATGGCGATTTCTGCTTGACTGCCACATGGATAGTTGATGAAAATATCTCCACCATTTGTACCTGCTTTTGTTGCGGATCCATCAGTGAAGGCACGGACCCATTGATTTGTTGATACTTTTCATTTAAGACTTCCAGTGATAGGGTTCTTAGTTCCATAATGGAGTATGAGCTCTTGTTAAAAATGGCATATATGGAGTCTCTGATGATAAAGCTTTGTTGAGTCAGGTGTGGTGGCATTGGGTTATGAGTACAGAGTGGTGAGGGTTCAATATTCTGGATAGCGGGCAATCTCGTTGTTAGGTCTCTAGAAAGGCGTGTGAGACTTTGACGTTTGAGTCTTCTTTTTGATGGTTTCTGCATTCTCTCATACATTGGGTGGTCACCAAGTCATTTAAACCTCTCGGCATAAAGAATCACTTTGGCATTTCATCTGTCTTTGAGAGGTTGGAGACCTGTGACCTTTTCCATTTCAACAATTGCTGTAGATCGCATAGCACCTGTAATGATACGAAGATTTTGTATTTTGGAGAGCTTGCTGAGATTGGACTTGGCTGCAGTTGGCCAGGCTGATGCACCATATTCCAGAACAGGGCGAACACTGCCTGTGTAGACTTTCGTCAGGGTTGTCTCATCTGCTCCCCAGTTCGTACCATCTAACTTTTTCATGAGAGCTAATCATTGTCGGGCCTTTGATGCAGCATTGTTTATTTGATTTCTCCATGTTACTTTATTGTCTAAAGTGACTCCCAGGTATGTTGGTATTTCTTCTTCTGGGAGAGATTCTCCTTTAAAGGTCAGATTGGCTACCTTTACATTGGTGGATAAGGTAAACTTTGAGTGGACCGTCTTGTTCTTATTCACCTCTACTGCCCATTCTGTTGTCCATGCCTCAAGTTTGTCAAGGGCCTCTTGGATTCTGACTTGTGCTGTGCCTCTTACACTAGAAGACCAGATCATCTGCATACAATGCAGCATTGACATTTTTTGGAAGAATCTTAATCATATCATTTATGAAGAGGAGGAAAAGTGTTGGTGATAGTACTCCACCTTGGGGGACACCGTTTTAAACTTTTTTCTTCTTACTTTTGAAGCCATCGATTTGCACGTGTGCTGTTCTGTTATGGAGTAGATGTTGTGTCCACTTGAGCATGTTATTGCTGATGTTGTATTTTTTTGGCATCAAAAGCAGTCCGTCCTTCCACACTTTGTCGTAGGCATTTTTAAGATCTACCCAGACTGCTAACAGATGTTTTTTCTCCTGAAGAGCATCCTAAATGTCCTGGGCGACATAGGCAACATGATCTTCTGTCGACCTGCATCTGCGAAAGCCTACCTGTTCTTAGGCAATGATGTTGTTCTCTTCAAGGTACCACATCAGTCGGGAGTTCACCATTCTTTCCATAAGCTTTCCCATGCAACTTAATAAGCTGATGGGATGGTAACTATCAGGCTTCGTCTTGTTCTTTCATTTCTTCAGTATCGGGCATACTATGGTGTTTTTCCAGATCTGTTGTACATCACCTGTGTGCCAGCTTATGTTGTATACATCCAGCAGCTTCCGCTTGGTGGCAGTGCCCAAGTGCAGCAGCATTTCATTTGTAATGTTATCTGGGCCAGGTGATTTCTTCTTCTTCAGTGTCTTGAGTGCTGCTTCTAGCTCTGATTCTGAGAATGGGATGTTCATACAGCCATCTGTACCGTCTGTGTTCTCCGTAAAATGTTTAAACTCTGCCCTCCCTTGCTTTCCCTGCTTGGGGCCTTATGGCTAGTTCTCCAACAGTCTGTAAATAATCTAGTATCATATTAGCTGCACGTTTTCCAATATGTGTTGTACCATTGCTTTCAAGAATAATCTGTGATGTTGGTGCTTTTTCATCATTTAACTGGCGAGTCAGCTTCCACAGTTTCTTACCATCTTTGTCCATAATAGGGCCTTCTGTTTTCTTGTGCCAGCTTTTCCTTGTAGCTTGCAGTTTTGCTCTGGTAAATTTTGCTTTAGTACGGTTAAGGACTGTTTTGTTTTCTTCACCAGAGCTCCTTGCTGCATTAATTCAAGCTTCTTCCAGTTTACTGTGAAGGGATTGTAGATCGGAAGTCCAGTATGGTTTGTACGATTTCCTGACCACTCTGGGGATGCTGGTTTTGGCGGCCAGACTGATGGCATTGTTGAGGCTGTCAACTACTTTATTTATGTTATTTTCAGTCTGAACATTATGTGAAAACTCATCAGATAGCTCTTGGAAAGGTGACTGTCTACATCCATTGTGATGGCTGTGGTCACTGCCTCCAAGCTGATTGCCAACTTCACGTTGCGCAACTGTGTGCAAATCTTCTGTTGAGAATGCTAGATCTGGTGTTGCTGTCGAGTGCCATCTCCTAGAGTAGAAGGTAGTAGGGTCCGATTTTAAAAAGGTAAATAGTTTTGGAATCCTCGGCTCATTCTGGTCCTGATAGGTACCAAGAACGACGAGAATAGTTGAATTTAAAGAAATTACGTGCACCAGCTCGGTACACTTTGGTATGCATTTTCTCCCAACGCTGACATGTGTTGTCAGGGAAGTGAAGCTCACAGGGGTCTATCGGGTCATTCCGACATGAAATGCTCGGCCATCGCGCCACACGTGCATGACGAATGAGGGGGCTGGCTAGCTCCGTATCTCGGGGTTCCGGATCCTGTATGACATTGCTCTGCGAAATACATAGACTGGCTCCTAAGGCCGGTGGAACACAATCGTTCCGGTGGGGCTGTGCAACCATTGCCGCTGAGATTAAACTGCACAGTATCATCCCAGCTATTGGTGTCACCGGTATGTCTATACATATCAATCTAGGATTATGGAGAATAAGCTATAAAAAGATATAACTGTTTAGTCAAACAAGGTGAATCGTTTAACAGTATTTGAGCATATAATGATATGAGTTAGCTGGTGTACTTTGCACGTGGGGTCGGCGTCGGTACCATATGGATTCGTAAATCCACAGAGGTATCCCTGCAAGGGAAGCATCCGCACAACGAGGTCACTGTTTAACTTAATATAAACTATTATACCTTCATTATACAAGTAAAGAGATTCCTGATGTTGCAAGAGGGAAGTGCCTCGCGTGGGCCTCCATCACCTAGACTTTTTCATGATGGTGTGAGAGGTAGGGACATCTCGCGTATGCAAGAGGAAAGTGCCTCACATGGGCCTTCATCACAGAAAAATGCCTTCGATGCCGAAGCAGAGGAAAGGAGCTAGCAAAAAGGGCCACTCTTTTGTTCAACAAAATGCTAGGGAAAAAGACCATCCTAGTGAAAATATAATTAACATGGTGCGTACTGGTTTACGTGAAGATGGGGCGAGTGACTCCCTAAGGATTCATTAGTCCCTGTCTTATGTTATTCTAAGATACTGTATTGGTGGGTGCCGCTTTTATTTATGTGGGCCTTCTGCTAATCCTGACCTACCATTTAGGTGTTAGAAACAGGAACTAGTTTTGGCCCCAAGTCTCAGGGATTCCTACCTATCATTAGATATGGCCATCCAACGGGCGCAGATGCCCCGCTTCCCATGGGTTGTTTTGGAAAGCATCTACCTCCATGGATAGCAAGTGTACATGTTACTTCGCAACATATCCGAACTGAGTGAGAATCCAGATACCCTGCTCCGCAACCCCATAAAACTTCACTGGACGATGGCTACATTTTACACAAGCAAATTTAATGACTGACATATCATTACAGTGGGGTAGAGAGACGAATATCCACCGAAAGTGTCCTTCCCGTGAAAGGATGGCGGATTCCAAGGTCCAGCCCAGACACTACAATGAGTTGGGTGAAGATGTGCGTCTCGTCAGTTACCAGTCCTATGAACGTAATTTTTTACCTGTCATTTGGTTTATATTGAATATGCACAGCGGGCCGAGAATAAAATATTCTCCTACAATAATAACTATATGTTTTCGCAGTGCTTTCCTTCTTTGTCAAAGTATCTAACTATCAAGTACCTGAGGACATGGAGGAGATGTATGTGAACCCGCACTTTAGCCATCACCGCTCGAAAACCTCCGATAGTTTCCCAGAGTCAGATCAGTCCAACATGTGGGTGGGGTATCCAAACAATTGAGAAGCCTTACGGCTTGCTGAATCATGGAAAGAGACAATGACTTGATAAATATGAGGCCCTATAGGTATTTAACCAATCTGACACAACCTTGCCAGAGTGCAGGGATAGATTACCACAACAGCCGGAAAAGAGGCGTACACTATATGTTTCCTAATGAAGAAATTGTCCCTAACCACTTTAACCTATCCTATCGAGCTGAATAGTAAGGTTAGTCAGTAGCATGCCGGGCTCGACCATTTAAAGCATGGCCAGCGACCTCATTGAAAAATTGTTGATGGCAGGAATAAGTGACGCATATCTTGTTGCTGTTTGGTATTTCCTAGCGTACTGTTGTCCAGATCTTTTACAAATAAACAAAACATATCAACTGGATGGCTAACTGCCATATACATAACTAACCAAGACAATCAAACAATTTACATAATGATTAAGTGAGGTAGTAAGTATATAATAGGTCAATAACCTAAACAGTGCGGTTAGTCAAAGCACCCCAGTAAACAAGGATAATATGGACAGTAATAAAAAAAGTCATAAATTGCGGTCCGAAGACCGGTACGCTACCTATTAGTCATTAGTACCTTATACGGACGTAAATTATGGCAATAAGACATAATATGTATAGTTACTTGAGCACCTAGTAGTTACCTGGACAGTACAGGCTACTATGTTACTGAAATTGAGGCGCCAACATATTAGTAGCGCGAGTCGACACGTTCTATGAGGGTGGAAGGTTTCCGCATGCAGATCTCCGCAGCTGGTTTTCGTAGAAGGGTCTCCACATGCTGACTCCGAAGTAGATATGGTACAAACTCCGAACAGTAAAACAGAGCAATGAAGTAATATCTACTAGATCATCTCTATAACTAAATCATAATTTATGCGATGGTGAGAAAGTTCTCCGTCCGGCGATGGAAGTATAAAAGTTAAGAATAACCCAATAACAAAGAGGGTTACTTATAAAAAAATGTAATTAATGAATGCATATATTGAAGCACGTGGTGTGGGGTGCGTCATATAGCTCTTGCGGCGCACCGGGCAAAGTCTACTCGACTGCGGTCAAAAGGTTATAAAGGTATCTCACACGACATGCAGTGTGGTGGTTGAAGTCCACTTTCGCGTGGTTGGCAGATCCGGTGAGCCAACCGCCAAGAAACATCGCTGCTCTGCATTATGTAGACTTTACATATTGGGCCACAAGGGCCCTCCTGTAAAGTTCCACTTATAGGTGTTCGGAAATGGGAACCATAACTTTAGCTTATTATTGTTCCTGGAGAGTCATCCGGGAGCATCCAAAATTGTACATAATATGGCTTAGCCGAGAACTGCTTTTATGTGTGGGTGATCTCAAAGCCATAAGGACCCGCGGGGGATGTTCTGTATCATTCTTATCTGCAGGTATTCCGGTCCACTCATCTAGTCCACACCTCAGTCAGCTCTCGACTCTTCGGCCTCCACGCCGACGATGCTCCTGATTTTCGAATTTCAACCCCTTTTATACTGCTGAGACGTCAGAACTGGCTGCCTGGACCGATCAGCGGCCGCTGTACCAGCCAATCAGCGTACTAGAATACTGTGACGTATACACAAATAACTATCTATTTAGATATGTATAGATATGTGAAGTGACGAAGCAGGTCACGTGTACACAAATCGTTGTGTATTTAGTTATATACCTCATATATATGCGCGAGTATGACGTTATAGCAATATTTAAAGTATATTTTGACTGGGAGCTTCGATGGTAACTCGGCCATTTCTGGACCGATTTTAAAATGGCTTACAGTGCTGGAAGGATCGTCAAATTTTGGTCTTGACTGATACCAAGAACGACGAGAATACATGAATTATAAATATTTATGAGTACCATCTCGGTACACTATAGGTACACACTCACTCCCAATCTCGATACACGTGCTGTCGAAGAAGCTTCTGAGTGTGCGCATGCGCACCATGCGGTCTAATGAACTTAGTCGTTTTCACGACGACATGCCTCTCGTATAGGCGTGTACAGGCTTACTCTAACCAGGGGGGTGCACTTTTGGGAACGAATCCAAGACGGGCTGCCCGTACCCTGCTTGGCGGAAAAGAGCCGTACACTATATGTCTCCTAATGAAGAAATTGTCCCTGACCACTTTAACCTATCCTATCGAGCTGAATAGTAAGGTTAGTCAGTAGCATGCCAGGCTCGAACATTTAAAGCATGGCCAGCGACGTCATTGAAAAATTGTTGATGGCGGGAATAAGTGACGCATATCTGGTTGCTGTTTAGTATTTCCTAGCGTACTGCAGTCCAGAGTTTTTACAAATAAACAAAATATATCAACTGGATGGCTAGCTGCCATATAAATAACTAACCAAGACAATGAAACAATTTACATAATGATTAAGTGAGGTAGTAAGTATAAAATAGCTCAATAATCTAAACGGTGCAGTTAGTCAAAGCACTAAAAAAGTAAACAAGGATAATATAGACAGTAATAAAGAAATCATAGATTGTGGTCCGAAGACCGGTACGGTACCTATTAGTCATCAGTACCTTATACGGATGTAAATTATGGCAATAAGATATAATATGTATAGTTACTTGAGTACCTAGTAGTTACTTGGATGGTACATGCTACTATGTTACTGAAATTGAGGCACTATACATATTGGTAGCGTGAGTCGACACGTTCTATGATGGTGCAAGGGTTCCGCATGCAGATCTCCGCAGCTGGTTTTCATAGAAGGGTCTCCGCATGCTGATTCCAAAGTAGATGTGGTACGATTCCGAACAGTAAAACAGAGCAATGAAGTAATATATACTAGATCATCTCTATAACTAAATCATATTTTATATGGTGGTGAGAAAGTTCTCCATCCAGCGGTGGAAGTATAAAAGTTAAGAATAACCCATTAACAAAGAGTTAAAACGATGCTCCTAATTTTGGCGCTTTTGGGAATGAATCCAAGACGGGCGGCCCATACCCAGCTTGGCTGGCATGGCCAGTGCCCACCTGATCAATCCGTGCTACACCAGCTTCGATGCACGCTACACGACCTCACGGACTTCGACATGTTACAGAAACCTCTCTTATGTGGCTTTATACACACATACTATCCTACTCAGTGGGGTGCGTGCTTGGAACAGCTAAGCTGGGATGGTCTGTACCAGTCTGGCCCGGACCAAGAAGCATCCACAATAGCAGAGGTCTGGGGAAGCAATGTGTTCTGCCGGTTTGGAATGCCCTATGAGCTGCACTCTGATCAGGGAAGTAATTTTGAGAGCCGGCTGATCTCCAAGCTCTGCAAATTGTTTCATATAGCTAAGACAAGAGCTACTCCATATCGTCCCCATAGTGATGGGATGGTGGAACGGTTCAACTGCATACTTGCGGAAATGCTTACCAAGGAAACATGCCTTGATTGTCGAGATTGGGATCTATGACTCCCATATGTGCTAATGGCATACCACACTTCAGTACATTCCAGCATGGGTTATACCCCTGCGCGATTAATGTTATGCCGTGAATTAGCCTTACCGCTGGATCTGGCCATGCCCAGGATTCCGGGGGAGAAAAATTCACCATCTCTCTATGTAGAGCTCATGCAGCAGTGGTTAGAACAGCCCCATGAGCTAGTGAGAGCAAGTCTATCCACTGCACACTGGCGTCAAAAAACATGGCATGATTGGAGGGTGCGTGGAGATCCATATGCAGTGGAGAGAATGGTGTGGGTACACGATTCGCAATGATCTGCAAATGTGCTGAGTAAACTGAGTTACCAGTGGAAAGGCCCATATGTGGTAGTAGGTAAGATGTCGGATGTGACCTACCGCATCCGTGCTTTGGATGGCCCGACACCAGTCATCCACTTCGATCGGCTTAAACCATGTGTCAGTGATGACCCCATACCAGAGCTCAGACTGCGCATTCCACATGGTACCGGTAACCAGACAGATGTCGCCATGGAGATGAGTATCCCTGACGTTAGTCTCGAGCACCGCGGTGCCAGTTCGACCCTTCTCCTACCAAGCCAGGAGTCTAGTGACCAAGCAACTAATGCTGAGGACGATGACGAGATACGTACTCGCCCTCTCCCTCCTCAGTGTCAGGGTCTACTCGATCTGGGAAGTCGTATCTGAAGACTTTCTCGTGTGTGTTGTCCAAGGGGAAGGACGGAAAAGTTGTTCCACTGACCTCTTCCCATTACCCCATTATAGAGTTACCACAAGCAGAAGCTGATGACGCCCCGAGCCATGCTTCTTGTGGGGTGGAACATGTAGTGAATAGCATGGAAGTGCAGAGGCCGGATGAGGCCTTGGCTCGTTTTGAAGAACAGAAAAACTGCACAACTCGGTGTACCCGACCATGCCCCGAAACCGCGTAACCATGCCCCAACCAACATGCTCCCCACTCCACATCCACGACCACCACCCCATCTCCATTGCACGTCTCTTATCTATGCACCAAGTTCGGACATCGTACGTCCTGTCCACTTCATACTCCACACGTCGTCTGTAGACCATCACTCTTCAGATATGAGAGAGTCGGCTGTTACAGAGGAGGTGGCATCCCGCACTGCAGCAACCAACGCCCCCCTCCCCCTGCAGGCAGTGGAGTGGGCAGGGAAGCAGCCTGTTCAGCAGACTCTCGGTTCGAATATTCCCGGTACTTGACTATGACAAAGTACCAACCATCGTGTAATGGGAGATGACCACTCTCCCATACCAAGGGCAACCTTCACCAAAACCGCCCACTAATCCCCACTGTGAGCAATCAAAACATCACACCAGACACAGAAATCCAAGAACACACAAAACACACTTGCCCGCAAGGCTGGATACGTCAATTCACCATTGCGTGAATACTACATACATATCCGGTTATAGGGAGGATATAATGGAGACAATCAACACCAGCAACAACAGCTGTATTCGTATATAAGTGGGGTATGATGATAATGGACCCCGCGTTGTGGATTGATGGTGTCTGTCAGTAATTGAGGGTGGAAGTGGTTGCTATGACGTCAGCACACACTTTCAGTATATTCAGCAGAAGTTATGAACAGGAGTTTAGGAAATATGAGTGAATAGGAATCGCTAGACGTAGAAGGACAGACTGGATAAAGGGGTTGATATTTAGTTATGAGTTAGGGTTAATAGTTATGACAAGCGGACTTAGTGGGGATTTGTTATGACAAGCAGATGGATGGCTCTATGTAGCCAGGTGCTGTTAACCGTCGTGTTCTGCGAGCTTAGTCGCAGGAAGCCATAGGCAGGACTTGGAAAGTGTAGGGTGAGGGAGGCATCGAGTACACAATCATTAATATAGTTTGTTGTCAGCTATATGTCAATCAAAGTTAAGGCATTATATAACAGATCCTGTCGCGATAAGCGATATATAGGTTAGTAGCTGACAGCTCCCATCAATCCAGAACCAGCAGGAACCGCTTTAGCCATGTTTAGTGTGCGTTCCCTAGAAGTAAAAGACAGAGTTTGATTGGTCAGGATGACGTCATGATCAACGAGCATCCAAGTAAACTCTGGGGAAAGGGAAGTAAAGGGAACATGGTGGTGGTACCTGGGGAGAGTATAAAAGGGGCAATGGGCTGGTGATCGAGAGGAAAAGTCTAGTTTTGGGTCCAGTCCATCGTTCACGTAAGAAACTGACTCCGAATACATTGGGGTAGGAGTTATAGGTTAGAGTTAGGAAACAGTTGAGTTAAGTAAAGTAGCTAACATTTAGTCAAACTTATTCCAAGTATTTTCGTTTCTTCATGGCAGTAAAAGCCAACTTAGTTTATATTGTACAGTTAGTAAAATAAATTAATTACCTTGATAATCAAGGCACGAGTTTGGGTTATAATTCTGGATACTACGGAAGACCACCGTAGCGTACCTGCACTTCATGATAATCAGTCAGATCAGGCCCGGATAGCAAATACAAATATCGTTCAATACATCTACCAATGAGGCGAGCTGCTATCCATCTCTTTTGTTTTCGGTAAGGTTGGTTGTCAGAGTCGGGTATACATCAAGAGTACGTATACCCAGTGTTAGGAGTACGTCAGAAACATAGGTGACGTCATAAAATCTTCAGTGGCGAGCCTGCCAGGATCCGGATTACTAACCAGTGAGTACATACATAGCATATGGCCCAAGAACAAGGGGGACGACCCACGACTGTAGTGGTTAGGGACATGGCAGACCGAGTGGCGGCATATCTAGAGGTGGCCCAGCAGTCTGAGAGCTGTCAGGTAACCCAGCATCGGGAATATGGGCAGAATTCATTGTGCAAGGTAACGACCGCCATTAGCTGTCCCGAGCATCCACGGGTGGCACGAGTAGTCATTAGTATACATTATAACTAGTCACGACGATGGCGACGCCGGGACAGCACCCCGACCCAACTCTACCGCCGATCGATAGGCCTCCGGCCGTGGAACTTAGACCGGAGACCGTAGCTGCTATGCAGGCGATGGGAACAGCCATGGCGGGGACAATAGTTGCGAGTAGCGACAGGCAAGAGACGGCCCGAGTATACAGGAGGGAGATACGGGATACAGTGTATAGGATACAGCCATGTGACGGGGTCGTACCTGAGGGGGTGCAGAACTTCCTTGATGAAACTAGAAGGGCGTGCATGGCCAATGAGGGGCAACTCGAGGGAATCCCTGCATATGTGGTCACCAGAGCAGCTAGGGGTCAGTTGGCACGAGCGATTGATGGATTTATGGTGGGAAAAGTGAGAGAGGAGATATCCTACGAGGATTTTCTGGAGTACATAACCAAGAACTTCGTATCCACCAATGAGACGGAGAGGATCAAGTATGATCTGGAGGGGGTAAAGCAGCGGAGGAATGAGACCGTGATCGCTTTTAATCGGCGATACCAGGAAGCCAGCGGCAGAGCGTACCCCGACGAGAATAATGACAATCGGCGTACCGTCCTTGAGATTTACCTGAGAGCATTGGGAGACAGGGGGTTGAGCAAGCGCATCATTCGCAAGAAAGCGACTAATCTGACTCGAGCGATCGAGATTGCTGAAGAGGAGGAGACCTGCAATGATCTCCTGAGGGCCATGCAGATCGATGACCAGCGTGAAGAGATGATGGAGGTGGATGTTTTGGAGGAAGATGAAGAAAAGATGGTATGGAAGGTAGTCCAGCAGTTGAGAAGACAAGTGGCCGCACAGTCGAGGATGATCGAGCAGCTGTGTGGGATGGTTAAAGCTGTACAGATGAAGGAAGAAGCGCCAAGGTTGACCCCGCGAAGAGGGCGGGTCGCCAAGCCTGCAACTCCCAGAAAGAACAACACCGCCACATGGTCGAATACTGCGCGAGAGATGGGACACATAACGTGTTATAATTGAGGTAAGAATGGAAATTATAAGAGTGACTGTACGCAGGCAATCCAACCGGCACATAGCATGCCCCGCAAAGCTTCGGTACGACCCAGGTCACCGAGGTTGCCGATGACTTGTTTTCGGTGTGGCCGAGAGGGACATCTGGCTAGGGATTGCGGGAGTCAGACGAACTCTATGTTCGGGAATCTCAAAGAAAAGCCTACCGTAGCAAGATGTTTCGGATGTGGGCAAGACAGACATTTTGTGCGGGATTGTCCGCATGGCATGCAAGACCAGAGAGGACAACAGACCTCGTTCCGGGATGTACGACAGCCGGAGCGACAGATCGCTCGACGAGCGCCGAAGCGGAGCCGAAACAACGATATGGACGTTGATGCAGTGCATGATCAGTGGCCCGAAGAACCATGGGTATACGCTAGGGAGTGTTCTCAAAATGTGCGAAAGGATTTAAATAATCAGCGTAGGAGGAGTGACGAGTATGAGGACCAGGATGGGTTCGTGGTAACGGGAGAGGGCACGGATGAGTATGGCCGTTTTGCGTACGGTAATGGAGGAGACTCATCCGACTGACAGAATTCATACGTGGAGGTTGTTAGCGGGCGGAGGAGTCCGTTAAACCGAGATGGAGAAAGCCGTTGGTGAGGGCACCGACCGAACGGTTTTTAATCCGTCTAAAAGTGGATTCTAACGGTCCAGCGGATCGGGGTGAGTACCTGCATGCCTTGATAGATACTGGTGCTAGTACATCCTTGATTTGTAAGGATATATGGCGTAGCATGTTAAATGCTAGGCCATTGAAAAGAGCAAAGACACTCTTAGCGGTAAATGGTTCCCCAATAGAGCTTTTGGGGGAAACACAAGTAAAATTCGAGAACGGCCGGCCTATTCCCAGTACGGTGGTAGCAAGAATGAGGTATGAATGTTTGATTGGGGCAGATGCTTTGCACCTGGGAAATGCAAAGATTGATTATCAGGCCAAAGTAGTAGTATGGTTTGGCCAGGTATATCCATTTAGGTATCCCTATAGGGAACAGACGAATTATATATATGAGAGTTGTAAGGAAACGACCGGATATAAAGATATCGACAGGGTCTTGCGGGACTTTGCAGATATCTTTGATACGGCTCGTCCAAAGACGTTAGGATTGGTTCCTAGAGTGAAATGTACGGTACTAACAGGAGATGCATTTCCTATAAGGCAGAAGGCCTACCGTCTACCGCTAGCTAAGCAGTACATAGTCAAGAACCAGGTGGCTGAAATGCTGGCAGCGGGTGTCATAAGACCGTCGTCATCTCCATGGGCGTCACCCATTACTTTGGTTCCTAAGAAAGACGGGGACACCAGGTTCTGTATAGACTACAGGAAATTGAATTATGTATGTCGTAAGGATAGTTATCCTTTGCCGAATATATCAGACATTTTTGATTCTATGGGCGGCGCGACGATGTTTTCTACTATGGACTTGAAGTCTGGCTATTGGCAGATACCAATGGACAGCCAAAACATAGAGAAGACAGCGTTCGTCTGCAGTGAAGGTTTGTTCGAATGGATTCGGATGCCGTTCGGTTTTGCGAACTCGGGTGCCGTATTTCAGAGGGCAATGAATGATATTTTTCGAGAATTCGTGGGAAAATATCTGCATGTTTTCGTCAATGATATAGTCGTATATTCACGAAATCCAACGGAACATGCACAGCACTTACGTAAGGTCATGCGCAAGATTCGAGAGTATAATTTGCAAGTCAAGAAAAAGAAGTGCGATTTTGCTAAACCATCAGTAGATTTGTTAGGTTATCGAATTTCTGCACAAGGAGTAGCTCCTCAGGCTCAAAAGGTCAAAGTCATTAGGGAAATGTCACCCCCACGCGATGTGGGCGAAGTAAGAAGTTTCCTTGGAGCTACAGGTTACTACCGATCCTGTGTGCAAGGCTATGCCGAAATTGCTAGGCCCCTGATAGAATTGACTAAAAAGTATAAACGGTTTGAATGGGGTGCGGATGAACAGCAAGCGTTCAAGAAATTGCAGAACTTGCTGTGTAGTGAGACGGTTCTCACATATCCGGATTTGAATGCCCCGTATAAACTGTATACTAATGCGTCTAGCTATGCGATAGGTGCGATACTGGTACAGGTAGATGATAAGGGTATAGAGCGGGTAATCCAGTATGTGAGCTCTACTCTTAAAGACAGTTAGCTGAACTGCCCGGTAATAGAAAAGGAAGCATACGCAGTGATATGTGCGTTGAAGAAGCTTCGACCGCATCTATTTGGCGCGCAGTTTACTGTGTATACTGACCACAAACCCCTAAAGAGTTTGTTTGTGGGAGAGGTTAAGAACACGAAAGTGCAGCGCTGGGCAGTACTGATTGTGGAGTACGGATGTAGGATAGAATATATCCAAGGCTCGAAGAATATTCGAGCGGACATGTTGTCCAGATTGCGTCGTCCAGTGGAGGTCACCACGTTAGATACTGGCGATTTTGTCATACCGGATGTGGACGAGGGTGCGTTACCACATGTCCCTCTAGAGGCATTCGATATTTCCTATGACGAGCTGCGTACCGAACAGACCAAGGAATATCCGGAGTTGTTTAAGAACACCCCGGAGGAGTATATGGTCAAGAATGGTATTCTATATTCTTTAGTTACACCTTCAGCGTTGGACGCTGAGTACCCCCGAATCATGCTACCAACCATGTTCCGTGAGAAAGTGCTCCGGATGGCTCATGAGCGAGCTGGTCACCAAGGTCTGCAGAAGACCATCGGTATGGTAAGAGATTCGTTTGTATGGACGTCTTTGAGAAAGGACGTGGTACGTATGCTGGAGAGGTGTACGATGTGCCAGGTCAACAGACCTGTCACTACTCGACCAAGGTATAGTGAGATGCCCATGGCCAATTATCCGAGTCAGATAATCGGTATGGATTTAATCGGTCCACTATTGGAATCGAGTAAGGGTAATGTGTATATCATGACGATCGTTGATCACTGTTCTGCATGGGCAGAAGCATATCCGATTCTAGCTAAGACGTCTCAAAATGTGGAAGACAAATACTTCGATGAGTACGTCGCTCGTCATGGTGTCCCTGAAATATTGATAACTGATCAAGGAAAAGAGTTTTGTTCTAACTCTCTGGAGGAACGATTTAAGGAACACGGTATCGATCATAGGCGATCGACCAATGGGAGTACCGAAAGGTTCAATCGGACTCTTAAGGAGTTAATCCAGAAAGGGGTGAATAATGCGTCTAGTACCTGGGAAGACGAATTAGGTGCAGCATTGACAGCGTACCGCAGTACTCGTCATTCTACGACCGGATATACGCCATTCTATCTGACGTATGGTCGACGAGCGAGACTCCCGTTCGCCATTCCTATCGACGCATCGCAAGATCTAGGTGAGAGACTGACATGTCTCAACAACGCCTTACTGCACGCTCGTAGCGAAACCGCGAGATCTCGCGAGATTCACCGAGAACAAATTGATAAGCGTGCAAACGCTGGTATCTTTAAGGTGGGGGATTCGGTGGTCGTAAAGGCTGAGGAGAGGATGAAGTTGACCTCTCGCAGTGACCCCGAGTACGAGATCTTTAAGATCAATGGGCCAGTGGCTCATGTCCGACATCAGAGGTCTGGGAAGGTGCGTGTACTTAATATAGCCAAGTTATGCGTAGTCGACTCAGAGATGTGCTGGGACAAGGTACGGCCATGCCCTATTCGTAACCCCGTCAAGGGTATGAAAGCTAGTCATCACTCCTGAACGATGATAGTACCCGAGTCCGGACCATTAGTGGGAACCAACTCCGGTATAACACCCGGTAAATTGACTCGTAGGAAGCGACCGGCTTCGGATGATGAGCCAAGGGTGAGTAAGGTGGGTAGGGTGGTTGATAATAACATCGGTCAGCCTGGTACGAGTAGGACTCGTGACGATGAGTCAGCGAGGGAGGCCCGAATAGCTCCTCATACCGTCATGATGGACACCTCAGAGGATGTACCCGAGCCGGCTGTTGAGCCAATGGAAACACTTCCATTACATCCCCACTTTCTGCACAAGCGCAGTCATGTGCCTGATGTCACCACTGAGAGCAAGAGACTTAGGATTGGCGCGTTGAGTCGTGCTAGGTACGATGAACTCATCGAACATATCGAAGCGGTTATAAGGCAACGTAGCCGCCGCTAGTTAGCCTTATATATGTTAATAGTGAACCAGTAAGCATCGCATTAGGATAGCATCATGTATACGTTTCAGTGGTGTATTGTGCTGACGGTAGTTAGCGTGGTGAGAGGTATGTGTAAGGATTCTAGTGTACACCGATTACCGAATGGAGTTATGATAACCGAACCCGAGCCAGTATCAGTAATAAGAGCGGAATGGACGGTGATCGTATCAATTGATCATCCATATTTACCCGCTGAATTTATGGGACGATTGGCCCAAATGGCGGCGCTGGTGGCTGACATAAGTCGAAGGACTTCATTTTTTAGCACGAGTGATATATTTGGACTACAACATCGGATTAGGGGAGTGAGTAAAATCGCTATAAAAACGCAGCAAACCATGGTGAGTAGATCTAGTACAAGACGAAAACGGGGTTTGTTTAATTTCGTGGGAGATATTGCCTCGTCCCTGTTTGGAACCGCTACGTCCGGCGACATAGACGCGATCCGGGACATAGTAAAGAAGGCTATGAGAAACGTAAATAGGGTAGTCCATTTCGCCAACCAACTAGCATCCCACGTAAAACTGGCGTTCCATGATATTAACATGAACACAGACCGTCTCAATGAACTTGGGGATAGTCTGGTTGAGGTGACCGGCAATATGAGCAGACTGCTCAAAAAACAAACTACACGCCAAAATGAACTTTACGCATTGGTGCGGCTAGGACATATAATAGACTCTGCCGAGTATGTGGTCTATGACTACCAGAAGACGGCTGAACAATTCCATAGGCAGACCGCGTCACTGGAGCTGGGCAGACTGACCGAGGAACTGTTCAGTCCCACCAATCTGACCTCAGTGGCCACGCAGGTCAGCACGGGGAATTGGTTAGTACGTCCATTCCAGTGGTACTACTGCAACGTGATCGTGTATCCATTATGGAAGGACGACTCGAAATTACACTACGTAGCGATGTTACCCTTGATTGACGGGGGCAAGTACATCGAGTATGGATTGCATTCGTGGCCCGAACCCTTGGAGGAGGTGGGTTATTACATGCAAGTAGGAATAGGCCGAACCAGCATCGGTCTAGATACGAAAACCGTGGTATTTTACTGCGTCTGGGTGCAGAGGTAGTGGTCCTAGGGTATGTCATGGTCAGTTAAGGGTCGACAAGACCCACGTGCCCTGTATAGTAAGCCTATTAACGAACACTATGGATAGTAATTGTAATATTCAACTGTCAGAATCTAGTGTAACAGCGAGTAAGTTGTTTGCCAATAAGAAAGTAGGCGTTGTGTTGCAAACGTTTGGTGAGACTATGGAAATTCATTGTGATGGACGACTTACCGACAGATGTGAGGTGAGAAATGGTGTGTATGCGTTGATGTCCGGTGAATGTTGGTACAGCGGGAAGGGTTGGCAATTCGAGCCTGTCGCGTCTTACAGTCTGACGTACACTCGGGTCAGCCTGGCCATTGAAATGCCCCACTTGGATGTGACCAGCGTGCTTAATCAATCCAAGATAGTAGATCAGTTGAAGTTGCAACCCTGGAACCATTTAGAAAGGTCTAAGTATGTGCCGCTAGCACCACTATCTGCGGTCGACCCAGTGATGGTTGATGGCATTGGAGTACGGTCATTCGTATCCTATTCAACTGGCTCCTTCGTGATTGTGCTCGTTGTGATAGTTATTCTTCATAAATGTGGCGTATTGACACTCATGTGGAATTGGCTAAAATGCAAGCCACGTGCGGCCCATAGTAAATGCAAGCCACATGCGGCCCATAGTAGTGATAAGTGCACTAACATCAAAATATGTGCGCCAGCTATTCCGATTCAGGCCCAGCAGCCCCAGAGAACTGCAGCACTACCGGGGGGGGGGGGGGTTGCAACCGGGTCGTCGCCTAATGGTATTCCGAGGACTGAGATCGACCCGACAGCTGCCGACTGGATTGAGGTAGAACTATATGATACGGTAGAAGAGCCTAACGAGTGTGCCGCTCAATTGGACATATCCATGTGACGTTGTGGCACTAACTTTATATGCTGTGTATGGAACCTGAAGTGGTAATAACATAACTTGTATTGCAGGAACGCTTATATGATCAGTTACGAACTTGCTCTGTAGGATTAGGAATTTTATATGAACTGTAATGAACTCTGTAGGATTAAGAACTAGTGTATGACCTGTAATGAATTTGCACTGTAGGATTAAGATAGCTATTATGTGGTTAGTATTTATTTATAACACCCGGAGTAAAGGGTTTTTAATGATGCTATTAATGTGTTTCCGGGGACAGTCAATTGCACATGATATTCTGTTATCCGGGCATGTATGTTTGTATAGTTATGAAGAACATTAATGATGCAATTAATGTGTTTCTGGGGGATGTCAGTTGCGCATGATATTCATCTACCCGGACATGTATGTTTGTATAGTGATATGACTAGTTAGTCAGTTAGGATGATTATAGGACAGTGTGTGATCCGTTACGAGGGATGCTGGTACAGTGTGGTTGTGTTGTTGATGTTACACAACGAGTTAATTGACACTCTCTTAAGGCCTTAAGAGGTGGTTAATTAACTTCGGTTGAGGAGCATGTATAGATATGGGATTGTAGGTGGGGAGTCATAACCCCGCGGGCATCTTATATTTATGGGTGTAAGACCTCAGTGAAATTGATCATATATTTGAAAGTACCAGGTGAGCTAGTGAACAGAGTAGCACCAATATAGCAGTAGGCATCATTAGGTGATGGTGTATTTATAGAAGCATTATATCATACTACTGGAGAGGCATGATGGGAAGCAAAATGGCTGCTGCACTGGCTGACATCGGCCAGTGCTGCCGAACCATGGTATCGTGAGAAACCGGTACGATATTGTTGCGCTGTATTCGTATGTAAGTGGGGTATGATGATAATGGACCCCAGGTTGTGGATTGATGGTGTCTGTCAGTAATTGAGGGTGGAAGTGGTTGCTATGACGTCAGCACACACTTTCAGTATATTCAGCAGAAGTTATGAACAGGAGTTTAGGAAATACGAGTGAATAGGAATCACTAGACGTAGAAGGACAGACTGGATAAAGGGGTTGATATTTAGTTATGAGTTAGGGTTAATAGTTATGACAAGCGGACTTAGTGGGGATTTGTTATGACAAGCAGATGGATGGCTCTCTGTAGCCAGGTGCTGTTAACCGTCGTGTTCTGCGAGCTTAGTCGCAGGAAGCCATAGGCAGGACTTGGAAAGTGTAGGGTGAGGGAGGCATCGACTACACAATCATTAATATTGCTGAGTTTGTTGTCAGCTATATGTCAATCAAAGTTAAGGCATTATATAACAAATCCTGTCGCGATAAGCGATATATAGGTTAGTAGCTGACAGCTCCCATCAATCCAGAACCGGCAGGAACCGCTTTAGCCATGTTTAGTGTGCGTTCCCTAGAAGTAAAAGACGGAGTTTGATTGGTCAGGATGACGTCATGATCAACGAGCATCCAAGTAAACTCTGGGGGAAGGGAAGTAAAGGGAACATGGTGGTGGTACCTGGGGAGAGTATCAAAGGGGCAATGGGCTGGTGATCGAGAGGAAAAGTCTAGTTTTGGGTCCAGTCTGTCGTTCGCGTAAGAAACTGACTCCGAATAAATTGGGGTAGGAGTTATAGGTTAGGGTTAGGAAACAGTTGAGTTAAGTAAAGTAGCTAACATTTAGTCAAACTTATTCCAAGTATTTTCGTTTCTTCATGGCAGTAAAAGCCAACTTAGTTTATATTGTACAGTTAGTAAAATAAATTATCACCTTGATAATCAAGGCACGAGTTTGGGTTATAATTCTGGATACTACGGAAGACCACCGTAGCGTACCTGCACTTCATGATAATCAGTCAGATCAGGCCCGGATAGCAAATACAAATATCGTTCAATACATCTACCAATGAGGTGAGCTGCTATCCATCTCTTTTGTTTTCGGTAAGGTTGGTTGTCGCAGCAACCGCACCTGCAAACCTTACCCAAAGCCGAAGAGACTTCAGAGTCGGGTATACATCAAGAGTACGCATACCCAGTGTTAGTAGGTACGTCAGAAACATAGGTGACGTCATAAAATCTTCAACATGTAATAACAGTCAATATTATTAAGAGAGCAAGATGCCCACAGTCTGTCGTCCATCGCGAGTAGGATTTTGCTACCGAAAAGTTGAATTCGACAATGGATTGATTCAAGTTACGACAGCACCCTTCTTCATCATCCATGCTCTAAAGTAACTCTGTCCCACCCGTGGGCTCGGCCATTACAGAACGAAATATATCATGTCCGATAAAGTTGACACTGCACTTCACTTACTTCTGTCCCCCTTCCCCAAAGTAATAAAAACGTCACCCTTCACAACAGCACAAGACCATCCGCGGATAACCAGCCACGCGTATCAATGAAAATCACCAACATGACAGGAACATAGACACTCAGGATGACTGCATTCACAATCTCCATATGATGGTATTGTTATTGTAAACTCTGACACACATTTTCCGAGCTGTAGTATAATAAATTAAGTCCGGTCTAGGTAGGGATGGGACTTGTCCTACACACAGAGGAGGATGCTTGGCAGTCCACCCACCCGGAAAGCACAGTCCAGCTTGGTGGTGTTAGTATACATCATTTCCGCAAGTAATGGATCTGTCTATACCGGACAATAATTGTAGACAGCTATACTGCTCTAATTTTGATTAAGAACACAATCGTTCTACCGTGTATACAGATCATTAGCACATGGGCCGATGAAGCAGCATCAAAACTTTGACAGTATAATATCAAGGGGAATTTCAAATATTCTCTTGCCTACATATTCCTGCACGAGATCGACACGAGCTGGAATACTTTCTTACAGACAAAACACAGACGCATGTATGAGATCACACGCATATAGGGACGCTGTTCCAGGGAACAGAATTAAAAACATATATTTCCGTCTTTCGCATCAACGACGATTATTCATCAGCATCAACACTCCACCATTACATAAATATTGCCTAAGTTTCTGATCAACCACGTGCTTTCATAACAAAGAAGCACGTGACAATCACTTCTATTTCCAGTAAATTGGATCAAAGGCTTTAAGCACAAGAGCTGCCCATAATGCGCTACTACCACGGTGTAATGGAGGAGGTGAGAGGGGTGAGTCGGGGCAATTTCCGCTGACATCACCATGCTCTCCCACACCCCATCGGGTGCTCCAGCCTGAAATTAAAACAGGCAAGTTTATAAGCATCCAATCTGTAAAACTGCCTCACACTAATTAATGATTAGTGATTCTGTTGTGGTATGGTCAAGCCAGAGGTGCTTTTTCTTGCCACGGTTTTTGATGAAGGAATATACTGCTCTTTCATTGTGCTCAATGTTTTGTGTAGGAAGTTCCAAGCTTCTGATGCATTAAGTTCATGCAGATGATTCCAGTCAGCCGTTCCTAAGTCTTTTCTCATTTCCGTATACCATCCTTTATTCAACAGTACCATTGGCTTAGCTATTTGTTTGCTTGTGCTTAAGATGTCAGGATGTAGTGATATTTGTAGAAAATCATGGCCACTTTCACCTAGTGGAGGTAGGTGGGTTATTTTGTGGACGATGCTTTGGTTGTTTGTTAAAACTAGATCCAAAAGATTTAAAGTCTGATTTATTCTATGTCGTGTCGCATTAGTAACTAGTTGTTGTAGAAAGTTATCACTGCTAGTGCTAAGAAATGCATCTCCTGAGCTCATTTGATGAATATCCAGTGCTCCAATTTATCGATGGGAAGTTGAAATCCCCTACTATAAAAATGTGGTTTGAGTTTGCTGTATCAATCTTGTTTAGTAGATTTAGGAGTTAATTATTGTTTGGGCCCTCAGAGTTCGGGCTTCAGTAGATGCAACCAACAATACTTTTTTTCTTTTGTTGTGTTGTCCATGTACGCCATACTGATTCCTTAAAGTCAACATCATTCAAGGTGTCACAGTTTTGAGAATTTAATGATACATGGGTATATATTATGACTCCTCTTGACGGTTTACAATTTAGAGATAGATGGTACCCATCAATCTGTAGTTCACTAATGTGTATGGTTGTATTTTTGGTAAGACTTCTGTGATTAGTATAATAGCAGGACGAATCTTGTGTACTAGATCTTCAAGCTCAGCTTTTTATTAATTAAACTATCTGCATTTGCGTATATACATGTATCGGTTACTGTTTTAGAGTTTGTATTGTTGTTTATTTGAAAATGTTTTGGTATTTTCCTTATGCTGATGTTTGTGCACTCACCAGTTAGTGTTTTTAATTGGTTTTTATGCCTTACTTTATGAGCTGTACTCATTTGGGAGGCTGGGTCAGTATTCCTGTTTGTAGTGCTGTTTATAGTGTCTAGATATGATTCTTCATTTGGTGCGGCTAAAGGTTCACTGCATAATAAACTAAAATGGTTTGATAGTTGTATTGTCATTGGTCGAGTTTTGAAGTAGTTAGGTTCTTGTCTCATCTCCTCCGTGGTGTCATCTCTGCACAGTAAAAATCCACTGAACTCATGGGGATGGTGTAGCACGGATCACTCTGTCGGGTACGAACCGGCCCAGTCTATCTGTGTACGAAATGGCCCGGTCTGGGACGCTCCAACCTCTCACCCCATCCCACACATCCACACACACACCCGCCCCCGCCCAGGGAGCCTAGGGGCATGCACCTATAGCCACATAATAGAGGAACAAAATAATATAACAGAGTTCGTGAGATTGCCCGATGTGCATGTGAGGTGGCCAGCATACGCACGTTAGCATGTGGAGGCTGGCAGCTTATGTATATACCTTGCCTTTATTACGGTAGTTTACTATTACATTACTATCCCGGCTTTTCTTGGTAGGAACCAATAGCAGAATTGAATAGAAAATTTAAAACTTCAAACAGAATTAAAATCGGTTCAGAACTGGTGGAGATATCATTATATAAACACGCACTATTTTAAGCTCCAACTAAGCAGAGACATCGATAGTGCACATGCTTGGTAGGGTGAAGGCCAGTGACTACACGGTCGACAACCGTATATCATATACAATGCACGCGCTGATTGGCTGAGTCTCGTTTAGTATAAAAGGAGCTCTGAAAATCTAAAACAAGCAGAAGGGAAGCGGTTTCGGTCCGAGTGGGAGCAATCTCATTCTGCCTACTGCGTAGTGCTCACGTTCTACTATCTACACCAATGCAGCTTATTTCATTCAGGTTCCCCTCAGGACATCCGCTCTCTGCACCACAAGTAAGTTTTTGGAGGCTCCTGGAAGATCAACAGGGGTAAAAATTCAATTTAAAAGAAGGTTTACCCATACCACCAACACCAGAAGGACCTTCTTTGCGGTGTGGCCCTTTGGCCATAGTCCATCCAAAATTAGTATGTAGAACAGTGTTGTTCGTGATATCTCGCCAGATCTGCTGTGCCATATCGAAACAGTGGTGACAAACAATGGACGCATCCAGTGTTTCAGATTAATGTTTTGCCTGCAGTCCAGATTAGGGCATTGCTTTGAGGGCCGCAAGAGCTCAACGACGCGGATCGACTTGTGCTGAACCAGAAATCCTGCATTATATACCTACTACTTAGCCTTCATAAAAGGAAAGGCATACATCACATTCGCACCAAATACAGACATATCAATATTGCAGCAGATTAGACTTTGTGTAGTATGTGCCAATACTTGTCAGCCATCAGAAATAACTTTATCCTTGACTGTTCTCGAGTATGAACCGCATCAGTTGGAGCCCTGCAGTTAATCACCAAGCAGCAACTACAACAGCGTGCCAGCTCACGCCACAATCTTGTGATGTATCAAATACATGTGACGTTTATTGGACTCTGCACTGAAGACTAATAGGTGCACCACATAGATTAATGTTCTAATTATTAGTATTTTTTGTTACTGTACCATTTTTAGGGTACCAATGACTAATAGGTACCGCAAGGTCGGATGCAACCTCCAAATCATTTTTCTGTATACAGCTAGTGATACAGAGGTTAAGATGATGCCAAAATCAACACAATTCACAGTGTTCTTTTACAGTCCGCTACGGAGATAGACTGGGTCAAGATTTTCCAGACTTTCAAAAAAGTATCCAAGAAACCTGTTAAATTAGTAAGACCATTGAGAGTTGTCAACATTAATTTTCAATCAGTGAAAAACAAGATCCCTGAGTTAACAAACTTCATTGATTCATGTAAGCCAGATGTTATTATTGGAACTGAGACTTGGCTCAACCCGAATATTGACAAGGGTGAAATATTTCCATCACAGTTCTATGAGGTAGTTAGGAAGGATAACGCGGACTGATATGGTGGTATCCTTATAGCCATATCATGAGAATACATTTTTGAAGAGGCAAAGGAATTAGAAGCTGATGGGGGAAATTATCTGGACAAAGATTACCATCACAGGACAACCCACCCTTTACACACGTGCTTTCTATAGGCCAGACAGATCCAAACCAACCCCATCTCAAAGCCCTAGAAACTTCTCTTCAACGAATAAGTCACTTACCAAATACGAATATCTTTATCGCCGTTGACTTTAATTTGCGACACAAATTGGGACGTCCTCTGTTACATCACAGGCAAACCCAATAAGGCAGAACATGACAAGCTCATCGAGATACTATTTGATACTATACCTCCTACTTTAACTATCTTATTCTAACATTCTTTAGAACATGGTAACCTCCCATCAGATTAGAAGCAGGCAAATGTGATACCAGTCTTTAAAAAGGTTCAAAATATGATCCAGCCAACTATAGACCAGTGTCCCTGACTTGTATTGCCTGCAAACTATTCGAACATATCCTCGCAAGCAATATAATGCCTCGTTTTGATATCCATACCATCTTACACAGTAACCAACACGGATTCAGAAAGAAGTTGTCTTGTAAAAACCAGCTCATCAAATTAACAAACTAACTTGCAGAATCCCTCAACAACAGAAAGCAAATCGATTTGCTAATAATGAATTTCAGCAAGGCCTTCGATAAAGTCACACACAAAAGAATAATCCATAAGTTGAGGTGGTATGGTGTCAGTGGTCAAACCCTACATTGGATCCAAGAATTCCTAACAAATCGAATGCAAAGAGATTTACTAGAAGGCGTGACCACTTCTGAAAGACCAGTAACTGGTGGTTTTCCTCAGGGGACAGTACTAGGAACTATTCTCTTCCTGGCTTATATCAACGATCTGCCAGAAGTTGTCCAAGTTCGTCTACTTGCTGATGATTGTGTCATGTACCATGACATAACATCCTCCATGGATCAAGAGGCACTCCAGCAAGATCTAACAGCAGTAGAAAACTGGGAAGTTAAGTGGCTGATGGGGTTTAACACCAAGAGGTTCTTCGCCATGAGAATGCCACATGCCAAAAGCCCTCTCACATATGACTACACATTACATGATACAGTCCTGGAAGTAGTACAAGGAAGCAGATATTTAGGCCTAACAATATCCAACGACCTGACATGGAAAAAACACATAAACAACATGGTTGACGAAGCCAGCAAGACCCACAAATTTCTCTGTCGAACACTACATATTGTAAATACACACACCAAATCCCAGGCATACAATTATTAGGATTAGTCCATCCAAAATCGGAGTATGCCCCGGACGTGTGGGACCCACACCACACAGTTTGGAGAGAAGCCATAGAAAAGTTCAAAATAGGGCAGCCACTACAAAATGGCATGACACCAGCAGTGTCACCGAAATGAAGAACACCCTCAGCTGGCACCACCTCCAACTGAGGCACAAAATGTGCCGCATAATGATGTTTTATAAAATTCAGTTTGGCATGGTGAACATAAACTTACTACTGTAGTTCGGATTGACCGGTCGGGTACCGGCCGTACCAGCTAAGCTGGGTACGCACTGCCCATCCTGGATTCGTTCCCTGAACACCCCCCCCCTTGGTAGAGCCTTACACTTATATGGGCCTATGAGAGAGACCATGTTGTGAAAACAACTAAGTTCGTTAAAGCACATAATGTGCATGCGCGCGCTTAGATGCTATTTTCGATGGAGTACATGATTTACGACCAAGATACGATGACGCTTTTAGTGTACCGAGATGGTACCCTGTAATCCTTTGTGATTACCTGTTCCCGTTAAATCTGGCATATAGCAAGACCAGAATTCCACGGGCTTTTTAAATCTGTAAACCATTTCAAAATCGGTTAGGAAATTGCTGAGTTATCCACGGAAAATCTGTCTTGATTATCTTCAAAATATTGCCGTGACGTCATAACCACATGGACGCAGAACCTCTAGAATGTGCTAGAACATTCGACTTTGCTATTATTAGCTACACGCTGATTGGCTGTTGCTCGAACGATGATTGGTTGGAGCCTGCGCCTGTGACGTCATGAGGAGTATAAAAGGATACACGATCCAGAGATCGAGAGCATCCTCGGCCACGGGCCAAACAGGTTGGACCTGTATTAGCTGCGATCGGCAGATATTACTCATATGACTTCAGTTTCTGTTCTTCTCCCGTAGATAGCAGTAGCCAACCCACCACAGTAAGAACAATTTTGTAAACTCCCTACCTACGGGAGCAATTTGGAACTTTCTGATTACTGTTCACGAATATCAATATCTACCTCGGAACACAAATTTGCGGTGAGGCCTTTACAGCCTGAATATGTGAGTCTACAGATGTAGAGGCAGGATGTTCTTTGATGGATGACTCGCTGGATCTGCCGGCCATGCCTAAAAGTGTTATTTCAACTGTCACCGCACAAAAATCGTGTAGGTCCTTCTGACCTTCGACCGCAGCAAGTAAACTCTGCCTGGTGCATCTTCAGAGCTGGCTGACGTACCCAGCACCATTAAGCTTTGTTTTGTATCTTCATTTGCATCTGACACCCACACCACCCCCACCCCCACCCCTTTCGGGATGCCTCACAGGAGGGAACAGAGTTCAGAACTATATCAGACGTCCACAACAGGCCACCACCATCAGGGCAGAATTGTTGATGACACTGACAAAGACCCGATTACGGGCATCTCAATAATCCTTCATACTACTATCGTTCACCAGTGTCATCTACGGAGACCAAATGGCCAGGTGATAATCCACATTACAGACAACCTCCCGCACTGTCCCCCCCCCCTTCTAGCGCAAAGCTATACTCAAGGGGAACACTGTGGCTTTATCGGGAGGAATCGGCACACCATTTCGATGGTACATCAGTCACACTACACATCACGACCGTCAGCCGACTGCACAACCACCATATGAGGAATATCAGTCCTCACCTCGGGGAGAACGTCCACGTAATCTTCACAACAATCCGCCTCCCATCCATAGACCCATACCAGTCTATGGCTCTACAACCAGGGTGCACTCATTAAATTGGAGTACGCGTGTCCTCACTCCTCAGTATCAGCATCGACGGGAAACACCAACATCACCACCACCACCACCAACACCACCTGCACCACGACCAGCCTCAGCATATTCGTCAGATTCTCAGATACCCACAGCACCCAGATTTCAGCCACTTCATTCTTCCCACGGTCTTGACCGAGTCATCCTCCCTCCCGAATTTAGTGGGGAGAATGACTGGACCAATTATAAAATACAGTTCGAGATCATAAGTCGGACTAACCACTGGAACGATCAGCAAATGGGTGAATATCTCGTCGCAAAGCTTTCCGGAAAAGCCCTTCAAGTTCTTGCAACTCTTGGGACTGACTACACACCCACCTACACACAATTAGAACGAGCATTGACGGAGTGATTTGGCGACACAGCCCTCGGAGAAACCAGTCGTCTTCAACTCAAGAACCTCTGACGATGTGCGGGAGAAACTCTTCCAGATTTAGCTAGCCGAATCAGGAGGCTAGTCACCCACGCATATCCGAGCACCAATACGGAAGGCATGATCCATCTGCATCTCAACACTTTTATCGATGCATTGAGCGGTGAACCCGCCCTGAAAGAAAAATTATTTGTAGGCGACCACAGTAGTTTGGCCCAATTAACGGCAACCACGGTTCATATAGAAAACTTTCTGGGACAGGAAAAGAGTAGCCGATGTCAACTTCATCCTATCAATGAGATTAGAGGGTGCAGCTATCGCCCCGCCCACCAATGCTCCCCCCCCCCAGTTCATCAACACCAACCGCACAGACATCACCACCACCAGCTATACAGAATTCCAATCAAAATCAAGCGCCTGGAGGTCGGGGGCGTGGCCATAGAGGAATCTACTCAACTGCGGCCTTCATACAACGACGTTCAGTGGCCAACTATCATCCACTAAAATCAGCTTTCACACCGACACCCAAATGCATGGCTTCACGCATGTCAATGCCTACGTTGCCTCCCCCATCCGCAGCAATGACATCCCCCTCTTTCTCCACACACAACAAGCCTTCTTTCCTCTGTAAAACGGCAGCGGTAGGTTGTAGCACCTCCACTGAAACGACGTTTTTGCAAGCACCACGTCCCGCCACCAAGACACTAAATTCTCGGTGTCCTTTGGTAGTATGCAGGACACCATCCCATCCAGCAGCATCTCCCGCATCCACAGACAGCAGCAACTCAGGAGAAGCGGTTTACTCCGCCTCGTGGATTCGCAAGCGCCGACGTAGATGGGGAAAAACACATCCCTGGTGGCATCACTGTTTCTTCTGTGCTTCACCAAAACATCCCATGAAGCATTGTAAGAAATGGCTTGCACAGGTAGAGCTTATCCGTCATCCCATATGCACCGCCATCTACACCAATACAGCCTACTCAGAATCGGCAACAACTCCTTCACCATTGCTACCCCCAGCTCCGCCTTCACCGCAGCCCTCACACCAGTGGTGACGGCGAACTGGCCCTTCCCTCACTCAGCCATCCACAACATTATAAGAAGCCATATGGAAACAGTCAGAGTACATTCAGAGTGATGCCGCTCCGATGCCATAGTCGCAGACGGCATCATTGGAAACTCTTCCACAGGTACACCACAAAGTGATATACAAATGTGCCTGTCTGTTTAGTGGCATTTCCACCAGTGCCACCATCGACACTGGTGCTTCAATCACAGTATTTAACAAGCGCTTATATGAGAGCATCCCATCTCATAAGAAGCCTCCCCTTAAGCCTACAAACATTTACCTACAGACGGCTACAGGACCTGATGTGCCCATAGCCGGTGTAGTCAATTTAGTTATCCAAATAGAGGAGATGCAATTCATACAGCGAGTTGTCATCGCCTCTATTCATAATGATGCCCTACTTGGCTCTGATTTCCTCAGTGCCAGCGAAGCCATCATACACTGCAACCAACAGGAACTCGAAATACACAGCCAACGAATGCCTCTTGGACCGGCGGCATCATTATACGACATTTGTGCGGTGACCTAGAGGGACAGGCTCCTCGAAGGTTGTCATAAACAGGCGGCAGTGGACCCGCGAGTGCCCAGACACACATAAAACAACAAAGTGTCGTATATAGTGCGGAGGAGATACTGAAGGCCTCCGTGTCTAATGAAGTATGAATCGACATCCTACTGTGGTACCGTCTAGTCAGCGTATTGTTGGGGCTGCCAAGATTTTTGGTCCATCCGGTCTCAGAAACTGGACATACGTGGTATGTGGATGACAATCCACACCCATGGCACTCATGTCTCTGCAAAAATTCTGTGGCAGTGTTTTGTCGGAGATGCCCTGCAGGCAAGGCTGGGGAAAACGGTCAAAGTTTGCATTCTGTTGGCAGATAGGTAAAACAGACCATCTGTTGGCCCTGGGCGTGAGCTCAGATGGTGATCGCTATCGACTGGGTCACCGGCTGGTCGTCTTGATCATGTCAGTTCATCTGTGTGATCAAGATGGCTCAATGTACAGTCAGGCCATGGCAAGCGTTTGTATTGCGAGTCATGCCTCCTGTGATCAGAGAACATGAAAAGAGTTTCTTTGGGAAGCAGGAGGGTATGTGTGTGAGATGGTGTAACCTGTCATTTGCCGGACGGGTGGAGCAGTCTGGCACCCAGGTACCCGTGGGTAGGATGATCTCTTTAGTACGATCTGTGCAGGGCCTCTCAGCTAAAATGATGTCAAAGTACGATCTACGCGAGGGCCTTAGCTGCGACGCATCTACCGGACATCACCTCCATGGTACAGTCTGTGCGGGGCTATGGCCCCTTGCCAAGGTGACCCTATTGGCGCTCAGTACTGTGTTCGCTTGGGTCAGAAGTCATCAGTGTGCATCTTGACTCTGTCCCGGATTATGGTCCCATAACTTGGACAGGTCTTTATCTCAGACATATACGGAAAGGTACCTAGCCTAGGCTGCATCCTGTGTGGGGAACTGGGCATCTGTCTGGCATGGCGGGGACAACGAATCACACCGGGAAGGCCAAAGGGTACAAGTGTATATTATCAAGTACCTCCACAGTTGAGCCAGGACAGGAACAAATCTTATGGGCCATGGCACCACAGTTAGGAAGCAACACACACATCGCCATGCTGGAACCCGATCCTGGTTACATGATCGCCTCACAATGTGCAAGTCCCCGCATAATAGTAGACACTACTAATAAGGGAAATATACCTTTTAGAGTGTTTAATGGGACCCCAAATCCCATCACTCTGGAACCCGAAGTATGCTGCGGCCATTTAGTGGACATAATCTCATTGGAATTACCTGCACCTGCTGATACACCACCACATATGACTGATGATTTACCCGAACATTTACATGATTTGTATCTCTGTGCCACAGTTGGGTTACTGCAATCACAGAAACGTGAAATTCGGAAACTACTACATAAATATCGCAATAGTTTTTCCTCCAGAGACATGGATCTTGGAGAAACTCATCTCGTACGACACTCCATCGACACAGGTAATAATCACCCCATACGACAACTGGTACGATGTCTTCCCATTCATAAGGAAGCAGAAGCACACCAACAAATGAACGACATGTTGCAGACTGGTATTATTGAACCTTCAGCATCTCCATGGGCTAGCCCAATAGTGCTAGCAGGCAAAAGGGATGGAACCTTGCAGTTTTGTATAGACTACCGCCGCCTTAATGATCTTAGCGTTAATGATGCTTATCCGTTAACCCAGATAGATCAGGCCTTGGATTCTTTATCCGGAGCCAAGTGGTTTTGTACCCTTGACTTAGCTAGCAGGATGAAGCTGACATGGAAAAGACCGCATTCGGTTGTAGGGATGGCCTTTTCCAATTCTGCAAGATGCCCTATGTGTTGTGCAATGCTCCTGGAACTATTGAACGACTCATTGAGCAGGTACTAACCACCCTGCAATGGGAAATCTGTCCCTGTTACATCAATGATGTAGTAGTCTTCGGACAAATGTTTGAGCAAACCATAATAAATTTGGACACCATACTTTCACGATGCCAGAGAGGGATAGGCTCCTTGGAGGGGTGTTGTGAACAGGCGGCAGTGGGCTCACAAGAGTCCGGAGGCACGTAAAATCAAAGCTATAGTGCTGAGGAGATACTGAAGGCCTCCATGTCTAACGAAGGATGAATTAACTTCCTCCAGTGGTACCGTCTAGTCGGCGTATTGTTCAGGCTACTGAGATTTTTGGTTCATCCGATCTCAGCAAGTGGACATATGTGGTACGTGGATGACAATCCACACCCAGGGCAGTCTCGGCAATTGCGGTGTTTTGTTGGAGGTGCTCTGCAGGCAAGGCTGGAGAAAACGGTCAAAGTTTGTACTCTGTTGGCAGATAGGTAAGGATCAGACCATCGGTTGCCCCTGAGCGTGAGCTCAGATGGTGATCACTATCGACTGGGTCACCGGCCAGTTGTCTTGATCATGTCAGTTCATCTGTGTGGTCAAGATGGCTTAATGTACAGTCAGGCCATGGTAAGCAGTAATATTGTGAGCCATGCCTCCCGTGATCAGAGATCATGAAAAGTGATTCTTTGGGAAGCAGGAGGATATATGCGTAAGAGGGGCATCACATGAAAGATCGTAGACTATGTTCCTCAATCATGTTTCTTGGGCATGGTTCTCGATCTCATGTTAGACTAGTGTCCCATGGACTTTGTTCTCGATCATGTTTCGATGAGCCGGAGTCTCAGTAGGACTAGCTGTCCTACAACTTTGATTATATCTTCTTATAGGCATAGTCCTTAATCTCATACGCATATATGGGAATGGCACCTAAGCCTAGGATGCATCCTGGTAGACTACTAGGTGGTCTCTATGGTCGCAATTGGAAATACCGGGAAGGCCAAAGGGTGTATAGTATTAGGAAATTTGCCCCTAATACTATTTAGCATCCGCATGGCCAATTTGAAACTGAAACCGAAGAAATGTCATCTCTTTAGAGCGTTGAGTTCCTGGGACACGTCATATCCGGTGTTGGAGTGGCTACTCAGTCGTAAAAAAACTAGGGCAGTAGCAGAGTGGCCTCAGCCCTCTTCAGCTACGGAGACACGGAGTTTTCTTGGCCTATACCAGTACTATCGTCGTTACATCTGACATTTCAGCAAGATTGCTTCACCCCTCTACAAGATCACCAAGAAAGAGCGACCATTTGAGTAGAAGAGTGAGTGTGAAGGCTCCTTCAGGGCACTGAAGGAACTCTTGACGATCGCCCCGATTCTTGCTCACCCTAATCCAAACCTCGATTTCATTTTAGACACTGATGCGTCAGCCTACGCTATCGGCGTGGTTCTATCTCAGGTCATGGAAGACGGAACAGAGCATGTATTGGGTTATGGTTCGCGTACTCTGAATAAAATGGAGAGAAGATACGCAACCACCAAGCGAGAACTATTGGCGGCGGTCCATTTCGTCAAGTATTATAACCACTTTCTGTACGGGCACCCTTTTACACTCCGTCCAGACCATCCCTGACTACGGTGGCTGAGGAACTTAAAAAATCCGGAGGGCCAGGTAACGAGATGGCAGGAATCCTTGCAGGCCTATAGCTTTAACGTTGTTCACCATCCCGGCAAATTGCATGGGAATGCTGACGCCCTCAGCAGAATCGGCGCGGAAGCTGAACATGAAGAGGCCGCCACCATGACACAGTCAACACAGCCATCTCAAGAGGTCCCTGAATTGAGGTGCGCAGAGTGGAATCCGGAGAAAATGGCACACCACCAAACAACAGACGTGCAGACACGAGATATATATGCGTGGATCCAGGAGGGGGTACATCCTCCCAAGGAATCAGTAACACCACTTTCCACCACGGCAAAATATTATTACCAACGGTTCGGAGAATGTCAATTAATATGTAACGTTCTATATATTAATGACCGTTTGGTAGTCCCGGAAAGTTATCGTGAACTTATATTGAAACAACTACATGATAATGCCGGGCATCTGGCCGTGGAAAGGACTGTTGCCCATATCAAATTGAGATTCCACTGGATCGGGATTCGCGATAGTGTCAAGGCATGGGTTGCCAAATGTATCCCATGCCAATGACGCGCTGTTGGCCAACACCATATCGCACCATCTCAAATTAAGATTGTTGGTGCACCGTGGGAGCGAGTGGCTATCGACGTGCTCAGACCCTTGAATACGATGGATGAAGGATATAAATACATCCTTGTATTACAAGATTATTTTACGAAGTGGGTAGAAGCATTTGCTCTGCCAGACCAAGAGGCATCCACCGTAGCGGAGGCCTTGACCAGCAATGTGTTCTGCTGCTTTGGTATGCCTTATGAGTTGCACTCCAATCAAGGAAGTAATTTTGAGAGCTGGCTCATATCAGAGCTCTGCAAATTGTTCTATATCATCAAAACAAGGACAACTCCATACCACCCCCGGAGTGACGGAATGGTAGAGAGATTCAATAGAACTCTCGCGGAGATGCTTACTAAGGAAACACGCCTTGATTGTAGAGATTGGGACCTATGGCCCCCGTATGTACTCATGGCGTACCGCACTTCAGTACATTCCAGCATGGGCTACACCCCTGCTCGGTTAATGTTAGGCTGTGAATTAGCCTTACCCTGGATCTGGCCATGCCTCGAATACCAGGAGAAAAAAATTCACCATCTCTATGTTGAACTCTTGTGGCAAAGGCTTGAACAAGCCCATAAGTTAGTGAGAGAAACCGTATCCACAGCACACCGGAGGCAAAAGACATGGCACGACCTGAGGGTGCATAGAGATCCGTATGAAGCAGGAAGGATGGTTTGGGTACACGATTCACGACGATCTGCAAACGTGCCAAGTAAACTGAGTTACCAGTGGAAAGGCTCATATGTGGTAGTATGTAAGACGTCGGACATAACCTACCATATCCGTGCTTCGGATGGCCTGACCTCAGTCCTCCAATTCGATCACCTTAAACATTGTGTCAGTCAAGACCCAGCACCAGAGCTCGGACTGGGCTTTTCTCGTGATACCAGTACCCAGACAGATATTTCTATGGAAATTAGTATTCCCACGGTTAGCACAGCCCCAGTTCTACCAAGCCAGAACACGGGTAAACAAGCAGCTAACGCTGACGACGATGATGAGAAACGTACTCGCCCTCTCACTCATCAGCGTGGATCTACTCAATCTTGGAAGTCATATCTGAAGAATTTTGTGTTTGTTTTGTCCAACGGACCAGATGGAAAAGTTGTTCCTCCGATCTCTTCCCATTCCCACCCACTTCATGATATGCCCCCCATCATAGAGTTACCACAAGCGGAAGCTGAGGCTGACCTGAGCCATGCTTCCCGTGGGGTGGAACATATGGTGAATAGCATGGAAGGGAAGAGGCTGGATGAAGCCTTTGCGTGTCTAGAGCCACAAAACCATACAACAAGGTGTACTCGACCACTTCCCGAAAACGCCAGACCAATTCCCAACCAAGTAGCACCCATATCTGTCGCCGCACCACCACCCCAAATCCAACTGGCATCCCTTATCCATACAACAAGTCCGGACATCACCGGCCCAGTCCATTTCTCACTCCACTCGTCGTCTGTTGACCATCAATCTTCAGATATGAGAGAGACTGCTGCAACAGAGGAGGTGGCATCCCGCACCGACCCCCCCCCCCCGTGGTGGGCACGGAAGCAGCCTGTTCAGTGGACTATCTCAGCTCGAATTTTCCCAGTGTCTAAAAATTGCGACAAGACACCATCCGTCATGCAACAGAAGATGACCACACACCCCTCTCCAAAGGCCACCCCATCCACTTGACCTACCAAACTCCCCCGTGAGCAGTCAGGACATCCCACAACAGACAGAATGTCAACACCTACAGAACACACCTGCCTTCAAGACTGGATACGTCAATTCGTCATTGCGGCGTACATCGCATACTTAATCTGTTATACTCAGCATAACAGTGACATTCAACATCGGCAACAACATCATTTAGCAGCACCTACTGGTATTAATTAATTTCCGATAGAGACATAAAAATTCCCGCAACAGTTCCTCCCGCAGAGAAATAATATCTCCCGCAGACCACACCTCCCGCAAATAACAACAGACTTGGCATTCACCAGCGTGGGAAACTGGAATGCGCCCACTACGCTTATAACATCGGCATTATACAGCAGCCTGGACATCCTGACAACAGCATTATTATCAACACACAACAGCCGACAAATCTCCCGCACACACCTTCTTATCCAGTTACGGGAGAACTGATCATTTGGATATAAGGAATACATTACAGCCATCTAGAGTACATGTCATGGGAGGAATGTTTGTCCAATGATCCTCCCTTTTTCCCTTTTCCCGACGTCGTACGGAAACAGCTAAATCTACATACTTCATCTACACATAATAACAGGTGATATTATTAAGAGAGCAGGATGCCCGCATTGTCGTCAGTCATAAGTAGGACTTTGCTACAGAAAAATTGAATTCGACAATGGATTGATCAAAGTTACGACAGCATCCGACAGGTCATCTGCACTCTAAATTAACTCTGTCCCGCCCACGGGCTCGGCCATTACAGAGTGAAATACCCTCAGGTTTCGATAAAGTTGGCATTCACGCCGCCTCTCCCTTCCCACTCCCGCACCTGGCGGCCATAAACACGTCACTGTCACCACAGCGCAAGTATCATCCACAGATAACCAGTCACGTGTATCAGATTCAAATCACCAACATGTCAAAAACAGTGACACTCAGGTTGACTGTATTCACGATCTCCGAATGACGGCATTGTAAATTGTAATAACTGTGGCACAATAAGACGAAGGCACCTTCAATCACCTGTTAAAACTTTTAGGTGTGGTCATCCTCCATCTGTGACGTCACCAAATAGTATAAAAGGGGGAAGCGAGCTCTGAAACTTTGTCTTCCTGTCAAAACTCGACACCAGGGAAGAACAGATAGCATTAGGCTTCTTTCGTGTCGCAAACCAAATTCTGCTGTTTTATTATTATTTCATTATTATACTTGGCTTGGAAAGTTAAATACAATGAAGAGATAGGGCATTAGGTTTTAGCCAACTACCACGTGGGAACGAGGTGTCACTCCTTGAAGATTTAGCATTATCGGATTCGTCTGAAGAAGAATCGGTACCAGTTCCAAAACGGTTCCTGTGCAGCTCGTTATTAGCTACCGGAGAGCCCTGTACCAGAACTTTCATGAGAAAATCCGACCGCACCCTTCATGTTAATAAGGATCATCTCTTCCAGTCAGCCTTCTGTGTGACGTGCCAGTATCTCTACACCGCTACTCGCTACGGGGTGACCCACACGCTCCGATGTCATCACCGTGTGTTAGAAGTAACATTAGTTTCTGGAGAAGAGAACGGGGATCATGCCGTTTTAGCCACCCATTTCGAATCTCGGTTCCCGGTCAAAATTCTCCTGACCGAGAAAATGGCCCGCACAAAGAACACTACTCATAGATATCGCGTTAGTCATCGTCTTCCCGCAGCTACCGTAAGCAATGTACCGACAGCCAGACATGAAATCCTGCCTGCAGCCGCGTTAGGAAGTGTTACGCCAGTACAAGTTACTGCATCTACACTGGTCCTGAAGCGGAGTACGAAGCGAAAGTCTCCCGCAGAATCCAGTCCGGCAGCACCCACATCGGTTATTAGCCATCCGGCTACAGTCCCTACACCTGCACCCATTGTGTCTAAGACAGTGTTAGCCAGTCAGCCGATTTCGGTAGTGATCTCGACACCTGCGGAAATAGACATTCCAAGTTACCCGCAGACACCATCTCCGCCAGAACTGACAATAGACGAGGGACCAGGACAGTCGCAGCCTGCGGCAATTAGTATAACTCCGACCCATGTTATCCAGCATCCACCTCCTAGCCTTTCTGACGCAGCTATCAGAAAGGGAACTATGCTGGAACGTCCATACCCGGGAAAGAGATGAATCGCCCACACACAGGACATTCAGCCCGTACCTAACGTCACTGCAAATCGTCTGTTAAAATATGCTAAGTTTCGGAAGATGTCGTCTCCTGCCGTATCAGCTCCCGCATCATGGCCTCAGCCTATGGTACAGCTCACCGCCATCACCACGACAGCTACAGCAGCCACCACGACGACTACCACCACTACAGCATCAATGACATTAGCAACCACTAGTACCGCTGCTGCCTTACGGACGGATATATTAGAACCGGCAGTAACTGTGAGAGATATTATGGACGCGCATATTTCCGCCACCATCACTTCAGATATTTCCGACAGTGCCAGTTATGGTGAACACATCTCAGCAATGATAGTGCATCCACCGCGACCAACCACCGTCAGTCCCGGGACCCAGACTCAACGGGGAAATTTTGCAGCAGAGGTGTGATCATTTGTGATACAGCAGAAACATCAATGGTGCGATTCGTGGAAATGTATTAATTATTACTTTATTTTTTAAATACTTTTCTTCTTATTATATATGTTGGATCAATTGAATCCCGTCCCTAGGATGACTATGGTTATCCGACACAGATGCACACTTCAGCGCCCAGCTGTGTCCCACACGAAATGAGCACTGCGGACTCCGATGCTGTAAGAACGTCGTGTGCGACGTAAAGAATACAACATCCCGCAGTGCAATAATGTCATAATCCCGTCATGCAGTCTCAGCTACGCTGGGGCTGCCTGATAAACTAACTGTTAAGTTATTATTATTATATTATATTTTTCCTATTATTTTTTTACTGGCTTAGATGTCAGGACGGATATGGGGTCAGCCAGAGCTGCCCGTTGCGGACCCGCTATAACGGGCCGCAAATATTTATTTTTAATAAATAATAAGAGATACGTGTTGCATGCCCCTTTATTTACCCGGGGTGCACAAGTAATTCAGAGTGATTCACTAAATACCCCATGAGGGTATGTTACATGGTTCATATATGTATACATTGGTTTTTTAAAATTATATTATATATTTAAAACTTAAATTGTGGCTTGGGTGTTCTCTGCAGAGATAATGATTATCTGCACTCGGAGAGAACACCCATGCGAGCCATTGTTTGGAATCATTTACTAAATAAAGTTACAACACGCACCATAATATTAATAAAACAAAACAAAAAAAAAGAAAGAAAAGACCTGGAAAAATAATTCCAGAAAAATTGAAAACTAAAAGTATGCCTCCCCCTCCTCTAGGCACCTCTATGTGCTCTGTCTCTTGAATACGTGTCTATTGCGTCACTACTCCTCTCCGGCCATGCGCCTGCCCGGGAAGTCTATAATTCCCGCCTAGCGTATGTCCGTGCGTCGATCTGTCATGCGTGATCGTTTGCCACGGATGTCAAACTAGGAGGGGGTGGTGCTGTTCGGATCGACCGGTCAGGTACCGGCCGTACCAGCTAAGCTGGGTACGCGCCGCCTGTCCTGGATTCGTTCCCTGAACACGGTCCCCACCCCCACCCCCACCCCCCCCCCCCGCCCCCACCCCCCCCCCCCTGGGTAGAGCCATAAGCATATATGCTCCCGTGAGAGAGATCGCGTTGCGAAAATGACTAAGTTCGTTAAAGCACATAATGCGCATGCACGCGCTTAGATGCTATTTTTGATGGAGCATGTGATTTATAACCAAGATAAGATGACGCTTTTAGTGTACCGAGATGGTACTCTGTAATTCTTTTTGATTACCTGTTCCCGTTAAATCTGGCATTAATCAAGACCAGAATTCGACGGGCTTTTTAAATCTGTAAACCATTTCAAAATCGGTTATCCACGGAAAACCCATCTTGATTATCTTTAAAATATTGCCATGACGTCATAACCACATGGACGCAGAACTTCTAGAATGTTCTAAAACATTCGACTGCACTATTATTAGCTACACGCTGATTGGCTGTTGCTCAAACGATGATTGGTTGGAGCCTGCGCCTGTGACATCATGAGGAGTATAAAAGGAGACATGATCCAGAGATCGAGAGCATCCTCGGCCACGGGCCGAACAGGTTGGACCTGTACTAGCTGCGATCGACAGATATTATGCATATGACTTCAGTTTCTGCTCTTCTCCCGTAGCTAGCAGTAGCCAACCCACCGTAGTAAGAACAATTTTGTAAACTCCCTACTTACAGGAGTAATTTGGAACTTTCTGATTACTGTTCACGAATATCAATATCTACTTCGGAACACAAATTTGCGGTGAGGCCTTTATGGCCTGAATATGTGAGTCTACAGATGTAGAGGCAGGATGTTCTTTGATGGATGACTCGCCAGATCTGCCGGCCATGCCTAAAAGTATTTCAACTGTCACCGCACTAAAATCGTGTAGGTTCTTCTGACTTTCGACCGCAGCAAGTAAACTCTGCCCGGTGCGTCTTCAGAGCTGGTTGACGCACCCAGCACCGTTAAGCTTTGTTTTGTATCTTCATTTGCATCTGACAACACACCCCCCCCACCCCACCCCACCCCACCCCCACCCGCTTGTGATCGGGTTGTTTACAACTTCCATCCATGCCATCGGTGTACACAAACTTTCTTCACAGCAGTAGTACTATCGTATCTTTTGCTGACTGCTCATTAGACATCCTATTAGGCTTACAGTGCTGAGCGATGTACTCCCTCCATGAGTGTTCTTGCGGGAATTCTGTTTGCGGAAACCAACTTGAGGGAATCGACCTGCGGGAACTTTCCAGCTTCCTGAGAATGCATCAACGTGCGTCAACTACGGAATGACGTATCAATTTCAGTAACATGGTAGCCTAACTTAAGAATGACTATCGAGTATTCAAGTAACTATACTTCACATTTTAATTATTTCGCTATATATACTTCTCTAATTATATTGTATCCGTAAGAACGGTCCCGATGACTAAAGGTGTACCGTAACGGTCTTAGGACCGCTAGTTATAATTTCTGTATATGTTTATAGTTATTCTTATTTTCTGTAAGGTGTTTTCACTAACCGCACACCATAGTAGGTTCGTTAAACCTGTACTAAGATTTATAATTCTGATCATTTGATACCGTATTAATGATTCTGGTTGGTTTATATATGTATATGACCAGTAGCCATCAGTTCATATGTTTTGTTTATTTATAGAAAATATAGGACTGCAGTGCACGTAGTAAACTCTATGCAGCAACACTTATATATGCAGCACTTTCTCCCGCCACCAACAATTTTTCACTGAGGTCGCTGTCCGTGCTATAACTCTGTTTAGCTCGGCATGCTACCGACTAAACCTTTTCTATTCAGCTCGATAGGATAGGTTTAATATGATTAGAGACACTTTCTTCGTTAAGAAATCTGTAGTATACTCTTCTCTTCCGGCAGTGTGATAATCTAGCTCCGCACTCCAGTAAGACTCATAACTCTTAAGATTTTGTCTCTCTTCATGCTCCACTCAGCCTTGTGGCTTCTTAATTGTTTGGATGTTCCTATCCGCACCATGGGATCATCTGACTCTGGGAAACTATTGGGGTTTCCGAACGGTGATGGCCAGGGTGCGGTGTCACATACATTTCCCTTGTATCTTCAGATACTTAGTAATTAGCACTTTTGCCAATGTAGGAAAGCACTGCGAAAACATATCTTAATTATTATTTTATTTACTCAACCATCCTCCCGCACCGCAGTGCAAAACTGAGCAACTTGTATATAAACCTAACGACAGGTTAAACGGTTAATTCCATAGGACCCGGTGACGGGCGAGATGCGTATCCCCACCGAATTCCATAAGAATGTCTGGGCATAATATTTAGATCTGCCAGGCCCTTATGGGAAGGACATTTAAGGTGGGTATTCATCTCTCTTACCCCCACCATAACGATAGGACAATTGTCTAATAATGCTCGTATTCTTATCCAGTTCAGAGATCTTACTAAGTAACATGTATGAGTGCTGTCTTCAGTATTGGTGTCTTAGGTCATTCTTTCTCAATGACAGCCATGTCTAATAGCTAGGTAGATACCAGCCATTTGCGGCGACTACTAATTCAGCATGCTAAGAATCACATAAGACGGTGACGAGGGAATCCATCGGGAATCATTCGTCTCGTCTTCACGCAAAACAGCACGCAACCCTATGGTCATAATCTCACTAGGTATGGTATTTTCTTCCTCGAGCATTTTTGTTGAAATATTAGAGTGGGCCCATTTTTTGCCTACTACTCATCTCCCGCTTTAAGCAGTGGCGACACCTTCCCGAGATGGAGGCCTGCGCGAGGCACTTGCCTCTCGCAAGGATTCAGCGACGACGGTCCACGTGAGGATAATACTCCTCACCCAAATAAGCACTAGGAGTAGTGCCCACATGAGGCACATAACTTTTCGTCCAAGATAATCTTCTTCCTTTCAGCTTAGAGGTATAATAACTTATAATAAGTTAATTGGCTAAGTCTCGTGTCGGGGGCCTCCCTTGCAGGGATACCTCTATGGACCTACGCGTCTGTGTGGTACCTCCGGGAGCCCCATGTTTAAAAGTTTATCTACCTGTCTCTATGTCTCGTATTTTCGTATGCTCTTATTTGAGTTTTATCTAGCATATTTATAATTGTTTAGGTAAAACCATTGTATAGACTTATATTTTTAGGTCACCAAATCAAATCTTGTACGTTCATAGATCACGAAATTGCTATGGACAGGCATACTGGTGACACAAATTCTTGGGATGAAACAGTTGTATTTAATGTTCGCGACGCTGGTTGCATGGCCCCACCGGAATGATTGAGTTCCACCAGCCTTAGGAGCCGCTTTTTGTTACCCGCAGGGCAGTCTCGTATGAGGTCCGTCACCCTGAGACTGGATGCTAACCAGCGTCATCATTCGCCATACACTTGCGGCGCGGCGAGTCGACATGATACACCGGAACGGCCCGACACTACCCCGCGAGCTACACTACCATCATTAGTGCCAAACAACCAACACCTCAGAAACAATCACCATCTCCAATTTATCATTCCACATGCCAGCAAGGACTGCCCCAAATTCTCATTTTTCCACCAGACAATCAAACTCTTCACTGACGATACCAAACTCTTTCATGAAATTGCTTCTATAAACGACTGTCATACCCTTTAGAAGGACATCGATGAGCTAGAACTCCGGTCAGAATGATGGCTGCTCAAATTCCACCCACAGAAATGTAAAGTAATGAGGATAGGCACAGGCCACCCTGAATACTCCTACACCATATCCGAATCTTGAAAGCAATCAATTGAGTTGGAAGTGACATCTAGTGAGAATGATCTTGGGGTCAACTTTGAGGACAAACTAAGCTTCCATAAACACGTTGAGATGGCTGCCAACAAACCAAACCAAGTAGCAGGCCTAATCAGACGATCCTTCCGCTACCTCGGCAGGGAAATGTTTAAGCTACTATTTAAAGCACAGGTCAGGCCACTACTTGGGTATGCTAACACAATATGGAGCCCAAGATTCAAGACCGATGTAACTAAGATAGAAAATGTCCAGAGGCGAGCGACCAAACTGGTACCAGGACTATACAACCTGGAATATGAACGTAAGCTCAATCACCTTAAGCTTCCTAGCCTTTCATACCACAGAATCAGAGGTGATGTGATTGAGACCTATAAGTTCCTACACAACATGTACAACGTAGATCTTCATGGACTGATCCTGGAAGAATCAACTAAGACACGCAGGCACAGCCTCAAGCTCAAAAAGCACCACTCAAACATATCGCTACGTACACACACCTTCAGCAATAGGGTCGTCAACAACTGGAACTCCCTCATTGAGGATGTTGTGTCAGCGCCTACATTAAACTGCTTCAAAAAACATCTAGACAAATACTGGTCTGCATACTTATATGCAGTGGATCTTCTGGACGTGCTCAGAAGCCATGACCTCCCAGAATATCCCACCATCGAGGAAACCAGTCTATAACTCCATAGTCAGGACATGCCACAACGCAATACCACTCCAGTTAATGTCCCATTCACCTAAGTGGCCAGACCAGGTGGGATTGTCTTACCAGTTGACCATTAACGTCAGATTCACAGCCACAATCCAAAGCATACCAATACTGTCATACCAACCGTTAGTAAACCCTAAGTGACTACACGAGCAACACATATAGATTCTTAACCCAATTGAGCGGATAAGGTGGGCATGTTCTACCAACCCAACTCCATATGTACCCGAAATGCCTACAGCCTCTACAAAAGCGTAATGATTGGTGAGGTGGGTCAGCCCTACCGGAGAAATGTATAACACTGTCCAGGTCCACGATCTATTACTTGTCTGCAGCTAACACACCAAATTCCCCCATCCACAATCAGCAACCAGGTCAGAAGAGATTGCACTAGCAACTGAACGGCATGTCGAGTGTCATCCAGGGACACCACAAGCACAATAGTAAGGTGGGCATGTCTTACCTCTCCAGCTGTGTATGTGTGGTTTAACATCACCATCGCTGCCTGCAGCCAATATACTTGAATGTATTGCCATAACCAATAAGGCTAAGTGGGATCTTACAACTAGCACAGGGTGGCAACACGGTAACCATGTCGATACTCGTGCGCACACTAAAGGTGGGATTGTCCTACCATCCAAATAAGCTGTCCTAATGGATATTAGGTGGGTTAGACCTACCAGCCATCCATGTAACATTACATGTGTATTGTAAATAATTGTATATAATTTCTCAAGCAAAGAGTTAAGGTGGGTGAGTCCTACCACTGCAGAAGTAGCAATAAACTATATTGCCACTGCTAATTGGCCAACTGTCGGCTAGGTGGGTTAGGCCTACCGGTCATATGATGTAAATATGTACATATATGTACAGTCCAAAGTTGTACATATGTCAATATCACTGAATTAGTGATATATACCTTATTCGCAAAAACACTAAAAAGCAAAAGGGTAAAAAACCCAAAAAAAACCCCAACCCAACCATTATCCGCACACTGCGCATACCTAGTGTATGAACTGTCTAGATCGACAATAGGCCCTGCACGGGCCTCCAACGTCGCAACAGATGATGATGATGATGATGATGATGATGAATGTGACCATGTGATGACGTAATAAGATGACCAGACATTACATTAGAGGCGTATTCTCGAAGAAGCCGCGCCTCTATGTTTACATCGCTGATTAGAGGCGTATTCGCGAAGAAGCCACGCCTATATTTTTAGATCGTGAAGAATCGTGTAAAATGCCCAATTCCAGTATTGTATTAACCGGTTCTTTAAGTATCCTTGTCTCGTATAACGAGTCCGCCGTCTTCTGAGATTTTCTCTTTACTTCGCGTAGGAATTCTGTGACTATGTAGTTGATAAAAGGACAGTGCTCGGTCGGCTGGATAAGTAAAACCGAACATTGGAGAAAAAGCAAACATGATTGGCTTGGTTCGTACGTTGTCAGGTGTAGCTGGAATGGCGAAGAGACGAGTGTTTGTGGTTGGCGTCGGGATGACCAAGGTTGGTTTACTTTATGACAAGCCAGTTCCTTTTGAAATAAATGCATTAACCTGCTAAACATGATCTCTTAACCCGCGTTGTCAAATCACTCCATTACATTACTAATGTGGCATTACATTTACTGAGTGTATTAGAAACTTTCGTTTTCGGCTTCAACTCAGTTTTCTAACGGTTTCGGTTTCAACTGACAGCTAGGACTTGTAAGACCATGGACATGGACTTGGAATGTTTCTCCACCTATATCTTGATACTCACCCCTCCCCTGTTTACTAAATACTATGGGATTTCTGTTTGCCACGAAATCTGGTTAAAACACTATAAATTAAATTATCTATAATGTTTTCAATGTCTACAACATATTAATAAGTAACTTAGGTAAGGCAATACTTCTATAATGCTTTTTTGCCATACAAAGAAAGCGATAAAATTAAATAACAAATTTTGAAATAAATGCAAGTTACCACTTTTTATGAGCTGAGGGGCTTATCGAGAAACTTAACTAAGTTAACATTTAACACATAATCTACACTAACACTGCGGTAGGTGTTTCCTTATCAACCTACTACCATAACAGGGTTGTGTGAAATATTTCATATATTATATCAGCTATATAGGACTTGTACATTGGACCTTTATGCTCAGACTTGCATGTCGGTAACATAGACGAATGGAACACTATTAACCTTACGTGTGCCTTAACTAACTAATAAATTGGACTTTTGTGTCAATAGACTTATACGGACCACTGTACGTGGATGCTCCTATCAAGAGGAGGATGATAACAACAACTTAAATGGCATGGCATCAATGGCACAGTAAACCGATGGATCCACAGCTTCATATCTAACAGAACTCAATCCAGTTGACTTCCAGTATTGTAAAGGGTCACAGTTCTCGTCGGCACATGCCCGTGAAAGGTATTCGTCTATTTCTGTATCTGATAAGCCCTGGGCAATAGTTGTACCAGCACACGGACTGTTCATAAAACTAAGAAGTTTACTCCTCTTTCTTGGTGGCAATGTTGGCTCACTCGTGGAGGTTTTTCACTCGCATATCTCAGATGCCTTTTGTGTTAATGTTCTTAGAGTTAATTTATTATCCACCAACTCGTTACCCTGACACCAAGCAAACTTAAAGGGTAGATCAAGAGCAGCAGCTATGATAAAGTGCTCACAGCTCTCAAAATGTGATAACCTTTTCTGTACAGAAGCTCGTAAAGCACTTGACATATTACAATTGTATTTAGAACTCATTTGCCGAAGTTGTGACTTCAGACCACGCATGCATGTCACTACAAAGCTAGTTATAACAACATTCTGTCCTTGAATGAAATCAGTTGCCTCCTCGAATGGACATAGCATTTCAAGGAAATCTCCAAGTATATTTCGATCATATGCTGTGAGTTGTGTTACATTTAACTGAGGAAGTCTCCTCAGACACTTTCAGAATGGACCTTGCACTTTTAACCTGTGAGTTCCAGCGTGTTACATTAGCTGTCTGTAACGCTGGTTCACCCTCACAGGGTTCCCACGCAGGTATGGAAGTCTGGAAAAAGTATGGAAATTTAAGGAAAAGCATTTCCAGGCCTGGAAAAGCTATGGAAAATTTGATATTTCGCGGTACCGCTATGGAAAAGGTATGGAAAATTAAAATATCGGGATTTTCTGGCAGCCATTTTGTCAACAAACACTTCCTTGTTCCTGGTTTCGCAAGTCTGGATTGGGTACCGGTAACCGCCAAGCTCCAATACATTGCGATTACTGGGAACGTAAAAATTTAAAAAAAATTAATTAAATTAAATTTTTTTTTTTAAACTTATAAAATTTGTTAAAACTAAATTCAATTATTTTTCCCCCGTAGAAAGGAAAATAAATATTTGTGTCAAATGTGTGAGCTGCTCTTGATACAGGTGACTGAGGTGTAGCTGATTTGACAATGAGGATTTCATGGTGTTTTTTCTGAAATAATAAAACAATAGTTGTCATTTATATATACTAGCATGATAACCCTTTGAACACCAAACACCAAATGTAATTCAATTTATAAGATAAGAAATATTGTGTTGATTATTTTGAAATTAATTTGTCTTAGGTGTTTCTTTCAGGGCCTGAAGGGAAGACTATTTTTTAAATTGATCACTGGAATGACTGGCTCAGATATCAGACCAGTCATTCTAGTGGTAAATTTTCAAAAATACTCTTCTTGTTAACCAAATGGACATTTATCAATACCACTCCAGAAGCCATTTTTACTGGTATTCGTGTTAAAGGGTTAAATAAATAAAGCTAGTGAAAACAAGCTTTTGTCTGTCGAACTGACCCTATTGGATCAATCAGATCACTTCACTGATCAATAGACATTAAGTTTTCTTACTGATTTACATGAATTATAAGCTCTACTCTATGCATGTGTAGCCGGATGGCGCCGATTCTGGGCTATTACACGGTCAATATGGCCTGGTAATGTCCTAGTGACCTGCGTTATCTGGGTATATATGCTGGATTATCATAATTTGTCAATTCAGTATTCCACCCATTCTGTCTGTCCAGGCGATGGCTGAAGCATACATACTGTTCTGTGCTATGTACATAGTTTTATACATATATATATATATATATATATATATATATATTAATCCATTGCTTTAAATATAATTATATCCGTTATTTCTACTGTCTCGTAATGTACATTATGTATACTGTCACTGCATGTCTGGCTATATCTTTGTGTCTAGAATTGTGCCAATAAATAATTGAATTGAATTTAAGCATGATTAGCCAAGTTGGAAAACACAGAATATGTTGAAAACAATATTACTATCAGTTATAACACTTTAATTCATCAAATGATCTTTCATAAATCATAATACTAAACACCAAGACACTTTTCAAAATAATCACCATAACTAAATCAAAGATATTATTATTGCATTCCAAACATCCAGAACTACAATGTACATTACATGTACTCAAACCCTGAGAAAAGCTCGCCCATGCGCACAATAGCCAATTAACACCTTGGACAGATTTTGAACCATGAGCCAGGCAGTGGTGCTAAGAATATTTACCCAGCTAAAAATCTAAAGCTAACTATTGAAGATGTTTTGGCTGATATTTGCATTAAAGGCTTAAAGTAAATACATGGGGGTAGTGCTACACAAGCATGGCCAGAGAGGTAGCAGTGATTATTTAGTCATTTCAGTAATTACGTCTCAACTTCATAGTGACCGTAGAGATGATATATGTTGAATATTTTGAAAATAATTTTAATTAAAATTATTGCTGCCTTGGGTAGCAACAGCTTCCAGTTAATTTTCGTCAAAATATTCTATGCAATATTACTCTATAAGGATTAATTTGTCATATAATGTGTGTAGAGTTGAAAAGGTAAATTTAAAAATTGTACATACCTTCAAATGTTTCAGGAAGTTTGAAGTACTCTCTTACATCCAAATATCTGTGCCTGGCAGTGTTTACACTTTGCTTTATAATTACCCTCTCCAACATTCTCAGGAACTTCAAAATGCTCAAATACAACAGATAATAGACCTTTAGCTGACATGTTTACACAAATTAGTAATGACGATTTGAAAATGCCTTCTAACTAATCATGAGAAAGCTCTAAATGTCACTTCATATTATCAGTTGAGGTTAGTGTCACTGTCAAAATTTATTTATATCTAATTTAGTAAGGAGAATTTAGGTGTGATTTAGGTGTGATAGGGCTATCTGAGCATTTCAATTTGCCCAAAATAACAATTTAACAAGCTTTATCCACAGCTGTTAAGTAAACAATCTAAAAGTCTTGAGAAGTGAAAATCAAATAAGCTCCTTAGAATTCATTGACTGTGCAGGATATCAGAAATATCTGAACCTATTGTTTTGAATTAAAATACTAAACTAAGAAATATCATCAATAGGCATCAATAGTTTAATCCTTTAACACAAATTTTGCTGAAGAAAAAAGTTTTTCTAAGAAAATGTCATTCTCCTTCGATCAATACTCACCATTCTGTTACTTCTGATATACAGCTGGCCCTGACAGTGGCTCTAGGATTATAGACTTAGAAAGCTTTACCGACTCCTGGGAACCGGGTACTCGGCTCCCAACTGCCGAGTACCCGTTTACCATAGAGCTCATTCTTGTTTGCATAGCAACAAGACCAATACATGCTTTCTGCATTGAGGATTTTAGTGTTTTTTGTGAAAGAAAATCTAAGTCTTTAATCTGTGATAGTTTGTGTGTTCGTGAAAGGATTAACTAAAGGATACTATGGAGAATACCACCGAAGATAACCAGGTTGTATCGTTCTTTATTATCCATAGTTAAAAGACTTAGGTCTCTAAATTTCGCTGTGTCGCATGTTCCAATTTCTGACCCCATAGAATCTGGGACGTGTGCTAACAACGATATATGCCAGACGATCGCCTTCTTTAACCCCCAACAGGCGATCGGCAGATACGAAAATAGGTGTTATGCTACGGTATTTCTAACACGAATATCGGCTGACGTCGTTCTCCGTAGGATCCGAGCGGGTGACGTCACACCCGGTCGCTCGGATGTTTATGTGAAGAAAAATTTCTCATTAATTCGCGCATCTTGTTCTGGGTGCTGCGTACTAAAAATGGTACCGGAAACTTTAGAATGATCAAGTTTACGTGCGATCACGATCGGTTTGCAATGATCGGTGGTTTAAAAATTCTTGAGTAGATGCGTGGTCTGCGGTTTTACCGTGTGATACAGCAGTTTGTTATACATTTTGTTGTTTTCTTCACATATCGTGCTGCTTTCGTTAGGAGTATAATTTATATTGATTAGTAAATATACCCCGAATGCTATGCGATATGATTCCTGGAGCCGTTACACATCCTGGAGGATCTATTATGGGTGTGTTTATGCCCGCCTCGTTCTTGTCGTCATAGTCAATGCGATCGTTGTTGTAACGTGGCGGCGTGGGGTGCGGGAGGGTTACAGTTAATTTATGAGTCAAATTATTTGAAAATTAATTGTTTGCCTTCCATCCGGGTCTCGTTCCGCTTGTTTATTGTAGGTTTGTGCTTATGTTATAGGCCAAGCCAGCCCCGCCATCATGTGACGAATGCCATAAGTTTGTCCGTGTCGTGTTCAAGGACCATGTCTGTTTTAGGTGTTCCCTGTGTAATATTGATCATATGTGTAATGTTTGTGCGGTGTGGTCCGTTGAGATGATGGTTAAGTTCCTTGCCAGAAGGACTTGGCTGGGTCTGACGCGGGGTCAGGCGGTCCGAGAGTAAATCGTGGAGCGCCCGGTTCGGCCGGTGGGGGTGCTCCACGTCCCCAGCTGGAGGTGGCGGAGATGGCACCGCCGGCGTGGTTTGGTCCGGCTGTGCAGGGTTTTTCTGCATAGCGTTCTGCCCACGCTGGTGTCGTCCCTGCTACCAAAGGTTGGGGGCAGTTTCTCCCCATGCCTGGTACGGATCCTGTCCTCGGACAGGATTCTGGACTGGTTACCGAGGGGGCCGTCTCGTACGGCCCCCTGGCAGTCCCGTCTGGCCTCGGCCAGACAGGTTTCTGTTTCTCTGCGGCCACCTCCGGGTGGTCCAGTAGCGGTGGCCGGTCTGTCAGGTGTGGGAGCCGTCCGCCAGGACAGTTCCACGGTTGACTCGTCTAGTGACGACTCTTCGGAGTCTGAAGACGAGGAGGCCGAGGAGGAGAGGTTGCTGCGGCCCGTGAAGCCGCAGGTGGAGAATATGGAGGTTGATTCCGTCCTGGACGGAACCGGCCTCCATTTGTCTGGTTTGGCGCAAGCCAGGTCAGCGGCTCCGCCTGTGGCTGAGGCAAATCCGTTACCGTGCACCGGTTCCGTGTGGCTTGGTTTGGCACCAGCCGTCACGGGAACGGGTGTGCCGGGCCCGGGCGTGGTACTCACCTATCTCGCCTGGTCCGGCAGTCGGACGTGGGGTGCCGTTGGCACCCGTGTCCGGCTATGGTTCCGCGACTGCTACGGGTCTGTACGGTTTTCCGTGCGGACCTACCCCATGGACCGGAGTGTTTCATGGGGTGGCGGCGGAACCGTGTGGTACCGGAGTGCCTGGCGTGTCAGCCGTGGCTCCTTGCCGGGAGGCCGTGGCTGGCAGACCCGTGAGCACGTCAACGGGTGACGTGTTTGCGGGGGTGTCTTCATCGGAGGTAGATTGGTCAGATGCTCTGGCGTGGCTAGCCAGGGTTGACCCGTCTGTGGTTTCGGCCACGGCCGATGAAGATGCGCCCCGTCCGTCGGTTGCGTCGATCAGGACGGGGATTTTGCGTCAATGACGGCCTGGTGCTGTCGATGGATGCATTGGCAAGGGTGCAAGCGCGTGTGACGAAATCCAGGAGGCAAATGGTCATTGACCATATGCGTCCGGCTACGGCAGTCAGGGAGCGTCTTCTTGGGACGCCCCTGACAGGGCCTAGCATCTTCGGTGGCCAAGCGCGGGCCATCTTAGAGGATACCGCCAGGATCGCGCAGAATCGGTTAGCGGTAAACCTACAGCTAGAGTTAGTGCGGCAAGCGCACGCACTAGGGGCTGTGGGGAAACCGCTAACGGGACAACCTTCAAAGAAGCAGAAGAAGCATAAGGGCAAGGCGAAAGCTAGGCCTGTTGCGACTTCTGCTTCAGCTGGGTTTTCAGAGCCGCCGCCGGCGAAGAAGCCCAGGAAGGTTGTAGAGGCGCCTACCCTCCCCATTGTTGCTCCTGACCGCCCTAGAGGCAGGAAGGGCAAGGGGAAGGGTAAGGGTAAGGCCTCAAAGGGCGGACAGAAGGGGCCGAAGCGTACCTGAGGGTACGAAAGCTCCCTTCATATCCGCCTGGACCGCGCCTGTGCGACAGGAACAGCGGTGCCAGTTATACCCGTCGTGCCTAGAACGAAATGGTTCTCTCTCTCTCTCTCGTTAAGAAAGAGGGGGGGGGGGGGTGGACTGCGAGCCGGACAACCCCGTTAGACGTCGAGGCGTCTATGGTGGGTGGAAGGCTCATGCGTTTCGTCGAGGCCTGGCAAGGTGTGACGTCAGACAGTCTGGTTACATGCCGGAGTGGTGGAACTTTCCACCACAAAATCTGTCTTTGGCACCTGTCTGGACACCCGTACCAAGGGAGCCAGACAAGTTAGAAGCCGTTCAAAAGGAAGTGTCGGGTTTGCTTCTGAAGGGAGCAATAAAACCAGCAAACCGAAACACTCCAGGCTTCTATTCAAACATGTTCCTTTTCCCCAAGGGCACAGGGGTATGGAGACCCATACTCAATCTCAGGCCATTAAATTGGTTTATCCATACGCCTCGGTTCCAGATGGAAACGCCGAAGTCGGTAATGCGGGATTGAGGAAAGGAATGTGGTGTGTATCGATCGATCTGAAAAATGCATATTTCCACATTCCTATGAATCGAAGTTGGCACAGGTTTCTGAGATTTGCGTTTCAGAATCAAGTATGGGAGTTTACAGTTCTCCCGTTTGGCCTGTCGACAGCTCCGAGGGTTTTCACAAGAGTGGTCCTTGCGGTGACAGCGTTTCTCAGAAAAGAGAACGTGGCGCTACACACCTACATAGACGACTGGCTGCTCAAGGCAGACTCGGCAGCCAGGTTGAACGTGGATACTGCTCTGACTCTGAAGTTACTTTCAGATCTACGCTGCATAGTCAACGAGGAGAAATCCGAGTTGACGCCCACTCAAGGTTTCGTTTATTTGGGGATGCGATTCGACCTCGAGGAGGGCAGGGTTTACCCGTCAGAGCCCAGAGTGGTGTCTCTGTTAGCCATCCTCAAGAGTTTTCGAGTGGGAAACCACATTCAGGCGAGGCGGTTCCTTCAGATGCTGGGCATGATGGTCTCCATGGAGCAGGTTATCCCGTACGCTGCTCTAATGCGAAGGCCTATCCAGTTGTATCTGATGTCTCTGTGGAAACAGAGAACAGAACCCCTGTCAAAACTGGTGCCAGTTTTGGAGCCGATAATATCGCATCTTCTATGGTGGAAACAGCGTCAGAATCTCCTATTAGGGGTTTCGCTGCACCTACCCCACCCCCAGCTGTCCGTCTACACGGATGCATCGCTGGAAGGGTGGGGTGCCTGCCTGGGAGAACACCAGGTCTCGGGCACATGGACTCTCCCGGAGAGTCAGCTGCATATCAATCTGTTGGAAATGATGGCAGTGGAACTGGCGTCGGAAGAGTTCCTTCCGATGATCAGGCGCAAGGTGATATTGATACGGTCGGACAATTCGACAGTAGTATCATATATAAATCGCCAAGGCGGGACCAGGTCGCCCACTCTGTGTATCAGGGTGTGGCACTTGATTCAATGGTGCAGGAATTACTCGGTTGTTTTGAAAGCAGCTCATATTCCTGGCCGATTGAACATTCTGGCAGATGCTTTGGTCCCTCAACCCTCCAGTTCTGCGACGGATCTTCGAGCATTGGGGCAAACCCAACGTGGACTTGTTCGCCACAAAGGAAAATGCTCAAATCATGACATATGTCTCGCCGATTCCAGATCCAAATGCCGTCGATACAGAAGCTCTGGCGATAAGCTGGAGAGGGATGCACGCTTATGCGTACCCACCCGCCATTCTTCTACCGAAGGTATTGGTGAAGGTCAGGGAGGAACCGTGTCTGGTCCTGCTAATAGCACCGTATTGGCCGAGCAGGGCGTGGTTCACGGATCTTCTAGATCTGCTGGTGGAAAATCCTGTGCAGTTGCCCGAGATTCCGAACATAATCTCCCAGGCCAAGGGACGCTTCCTACACGAGCGTCCCGAAATGTTCAAATTGACTGCGTGGATGTTATCAAACAACGTTCCACGTCGGAAGGCGTTTCTCGACAGGCTGCTGATTTCATCGCGGCTGCGAGAAGGAGGTCAACCTTCAAGTCATATAACAACAAGGTTAACAGATTTGCAGACTGGTGTGAAGAAAAGGGTATTGATACCTTTCAATCCACTATCAGCAAATAGCAGACTTTCTCTGTGAGCTGTTCTTTTGAGGACTAGCTCCCGTCACAGTTGCTGGATACAAGTCAGCTTTGGCATCAGTTATCCCTTGTCTAGACAACAGGGATAGTCCAGAGGTGGCCCAGTTAAATGTGATGTTGAAGGGAATGAGCAATCTCCGACCGAGACAACCGGTAGTCATTCCAGCCTGGAGTCTATCTTTAGTGCTTAATGTACTGGCCAAGCACCCTTTCGAACCGTTGCGTTCGGCTAGTCTAAAGCATTTGACTCTAAAGGCGGTCTTTCTATTGGCAGCTTCCTCAGCTAGAAGGCGCAGTGGGATCCATGCACTTTCAGCAGAGAGGGACTGATTTATTGTCTCCGGAGAGGGTCTGTGTCTACTGCCAAGAGCAGAGTTTATGTCAAAGAATCAATCTGAGATATCCCGGCAAACCGATCATTATACCGAAACTAACTAGGTTTGATCGTGATGCCAGTGTCTGGTGCCCAGTCCGTGCTTTGACTAAGTACAAGAAACGGGCAGACTCGTTACGGTCGAATGATAGACATCTGTGGATGTGCCATAAGAAGCCATATGGCGCCGCATCCATGTATTTTATAAGACTACCCATGAGATTGCGACTGGGCACCAGGTGCAATGCGCAAGGGCACACGATGTTAGAGGAATAGCCTCCTCGACCGCCCTTTACAGTGGTGTTCCGTTAGAGGACATCATGGCTGTTGCACAAGAGTCCTCTTTCACGAATTACTATATGAGGGATGTGTCAGACTCCGCCAATCCACTCGCTTTAGCTGTTTTGAAACGATAGTTATACGACCAGACTGCTCTTCTCCCTTTTTTGGCATTTGTAAGAAAGAATTAAGAAGCAGACATGGTCGAGCGAGAGGATGTCAACCAGATTGTGTCACTGATGGCCGGACAAGTGAATGGTTGGAGGCGCCACATCTGGAATCCAAATATCATGAGGTAATTCAAGATTGAGAGTTTTTTGTATTATGTTTATATATCATGTTCATTCATCCTATATATTCATGCTCATTCCCAGGCTAATATATATATATATATATATATGCAAAGAGCAGTTAACCCTCTTGGCATATTTGTGTTTCAGGCGAGATGCATCTTTGTGAGTTCTCTCCCTTTTCTTAGGAGAAAAAAAAGGGGGGGGGGGCAGTGATGCGAATGTGGTTCGGTTCCGTTAACTTGGTCCTTTTAGGTCTCCATTAATCAAGTTTAAGTCTAGCTCTTTCTCAAAGGGGCAAAAGTAGCAATTGATGGCTTGCCCCTTCCCACCAGGTTACTGACTAAATCTGGTGTATATCAGAAGTAATAGAATGGTGAGTATTGATCGAAGGAGAATGAAGGAAACTTCAATTTCCCTTTCCCTGAGATCTAAGTCTATAGTCCTAGTGCCCAGCTATCAGGGCTAGCTGTATCAGAAGTAATAGAATGGTGAGTATTGTTAGATCTCGGAGAAAGGGAAATTGAAATTTCCTTCATTCTATGGTTTTTTTTGGTATTTTGATATCAAATTTGCCATTATTGAAATTTGGATGAACGGTTTGGCGGCCATCTTTGAGCTTTTTCCCTCCAAAAACTCCCATACTAAAGCAATCTGAAATTTAAAATGTCTTCTCGAGAAGCACTGGGCGAATTTCACGTTTACCTACTTGACAGGAAGCATCCTTAGGGCATAATAGGCAGGCATCCAAGTTTGTTCAAAGGAAGCCGATCAGGAAATTTGGTGGGCAGCCATCTTGGATTTGGCAAAATTCTTTAAGCGTCTTTAAAAATCTCTGAAACCACATGGAAATTTGATTCAAAACTCATTAAAACAGCATTGGAGCAACAGCTGAAGCCACTTTCTTCGAGGGAACTTGATTGGGCAAATGCTTTAAAAGGGACCATCTTGGATGACCTAGTTTTCGCGAAACTGACCTCCAGAATTGCAGAACAGATCGGGCCGAAATTTGGGAGGTATGATTAGGGCCTAAGCGCCATTAAAGTTTGTCCATCGAAAGTTGATACATTAAAAAAATATGTCCGCCATGAATAAATCAAAATATAGCGATTTTGGCAGACATTTTGTATTTTCTGCAAATTTCTGAGAGAATCATTAAAAGACTAATTACTAACCATTGGACCAATTTTAATCAACCTTGGTTAAACCTCCTTCATAAAAATTAGATTGGTAAATTTTTCCAGTAGTCATCTTGTTTTGTCTGGTTGTGCCAGTGGCCAACAATTCCAGGTGAGCGATACAGGCCCCTTGGGCCTCTTGTTAGAAATGTCTTTGAAAATCTTCTCCGAGACCACTTGGGGGATCGATTGAAATATCATCTAGGGCAAGAGCTCAACCAAGTTTGTTCAAGGGAACTTGATTGGCCAAATAGTTTGGCGGCCATCTTGGATGACCTAATTTTCGTGGAAATTATTTCTACAGAACCGCTGAATGGATCTGGTCAAAATTTGAGCAGTATGATTAGGGACTAAGGGCCATTAATGTTTGTTCAAGGGGAGTTGATGCGTAAAAAAACAGGGCTGACATGGGCCAATCAAAATGTAGCATGTTTGGCAGACATTTTGAATTTTTTTATGTGATGGATTTTGAAGCCGAAATTGAATTTATATATTTTTGGATATTCTAATTTCAAATTTGCCATTTGTGAAACTGTTGGATAAATGTTTTTTTCCCGCCAAAAGTTCCAATACTAAAGCGGTGGGAAGTTGGTAGTGTCTTCGAGAAACACGGGGACGATTTCAAGTATATATGGCATAGAGCTCGTTCAAAAGAAGCTGATCGGTCAAGTTGACCGCCGGCCATCTTGGATATTTGCTGATTTTTGGAAAAAAAAATTTGGAAAATCGATTAAAAAATCATGAATTATCTATGGCAAGAGCTGATCCAAGTTTGTTCAAGGGAGCTTGATTGGGCAAATAGTTTGACATAATTTTCGCGAAAAATGACCTCCAGAACCACTGAACAAATCGGGCTGGGATTTTGGAGATACGATTACAGACTAAGGGCCCTTAAAGTTTGTTTAAGGGAAGTTCATAGGTTAAAAAACATGACTGCCATGCCGGCTAATCAAAATATAGCATGTTTGGTGGCCATATTAGAATTTTTTATTTGATGGAATTTGAAGCCGAAACTGGTTTTTATAGGTTTTTGGATTTATTCTGATTTCAAACATGCCATTTTCGAAACTGTCTGAAAAACGGTTTGGAGGTTATCTTGGATCTTTCCAACCAAATGCTCCCATGTACTAAAGCAATAGGAAATTAAAAGGGTCTCGAGGACCACTGGGCCGATTTCAAGTATATTTGGCAAAGTATCGTTAGGGCATAGAGATACAGGTTTGTTCAAATGAAACCGGTCAGCCAATTTTATCGGTGGCCATCTTGGATTTTGCCCGGTTTTTTTTAACACCTTTAAAAAACTTCTTTTCCAAATACATTTAGGAGATTGATTCAAAACTCATGAAAGGTTATCTTGAGCCAGCTGAACCAAGTTTGTTCAAGGGAATTTAATTGGCCTAATGCTTTAGCGGCCTTCTTGGATGACCTAGTTTTCATGAAAACAACCTTTTGTTCAGAAGCTCGGAACAGATGGGGCCAAAATTTTGGAGATATGATTAGGGACTAAGGGTTATTAAAGTTTGTTCAAGGGGAGTTGATACCAGTGTTTCGCATGGCATCTAAGTTTTGGAGGCCCCAGGGACCCCACGCCTAGAAATTTAGGGGTCCCAATCTGAACTATGGTGCTCCCAAACTGAAGTTTGGGATTCCCATACAGTTTTTCTCATCCATGCTAAAATTAGAGAATAGCATGGGTGCACAGCTATGAATTAAGGAGGTCCCGTGCTAGATTTTGCGGGTATGTTTGTGCAAAAACCTATAAATCTAATTAATATTTAACAATCATGCAAGAACCCACTACCACAACCTTTGGTGGTCCCCAGTTACATTTGGGAGGTCTATACCCTCAAAGGGACCCTTATGAGAAACCCTGGTTGATACATAAAGAAACGTGGCCGCTGTGTTTTTGTTAGAATGCTAATCAACTCCTTAGGGTTCTACTTATAGCCTCTGTGTCCACTGGTAGCTATCAGCTGAAACACGATTACTGAACATCTAGAGAACTAGAGAAGTGCTAGTATAGCTACTAAATTCCTGATACCGTTTTGCAGGAGTCCCCCATTGCTAAACGCGGCAGACTACAGTAGATGAATAAAATAAACTAGGATTAATTCTGAGTACTAATCACAGAGCGGACAGAGTTGGCCGGCTAAAGTCATATGTGCTTAAATATGATGTGGACACTTGTCAAAACGAAGCTATAGAAAATCTATAGATGTCCACGCTGAGGGCAGGCAAAAATTTTGACTTACGAGTTATTACAATACTGCAGATTCTGACACGAAGGAGATGGCTTGCCTGGCCCTCGCTATCAGAAACGTTTTAACTTCGTGCACAAGAGCAGATAATATATATCAGGCGCCCTTAATATATCAGCACTATTGGGGTGGAGCAGGAATCTAGAGAGTCAAGGACATTTTCCACAAAATGCCTCCCAAGCACGAACTTGAATAACTCAGTACATGTGGAGCCGATTACAAAACGGTTTTTGGATTCGGAATCCTTGGCAAATTCCGTGTCAGAAAGGTGTAAATACATCCCTTTAAGATGCCAAAGGAAATGTTATTTAATTAATACTGGCCTTATTAGGCGCAGCTAATATTTAGGTCAGCCGCATACAACAGCACGCACCATTAGTGCAAGAATGGCATGATATTCGGGGGGAATTCTAATCCAGCCACTGTGCTAGGGAATAGTACACGCAAACTCACCTCGGTTGTTATTACACCACAAAAACATCCATTACCATTCAATCACTACTTGCTAAATCAATTATCTGCATTTATGCTATCAGAATAGGATTTTTATGCTTGCATACACTCCTCCCCATGCCTATTCCTATTAATATGGACCCTCAACCAGGCTACTGGTTAGGTCCATCTCCAGTATATTGACTGATATAGACTGGCACCAGTCTGTACTCACTCCATAGTGACGCCTGTCACTAAGCGCGCTTGCGCATGCGCACTGGAGCCCAAATAGGAAACAGATTCACTTTTCAATTATTCTGCAAGCAGAATAACTGCTCAAATATTACTAGATTTTTTATAGCTTTGCACTGTGTCAGCTATACTTTTGAAAGGACTTCCTACTGCTATAATGCCTGCTATGAAGTCTATCCTCCCTAAGTTAACGTTTAGGATGTATTTCGTGGTTATATTGAACGTTATAACTATGTATGTAAATGCTACCGGTTTTCGTGAGGTGTAGCTAATGTTTTCGTGGTAACAATCTTAATATGCCTATATCATCATCATCATCATCATCATCTTAAATCTCTAGTGTTCTCCAAGAGCCATTTCTCACTTTTCAGTTTAGTGCATTATAAGGAATTACATTTATTCCCTATGAAAGTTTGTTTTCTTGTCGTTAGGGATTTAAAAAAAAATTTGAACTTTCCCGCCTTTCTTAGAAATGCGTTTACATGTTTCTAGACTCTTTTTAACAAAATACCAAGCTGTATGCTTCATTGTAACCTTTTTTCGTTTTTAGGAGTCTGTTAAATCGACCGATAAGATCAAATGCACGTCCTCCAAGTGTGATCGCCTTCACTCTGCAGAGTATGGAGGACATGTCTGTTCTCCTTCGATCAATACTCACCATTCTGTTACTTCTGATATACAGCTGGCCTTGACAGCGGCTCTAGGATTATAGACTTAGAAAGCTTTACCGACTCCTGGGAACCGGGTACCCGGCTCCCCACTGCCGAGTACCCGTTTACCATAGAGCTCATTCTTGTTTGCATAGCGACAAGAGCAATACATGCTTTTTGCATTAAGGATTTTAGTGTTTTAAAATAATCTAAGTCTTTAATCAGTGATAGTTTGTGTGTTCTGAAAGGATTAACTAAGGACTATGGAGAATACCGCCCAAGACAACCAGGTTGTATTGTTCTTTATTATCCATAGTGAAAAGACTTAGGTCTCTAAATTTCGTTGTGTCGCATGTTCCAATTTCTGTCCCCATAGAATCTGGGACGTGTGCTAACAACGATATATGCCAGACGATCGCCTTCTTTAAACCCCAACAGGCGATCGGCAGATATGAAAATAGGTGTTTGCTACGGTATTTCTAACACGAATATCGGCTGACGTCGTTCTCCGTAGAATCCGAGCGGGTGACGTCACACCCGGTCGCTCGGATGTTTATGTGAAGAAAAATTTTTTCATTAATTCGCGCATCTTATTCTGGGTGCTGCGTACTAAAAATGGTACCGGAAACTTTAGAATGATCAAGTTTACGTGCGATCACGATCGGTTTGCAATGATCGGTGGTTTCAAAATTCTTGAGTAGATGTGTGGTCTGCGGTTTTACCGTGTGAGACAGCAGTTTTGTTATACATTTTGTTGTTTTCTTCACATATCGTGCTGCGTTCGTTAGGAGTATAATTTATATTGATTAGTAAATATACCCTGAATGCTATGCGATATGATTCCTGGAGCCGTTACACATCCTGGAGGATCTATTATGGGTGTGTTGTGCCCGCCGCGTACTTGTCGTCATAATCAATGCGATCGTTGTTGTAACGTGGCGGGGTGGGGTGCGGGGAGGTTACGGTTAATTTATGAGTCAAATTATTTGAAAATTAATTGTCTGCCTTCCATCCGGGTCTCGTTCCGCTTGTTTATTGTAGGTTTGTGCTTATTTTATAGGCCAAGCCAGCCCCGCCATCATGTGATGACTGCCATAAGTTTGTCCGTGTAATGTTCAAGGACCATGTCTGTTTTATGTGTGCCCTGTGTAATATAGATCATAGGTGTAATGTTTGTGCAGTGTGGTCCGTCGAAACGATGGTTAAGTTCCTTGCCCAGAAGGACTTGGCTGGGTCTGACGCGGGGTCAGGCGGTCCGAGAGTAAATCGTGGAGCGCCCGGTTCGGCCGGTGCGGGTGCTCCACGTCCCCAGCTGGAGGTGGCGGAGATGGCACCGCCGGCGTGGTTTGGTCCGGCTCTGCAGGGTTTTTCTGCATAGCGTTCTGACCACGCTGGTGTCGTCCCTGCTACCAAAGGTTGGGGGCAGTTTCTCCCCATGCCTGGTACGGATCCTGTCCTCGGACAGGATTCTGGACTGGTTACCGAGGGGGCCGTCTCGTACGGCCCCCTGGCAGTCCCGTCTGGCCTCGGCCAGACGGGTTTCTGTTTCTCTGCGGCCACCTCCGGGTGGTCCAGTAGCGGTGGCCGGTCCGTCAGGTGTGGGAGCCGTCCGCCAGTGACGACTCTTCGGAGTCTGAAGACGAGGAGGCCGAGGAGGAGAGGTTGCTGCGGCCCGTGAAGCCGCAGGTGGAGAATATGGAGGTTGATTCCGTCCTAGACGGAACCGGCCTCCATTTGTCTGGTTTGGCGCAAGCCAGGTCAGCGGCTCCGCCTGTGGCTGAGGCAAATCCGTTACCGTGCACCGGTTCCGTGTGGCTTGGTTTGGCACCAGCCGTCACGGGAACGGGTGTGCCGGGCCGGGCGTGGTACTCACCTATCTCGCCTGGTCCGGCAGTCGGACGTGGGGTGCCGTTGGCACCCGTGTCCGGCTATGGTTCCGCGACTGCTACGGGTCTGTACGGTTTTCCGTGCGGACCTACCCCATGGACCGGAGTGTTTCATGGGGTGGCGGCGGAACCGTGTGGTACCGGAGTGCCTGGCGTGTCAGCCGTGGCTCCTTGCTGGGAGGCCGTGGCTGGCAGACCCGTGAGCACGTCAACGGGTGACGTGTTTGCGGGGGTGTCTTCATCGGAGGTAGATTGGTCAGATGCTCTGGCGTGGCTAGCCAGGGTTGACCCGTCTGTGGTTTCGGCCACGGCCGATGAAGATGCGCCCCGTCCGTCGGTTGCGTCGATCAGGACGGGGATTTTGCCCGCGGCCCGGATCCAGTCAGTGGGACTGGATCCACGGTTCATAGAATGGTTGGATGCTATTTATAGCAAACAACTGATGACCAAGGGTCAGCTCCCTGCGGCCTCCAGGGAGGTGCGGGCAAGATGTCGTATTCCGCGGGGGGAATACGACAGGTATGGTGTAGTCCCGTCGGTCACGGAGTGACCGATGGGTACTGGGCGTCCAGAGTGCCGTGCCGGGTCACCCCGGTCCGGCACTTGTGGACAAGTCTCAGGTACACCAGGAAGAAGTCCTGTCCCTATGCGATGAGGGTGTGAGGGCAGCGATGAGCGCTGTCAACCACTCTTATCGTCTCCTTCAGTCGGTGTGGGCTGAAGCGGGGCAGGCCACCCTGTGCCACCTGTGGCGCTTTCATGTGTCAATGACGGCCTGGTGCTGTCGATGGATGCATTGGCAAGGGTGCAAGCGCGTGTGACGAAATCCAGGAGGCAAATGGTCATTGACCATATGCGTCCGGCTACGGCAGTCAGGGAGCGTCTCCTTGGGACACCCCTGACAGGGCCTAGCATCTTCAGTGGCCAAGCGTGGGCCATCTTAGAGGATACCGCCAGTATCGCGCAGAATCTGTTAGCGGTAAACCTACAGCTAGAGCTAGTGCGACAAGCGCATGCACTAGGGCCTGTGGGGAAACCGCTAACGGGACAACCTTCAAAGGAGCAGAAGAAGCATAAGGGCAAGGCGAAAGCTAGGCCTGTTGCGACTTCTGCTTCAGCTGGGGTTTCAGAGCCGCCGCCGGCGAAGAAGCCCAGGAAGGTTGTAGAGGCGCCTACCCTCCCCAATGTTGCTCCTGACCGCCCTAGAGGTGGGAAGGGCAAGGGGAAGGGTAAGGGTAAGGCCTCAAAGGGCGGACAGAAGGGGCCGAAGCGTACCTGAGGGTACGAAAGCTCCCTTCATATCCGCCTGGACCGCGCCTGTGTGACAGGAACAGCGGTGCCAGTTATACCCGTCGTGCCTAGAACGAAATGGTTCTCTCTCTCTCTCGTTAAGAAAGAGTGGGGGGGGGCGGACTGCGAGCCGGACAACCCCGTTAGACGTCGAGGCGTCTATGGTGGGTGGAAGGCTCATGCGTTTCGTCGAGGCCTGGCAAGGTGTGACGTCAGACAGTCTGGTCCTGGGATGGTTATCCCAGGGTTACATGCCGGAGTGGTGGGACTTTCCACCACAAAATCTGTCTTTGGCACCTGTCTGGACACCCGTACCAAGGGAGCCAGACAAGTTAGAAGCCGTTCAAAAGGAAGTGTCGGGTTTGCTTCTGAAGGGAGCAATAAATCCAAGCAAATCGAAACACTCCAGGCTTCTATTCAAACATGTTCCTTGTCCCCAAGAGCACAGGGGGATGGAGACCCATACTCAATCTCAGGCCATTAAATTGGTTTAGCCATACGCCTCGGTTCCAGATGGAAATGCCGAGGTCGGTAATGCGGGATTGAGGAAAGGAATGTGGTGTGTATCGATCGATCTGAAAAATGCATATTTCCACATTCCTATGAATCGGAGTTGGCACAGGTTTCTGAGATTTGCGTTTCAGAATCAAGTATGGGAGTTTACAGTCTCCCGTTTGGCCTGTCGACAGCTCCGAGGGTTTTCACAAGAGTGGTCCTTGCGGTGACAGCGTTTCTCAGAAAAGAGAACGTGGCGCTACACACCTACATAGACGACTGGCTGCTTAAGGCAGACTCGGCAGCCAGGTTGAACGTGGATACTGCTCTGACTCTGAAGTTACTTTCAGATCTAAGCTGCATAGTAAACGAGGAGAAATCCGAGTTGACGCCCACTCAACGTTTCGTTTATTTGAGGATGCGATTCGACCTTGAGGAGGGCAGGGTTTACCCATCAGAGCCCAGAGTGGTGTCTCTGTTAGCCATCCTCAAGAGTTTTCGAGTGGGAAACCACATTCAAGGCGAGGCGGTTCCTTCAGATGCTGGGCATGATGGTCTCCATGGAGCAGGTTATCCCGTACGATGCTCTAATGCGAAGGCCTATCCAGTTGTATCTGATGTCTCTGTGGAAACAGAGAACAGAACCCCTGTCAAAACTGTTGCCAGTTTTGGAGCCGATAATATCGCATCTTCTATGGTGGAAACAGCGTCAGAATCTCCTATTAGGGGTTTCGCTGCACCTACCCCGCCTCCAGCTGTCCGTCTACACGGATGCATCGCTGGAAGGGTGGGGTGCCTGCCTGGGAGAACCAGGTCTCGGGCACATGGACTCTCCCGGAGAGTCAGCTGCATATCAATCTGTTGGAAATGATGGCAGTGGAACTGGTGTTGGAAGAGTTCCTTCCGATGATCAGGGGCAGGGTGATATTGATACGGTCGGTCGATTCGACAGTAGTATCATATATAAATCGCCAAGGCGGGACCAGGTCGCCCACTCTGTGTATCAGGGTGTGGCACTTGATTCAATGGTGCAGGAATTACTCGGTTGTTTTGAAAGCAGCTCGTATTCCTGGCCGATTGAACATTCTGGCGGATGCTTTGTCTCGCAGACAGAGAATCCTGCCAACAGAATGGTCCCTCAACCCTCCAGTTCTGCGACGGATCTTCGAGCATTGGGGCAAACCCAACGTGGACTTGTTCGCCACAAAGGAAAATGCTCAAATCATGACATATGTCTCGCCGATTACAGATCCAAATGCCGTCGATACAGACGCTCTGGCGATAAGCTGGAGAGGGATGCACGCTTACGCGTACCCACCCACCATTCTTCTACCGAAGGTTTTGGTGAAGGTCAGGGAGGAACCGTGTCTGGTCCTGCTAATAGCACCGTATTGGCCGAGCAGGGCGTGGTTCACGGATCTTCTAGATCTGCTGGTGGAAAATCCTGTGCAGTTGCCCGAGATTCCGAACATAATCTCCCAGGCCAAGGGACGCTTCCTACACGAGTGTCCCGAAATGTTCAATGACTGCGTGGATGTTATCAAACAACGTTCCACGTCGGAAGGCTTTTCTCGACAGGCTGCTGATTTCATCGCAGCTGCGAGAAGGAGGTCAACCTTCAAGTCATATAACAACAAGGTTAACAGATTTGCAGACTGGTGTGAAGAAAAGGGTATTGATACCTTTCAATCCACTATCAGCAAATAGCAGACTTTCTCTGTGAGCTGTTCTTTTGAGGACTAGCTCCCGTCACAGTTGCTGGATACAAGTCAGCTTTGGCATCAGTTATCCCTTGTCTAGCCAACAGGGATAGTCCAGAGGTGGCCCAGTTAAATGTGATGTTGAAGGGAATGAGCAATCTCCGACCGAGACAACCGGTAGTCATTCTAGCCTGGAGTCTATCTTTAGTGCTTAATGTACTGGCCAAGCACCCTTTCGAACCGTTGCGTTCGGCTAGTCTAAAGCATTTGACTCTAAAGGCGGTCTTTCTATTGGCAGCTTCCTCAGCTAGAAGGCGCAGTGAGATCCATGCGCCTTCGGCAGAGAGGAACCGATTTATTGTTTCTGGAGAAGGTCTGCGTCTTCTGCCAAGAGCAGAGGTTATGTCAAAGAACCAATCTTTGAGATATCCCGGCAAACCGATCATTATACCGAAGTTAACTAGGTTTGATCGTGATGCCAGTGTCTGGTGCCCGGTCCGTGCTTTGACTAAGTACAAGAAACGGACTGACTCGTTACGGTCGAACGATAGACATCTGTGGATCTGCCATAAAAAGTCTTATGGCGCCGCATCCATGGATACTATCTCTCGTTGGGTGGTCGAATGCATTCAGACTACTCAGGAGATGGCGACTGGGCACCAGGTGCAAGGCGTAAGGGCAGACAATGTCAGAGGAATAGCCGCCTCGACCGCCCTTTACAATGGTGTTCCGTTATAGGACATCATAGCCGTTGCACAATGGCACTGTGAGTCCTCATTCACGGATTACTATATGAGGGATGTGTCAGACTCAGCCAATCCACTCGCTTTAGCTGTTTTGAAACGATAGTTAGTGACCACACTGCTTTTCACCCTTTTCTCACTTCGGTAAGAAAAGAACCTAAAGCAGGCATGGTCAGGCGAGAGGATGTCAACCAGATTGTGTCACTGATGGCCGAACCGGTGAATGGTTGGAGGCGGTACGTCTGAAGTCCTGTTATCATAAGGTAATTCAACAAGTGAGAGTTTTTTGTATTATGGATATGTATCATGTTCATTCATCTTATATATTCATGCTCATTCCCAGGCTAATACAAGCGATATGCAGGGAGTAGTTAACCCTCTTGGCATATTGGTGTTTCAGGCGAGATACATGTTCGTTAGTTCTCTCCCTTTTCTTAGGAGGAAAAAGGGGGGGGGCTGTGACGCGAATGTGATTCGGTTCCGTGAACTTGACGGTCCTTTTAGGTCTCCGTTAGTCAAGTTTGAAGTCTAAAATCTTTCTCCAAGGGGCAAAATTAGCATGTATGGCTTGCCCCTTCCCACCAGGTTACTGATCAAATCTGGTGTATATCAGAAGTAACAGAATGGTGAGTATTGATCGAAGGAGAATGCAGGAAATGTCAATTTCCCTTTCTCCGAGATCTAACAATACTCACCATTCTGTTACGGACCCAGCCTCCCAGCCCCACGGAGGCAAGCCATAGTTTTTCTCTTGTTTGGTGGCTATGCAAACAATATGAGCTCTATGGTAAACGGGTACTCGGCAGTGGGGAGCCGGGTACCCGGTTCCCAGGAGTCGGTAAAGCTTTCTAAGTCTATAATCCTAGAGCCGCTGTCAAGGCCAGCTGTATATCAGAAGTAACAGAATGGTGAGTATTGTTAGATCTCGGAGAAAGGGAAATTGACATTTCCTGCATTCTAAATGCACCTCGTGTACCCCCACAATGATGTGCGGGATATGCAAACGGTGGTCGGCGTCAGTATCTAAGGCCTTTTTTAAGGATTTGCCCTCTAAACAACCGCTGCCCTCTGGTCGATCTTCCCCTACCCCCGTTGCTGTAAAGAGAAAAGTGGTGTCATTTGCAAAAACTAATGTTTCTAATCCATCAGCAACGGAGGGGGGGGGGGGGCCTCTTCGGCGAATTCTGAAGCTGTTTTGGCTTTGTTTGCTAGGTTCGAATCCTTCGCTGCTGTAGTGACGAAATCGCTAGACGAAAGAATTTCTTCTGCCATCCAGGAGGCCAAGAAACAGGATGTTTCTTCAGAATCTGACGATAGCCCGAGGGCTAAAATGGGGAAAACCGATTCCTCTTATGTCCAGACAAGAAATCAGGTCTCCAAAACAAAAAACTAGAGCGAAAAGCTCTCAAAGGTGAACTCGAGCAGGTCACCGGGTCAAACCCACATTAGTCTTGAGAGTGAAAGGCATGACCCTCAAGCAGTGGTGGCGGCGGCAGAAGCCCCCGTCCAGAAGTCTTATGCTAATGCCAAAGTTTCAGTCATTCCGGTCGTCAAAATTGTTCATAGGTCGCCTATAGCCAAAGGTCTTCAATCAAGCTGTTCTAGTACTTCTGGTTCAGTTGTAGTGGATTCGGGTCCTCAGGACTCGGGTTTACTTCCGTTTTCCGGATCTACTTCCGTTCCTTCTGTATCCGGTCTGACTTCCGGTTTTACAGGACATCCGGGTCTTCAAGATCCGGTTTTTATTTCCGCTTCTGGTATTAGCAGCGCTTCCAGTCATACTGGATATCCAGGGTCTTAGGCCCCTTATTATTTTACTTCTTCTGGTAGAAGCGCTTCCGTTTCCGGTTTGGATTCCAGTCTGTACACTTCCGCTTCTGGCTCTAGGGGTGTACTTCCGGGTCATTCAGATCCGGAAAGACTTCGGACTTCCGCTTCCGGTTGGGACGTAACTTCCGGTATAGCAAACAATCATAGTCGGTTAGCCTCGACTAAGAACGTATCCGAGCGTCAACTTATGCTTCAATTTTCAGTTTCTTCTTTAGATGCGGAGAATTTTTCAGTGGATAGGCGTAATGAGTTTGATGATAGGAATTTTGTAGGTTCTGGTTCTGAATTTTCTCACAGTATTTTTTCTCATGATTCTTTAGTTTCTAATTATGGTTCTTCCCTTCCATCTCAGGTAGTTGATGTTGATTTGTCTTCTCCTTCCTCTGCTCCTTTTCGTGATGCTGTTTTGAGTTCCTCTGCCTCGCGGCCTCCTTTCTCTTCCTCTCATCCTCCAGGTTTTAATTCTATTCCGTCTTCCTCTTCTGCTTCTTCTCTTTCAGCTAAGGATTTAGTGTCCAGTCATGTGTCTAATTCGTCATCTCTTTTTCAATCATCTATTCCTCCTCCTCTGGGATTCTCCCATCTTTCTTCATCTATTGGTTCTTCTCAGGGATCCCTAGATCATTCTCCTTCTCCATCTGTTCTTCCAATTTCTTCTCTTCCTCCTCCTTCCTCTTCTGCCTCTCCTTCCTTTGATCCGATTGTTTCCGTTGTTCTTTCTCCCAAGTTAGAATTTCAAATTGTTGATTCGGGTTTAGATTTCTCTTTGTTTTCTGTGGTAAGTGATCCTTCTCTCAATCGTTCTTTTGTTTCGGCTTGTTTTTCGATCCTCTCGAGGTTTTCTGCAAGTTCTCTGGTTCATCCTTCCTTGTCTTCTAGTCAGGATCATGGTAGGGATTCTTTTCCTTCCGATCAAATTTCTTCCTTTCCTTAATCTTCTAGAAGACCCTGTTCTCCTATTTCCTCTAGAGCTGCTGAATCTTTAGTTTCAGGTGATTCCTCACTTCTCATCTCTTCTTCCTCTCCTAATCCTTCTTCCCTTCCCTCAGTTCCCAAGTCAGTCAGGGCCAGGGATCTGAAGAGGTTTTGTCCAGTCAGAGCCTCTTCGGAAGACTGGTCCATGGCTCACAGGTGGATTGCCTCTACTCTTTCCCTTCCTCTTAAGGAGGAATTTGCTATTGACCCTCCTTCTTTCGGGTCTGCTCTCTCTACGTCTGATTCTTCTCAAGTTCTCCCTATTGATAACTTAGTCATAGATATGCTGGATTTCTTCGTTAATGATGTTAACTGTAAGGAGTTTTCTCTTTCTTCTAAATTCGATGCGCCTGTTCAGGTTCCCAAAGAAGATTATTTGAAGGTTACTACTCCTCAGTCTCTTTCTGGCCCCTCCTGGGATGTTCTTTCTTCACATTTAAAGGAGTCTTCCAAGATTGAGCATTCCACTGATCTTTGTAAATGGGAGTCTGTATGCAGATCCCAGCTTAAGTCGGCCAATTTCCTTGCTCTGTTATCTGAAGCTGTTCTTAAGGCTCAAGAATGTGGTGATCAGGTTACTTTATCAGTTTTTCGTTCCTTGGCGGATCTGTCTCGTGGTTCTCTCAGTTCAGTCTGCAGATCTTTGGGATTCATTACTTCTAAGAGAAGGTCCAGGAAGCTCTCTGAGGTTCAAATTTCTAATACTTTGAAGAATAGTCTTATTTCAGCACCCCCCCTTTGGTCAGGATATATTCGGATAGTCGGCTCCCAGTCTTATTCGTGCGGAATCTGAGCGCCTGAAGGCCTCTAGGGAGCTTCAGGCTCAGATTTCCTTTTCTAATCCTTCTTCTAAAAGAGATGTTTCTTCAGTAATGAGTCCAAATTCATCTAGAAGAAAGAGCCTGAAACCAGACCAATTTCGGGCTTATCCATATAGGATTATTAATAATTCTAACCGATCATCTTCCAATATTCAAGATAGATCCGCGGAGGAGGATCGTTTTGATTCCATATCCTCTCATCGTTCCAAGTCCCAAGGGAGGCAGTCTTTCGCTCCTTGGGTGAGAGGGGGTCACTCCCTTTCTCGTCGTCCTAGTTCCAGGTCCAGTCGTTCTTCCTTTAGAGGTTATCAAGGAAAGAGAGTTTGAAGGTGTGGACTATTCCCGGGTAAGTCCAACTTTCTCTCTTCCTTTAATCTTCCTGCCCCCCCCTCTTCTTGTGCCTTTGGATCAGTCGGTCCAGTGCCTTTTACCCAATGTGCCAGTAGGAGGGCGCCTGTCTCTGTTTTGGGAGAATTGGCAGGCCCTCATTCAGGACTCCTGGCTAGTTTCTCAGATACGTTGGGGTTATGCACCGTCTTGGATCCGTCATCCTCCTCTTCTCTTCCAAAATGGACACCAATTCCATCCAATCCAGAAAAATTGGTTGCCTTGGAAGGGGAGTTGGAATCCATGATTGTCAAGAGGGCAATAGAAGAAGTTCCCCATTGGAGAGTAGACCCGGGCTACTATTCAATCATCTTTTTAGTTTGCAAGAAAACAGGAGGTTGGCGTTCTATCATAAATTTGAGGAAATAAAATCTCATGATTCTTGCTCCCAAGTTCAAGATGGAGACCATCTCCCAGATCATTTCCAGTCTAGATCAGGGTATGTGGACATCTTCCATCGATCTAAAGAACGCCTACTTTCATGTTCTCATTCACCCTTCCTTCAGAAAATTCCTGAAGTTCGCTTACAAAGATCGAGTTTGGCAGTTTCGCGCCATGCCCTTCGGCCTGACCACGGCTCCTTTTCTTTTTACTTGCCTAGTCTCAGCCGTGGCAGGAACTTTACACCGTCGTTCTACCCATCTTCACGTTTATATAGACGATTGGTTAGTAAAAGCAAAGTCTTCCTCAATTCTCTCAGGAATTCTTCCAGAGGTTTGTAGTCTGGCATGCAACCTAGGGTGGATTTTAAATCTAAGGAAATCAAGCCTAGTTCCCTCTCAAATCGTCACGCATCTAGGCGTTTCTTTCGATCTGGCCCAGGGTCTAGTCTTCCCCTCAGATCCAAGGATAGAGGCTTTATCAGTGGCAATGGAAATCCTGTCATCTTCTTCCATGGTCAGAGTAAGATTGCTACTAAGAGTGATAGGTTTGATGGTCAGCATAGAGAATGTTATTCCATGGGCGGCACTGATGAGAAGACCCTTCCAAATGTATTTAATGTCCCTTTGGAAGCAGTCGGTTCACTCTATTTACCATCAGATTCTCATCAGAGAACACTTGATTCCTCATCTAGATTTTTGGAAAGATCGTTCTCTGCTTCTGATGGGTGTTCCACTGGTAAAGTTCTCCCCTCAGGCGATTCTCTTCACAGACGCTTCTCAGGAGGGATGGGGAGCTGTCTGGGTCTCCCTGTCGGTTTCCGGTCTTTGGTCCCTGGAGGAGTCGTCAGCTCATATCAACATTCTGGAATTGTTGGCTGTCAAGTAGGCTCTCCTTTCATGGTCAGATCTTGTGATAGGTCTCGATTCGGTCGGACAATTCAACAGTGGTCTCTTATCAACAAGCAGGGGGGTAAAAGGTCATCTCTCTTTTGTCTAGAAGTGTGGAACCTTCTCTTATGGTGTCGCAAGAATCAGATTTTTCTACTGTCTTCTCATGTCCCAGGCAGTCTGAATTTTCTTGCGGACCAACTGTCGCGTCCCAGCAAATTCGCCCACACAGAGTGGCAGTTAAAGAGGTCGGTTGTCAAAGAGATTTTCAGTCTTATGGATCATCCTCTAGTAGATCTGTTGGAGACATCTCTGAATGCCCAGATCTCTTACATGTCTCCTTTTCCGGACAGTCAAGCCCTGGCGGTGGATGCCCTGTCTCAGTCCTGGACAGGAATATTTGCCTATGCGTTCCCTCCAACGATTTTGATTCCGTTAGTGTTGAAGAAGGTCAAAGAACAAATCGGCGAGATTCTTTTAATAGCTCCTTTTTGGCCAAAGAGGATTTGGTTTGTAGGCATTCTAGATCTCCTTGTAGACTTCCCTTGTCTTCTTCCAGTCTCCCAGGATCTTCTGTCTCAAGGAAGAGGTCATTGTCTTCATCCAAACCCAGAAATCTTCGGTCTGTGTGTTTGGAGAATATCGAATCTAAAGTCTGCGCGAATAAAGTTTCTTCAAGATCTCCGGAAATTATCGATTCTTCCAGAAGAGAGTCGACCCGCAGAGTTTACAAGGGTCGACTTAAAATTTTTGGAGAATGGTCTTCAGACCAAGGTCTGATTCTGTTTCTATTCCCCAAGTATTAGACTTTTTAACATATCTCTGATTCCTTACACTTATCGGCTAATACGGTTAGGGGGTATAGATTTTCTCTGGCATCTTCTCTTCCTTGCCTTCTGAATGCCGATGTCAAGGACACTAAGACTCTTAATAGTTTTATTAGAGGTCTAGGCAATATTCGTCCTCCGATAGCTAAGCCTTTACCTTCATGGAATTTGGCTTTGGTTCTTCAAGTGCTGGCAGGCCGCCATTTTAAACCTCTTTCCTCTATTAGCATTAAACTTTTAACTTTTAAAGCTGTTTTTCTTGTTGCTGCTGCCTCTGCTAGAAGTGTTCAGAAATTCATGCTCTTTCTGCTGAAAGGGACAGACTTATGGTTTCAGGAGATGGTTTAGTTTTATACCCCAGAAGGGATTTTATCTAAAACTCAGTCTAACCGGTTTCCTGCTAGTCCGATCATTTTAAAATCATTATCGTCTTTTTCGCCATCCGACAAATTCTGGTGTCCTGTTAGGGCATTGAGAATGTACAAACAGCGAACTGATTTTAAAAGATTTGATATATATCCCATTTATGGGTTTCTTATGCGGACGAGTTAGCTAAGCCGGTTTCAAAGTCTACGATTGCCAGATGGATTTGTGAGACGATTAAGCTTTGTTACGAGATAGCTTCTCCGGATCAAATTAATCTCTTCCATATTAAAGCTCACGATGTTAAGAGGTATGGCTACCTCTTTTGCGCTTTTTTCCGGTTCGTCTTTAGATGAAGTCATGCAGGTTGCAGGATGGAAATCTGAATCCACTTTTACAACTTTTTATCTAAAAGATCAGAGTGCAGCAGCTTCCTTCTTTCATAATTTTACGATTTTAACCAAGAAAGTCGAAGACCATTTACCAAACCATTTTCATTAAGACTGTAAGAAATGGTGAGAGTTTATTTTGGTTTTTATTTATTTCTTTAAGTTCAAGTTTTCCTTATTTGATAATCACAGTGTGATTGATTTAAATGCACTATTATGTTATGTTATTAACATTTGGATAAGAATGGTTTGATTTTTATCCTTGTTTGTTGATTCTCAAATCTCCTCCCACCTAATGTTTAAGTGGGGCACTGACCAAATCTATGGGTTTAGCAAGTAGTGATTGAACGATGTTTTTGTGGTGTAATAACACCCCCCCCACAGACCCCCCTTGCGGGATGGTCTGTTGTTTTATTAACCACTATAAAAACATACTTACTGTTCAATCACTACGACCCGGTCTCAGCCACCCCGTGTGGAATTGATTTGAGAATTTGCCTATAATATTTGGCACTTAAATTCAGAAACATGAATCTGTTTCCTATTTGTGCTCCAGTGCGCATACGCAAGCGCGCTTAGTGACAGGCGTCACTATGGCGTGAGTACAGACTGGTGCCAGTCTATATCAGTCAATATACTGGAGATGGACCTAACCAGTAGCCTGGTTGAGGGTCCATATTAATAGGAATAGGCATGGGGAGGAGTGTATGCAAGCATAAAAATCTTATTCTGGTAGCTAAATGCAGATAATTGATTTAGCAAGTAGTGATTGAACGGTAAATATGTTTTTATAGTGGTTAATAAAACAGACCATCCCGCAAGGGGGGTGGGTGGGGGGTCTGTGGGGGGTTTCGGGTCCCGTCGCTGCCTGTAAACATCTCCAAAGGGGGAGATGGTGGGGTAAGAGACTGACCGACTTCGACTTTTTATTACAAGGAGCAGCACAGACATTCTGACTTGAGGTCACGGTCATTGTGATCTTGATACAAATATAGATTTGCATTTGGAAATAAAAAATGCCAAGATTTTAGTCAATATCGCGTCAGTGTAACACTGATGTCTTGTCTTTCTTTTGTCAATTCGACACATTCCAATTAGTCACTATTCTTCCATTTTGTTATCTGGAAGACGGGGTGATATAGCGATCAGCATGTCCATCCGTCCGTCCTCTTCTTGTCAACGCAACTCCTAGAGGTCTCAATGGATTAACTTAAAATTTTGTCCACATTATCAGTATCATGTGTGGATGTGCATGTGCTTTTTTCGCATCCAAAATATTGTTCATTACAGTTATCTCCATTTATATATCTTAAAGCCGATACATAAACTGCATTGCTAATCATTTCTTGTCAACGCAACTCCTAGCGGTCCCAGTGGATTAACTTAAAATTTTGTCGACATTATCAGTATCATGTGCAGATGTGCATGTGCTTTTTTCGCGACCGAAAAATTCTTCATTACAGAGTTATCCCCCTTTAAATATCTTAAAGCTGATACATAAACTGCATTGCCAATCATTTCTTGTCAACGCAACTCCTACAGTTTAGCTCCGATTCTTTTGAAAATTGGTATGTGTTATCATTATCACGTGAAGGGTTGCATGTGCTATCCGTATACCTGTACGTCCATCCATCTGTCCAAAATGTATGTATGTCCGTCTGTCAGCCCATCCATCTCTGACAATCATTTCTTGTCAGCGCAACTCCTCCTAGAGGTCTCAATGAATTAACTTTAAATTTTGTCCACATTGTCAGTATCATGTGCAGATGTGCATGTGCTTTTTTCGTGGCCAAAAAATTATTCATTACAGAGTTATCACCCTTTAAATATCTTAAAGCCGATACATAAACTGCATTGCCAATCATTTGTTAACGCAACTCCTACAGTTTAGCTGCGATTCTTTTGAAGCTTGGTAAGTGTTATCATTATGACATGGAGATGTGCATGTGCTATCCGTATACTTGTGCATCCATCCATCTGTCCAAAATGTATGTTAGTCTGTCGGTCCATCCTTGTCAATGCAACTCCTACTGTTTAGTTAAAATTCTTTTGAAACGTGGTAAATCTAGTCATTACCATCCGAAGATGTGCATGTGCTTTTTTCGCGGCCAGAAAATTATTCATTACATCATTATCTCCCTTAAATTTCTTTAAGCCGATACATAAACTGCAGTACCAATCATTTCTTGTCAACACAACTACAATTTAGCTGTGATTCTATTGAAACGTAGTAAGTATTCTCATTACTACTTGAAGATGTGCATGTGCTATCCATATGCCTGTACATACATGCATCTGTATAGAATGTATGTGTGTCAGTCTGTCGGTCCGTCCATCTCTGGAAATCAAGTCAAGATGTCAACACAACTACAATTTAGCTACGATGTATGTTTATCTGAAATGTTTGGATTCGGGGTGATATGTCGTCTTCTGATGGCCCTTGTTTATGAAAGGGACCTGCAGTATATTTTTTATGATACATCACATGTATGTCATGATTCAATGCCATTTAGAGTTTTATATAACACCAGAGTATATTTGCAATATGTGGCGAAAACTGGAACTTATTTAAGAATTATCAAATTGATATGTAATTACCATGGTATGAACAAGCGAGTTGGGTACCGTGTATATATATATAGCACTAAAAATTCACATTATCCCATCGTTACCTCACATGGGTAAATGGCCCGCAAGAATTAAGCCATAAATAACTTCCATATATGTGTAATTGACCCTACATTTGACAAAGTGACATCTTTTCTAGATGGAGTGGGCCATGACTTGACCACGCAACTGGCTCGGCAGAACCATGTATATATTTTTCATATTGAAGTCTCCACGCAGTCGCAAGTGTTTCCCGAGGGACAACACTTTGCAGAGATTAGCCTGGTTCCTGGCTAATGTACCAGGAAATCTGCTTTAGCCAGCAGTGACTGTCAATCGAATTGGTTGAAACATGTTCAGATTGGATTATAAAGTACATTGAGTCCTGTTGAGGACAGTTGTTGCTGCTGTCGCCAGCAACAATTATTAGTCTGATAATTGTTATGAAAAATATCTAGCCTGGTACATTTTACACCTATCATATTAAATACACAATTAGAAATTTAGAATCAGTCGCTTACTAAACACTTACTGCATGCTATACCGGTACAGGTAGGTCCGCTCACCTCAGAGGCCAACAGTGCACTAACAATCATTAGCGTTACCAGAATGGTTGTATTACTTTTATAGTGGGCTTTGCGCGACAGCTTGAAGAATAGAATCCCAAACAAGACATCAGGGTTAGGCAGCTTTTCCATACCACGCGATTTGCCGCGCGCGGCTAGACGCCCGGCAGCCGCCTAAAATCGAGATAGTTACTTTACTATCTTGCTATTTCCATAAGGGCGGCCAGCCGCGCGGCAAAATGAGCGCAGCTAGAAAAATCGATCAGTGCTCGATTTTGCACGGGTTGTGCGCGGTTTGGCGCTAGGGAAATCCAGAGAATGATGTCATTTTTGGGAAACCATGGTTTCCAAATTGTTCACGCGCAACCACGTGTATGCACTGTTCAGCATTCTTTCTGCTGCTCGGGCCAGGTGAGCAAAAAATGTCTAATGCCAAACAGATGGAGATGTTGATCGAAGAGGTGTGGCTAAATCCTGGCATCTATGACCAATCTCTGGACAGCTACAGAGACAAGAATGTCTGGACCAAAATTGCCCAGAACCTCAAAATAGACGATGTGGCAGGTAAATAGATACACATACATGTATATCCATTTATCAAATAATTTATAATTGGTGTTAATTTTGAGAAATTATCTTAAGCGGGGCAGCTACATCGGCTACCAGTTTGTCACATCAGTAGGCCATGGCGACCTTTTGACTTACAGGCAGATCAGCATCAAAATCTGATCAATTTCCTCCACTTCTGCTCATCTGATTGATAAATGGACATCAAGCGACCAGTAAATCAAATCAAAGAAAACATTTGTAATGTGCCCATTCACTTTTAACCTATTCGTCTGTAAGTCTGTCCGTCCAATCATCCATCACCGACCCAGGGCCACACCAACCCATCCATCAATCTGTCCACCAATGCATACATCCTCCCTCCCAACCAACCAAACATTCATCCGTACATCCATAGATGAATCTACACGTGTCTGCCTGACTGCCCACACACATACTTGCATGTTTATCGCTTTTCTGAGGCAGTAAATTTACATAACTTTTAAAATGAAGGGCACAACCCCATGATATGTAAAACATTGAAATTTAATATAAGTATTGTAATGCAAAAGCAGGTATTTCTAACAATAAAAAGCTTAATTAACATTGTAATCTACTGTGCAAAAGGAGATATACGTATTTGAATGTACAACAAATGAACCTCAATTAAGCTTGTCAAATAACATTTTACTAAATCATCAATCTATACAATTCTAAGTAGGAAGCGCACAAGAATGACTGGGTCTACCACAACTGGATAGAAATTTATATAGAAAACACTTGAATCTAGAATTATCTATTAAAGACCTGGTGATACCAGAGAGGTGGAACTTACGTCACTAATAGAACGATTCGCGTGCGGCAGTAGCTTAATAAACGCCTGCAATGGAAATCTTCTAGCCGCATGGCAACTCGCGTGGTATGGAAAAGCTGCCTAACACTGACAGGATATTGAAGTAAATTGTTTGCAATTTGCATTTCCAAATGTGAGTCTATATTTGTGTCAAATTACAATGTCCTTGACTTCAAAAGCCTAAATGTCTTTGTTTTGTTCTAACGGGTATGACTGGTTGAATTAACTGTATAACCATGCTTAGTTCCAATAACTTTCAAGATCAATTCTGTAATAAAGCGAAGATGAACTATGCAGAAGAACCTAACTGTTAAAATCTACATAAATACATTATTTTATTCAAATGTCGCAATGACCTCAAGACCGTTGACATCTTTATCAATGATATAGGTAAACACATGACCAAGTTTAGTTCAAGTAGGATGAACCAAGCCTGAGATATAAGTTGAGCTAAACCAAAAACATAGCCAAGTAGTTTTATATGAATGTCAGTGATCTTGAACTGTGACATCGATATAATTGTACTCTATCCCTTTGACATAGGGAAGCATGTGTCCAAGTTTAGTCCTAATATGGTGAATCCATGCCAAGATATAGGACGATATGTTGAGCTAAGCCAAAAACTTAACCGATGTTGGATGCCGACAAACAAACAGACAGATAGACAGAGAGAGAGTAATGGAACTAATCAGTATATTGACGATTTCCAATTTAATAATAGCGACTACAAATATCAAAGTGAAATGGCGGCTCAGAACAAGACGATCGTCATTCAAATTTTGAACTATTTTACTAATCTTACTGCTTTAGGAAAACCTTAACAGAGATAAGTTTCTTAGCTGGCTCATGAAATCCTGTCTTGGTATTTATGCCAAATCTAGTGCGTGTGAAAATTAATGCACACCATGCTACGTGTATATAAATTCCATACCATGACCATGTATGTGTAATAAAGGATTTATTCTTTAGTGTTCGGCCACTCTTTCTGTTTTCAATATCGATATTCTATATATTATCCCTCTAGGCTCTGCATGAAGACTGTTCACATGACTGAGTACATTGTGTTCCATATTGTGAACTTAGGACATAGGTGATAAACTAGCACGTTGCTATTGTTAAGAGGGCTTTAAATCAGACACATTTCTTATTTATTCATACAACACATGGGGGGGGGGGGTGGTGGTGTGTGTGTGTGTGTGTGTGTGTGTGTGTTTGTTTGTTTGGTGTGTAGGGTATGGTTGTGGTTGGGTGGGTGGGGGTCATCGAACTGGGTGTTTTAAGACATCTATCATTTTAATCTTTTAGGCAATTAATACTTCAATAAGACATAATTTCCTGTCCCCATCCCAGCACTCCAATTATAAGCTTAATTGGAGCACAATAGAAGACTTGGTGTATATTTTATAAAAGACAAATCTACTGAAAATTGTTGATATCCCTACTTAATACAGCAACAATGTTGTCAAGCCAGATAACTTTATGATAATCATAAGGATTTTGCTTACCAGTACATCTACATGTAGATGCTTACATAACCTGTCACAGCCTCTTAATTTCAAGAAAATCAGTTACATGTACCTATACCATATATGTATGTATTAGCTGTAGAAAACTAATTTGACAGGAAACTTGCTGCCATTTTAATTAAATCATAAGTAATTTCACATTACTATGCTTTGAGGGTTAAAGACTTGTTAATCCCTTTCATGGTCAAGTCAGCCAAAACCAGCCTTTGTAGTGCTCTTGAGGAATGAGGATTTTGCAGGTATAGTGTAGCCAGCTACATGTATATGAGAAATGACCATTAAAGAAAGTGGTCATTGGAAACAGGTGGTCAATGAATAGGTCACTTATGTCTCTCCTGCATATTTTAGCTGACAAAGACATTAACCATTTCATTCTAAGGTGCTAGCAACCTGAGTTTATGAAAGATAAGCAGGGAGCCTGTTGGTTGTTTTGGAAATGATATGACTGAAAGTTATGGCCATCTGATTACTTAAGATAACTTTCAGTCTAGTGGTTTGCAAAATAATCAACATAATTATGATGTATTTGTATAAGAACTGACAATAACAAGTAATCAGAATGAAATGCATTACTAATCTTATTATATATGGCAGCTAACTTTTACATACATATACCTGTGGGCGTGGGCATATCTGTACCAGCACTGTTAATTATTCCATATTATTATTTAAACCCAAGTCAGAACTTAGAAGTATTGATTTTTCACATCTGAGTGACTCCTGACACACTACTGACCAAATCCACTCTCCAACATTGCCTAGACACACCACCTGTCTCTTATTAAGTATTTCTATAACTCAGACTTATATCCCCTATATTTCACACACTACATCTAAACCCTACACTTACTTAGCAAATTCACATCTGGATATAGTGATTATATATTATATATATATATATATATATATATATATATAGACCAGCAACAAAGCCACTCATAACCCCCATTCCACACCTATGTTAGAACACAAAATATTCAAGTCTCCGGGTTGTGTCTGAACCTGCCAGGTTTGAGTAGTAGCTCGGGAGATAGTGAGAGAAAGTCAATTACAAGCCAAAACAGTAAAGACATATTATTATTGTACAACATTTGAAAACTAACTTCTCATTGATTTTATAGGAAACCCTGTGGAACACCAACTCTAGTCATCGAAATAGAGCTGAATCCCCGTCAGCATAAGAAAGCCATTCCTTCACCATAGTCATATCCAAGAAACCTACATAACACAGGCCAGTCATCCCGGTCATAAATTTTCAAAATGAGATCTCTTTGCTAACAAACGACATTCATTAAGCAAAAATTTCAGCTTTGATATATCGTGATCAGTAATATTTGCAGCGGAAAGGTAATGTTTTGAAGTTGAAAATCATTGACCCTAACCCAAATTTGTGGAATGCTGGTGTACGTACACTCACACCTATCTTGTGTTAAAGTTTGACCGAAATCAGACCAGTAGTTTCAGAGATATCCATGGATCCAAAATTTGATCTGATCTGGATCCAGGTTATTTGATCAGACTTGTGCCCAAAGCCTGGAAATCTTCTTGCGTGGATAAGTAGTTTTTGAGATACAGCTCCGGACACACACGCACGGATAGACAGGCAGACCTGAATGCAATATCCTCTTCCACTTATTGCGTGGTAAGGGTAATTAACCAAACTGGCATTGAAGAACCCTATTTTCACTTCAAGAGTATACTTACCATCCTGATACTCATTGACATTTCCTAAATATCATACTAGCTACAATATTACACAGACTTCAAAAGAAACTGCCAACCCAACAGCGCGCATGCCCAGAGTGACACACCCTCTTTCCTAGATATTGGCTGCCACTGCAACACGCTTTCAATACCTACATTACCTATTGATAACAGCCTCAATGGGTCTGTGGCCTAAGAATCTTCTGATTTTTACAGAGCTGTAGCCCGTTCCTGGCACCGGATACCCGCCCCAACAACCGGGTACCCGTAACCATGAACCGGCCACGTCTCCTTCGATCAATACTCACCATTCTATTACTTCTGATACAGCTAGCCTGGATAGCTGGGCCCTAGGACTATAGACATAGTAAGCTTTACCGAATCCTGGAACCGGGTACTCGGCTCCCAACTGCCGAGTACCCGTTTGCCATGAAGCTCATTCTTGTTTGCATAGCAACAAGAGACACGTCCTTTTTTGCAGTTGGAAGTCTTGAGATTATATTAAGTCTTTTTTCTGTGTAATTGTGATAGCTTTGTGCACTCTCTAAGTATATATTGGATTACCATGGATGCAGCCGATGATAACCAGGTCGTATATTGCCATGTTATTCCATAGTTAAAAGACTTAGTTGGGTCTTCAAAGTTTCTTCTGTGTCGCATGTTCCAATTTCTAACCCCAAAGAATCTGGGACGTGTGTTAACAACGAAATATGCCAGATGATCGCCTTCCTTTAAACCCCAACAGGCTATCGGCAGATATGAAATAAGGTGTTGGCTTGACGGTGTTTTAACACGAAAATCAGCTGACGTCGTTCTCCGTAAGATCCGAGCGGGTGATATCACACCCGTGTTACTCGGATGTTTATGTGAAGAAAATGTTTCATTAATTCACGCATCTGATTCTAGGTGCTGCATACTTTAATTTGTACCAGAAAAACTTTGGAATTTTCAAGTTGTGCGTGTTATCACGATCTGTTTGCAATGATCAGTGGTTTCAAAATTCCTGATTTAGATGTGTGGTCTGCGGTTTTACCATGTGCTACAGCAGTTTGTTTACATTTTGTTGTTTCTTCACATATCGTTTTGGCCTTAGTTAGGAGTATAATTTATATTTATTAGTAAATATACCCCGAATGCTATGCGATATGATTCCTGGTTCCGTTATACATCCTTGAGGATCAGTGTATGGGTGTATTATTGCCGGCTTCGTTCTTGTCATCATAATCAATGCGATCTTTGCTGTAACGTTGCATGGTGGGGTGCGGGAGGGTTAACAGTTAATTTATGATTAAAATATTTGGAAATTAATTTTCTGCCTTCCATTCCTTTTTCGTTCCGCTTGCTTATTGTAGGTTTGTGCTTATTTATAGGCCAAGCCAGCCCCGCCATCATGTGATGAGTGCCACAAATTCGTGGGGTTTCTATTCAAGGACCATGTCTGTTTCCGCTGTACTAAGTGTAATCTTGACAATAGGTGTAACGTTTGCGCAGTGTGTTCGGTCAATATATGCTTACGTTCCTTGCCCAGAAGGACTTGGCAGGGTCTGACGCAGGGTCAGCCGGTCCGAAAGTAAATCGTGGAGTGTCCGTTTCGGCCCTGGGGGGGCGTTCCACGTCTGCAACCGGAGTGGGTTGGTCCTGCTATGCAAGGCTTCTTGCATAGCATTCTGCCCACGCTGGTGTCGTCCGTGCTGCCAAAAGTTGTAGGGCAGTCTCTCCCTGTGTTTGATTCGGACCCTGTCAGGACGGCTCCACGGTTTCCTCGTCTAGTGATGACTCTTCGGGGTCTGAAGATGAGGAAGCCGAGGAGGAGAGATTGCTGCAGCCGGTGATACCGCGTGTGGAGAGCATGGAGGTCGACGGAAGCGTCCTCCATCTGTCTGGCTTGGCGCAAGCCAGGGAAGCGGCTCCGCCCGTGGTTGAGGCCACTCCGTGCACCGGTCCCGTGATGGTTGGTTTTCCGCCAACCGACACGGTGACGGGTGTGGCTGGCCAGGCGTGGTACTCGCCTATCTCGCCTGGTCTGGCAGTCAGACATGGGGTGCTGTTGGCGCCCGTGTTTGGCCACCGTTCTTCAACCACTACGGGTCCGCACGGTTTTCCGTGCAGGCCTACTCCATGGACTGGTGTGTTCTATGGGGTGGCGGCGGAACCGTATGGTACCGGAGTTCCTGGCGTATCAGCAATGGCTCCTAGCCGGGAGGGCGTTGCTGGTTAGGGCCGTGAACATGTCAACGGGTGACATGTTCACGGGAGTGTCCTACTCGGGGACAGATTGGTCTGAGGCTCTGGCTTGGCTAGCCAGAGTAGACCTGTCTGTGGTTTCGACCACGGCCAAGGAGGATGCACCCCGTCCATCGGTGGCATCGATTAGGATGGGGATCTTGCCCGCAGCCCGGATCAAAGGTTTATGGAGTTGCTTGATGCTATTTATAACAAACAACTGACCAAGGGCCAGCTCCTTGCAGCCTCCAGGGAGGTGCAGGCGAGGTGTCATATTCCACGGGGGGAATACGACGGGTATGGTGTTGTCCCGTCGGTCACCGAGGATGACCGCTGGGTACTAGGTGTCCAGAGTGCTGGAGCGGGCGACCCCACCCCGGCACGGGTGTACAAAGCTCAGGTACACCATGATGAATCCTGTCCCTATGTGATGATGGGGTGAGGGCAGCAATGAGTGCTGTCAACCACTTATCGCCTTCTTCAGTCGGTGTGGGCTGAAGCGGGGGGCGGGCCACCCTGTGCCACCTGTGGCGCTTTCGTGCATTAATGACGGCCTGGTGCTGTCTATGAACGCATTGGCAAGGGTGTAGGCGCGTGTGACTAAGTCCAGGAGGCAGATGGTCCTTGACCATATGCATCCAACTACTGCTGTCAGGGAGCATCTTCTTGGGATGCCCCTGACAGGCCCTAGTATCTTTGGTGGCCAAGCGCGGGCCATCCTAGAGGACACGGCCAGTATTGCGCAGAATCGGTTGGCGGGTAATCTGCAGCTAGAGCTAGTGCGTTAAGCGCACGCACTAGGGGCTGTAGCCAAGCCACTAACCGGGCAACCTAAGAAGCAGAAGAAGCACAAAAGCAAGACGAAAGCGAAGCCTAGTGGTGCTTCTGCTTCTACTGGGTTTTCTCAGCCGCCTCCGGCGAAGAAGGCCAAGAAGGTTGTGGAGGCCCCTACCCTCCCCAATGTTGCTCCTGATCGCCCGAGGAAGTCCTCAAAGGGTGGAAAGAAGGGAGCGGATCGTACCTGAGGGTACGAGGGCTCCCTTCGTATCTGCCTGGACCGCACCTGTGCGACAGGAACAGCTGTGCCAGTTAGACCAGCCAAGCCAAGACCAAAATGTTTCTCACTCTCTCTCGTCAAGAGAGGGGGGGGGGAGAGGATCGTGAGCCAGACAGACACCCCCATTAGGCGTCGATGCGTCTATGGTGGGTGAAAGGCTCATGCGTTTCGTCGAGGCTTGGCGAGGTGTGACGTCAGACAGTCTGGCCCTGGGATGGTTATCCCAGGGGTACATGCCGGAGTGGTGGGACAGAATCTGTCTTTGGCACCTGTCTGGACACCCGTACCAAGGGAATCAGACAAGTTAGAAGCCATTCAAAACGAATTGTCAGGTTTGCTTCTGAAGGGAACAATAAAACCAGCAAACCGGAACACTCCAGGCTTCTATTCAAACATGTTCCTTGTCCCCAAGAGCACAGGGGGATGGAGACCCGTACTCAATCTCAGGCCATTAAATTGGTTTATACATACCCCTCGGTTTCAGATGGAAACTCAGAGGTCGGTAATGGCAGGGTTGAGGAAAGGAATGTAGTGTGTAGCGATCTATCTGAAAGATGCATATTTCCACATTCCAATGAACAGGAGTTGTCACAGGTTTCTGAGATTTGCGTTTCAGAATCATGTATGGGAGTTTATAGTCCTCCCGTTCGGCCAGTCAACAGCTCCAAGGGTTTTCACAAGAGTGGTCCTTGTGGTGACAGCGTTTCTCAGAAAAGAGAACGTGGCGCTACACACCTACATAGACGATTGGCTGATCAAAGCAGACACATCAGCCAGGTTAGAGGTGGATACTGCTCTGACTCTGAAGTTGCTTTCAGATCTAGGCTGGATAGTCAACAAGGAGAAATCGGAGTTGACACCCACTCAACATTTCGTTTATTTAGGGATGCGATTCGATCTTGAGGAGGGCAGGGTTTACCCGTCAGAGCCCAGAGTGGTGTCTCTGTTAGCCATCCTCAAGAGTTTTCGATTGGAAAACCACATTCAGGCGGGGTGGTTTCTTCAGATGCTGGCCATGATGGTCTCCATGGAGCAGGTAAGACCTATCCAGTTGTATCGGATGTCTCTGTGGAAACAGAGAACAGAACCTGTCAAAACTGGTGCCAGTTTTGGAGCCAATAATGTCGCATCTTGTATGGTGGAAAAAGCATCAGAATCTCCTAGTAGGAGTTTCGCTGCACCTACCCCACCCCCAGCTGTCCATGTACACGGGTGCATCGCTGGAGGGATGGGGGGGGGGGGGTGCTGCCTGGGAGAACACCAGGTCTCGGGCACATGGACTCTCCAAGAGAGCCAGCTGCATATCAATCTGTTGGAAATGATGGCAGTGGAACTGGCATTGGAAAAGTTTCTTCCAAAAGTCTGGGGCAAGGCGATATTGATACGGTTGGACAACTCGACAGTAGTATCATACATAAATCGCCAAGGCGGGACCAAGTCACCCACACTATGTATCAAAGTGTGGCACTTGATTCAATGGTGCAGCAATTACTCGGTTGTTTTGAAAGCAGCTCATATTCCTGGGCGGTTGAACATTCTGGCGGATGCTTTGTCTCCCAGACAGAGAATTCTGCCAACAGAATTGTCTCTCAACCCTCCAGTTCTGCACAGGATCTTCGAGCATTGGGGCAAACCCAACATGGACTTGTTCGCCACAAGGGAAAATGCTCAAATCATGACTTATGTCTCGCCGATTCCAGATCCAAATGCTGTCGATACAGACGCTCTGGCGATAAGCTGGAGAGGGATGCACACTTACGCGTACCCACCCACCATTCTTCTACCGAAGATATTGGTGAAGATCAGGGAGGAACCGTGCCTGGTCCTACTAATAGCGCCATTTTGGCAGCAGGGCGTGGTTCACGGATCTTCTAGATCTGCTGGTGGAAAATCAAGGGACGCTTCCTACACGAGCGTCCCGAAATGTTCAAATTGACTGCATGGATGTTATCAAACAACGTTCCACGTCGGAAGGCTTTTTCTTGACAAGCTGCAGATTTCATCGCAGCTGCGAGAAGCAGGTCAACCTTCAAGTCATATAACAACAATGTTAACAGATTTGCAGGCTGGTGTGAAGAAAAGGGTATTGATACCTTTCAATCCACTATTCAGCAAATAGCAGACTTTCTCGGTGAGCTGTTCTTTTCAGGACTAGCTCCTGTCACAATTGCTGGATACAAGTCAGCTTTGGCATCAGTTATCCCTTGTCTAGCCAACGGGGATAGTCCAGAGGTGGCCCAGTTGAATGTGATGGTGAAGGGAATGAGCAATCTCCGACCGAGACAACCGGTAGTCATTCCAGCCTGGAGTCTATCTTTAGTGCTTAATGTACTGGCCAAGCACCCTTTCGAACCATTGCGTTTGACTAGTCATGCATTTGACTCTAAAGGCTGTCTTTCTATTGGCAGCTTCCTCAGCTAGAAGGCGCAGTGAGATCCATGCACTTTCAGCAGAGAGGGACTGATTTATTGTCTCCGTAGCGGGTCTGCATCCACTGCCAAGCGAAGAGTTTGTCAAAGAATCAATCTTTGAGACAGGGTTGATAAAAATCATGATTTTTTTATAAAAATCAAAAAAATCGGATTTTTTTGATTTTAATCGATTTTTTTGATTTAAATCAGATTTTTATAACCATGTTTTTTATATTACTAATTAATGATAAGATATGCAATTTTAAGTCAATTTAATTAATTTATTTCAAATCAGATCAATATAGTTATACATGTATATGATGATTCATTTGTTAAGTAACTTGTAAACAAAAACAAGCTTGCCAGCTTTCTCAGTACCAAGACGGTTTCTCACTTTTGAATGCACAAAACCAAAAGTTGAGAATATTCTCTCAACACCTGCACTAGAGGCAGTAGCACCAAGTATTGCATATATCATGTTTAGCACATGGTCACTGACTCTGTCTGATAGAGATTTCCACCAGGCAAAGGGAGACACAGATTCCAGAACAGATGAACTAAACAAGTAATCCTTAAATGGATCTGCTCTGGCCCGGTAGTTCATGATTATAGGTATCATGTCTGGGGATGACACAGACACATACTCCATCACACTGTCAGTTTCCTTGGTAGACAATCCTTTACCAGCAGTACGCGGATCCAAAATATAGGCGAGATAGTGGGCAGGAGTGAGTGCCTGCTTACATCGTTCGTGGAACTTCTTCATAATGCTTAATGATACCCCACCTTCTTCAAAGTCTTTTTCCAACTTCTTCCATACACTAACTGCATCACTGAGAAAACAGCTATCACTCTGTACTATATCCAGGGCAATGGAGATTGGCTTAAGGAGCCTCAAATAGTCCTCTGCTTGTCTCTTTATCCCAATATTTTGCACTTTACTAGCCACATTTGTGTCTATACTATCCCTATTTTCCTCACACACTTTCAAAATGATGGACCAGTTATCCAGGTAGCACTGAAGGCAGTCAGCTAGCGTATTCCAGCGGACATCTTGTGGTAGGACGAGTCGCTTGCCTCCCTCTGCCTTGTACCATGCTGCTGGTAAATGTGTATTGCGAAAGTACTTCACAATCTGTGTGACGTGTTCCTTAACACCCTTGATCTCTATGTCATGAGCAAGTAGGTTCATGAGGTGGGCTGAACATCCATGGGCAATAATGTCTTTGTGGTCTTTGAGATTTCCCGGCAAACCGATCATTATACCGAAACTAACTAGGTTTGATCGTGATGCCAGTGTCTGGTGCCCAGTCCGTGCTTTGACTAAGTACGAAAAACGAACAGACTCGTTACGGTCCAATGATAGACATCTGTGGATCTGCCATAAGAAGCCATATGGCACCGCATCCATGGATTCTATCTCTTGTTGGGTAGTCGAATGCATTCAGACTACCCATGATATTGCGACTGGGCACCAGGTGCAATGCGCAAGGGCACACAATGTTAGAGGAATAGCAGCCTCGACTGCCCTTTACAATGGTGTTCCGTTAGAGGACATCATGGCTGTTGCACAATGGCACTGTGAGTCCTCTTTCACGGATTACTATATGAGGGATGTGTCAGACTCCGCCAATCCACTCGGTTTAGCTGTTTTGAAACGATAGTTATACGACCACACTGCTCTTCTCCCTTTTTTGGCATTTGTAAGAAAGAATTAAGAAGCAGACATGGTCGAGCGAGAGGATGTCAACCAGATTGTGTCACTGATGGCCGGCCGGACAATTGAATGGTTGGAGGCTCCACGTCTGGAATCCAAACATCATGAGGTAATTCAAGATTGAGAGTTTTTTGTATTATGTCTATATATCATGTTCATTCATCTTATATATTCATGCTCATTCACAGGCTAATATATGCAAAGAGCAGTTAACCCTCTTGGCATATTTGTGGTTCAGGCGAGATGCATGTTCGTGAGTTCTCTCCCTTTTCTTAGGAGAAAAAGGGGGGGGGGCTGTGATGCGAATGTGATTCGGTTCCGTTAACTTGATGGTCCTTTTAGGTCTCCATTAACCAAGTTTAAGTCTAGCTCTTTGTCCAAGGGGCAAAAGTAGCAATTGATGGCTTGCCCCTTCCCACCAGGTTACTGTCTAAATCTGGTGTATATCAGAAGTAATAGAATGGTGAGTATTGATCGAAGGAGAATAAAGGAAAATTCAATTTCCCTTTCTCCGAGATCTAACAATACTCACCATTCTATTATGGACCCAGCCTCCCAGCCCCACGGAGGCAAGCCATGGGTATCTCTTGTTTGGTGGCTATTTAAACAATATGAGCTTCATGGCAAACGGGTACTCGGCAGTTGGGAGCCGAGTACCCGGTTCCAGGAGTCGGTAAAGCGTACGAAGTCTATAGTCCTAGGGCCCAGTTATCCAGGCTAGCTGTATCAAAAGTAATAGAATGGTGATTATTGTTAGATCTCGGAGAAAGGGGAAATTGAAATTTCCTTCATTTTGTTTACATAGCCAACAAGAGTGACTGTCACTGCCATATTGTTCTGTGGAAAATATCTAAGTTTTTACTTGTGTTTTTCTGTGAATGCTGTGCCTTTTCTTCGATTAGATTTACTTGGATTGCTATGGGATACTCAGGTCGCTGATACTCAGGTCGTATATTTTCTTAGAAGTAATCTAGTTATAGTGGAGACATTGTCTCCTATTTTCGTGTGTATCATGTTCCACTTCACCGGAACTGGGACGTATGAGAAAGCGGAAAATGCCGTTTATGATCACCTCCTTTAAACCCCCAACGGTGACCTGGCAGTATGAAACGTTTTTTTAGCGTTGTTAACCGGCGAAATAAAGTTTTCTAACACCAGATCATCTTACGTCGTTCATCATGATTATCTGTGCGGGTGACGTCACACCCTTTTAGCTCAGTTTATTTCGTTTAGATAAATGTTTCTTTAGTCACGCATCTTATTCTTGGTGGCTGTGTGAATGTTAGTACCAGAAACTTATGAATTATTGGTCACATTTTGCGAATAATTGCTGTCCTGTTTGCGGAGAATGGGTATTTTCAAAATTCTTGATTAGATGTGTGATACTGCGGCTCTACCATGTTCTACAGCAGTAAGAGTTAATTCATTTCTGTTATTTTCTCATATCACTTCCTAGTCAGCTTTGCTGTCATTTCGTCATTCGTCTGGAAGTATATTTTAGAAATGATTCTTGAATTTACCGCGAATGTCTTCGACATGGTTCCTTGGTTCGTTTATATATCCTGCAGGATAAATTTATGGATGTATGTTTAGCCTTTAGCTTTCTTGTCGCCAGTTTAAGCGATCTTGATTGTAACATTTTAGGTAGTCGGGTGCTGGAGGTTTAACTTATAATTTTGTTTAAAATATTTGAAAATTATTTGTCTGCCTTCCATTCTGTTCTGATCCACTTGCTTATTGTAGCCTTGTGCTTATCTTTAGGCCACGCCCACGCCTCCTTCGTGCAGTGCTTGCTACAAATTCGTCCGTGTAATGTACAAGGACCATGTCTGTTTTTGCTGTTCTAAATGTAATGTTGATGATCATTGCGATGTGTACTCAGTGTGGTCCACCAAGTTTATGGTTAAATCTCTGTCCCAGAAGGATGTGGCTGGGTCTGATGCGGGGTCAGGCGGCTCGTAATTAAATCGAGAAACACGTTTTGGCCCAGGTTGGTGTTTCCCGTCCACAGTTGGACGGAGTGGGCTTGGCACCTCCTGCATGGTTCAGGCCCGCTATGCAAGGTTTCTTGCATGGCGTCCTGCCTACGTTGGGTTCGTCTCTTATCCTGAAGGCTGTTGCGCAACTTCTCCCCATACTTGGAATGGACCCTGTTCTCTGACAGGGTTCTGGACAGGCTATCTGGGGTGCTATCTCGTATGCCCCCCTCCAACCACATTGGATTGGAGTGATGCCTTGGTCTGGCTGGCCGGTTGATCCATCCGTGGGTTCAACCACCTCTGAGGAGGACATGCCCCGTCCATCGGTTGCAGCCATACGGACGGGGTCTTGCTCGCTGCTCGGATCCAAAGCATTGGCTTGGATCCTAAGTTCATGGATCTGCTAGAGGCTATTTATGCCAAGCAGCTCTCTTCGAAAAGCCAGCTCCCTGCGGCCTCCACAGAGGTGCGGGCATGGAGCCGCATTCGTAGAGTGGAATATGAGCGATATGGATCGGTCTGTATGTTCACAGAGGATAACCATTGGGTCCTTGGAGTTCCTAGTGCTGGAGCGGGTAGTCCCGCTCAGGCACTAGTGGACAAGAACCAGGCACACTCCGAAGAATTCCTGTCCGTGTGTGATGAGGGTGTGAGGGTGGCAATGAATGCCATCAATTACTCTTATCGTTTGCTTTGGTTGGTGTGGACTGAAGCAGGAGCAGGCCAGGTTGTACCACCAGCAGTGCTATCGTGTGTTAGTGATGGCCTGGTGCTATCCATGGACGCACTGGCATGGGTGCAAGTCCAGGAGGCAGATCATGGTCCTTGACCATATGCGTCCTGCTGTGGCCGTCAGGGACAAGTTAATTGGGACACCCCTGAACGGACCCAGTATCTTTTTGGTGGCCAAGCACCGGCCATCCTGGAGAACCCGCGAACATAGCGCAGAATAGGCTGGCGGTGAATATGCAGCTAGAGCTGGTGCGACAGGCGCACACACCAGGAGCTGTATCCAAGCTGTCAGCCAGCCAGTCTTCCTCTAAGAAGCACAAGAAGAAAAGCAAAGCGAAAGCTGCGCCTTCAAGTGTTACTGGTGGGCCTTTGCAGCTGCCACCGGCTAAGAAGGCGAAGAAGACTAAGGAGGCCCTGCACGCCCTAGGGGCGGCCCTGATCGCCCTAGAGGCGGGAAGGGTAGGTCCTCAAAGGGCGGAAAGAAGGGAGCGGACCATACCTGATGGTATGGCAGCTCCCTTCGTATCTGCCTGGACTGTGCCTGTGCAACAGGAACAGTGATGCCAGTCAGATCAGTCAAGCCTAGACCAAAATGGTTCCCTCTTTCCCTTATCAAGAGAGGTGGGTTGGGGGGGGGGGGAAGTGGAGCGCGAGCCATCGAAGGCTCATACGTTTCGTCGATGCTTGGCGAGGTGTGACGTCAGACAGTCTGGTCCTGGGATGGATATCTCATGGATACATGCTAGAGTGGTGGGACATCCATCCCTCCACAAAGCTGTCTTTGGCACCAGTCTGGACTCCCGTTCCAAGGGACCCAGACAAGTTAGAAGCCATTCAAAACAAAGTGTCAGGCTTGCTTCTGGAGGGAGCAATAAAGCCAGCAAACCAGAACACTCCAGGCTTCTATTCAAACATGTTCCTTGTTCCCAAGAGCACAGGAGGGTGGAGACCCGTACTCAATCTCAGGCCATTGAATTGGTTCATCCATACGCCTCGGTTCAAAATGGAAACACCGAGGACGGCAATGGCAGGATTGAGGAAAGGAATGTGGTGTGTATCAATCGATCTGAAGGATTCCAATGAACAGGGGCTGTCACAGATTTCTGCAATTCGCATTTCAGAATTGTGTCTTGGAGTTTGTAGTGCTCCCATTTGGCCTGTCGACGGCTCCAAGGGTCTTCACCAGAGTGGTCCGAGCGGTGTCAGCATTTCTCAGAAAAGAGAATGTGGAGCTTCACACCTACAGAGACGATTGGCTTATCAAGGCGGACACGCCAGCCAGGTTATTGATGCTTACTGCTCTGACTCTGAAATTGCTTTCAGATCTAGGCTGGATAGTCAACAAGGATAAATCCGAATTGACACCAACTCAACACTTCATCTATCTGGAGATGCGATTCGATCTGGAGAAGGGCATGGTTTATCCATCAGAGCCGAGGCTCGTTGCATGCCATTCTCCAGAGTTTTCGAGTGGGAAAGCATATTCAGGTAAGGAAGTTTCTTCAGATGCTGGGCATGATGGTCTCCATGGAGCAGTCCCCGTACGCTGCTCTAATGCGAAGACCTATCCAGTTGTATCTGAAGTCTGTGGAAACAGAGAACAGACCCCCTGTCAAAACCAGTACCGGTTTTGGAGCCGATTATGTCGTATCTTGCATGGTGGGAGAATCTCCTAGTAGGAGTTTTGCTTCACCCGCCCAACCTGCAGCTGTCCGTGTACACGGATGCATCGATGGAGGGGTGGGGGGGCCTCCTGCCTGGCAGAACACCAGGTCTCGGGCACATGGACTCTCCTAGAGAGCTGGCAGTGGAGAGATTTCTTCCAAAAGTTATGGGCACGGTGATATTGATACAGTCGGACAATTTGACAGTGGTACCATACATAAATCGCCAAGGCGGGACGATGTCTCCCACACTATTGATTCAATGGTGCAGGAATTACTCAGTTAGTTTGAAAGCAGCTCACATTCGTGGGCGATCGAACATTCTGGCGGATGCTTTGCCTCGCAGACAGAGTTCTGCCAACTGAATGGTCTCTCAACAGGGTTAGAAATAAATGTAAAAATTTAGTTGGCCCTCATGCATATTTATGTTGCCGCCACAGAAAAAGGTTTCCCTTATATGTTAAGATAAATCACAAAGATAATTTGTATTGTGTTATCAAGTAAATATGTAGGCGCAGTCGTTTTCCGCAATAATGGAAAACAAACGGAATTCACAGAATTGCTAATTTGAAATGGAAAAAGGATTTTTGAATGGAAATCAACGGAAAATAGCATTTTTTCTGCAAAATCTTTATAAATTGAAATGGAAACATGATATTCAAACAGAAATTAACGGATAACGGCATTTTACTCAAGAAATTGAGCCATTTATCATCTAAAATTGTGAATTATTAGCTGGCGATATGTTCCCCACCCTGACTTCAGACTTTCTGGACCTACTAATAACACAATACACAACACAAGTTTGACAGTTTTATTGACCATATTAAGTGTATATACAGCCTAGATGATATAATTTACAAAACGGAAATGAAACGGAATCGACAATTCTGTGAAGCAGAAAATGGCAAATTCTGAAGCGGAAAACCACTGCCCCCAATTATGAAGAAAGCTCACGATATTACTCAGACATTATGCACACTGGTTACATACACAGTATGATAGTTTTTCAGTATGTATCATGGTTACCCAGCATACCATCGACAACCAAAGTTTAGTTACCCATTTGAAATTCAGGTTGTCCAGGGCAAATGGGCATTTCGATCCCTGCTCAACCCTACAGGATCTTCGAGCATTGGGGCAAACCGTATGTGAACTTGTTCACCACAAAGGAAAATGCTCAAAGCATGACTTATGTCTTGCTGATTCCAGATCCAATTGCCATCGATACAGACGCTCTGACGATAAGCTGGAGAGGGATGCACGTGTACACGTACCCACCCACCACCCCTCTACCGAAGGTGTTGGTGAAAATTCAAGAGGAACCATGTCTGGTCCTGCTGATAGCGCCATTTTGGCCCAGCAGGGCGGGGTTCACGGATCTTCTGGATCTGCTGGTGGACAATCCAGTGCAGCTGCCCGAGATTCCGAACATAATCTCCTAGGCCAGGGACTGCTTACTAGACGAGCAGCCCGAAATGTTCAAATTGACTGCATGGATGTTAGCAAACAACGTTCCACATCAGAACACTTTTCTCAACAGGCTGCGAGTTTCAGGAGGTCAACCTTCAAGTCATATAACAACAAGGTTAACAAATGTACAGTATGGTGTAAAGGAAAGAAGCTCGATCCCTTTCAATCCACTGTTCAGAAAATAGCAGACTTTCTCTGAACTATTCTTTACTGGATTAGCTCCCGTCACGATTGCTTTGGCATCCGTTATCCCTTGTCTAGCCAACAGGGATAGTCCAGAGTTGGCCCAGTTAAACGTGATGGTGAAGGAGATGAGCAATCTCCGACCGAGACAACCAGTTGTTATTCCAGCCTGGAGTCTATCTTTGGTGCTTGATGTGCTAACCAAGCACCCTTTCGAACCCATGGGTTCGACTAGTCTAAAGCATTTGGCTCTTAAGATGGTCTTTCTGTTGGCAGCTTCCTCAGCCAGAAGGCGCAGTGAGATCCATGTGCTTTCAGCAGAGAAGGACCGATTTATTGTCTCTGGAGGCCTGCGACTGCTTCCAAGAGCAGAATTTATGTCAAAGACCCAATCTTTGAAATATCCCGGCAAACCGATCTTTTTACCGAAACTAACTCGGTATGATCATGATGCCAGTGCCTGGTGTCCAGTCCGTGCTTTGACTAAGTACAAGTAACGGACAGACTCTCTACGGTCAGATGATACGCATCTGTGGATCTGCCATAAAAAGCCGGAGGGTGCAGCATCCATGGATACCATATCTCGTTGGGTAGTCGAATGCATTCAGACTACCCACGAAATTGCGACCGGTCACCAGGTGCAATGTGCTCATGACGTCAGAGGAAGAGCCGCCTCAACTTCCCTATACAATGGTGTCTCGTTAGAAGACATCATGGCCATTGCACAATGGCACTGTGAGTCCTCATTCATGGACTACTATATGCAGTATATGAGGAATATGTCAGACTCGTCCAATCCACTCGCCTTAACAGTATTGAATACTAGATAATGGTAGCATAGTGCTAATATTAGAAATTGACAGACATGGTCAGCGAGAGGATACCAACTAGTAAAAGTCATTGTGGGCTAAGGTGTGACGGTTGTGGCGTCGTGTCTGGAATCCAAGTCATAAGGTAACCCAAGTTTGATTGTTTTTTGTTTTATGTTTATATATCATGTTCATTCGTCCTATATTTTCATGCTCATTCCCAGGCTATTGTGTGTCAAGAGCTGTTATTCCTCTTGGCATAACTGTGTTTTCAGGCGCAGTACATGTTCGTTAGTTCTGTTCCCTTGCTGGAGAAAAGGGAGGGGGAGGGGGCGAATGGTCTTGCAGTTATGCAAATGTGAGTTGGTTTTAAGGTTGTCGGTTCTCTTGGAGAAGTTCCTGTGACAAGTTTAATCTCAATCTTTCTCTAGGGGCACTGAAGATTTGCATGACTTGCCCTTTCCCACCAGCTTACGGATCAAATCTGGTGTTATCAATAAGTAGTGTAATGGTACATTGTAAGTATTGATCGAAGGAGAATGAATGAAATTTCAATTTCCCTTTCTCCGAGATCTAACAATAATTACCATTACATTACGAACCCTACCTCCCAGCCCCACGGAGGTAAGCCATGTGTCCTCATTTGTGCTTAGTCTACGCAAACCAGTGGTCGGTTCATCGTTACAGGTACCCGGTTTTACAAGATTCTTTGGCCACAGCCGCAGTGTGGCTGTTATCAATAAGTAATGTAATGGTAAGTATTGTTAGATCTCGGAGAATGGGAAATAGAAATAATAACACTAATTTGGAATTTCAAGGCCTAAATCATGGCAGACAATGTTCAGACACCTGATGATCAGCCTGGGACAAAGCTCTATCGGGTGTTGGCATGTAAAATTTAGCGTTAGCACTTATCGCGGTCCTGGTCATATTATAATATATTTAAACATTTGTGATGCTTATATTAGCTAACCCCATGCTGTTTTATAGTGTCAAAACAGTGTCAATACTGGGTATGCCACTAGAGATAGAATATGCCGACGATGTGAACGTCATAGATGAGGACAAGAAACCCCTAGACGAACTTCTTCCAATAGCTGCAAACAAACTAAAAATTAAGAATGTCTTTATGAATGAATCCAAAACAGAGTTCACCCACATATCCCTATCTACAAAGCACGAAGCTAAAGAAAATGACGATCCACTTCAAGGCGGCAAACCATGGAGGAAGAGTAAAATCCTGGGCTCAGTGCTTTGCAGTACCTCTGACATTTCTGCACGCTACGCCATGGGGAACATAGCTTTCCTATTGACAAATGGTGCTTGTCCCATTGGTTACTTGTGTCGGTAACACATGCATTGCATTTGTGGTAAGGATGATTGCCTCATTGGTCAATAATTTTAAGGACCATTGTCCCATCTGTCTATGGCAACAGTTAGAATTGCCTGATTGACCAATGGCGCTTGTTGTGCATTAATTAATGTGAACATGTTTACAGTTCCTCATCAGCTAAGTGAGCACTATGATCCTTGGGCCATTTATTTAAAATTTACCACTAAAATGACTGTCTCAGTTATCGATTTATTATTTACATTTCAGTTTGAGAAGCCTGGTCGTCGTGAGGACTTTGACTATCCAGACATGGCTCTAGAAGCAGGTACACATGTTTGCTGACATTATACAGACTACTTTAACCATTTAATACTCTTGATCCAATCAAAATGCGGCTTCGGCTGTGCAGGGCTTCCATGTTCCCAAAACAAGTAATAAAAGAAATTGCCATAACACCATTGAAAAGAGGATTTTAATCAAATTACACGTATGTGAAGTCTTGAACCATTTTAAACTTCCATGTTTCCTGTTTGAACGTGCAAAACAATTACCCAGGAAGTGTTTAGAGATTAGTGGAAGGCCTGATGCTGTGGTATTGAAAATGTCCATTTGCAGAGAGAAGATCATTTGTGAAAATTTCCAACTGGAAATGAATGACTGACTCGACATCCATGCCTGTCATTCCAGTGATAAATTTTCAAAATTACTTTTCTCCTGGTCTGTAAATGAACATTTTTTATGAAAATTATTTTGAGAATTAAAGGGTTAATATTCTGCATTAGATTTAGTCTTGCAATAAATAGTTTTATTTTTTTGCATGTACACAGGGATTTAGATTTACCTTATTAGCTCACCTGGCCTGAAAGGCCAAGTGAGCTTATGCCGTGGCGACCGTCCATCCATCCGTCAACTTTTCCTTTAAAACGATTTCTTCTCAAGAACCGCTGGGATGATTTCAATTATACAGGAAGCATCCTTAGGGCATAGGGATCCAAGTTTGTTCAAATTAAGCCGATTTGGCCGGTGGCCATCTTGGATTTTGGCCGATTTTTAGAAACGTCTTAAAGAATTTCTCAGAAACTGCTTGAGGGATTGAAGGAAACCTCATGAAATATTATCCAGGGCAAGAGCTCAACCAAGTTTATTCAGGGGAACTTGATTGGTCAAATGGTTCGGCGGCCATCTTGGTTGACCAAGCGAAAATTGCTTCTCCAGAACCACTGAAGGGATCAGGCTGAAATTTGGAAGATATGATTAGGAAATACGGGCCAGTAAAGTTTATTCAAGAGAAGTTGATCCGTCAAAAAACATGGCCACCGTGGGCCAATCAAAATATAGCATGTTTGGCCGCTGTATTGGATTTTTTATTTGATGGACTTTGAGGCTGAAATTGTTTCTATATAGGTTTTTGGGTATTCTAATTTGAAATTTGCAATTTTCGAAACTGTCAGATGAACGGTTTGGGGGCCATCTAGGATCATTTTCCCGCCAAAAGCTCCCATACTAAAGCAATGGGAAATTTAAAATGTTTTCTTGAGAGCTACTGGGCCGATTTCAATTATATTTCGCAGGAAGCATCCTTAGGGCATAGAGATTCAAGTTTGTTCAAACGGAGCCGATCGTCCAATTGGGCCGGCGGCCATCTTGGAATTTGGCCGATTTTTAGAAACGTCTTTAAAAATCTCCGAAACCGCTTATGGGATTGATGCAAACCTGATGAAATATGATTTAGAGCAAGAGCTGACCCAAGTTTGTTCAAGGGAACTTGATTTGTCAAATGGTTTGGCGACCATCTTGGTTGACCTAGTTGTAGCGAAAATGACTTCTCCAGAACCGCTGAGGGGATCGGGCCGAAATTGGGCAGATATGATTAGGGACCAAGGGCCATTAAAGTTTGTTCAAGGGAAGTTGATCCTTCAAAAAACCTGGACACCCATGGGCCAAGCAAAATATAGCATGTTTTTATTTGCTGGATTTTGAGGCCAAAATTGGTTTTATGTGTTTTTTGTTATTCTCATCTCAAATTTGCAATTTTCGAAACTGTCGGATAACGTTTTGGTGGCCATCTTGTTGATAAAGAGCATTCTAGTTGAAATGCCTATGGTCCAGGTGAGCGATACAGGCCCCTTGGGCCTCTTGTTTAGAAAGATTTATCTTTAACCGTTTAAAGCTGGTCAGAACCGATCTCTGTAATGGTCTTCAGGAATGGCCGTTTGGAGGCCAAGAGAAGCTGACCATTTCTAAAATTTTGCCACTGCCCAGAATTGACTTGCTTAGTAAACGAGCCAGTCATTCTAGTGAGAAATTGGCCAAAAAAATTCTTGACCAACATTGACCATTAAATTGTTGAAGTGTTGCTCCTACTAAATTAGATAATCACCATTTAACCATCTGCATACAGACTGTTAGAAACGCCTATTGATATTGGCGAAAACTAGAATTTTTGCCAATATGTCGATGGGTTCCGTTATGCTGGCTGTCTGTCTGTCTGTTGGTTTGTTTGTGTGGCAGCGTCCAATCTCGGTTAAGGTTATATCTCAGGAACGGGGCACCCAAATGTAACTAAACTTGGACACATGCCTCATATCAAGTGGATGGAGCACACTTATATTGAGGTATTGAGGTCAAAGTTCAAGATCACTGTGACTGTGATAAAAACACCTACTTTTATGGTTAATTATTTGTTTTATCTCAACATATCTTGTTATATGTCAAGATCGGTTCATCCTATTGTGACTAAACTTGGTCACATGCTTCCTTATGTCAAGGGGGTGGAGCCCAATGATATTGATGTCATCCCATCACAGTTCAAGGTCACTCAATTTTTTATGTTTAAGTATTTGGTTTAGCTCAACATATTGTCTTCTATCTCAGGATTGGGGCTAAACTTGGGCACATGCTTCCTTGCCTCAAGGGGATGGATCACCATGATATTGAAGTCATGAGGTCAGATTTCAAGGGCGCTGTGAACTTAGTATAAAACTATTTTTACGTTTAGGTTTTTGGCTTAGCTCAGCATATCATCTTATATCTCAGTTTGGCTTCACCTTATTGGGACTTGGACACATCCTTATATCAAGGGGATGAAGCAAAATGATATTGAGGTCAAAGGTCAACATCCGTGTACCATTTAACTTGTAACAAATGCATACTAAGTTACTATTAGATTCCTCTGCTTAGCTCATTTTGCCTTTATTTCAGAATTGGCCAAATTATCGGAACTAAGCATCATCATAGAGTTACTTTAACCAGGAGGAGCAGCACAGACATTCATGCTTTTGAGGTCACGGTCAACTTGATACAAAACTAGATATGCATTTGGAAATGCAAAATGCCAAGATATCCTGTTAACGTTGGTCTTGTTTAAAGTTGATCGGGTTTAATTTATTGGTACCAGTATTTTAAAATGCAATGAAACCATTTGAGACACTGCACGCAATACGCATGGTAATGGGTATTCTCAAATTTCTTGTCCTGATAAAAACCTGATATGTAAGTGTCTGGGTGAAATATGAAGCCTATTGAATATTGTCCAAACAAACACAATACTTACAAATTTTTGAGTGAGTATAATATATGCAGGGATTGAATTAAGTGGATGTTTTGTTACATTTCTAGGCACCAAGGCATTAGAGGATGCTGGGATATCTTTTGACAAAGTTCAACAAGCCTGTGTTGGCTATGTGTATGGTAGGTTATATATATGTATTTTTCCAACAATTCTTTGTATTTAGCACTGTAATTTATCAGTTTCTGATGTGTATTTGTAGATCTATCTTACTGACTCACTGTATTGTTGTGCCACTGACACGGTAGTTAGCTCACCTGTATATCAACTTTTTCTTTAAACAGTTTCTCAATAACCAGTGGGCTGATTTCAATTATATTGGGCAGGAAGCATCCTTACGGAATGGAGATCTAAGTTGGTGCAAATGAAGCCAATTGACCAATTTGAAGAATGTCTTTAAAAATCTTTCCCGAAACCGCTAGGGGGTCGATTCAAAACTCATGAAACATCATTCAGGGATTTTAACCAGTATAAATTAGAATGTTCATAATTATGACCTATTGAATCATATGAAATCAAGCGTGACTATTCTAGGAGGATAGAGAACAATAGCCCAATTAATAGCCAGGACAATTACCAACCTGCAGTGTGGATATAATAAATTACGGTATTCCAAGACATGTATATGCTGAACTTTGATATTTAAAAACATACTTATGAAAATACATGTTTATAATCCGATAACCATTTTCATTCTGAATCCCCACAAAAATATGATTTCAAGACATTGGCATAAGAAACCTGCATATTATTTCGGAAATGATTTGACTGAAAGTTGTTGCTGCCTCAAGCAGAAATAACTTTCACTTTAAATGTTTTTAAAATAGTCATCAGGATTTTCTGAATATGGGCTGTTTTACAATCCTGAGCACACATTTGTCTCACAAGCATCACATTTTTCCCCAGATCCATAAACTTTATTGAACTTTATTGTGATCTAGCATAACAGTAAGCATGGGGGAAAACAAACGGCGTTATAAAATCCAATCGAGTTATTGAGAAATCAGATGGAAGTTGAACAATTGAAAAATAACTTATTTATTAAAAATATAAAGAACTTGTCAATATGCAATCTAAAATACCACAATACATAATTATTAAGGTGTGTTCTTGTTGACATGCCAATTGGTGGTTGATTTTCATCGAAGATCATTAAAAAATATGTATTCAAATGATAATTTCATGGAATATCAAGATTCTTGATAAGCAAATCTCTTAAATTACTTCACAGTATCTACACAAAATCAAATTGACATGTTTATGACATATCAACTGTCTCATAGCTATGGGTTTGAATTGTGTATTTTGGGTCTACTTTGTACATTTGGCTGTCACGGTTAATGTTCATTCCGACACATTATGGTACATCCTTGGTACATGCGATAATATTTGCAGACGCTGTACTTGCCCTGTCTAATTCCTTGTCTCTCCACCAAGCTTGTGCACTTTTCTGTTTCTGCTTTCCGTTTATTTAGTTTGTTCGTCTGTAATTGTCCATCATGGTACATTCTGGATTGTTCTTTTTCTTCTCCCTCGTCTTTTATGACTTCCTGGTCTTCCTGAGCATCATCATAAAATGAGTCCATTGCTGTACATATATGTTTGTTGCTTTTGTTCATTATCCTGATGTTTGTATCTACTGTAAGACAGTCGCTTCTTGCTGATTTGTCTATGTACCGTAAATTTGCTTCTTCCAGATGTGAGAGGCAGTGTTGGCCTGATCATTTGTGACTTACTTCTCAGTATTACTGCAGACATTGTCTAGTACAGGCACTTTCACATTTAGCTTTGATATCTTGGAATACATGTATGTATTTTTTACTTAAATGGCTATGAATGAAGCTAGGGTGTATTTCATTGTTCAGCAATATTGAATGCATATAGTTGAACAATAAAATCAGATATTGATGACTAGCATGACAATTAAATCAACATATAACGGGCACATCAGTTATTTGGGCATTAGAATTGTGAAAATACAGAAATCAAGAACTTATTAACCAATGTAAAAAAATGTGTCCTTTCCGACACATATGGTGGGTATATTGGTAACTGGCGTAATGCCGTTCTTTTTGTAATAAATAATTCATGGAATGATAGAAAATGTTAGAACGTCAGTCAATTAGTCTTGGGAACACAATTTGAATATCTATTGAATCATGTTATCTATAACTTGTTGTTATATTAGAAGTTACATTATTGGTTACCAAAATCTTAATTGAAATAAATTAATCATTGAAATATTTGACTACAGCCATTATTTTGAATAGTGGATGCTAATGCAATACTTTGAAAACCAAAAATCCCATTGTAACCACATTACTTACAGTATAGCTTAACTGTGATAAATCGTGGTGTGTCCGAAAGGACATTTTGACATACCATTAAAATTCGACCAAAGGACGCAGTTTTTTTGTCATATTACATGTTCTAGGAAAGGGTGCGTCCTATAATCGAGTACAGTCTTTGAGCACAACATTTTTTTTGGTCAACTTTCGTAATAAAAATTAATGATACCACAGAAATTCAACTGTACAAATTCTCGACGCCTTACAACTATGTTTAATGTATACCTCAAAACATCATTGCGGAAGTGAAATTATTAAATTGGGGCGCCTAAATATTGCATATCCATTAATAAATATCATTTATTACATCAAAATTAATCCTGAATTTGACATAAAATGGCGTCCAGAAAAGATATAAATCACGTGATTCGCCCCAAACGCAAAAGATTGTTTTTAATTAGAGCGAGAACTCAGATAAAATATTCTGGACTCGGAACTCTGAATACTATATATTATCATTGCGCGATAGGAACTAAGTATTGTACTTTAGGTCTGATCCATACCCGTTTGATAACAAACTCCCGTTAACGTATAAGATGTCGCGAGAACATGGCGCCTCCAATTGCAAAAGAGTCAGCGGCTCGCCAACGTAAGAAGCGCTTTTTAATTCTGATTCCGTTTTGGATCATTTAATGTTGGTTGGCATTGCAAAATTAATGCGCAATACGAGAGTAAACACTGTTCTATTATTAATTTTTACTGAAGAGAAATATTATTTCTCTGTTCTGATTGGATAAATTCTCCTGTGCAAGCCAATGAAAATAGAGAATGGCAGATATTAGAAGAATTCTAGTAAACACAACTGCTGATCTGACCGCATTCCTAATATCACATGATTTCCCTATTGTCAAGGCGACATTTATGTCAAAAGTAGCATTGATTTTAATGTAATAAATGATCTTTATTGAAGATACGTGATATTTAGGCTGTCCCATTAATAATTTCACTTCCACAATGATATTTTTGAGGCGTACATTAAACATAGCGCTACGGCGGTACGCATTTGTATGGAAATTGTGTTTAATTTTCGTGGTAGGTTCTATGAGTTTTAACCATTTTGGAGAATGGGTTTCAATTTCTCTATGCATCCTTTCGGGGTATAAGGATTTTTGGGGAGGATTTTGGCCGACATTTAGCCTGTGTCCAATACATGCTGGCATCCTTTCCTCAAATAAAAACGGTAGCCGATTCAATTGCTTATAACGCTCTAAAACAATATTTTATTAACATGACAGAACTTTGGGTGGCTCTACATATATTCAGTGAATCCTCAGGCAACAATTCCATCCCATAATATTTTGGTCTTTATATTTATTTGTAATTGGCATGGGCAAATCTGATGTGTCGGAAAGGACATCGATTTGACGGGAATCTACTTCATTATTTTACATGCTATTTCACTTGCTAACCAAAGACTAAAATTAATTTTCCTTAGTTTATTAATTGTGACAAATACCTCCCAATTGCTGCAGGAATTGTCTTAATTCTAAATCTATCCAATATAATGGATAGAATGATGTTGTAGTTTGTGTCGGTAAGGACATTTTGTTTGACGGAAAAGTCATGTGCAGTATCGCTATTTTTTTGGCCAATATTCCTAACACAGTGTTCTATGATTTATATTGTTTACAAAACACACCAATCTTGTTATAAATAAGTCATTGACTGAGTTTATGACTACAAATATACACATTTACATACATCTAAGTAGTTTATTTCTCAAATGAGACAACATTTTGGAGTTATTTAAGAGGTAAAATCGCCATTACTCAGTCACCTGTAAAGATATTTTGATTCTGTTTTTGTTTTTTATTAGAGTTACCGTGATTTCTCGACTAAAGGCAGCCCTCGAATATAGAACGCTGTCCCAAATTTGACCAAAATCCCCCAAAAAAACTTGTATTCAAGTATAAGATGCTGTTAAATTTAGAAAAACCTACCTTTAAAAAATCGAAAATTGGTATAAAAAAATTACTTTCACTCAGCGCTATGTTTTATGTATGACTAAAAATTATCATGGTGGAAGAGAAATTATTAAATAGGACCGCCTACATATCGTGTATCTTCAATAAGATCGTTTATTGCATCAAAATCAATCTATTTTTAGCATAAAATGTCTCCTTGAAAATACAGAAATCACGTGACAGAAACAGAATGTAATCGATCTTTTGCATTTGGAGGCGCTGTGTGATCTTATTCGCTAATGGGAGTTGGTTATCTGGCTCTTTTGCGATTGGAGGCGCTGTGTAATCTTATGCGCTAACGGGAGTTGGTTATCAAACGGGTACGGGAACATTCAGTTCCTATCGTGCAATGATGATATATAGCAATTTCCGAGTCCAGAATATTTATATCCGAGTACTCGCTCTAATTAGAATAAAGATCTTGCGATTGGAGGCGAATCACGTGATTTATACATGTATCTTTTCTCGACGCCATTTTATGTCAAATTCCGGATTAATTATGATGTAACAAGTGATATTTATTAAAGAATAGGCAATATTTAGGTGCCCCAATTTAATAATTTCACTTCCGCTTGATGTTTTTAGAGAATACATTAAACATAGTCGTTAGGCGGAGCAAATTTTCTAGGGTAGCATTTAGTTCAATGGTATAATCTTTGACTTTTTAAGAAAGGTTTCGACCCAAAAATGTGCTCAAGGAATGTTCTCAATTATAGGACGCACCCCCTAGAACATGTAATTTGGCCAAAAAACTGCATCCTTTAGTCAAATTTTTACGGTAACACTCTTTGATTTTATGCAATTACAAATGTCTGTTATCATAAAAGAGTTATCAGGTAAATCATCAGAAAATGGTCAACAGAGCTATTTCCACCTAGCTAATTCCCCCTATTCTGAAATAGGTGGAAAATAGTCCTGTAACAGTTGTGCGAGGGAAGTTGATTCTTCAAAAAACGTGGCTGCCATGGACCAATCAAAATGTAGCTGTTTGGGTGGCCGTAATAGATTTTTAGCTCACCTGGCCAGAATGACCAAGTGAGCTTATGCCATGGCGACCGTCCGTCATCGGTCCAGTGTCCGTCCATCTGTCCGTACGTTTGTCCGTCAACTTTTTTCTTTAAACAACTTCTCAAGAACCACTGGGCCGATTTCAATTATATTTGGCAGGAAGTATCCTTAGGGCATAGGGATCCAAGTTTGTTAAAAAAAAGCCGATCGGCCAATTTGGCCGGCGGCCATCACCGATCGGTAACCGCCGATTGGCCAATTTGGCCGGTGGCCATCTTGGATTTTGGTCGATTTTAGGAAATGTCTTTAAAAATCTTCTCTGAAACCACTTGGTGGATCGATTCAAAACTCACAAAATATCATAAATGGCAAGAGCTGAAACAAGTTTGTTCGAAGGAACTTGATTGGCCAAATGGTTCAGCAGCCATCTTGGATGACCTAGTTTTCGTGAAAACATCTTCTGCAGAACCGTTGAACGGATCGGGCTGAACTTTTGGAATATGATTATGGACTAAGGGCCATTAAAGTCTGTTCATGGGAAGTTGATAGGTAAAAAATATGGCCGCCGTGGACCGATCAAATTTTAGCGTGTTTGGCTGCCATATTCAATTTTTTTATTTGATGGATTGTGAAGCCGAAATTGTTTTTCTTAACTCAGTTTACTTGTCAGTCAGCTGTCGTATAGCGATGACTCCATCTGTCTTCTGTATGTCCATCCATCCATCTGTCTGTCCATCACCAACAATGGTGGCTCATTTTGTTATTTCTTGATGGATTGACACCAAACTTAGTCATAAAGTTAATGTCGGCATCTAATATCTGCGTTGTGAAAATGAAACTGATAGGGCGTCAAATGCCAGAGTTATCACCCCTTAAATATTTGCAGTCTCACTTTCATAGGGCAAATACAGGTTTGTTCCCACCGTCCATTGATTTATCACCATGTCAGATTTTATTGCCAAACTAGATATTAAATTCCAATTAACAGATTAATCTTTCCAATACTGCCGAAATATTTAAGCTATGTGTTATGTGCTCTGACATCGATGCTCTTAAAAATATTTTGAAATGTATTTGATTGAAACTTGTTGCTGCCTTAGGCAGCAATGAAAGTTGTTGCTGCCTAAGGCAGCAATGACTTTCAGTCAAATTATTAGCTCACCTGGCCAGAATGGCCAAGTGAGCTTATGCCATGGCGACCATCCGTCGTCCGTCCGTCTGTCCGTCCATCCGTCAACTTTTGCTTTAAAATGTATCTCCTCCTATACCACTTGGCAGATTTTAATCAAATTTGGCTAGAAGGATCCTATGAAGGTAGGCTCTAGAACTTCTATTCAGATTTTTGATTCGTAAATTTTTTGGGTGAAAACCGTAGATTTTATAAAGATTTACCGGAAAGTGTCAAAACGCATCTCCTTAGCTTTTTGACAGAATTCAGCCAAATTTGTCTTGAACGGTCCTATAGTGGTAGGTTCTAGAACTTCTATTCAGGTTTTTGATTCGTCAATTTTTTGGGTGAAATCTTAGATTTTGTAACAAATTAACCGGAAAATGTCAAAATGCATCTCCTTAGCTTCTTGACAGATTTCAACTAAAATTGCCTGGAAGGATCCTATAGTGGTAGGCTCTAGAACTACTTTTCAGAATTTTGTTTGGTACAATTTGTGTGTGAAAATCTTAGATTTTGTAAAAAATGTACCGGAAAGTGTCGGAGCATATCTCCTTAACCTCTTGAGAGATTTCAGCCAAATTTGTCTTGAAGGATCCTATGGAGGTAGTCTCTGGAACCTCTATTCAAATTTTTGATTGGTCAATTTTTTTGGTTAAAATATTTGATTTTGTAAAATATTTACTGGAAAGTGTCAAAACGTATCTCCTCCTTAGTTTCTTAATAGATTTTAACTAAATTTGTCTGGTGGAATTCTACAGTGGTATGCTCTAGAATTTCTATTCAAAATTTTGACTGGTAAATCTTTTTGGGTGAATATCTGAGATTTTGTAAAAAATTTACCGGAAAGTGTCACATGTCTCCTCCTTAGCTTCTTGACAGATTTCAACTAAATTTGCCTGGAAGGACCCTATAGTGGTGGGCTTTAGAACTCGAGTTTAGAATTTTAATTGGTCAATTTTTGGGGTGAAAATCTTAGTTTTGTAAAAATAAAAAAAAAACCTTGCCAGAAATTGCCAAAATGCATCTCCTTAGCTTCTTGACAGATTTCAACTTTTATGCACACCTCCGTTTCAGGAGGATATAGTAATCGCTTTGTCTGTGTATGCATCATCTGTCCGGGTTTTTTTTGTCTGAACTGTATTTTGAGAAGCCAAATTTAGTATATGAATGCATTGTATCCTAATGCTGTCCTATGTCAAAAGTAGGTCACCATGACCTACTTTTCATGGTTCAGTAAGCATCATAAAAAATTGAATTCGTCTCCCCGATTTTTTTGGTCGTACTATATTTTCAAAAGTTTTTCGTATTTAGTCAGCATAGGGATACATCATAGCCTAAAGGCATGAAAGGTGTGTAACGCATCTGAAGTGTGACCTACTTTTTATAGTTCACTGAACATCATAGATTACTATGGTCTGGGCTGTAGTTTCAAGGTTTTTTTATACAGTTACAACCAAACTTGGTTTATGGATGCATTGTAGGCTAAGTTTCTGTAGCCTATGAAAAGTAGGTCACCATGACCTACTTTTCATGGTTTACTGCACATCATATAAAATTGTTTGTCCCAAATTTTTTGTATGAACTATATTCTGAAGAATTTTTCACAAATACATGTATTCAACTATGGCTATATGGATGTGTATCTTAGGCTAAAGGTTAGTTATATATTGGAAGTAGTTCACTGACCTATCTTTCATGGTTCACTGAGCATCATAGAAAATTGTTGTCCGGTTTATAACTTCAAGTGGTTTTGGTTTACACTAATCAAATGTGGTGTATGTATGCATTGTAGGCTAACGATCCATCATGTATCAAAGGTAGGTCATACTAAAGGTAGGTCAGTATAAGCTACCTTTCGCAATTCTCTAATCATCATAGAAAATCCCTGTCCTGGCTTTAGTTTTAAGAGGTTTTTTAACCAATCTTGGTGTATGGATGCATGTTACTTGTAGTACCAAATTAGGCCTACTTCATGGTTCACCCAACTTCAATATTAATTGCATGCTTTCAGCCAAAGGCAAGGTTCAGTGGAAGGCGGGGTATCCTTCGTGATGCACGGATACTACATTGACCACAGTTGCATTTTTTATTCCATGCAAATTGTTGACTTGTTTGCTGCTTTATCAGCGTCACTAAAACTCTTAGTTTACAGTTACCACAAGAACTTTGTCATAAAGGAGCTTAATTATGTTTCAGTAAAATTCACGGTCAACTCAGAATTGTATGTTTTTCGTCATCGGTTTGTAGTTTACTTGCCTAGAAAACCTTGTTTGAAACGAGACAAGCAATCTATCTCCCTAGAAGACGCTGCTGAGTTTTTTTTGCATAAACAGTTCAATGTCACAAGTTTTGTCTCTAAACCTGTATCAAAGATCAACTTTTTTACAGTGTTAAAAGAAAGTTATGTCATAATTTATGTGGCTACGTCATGTACGTCATAAATGGGATATCCTGATTTGAACAATCAAATTATCGGAAATAACTAATACATCATTTCAACTGATTCGTTCTTGGCGAACTCTTCCATCTAGATTGAATGTTAGACAGCAAGTTTTAATTTGCCTATCATTTTAAAGTGAGTTCTCATTGGCTAAACTGTGCAACTATTAATTTGCCCAAATAATTTTTCTATGAAACCGCGTAAGTATACAAAATTGATCTACATATTAATGGTAATATTCCTACGAAATGTCTTAAACCTTTAACCCTCAACTTTGTTTAATAAAATTTCAATTTTCTCATTAAAAATGTCCATTTGCAAACCTACAGAAGACTATTTTTGAAAATTTATCACTGGAATGACTGGCTTGATTATCGAGTCAGTCATTCTTGTATTGCATTTTCAAAAATAGTCTTCTTGGTCTGCAAATGGACATTTTCCAAGACCCCTGCAGAAGCCGTTTTTGATGTCTCGAGTCTTAAAGGGTTAATGAAAGCACTTTTAAACCCAAAAGGCAGATGATCTTTCTTGACAGGTTGAAGTGTTCTTTTTGTAACTCATGGACTATGTAGTGTAGTGCAGTCCTGTGATGCCTATCGCTACGGACGCTGTTTTAGAAGCGATGTTCTAGGTTTTAAAAATAGTTTCTGTAATCATAAATTTTTTATATGATGCTAATAATTCTTAGTTACATAAAGTTCTACAATTACACATAGGTACCATATATACAGTATTATTGTACATGTTTGTTAATCCGTTGCTTACCACATGCAGTAGGTAATGAAGATAGTGTCTCTTAAATAGCTAATTGTAGACATGGAAAAATTGCATTTTTAATAATGTTGAATTGGTACTAATATGAGTCCAAATTATGTTCCTTATTTAATGCTAGTAATCTTCAGACCAGATGTCTTAATGAAGCTCCTTATTTTAAATCCAAAAAGCATATGACAAGTTGAACTCTCCTGTCTTTACCAGTAATTCATTGACTAAGTTGATCTAGTGACCACGTTTGAGAAGTGCTTTTCAAGATTTCCATACATTTATTTCTGTCACTAATGTCATTGTAATTTTGTGTTGCATAAAATGCTACAATTACATAACGTTACCTGTTATACAATATTCTTGTTCACGTTTGTTAACCCTTTACTCACAGCATGCACATAGTGAGAGGTAGTGGAGATGGAATGACAAGATTTTACAATGACATGCATCATGATATCAGTTAGAATTTGTAATCCATGGTCAGTAATTACTTAAAAGTAAATGCTGTCTGTAACTTAGCAATGTCATCTGTTGTTGTATAATAAGTACAACTTCGCATAGTGCTACATCTATGTCACATTTCATATACTTCATCCGAACCACCATTCAAGAATTAGTCTTATTCAACTGTACTTCATGTGTCCATCATCTCTTACCAACATAAAATTGCCCATGGATGAGCATGAAATTCAGTTGAATTCATTGTCATTAACGTCCAAACATGCCAAAGAACATGACTGTCATACAAGTCGACACAGACATTTATCTAAGAATGTTAATTTTGTTATTCCATTAACATTTTTTGCCAAATCAGATAAAAAAAATTGGCACCTATCAAAGTTATAAATTCAGTTTATTATCAAATTTATACACCTAGTGAACACTATAATTGGAATTATCAAGTCATGAGATTTTACTGTAAATCGTTATCGGCAGGGATTATAGAAATCGTTTTCATGCGTGTAATTCTGTTTCCACTCGAAAACTTGACGATTCACTTCATATTTTGAACATGAGAGATGAGACCTTGACTGGCATTCAGTTTGGCTAAAATACAGCTGCAGTTATGCGCTTGAATTCTTGACAAAAATTGTCAGATTTATTCACTGGAGTTCTTGAGAAATTGTAAAATATTTAGTTTCAAAATTGGAGTACAAACATGATTCTTCGGTTAAATTGTCATGGTAGATTTATTAAGAGCTTATTTCGAAGATTATTCCGTATTAAAACATAGAATCTATCTGTCATCCTGTAGAAGTTTCACGAAATATATTTTCATGAGATATGAACTATCCAGTATTTCAAATGCTAATGTTGCAGGTGAGCGACAGGCCGTTAGGCCTTGCTTTCTAAATCAACTCCAGCTCACCCTACCCCTGCTGCTAACTTTGTGATTCAGCCAGATGCGCATGTATTGAATGGATTGTGTGGTGGTGGGGAATAACCTGCTATAAAGACCACCTACCTGCCTTTAGAGACCATTTTCTTCAATTGTATTTAAACCGCTAGTAACCATCCGACTGCTGAGTTTTTGCAGACGACATATTCCAAAGGTTATATCTCTGAACCTGATAAATATTTTGAAAACAATTGGACTGAAAGTTGTTGGTGGCTAAGCCGCCAACAACTTTCAGGCAAATTGTTTTCTAAATATTCAACAAGTGAAGAGCTTTTGAAAATTGGAATTATTGGCTGCATTTGCTTGCACCAGTGAGACAGTTAAGAAACCAGCTGTAGTTAGCACTAATATCATCTATTTTTGCTTAAACATTGTTCAAAAGAACTAATGCAAAAAAACAGTCCAGAGATTGTTGTCAATATCTCGAAAACTAAACCATTTGACTGAAAGTCATTGGAAGTGACACCGATAGATGTAAAACTTAAGTAAGATTAGTTGAAATGCCAATGTTCCAGGTGAGCGAATGGGCCTCTGGTTTATTTGATGGATTTTGAAACAGAAATTTGTTTTATATAGGTTTTTGTGTATGCTGATTTCAAATTTCCACTTTCGAAACTTTCGGAGGAATGGTTTGGCAGCCATCTTGGATCTTTTTCCTGCCCAAAACTTCCATACCGAAGCAAAGAGAAATTTCAAATGTCTTCTCGAGAACCACTGGCCAGATTTAAATTATATTTGACTGGAGCCATCCTTAGGGCATAGGATCCAAGTTTATTCAAAGGAAGCTAATTGGCCAATTTGGTCGGCGGCTATCTAAATTTGGATTTTGGCCAATTTTTGGAAACAAGAATATTTAATAATCTGCTCCGAAACCACTGGGAATTGATTCAAATCTCATGAAATATCATCTAGTGCAAAATTTGATCAAGATTGTTCAAAAGAACTTGATTGACTAAATGGTTTGGCGGCATCTTTGATGACCTAGCTTTTGCGAAAACGACTTTTCCAGAGCCACTGCATGTATTGGGCCAAAATTTGGGACATATGATTAGGCACTAAGGTCCATAATTTAAACTTTGTTCACGGGAAGTTGATAGTCACAAAACATAGCTGCCGTGGACCAATCAAAATGTAACATGTTTGGCGGCCATATTTGATTTTTTTATTTGATGGATTTTGAAACTTAAATTGTTTTTATATAGATTTTTGGGTATGCTGATTTCCACTTTCGAAATTGTCGGATAAATGATTTGGTAGCCATCATGGATCTTTTTCCCGCCAAAAACTCCCTTGCTAGCACAACATTGGGAAATTTTAAATGTCTGGCCTGATTTAAATTATATTTGGCAGAAAGCATCCTTAGGGCATAGAGATCCAAGTTTGTTCAAGGGAAGCCAATCGGTCAATTTGGCCGGTGGCCATCTTGGATTTTGCCCGATTTTTAGAAATGTCTAAAAATCTTATCAAAGTACTTGGGTGATTGATTCAAAACTCATGAAATATCTAGTGCAAGAGCTGAACCAAGTTTGTTCAAGGGAATTTGATTGACCAAACGGCGATATTGGATTACCTAGTTTTTACGAAAACGATTTCTCCAAAACTGCTGAACGGGAGATATGATTAGGGACTAATGGCCATTCAAGTTTGTTCAAGGGAAACTGACGTGTCAGAAAAGATGTCCGAAGTAGACCAATCAAAACGGAGCCTGTTTGGCGGCCATATTGGACTTCAAAAATGTCCACAAACTTGTTTAAAGGACTACACTTAAACCACCCACAAATTTATATATCTCCAAATGTAGATTTTGTTACCTTTCTACATGTGTTTAAAATGCCAGTTTTCTAGGTGAGCGACACAGGGCCCTTGGGCCTCTTGTTCAAGGGAAGTTAATTGGCCAAATGCTTCGGCGGGCATCTTTGATGATCTTGTTTTCATGAAAAGGATGTACAGAACCAATGAACGGATCAGGCTGAAATTTGGTATATACGATTAGGGACTAAGAGGCATTGAAGTTTGTTCAGGGAAGTTGATATGTTAAAAAATATGTCTGCCATGGACCAATCAAAATGTAGCGTGTTTGGTGACCATCTTGGATTTTCTGAAAATTCCTGAGAAAATCATATAAATGACTACGTACATGCATTAACCACTGGGCCAATTTGAATATAACTTGGCTAAACCGTCTTCACAGAAATTAGATTAGTAAATCTTAGCAGTGGTCATCTCATTTTGTTCATTTTTGCCAGTGGCCAATAATTCCAGGTGAGCGCTCCTGGCCCCTTCCAAGCATCTTGTTACTTTTTGTCAGTTTTTCATGAACAATTAGATTATAATCAGCAATATAGATGTACAAAATTAATTGTGTTAAAACTGGAAGTTAATAATAGTATTGTAAAACCTCTCCAAATTTATATCTCATTTTAGGTGACAGCACATGTGGACAGAGGGCTGTGTATGGACTAGGAATGACAGGAATACCAGTTTATAATGTATGTATACAATCGCATGTTAGCGTATCTATACATACACATGCAGGCTCCTGTACTCAGTTGCATTTGCATGCAAATTTTTTTGTTCTTGCTGCCGGGTTGGCAGCAAGTTCACCGGGACTTACTGATTATTTTATCTGCCACGCGAGCCAAAACTAACCTCGCCATTTGTCTTGGAAAATGTCCAAAATGTGCATGTCGAGAGAAGACCGGTTACTGAGCCAGTTATTAGTGCTAAATTGTAAAAAAAATAGTCTATAGGCTATTAATGGACATTGACTAAGCAAGACACTTGCTTTTCGTTATCAATATTTTCCAGTAAAGGGGTTAAGACAAGCTCACTAATGTCACATTTTAGGAAAGTAGTCAGCAGTATTCTATTATTGTTCTACAGAGTTATTGCACAAACTGTCAGAAAATTCAATAACAATTAACATGTCTTGTAGTATTTCCGAAAAGTTTGGTCCCGATCCCAGATTGATTCAAAATAAAGAAATATTAGTTACCTCTCGGGGATGTAGAAATTATTTGAGTGTAGCTTTTGTGACCATCTCGGTCACTTCTTCAGCACTAATTGACGGTCGCTGGCAACGTCACTCTGGTCAGTTCTTGTGGAGTCACGTGACAGCATTGACTGGTAGACTGCTGGTATACGGTAGCCCTCGCCTCTATTCATGGTCGGTTGGTGTTTGTAGATTTTGATGGCCTCTGACTTTCCGACATCTTGTATTTTCTGCAAATGTCTGAGAAAATCATAAAAAGACTTACTTATTAACCGCTGGGCCGATTTTAATAAAACTTGGGCAAACATTTGTCACAGAAATTTGATTGGTAAATTTTTCCAGTGGTCCTCTCATTTCACTTCAAGAGTATACTTACCTCCCTAATACTCTTTGATATTGCTAAATATCAGCTTTCACTCAATAAAACACTCAGATTAAAAAAGTTAGGTGCCCCTACTGGGCAGGTAGTCAGAAGACAGTCTGGCGGATGCTAGCCCCACCACCGTGCATGCGCAGACTAGTACTTCCTCTTTGCTAATTTATTGGCTGAGAGACAACTCATGTTTTCTATGCTCATAGGCGTTTCCTTAAATACCGAAAGTTTTGGCTGTGTAGAAGTTCTTCTTCAACTGGATTATTATGGCAGAACGTGTTACTACTCCAGAGCAGCGCCCAGGACCTAGCCATCAGGTGACTTCTAGTATATTTTAGCGAGTTTATCCAGTTGTAATGTGTTTCCGGGACTCACGTTTATCATCTAAAATAACTAGTTTATATCAAAATGGCGCTATGAAATGCTAATCTCTCTGTGTTTATGTCCACAGGTATCTACCTATGATTGTTTAGGACATCACATCATCAGAGAGTTTGTTTTTCTCTCCACCAAGGTTCCACTTCCTACTAACATTGTTAGGTTATCTAACCAAAAATCTTCCCAGTGAGTTGGAGGCCTCGGATGAAGGTCTTCTCACTTTGCCCTCTTGGTCCACTTTCTTCCCCTATAAGGTGGAGAGAGTTAAGGTCATAATGTTGGTGGAGCGTCCGGTTCATCAGATCAGATGGTTTGTCTATGCTAGAGACTCAGGTACTCTAGTTATAATTCAATTATATTTGACAATATTTATAAAATCTTACAGCCATTTATCATTGTTTATCTGATGTTTGTATAGTCTGTATAAACTATCCTGTCTAGTTAGGATGTTCTGGATATGATTACAATTCGTCCTTGCACCTGGAGGTTTTGTTTCAGATCGATTTAACTTCTTATTTTTGAAGTTATGACGTCATGATCAGCCTTGCGCCTTACTATCAGTTAAAAGTTTTGTCCAACACTGATTTATTATTATTAGCTTGGGTTTTTATGGCCACTTCCTCCTTGTTTATTTCGTGTTGAGGTCTAATTCAATATCTGTAATACTCATTGTCTTCGTCCTCTGGTGTGTTTCAGAGGCCTGGTTGTCCTTCATGTGGAAGGTTTATACTAGATAGATTCTTCCCCCATTTATGCTCCCAGTGCAGCCCATGTGAGCCATTGCTTAAATGTGAGATCTGTAAAAAGTGTGGGGGGGGGAGCTAATGTCTGAATTTCTATCATTGCAGACCAGGGAGAAGGCTCCAGAGGAGGAGAGGAAAATTAAGAAAGAGGCTTCTGGTAAGAAGGGTAAGAGGAAGGCCTCGTCCGCTATGGATATGGAGGCCTTCCGTATCGAGATGATGGGAGAGATGAAGAGGACAATTAAATATTTGGTCCCAGAATTGCTTCGTGGCATGCTTCCTGGTCCAAATCTTTCGTTGTCTTCTTCATCTGCTCCGGAGCAGATAATCCCCGCCTCTGAATCGGTACTATTTAGGGACCTATCAGTTTTCGACCATGATTCAGAGGTGGCCCTAATAGAGGGTGAAATCCACGGTAAGAACACTGGCAGCAGGCTTGCCGCACCGGTTGTTCGTGGTCAGGTGTCACTGGAACCTGCCTGCTTATCAGGCCAGGATTATCGGCACCCTGCAGGTACCAGTTCCTCCTATGGTACCTCTCTTGGCCAGTCCGGGTTAGCATTCTTTGCTGACCTGGAGTCTAATCTTTCTGGCCAGGAAGAAGAGGATTATCTGCTGGGTTCTCTTTCTGGCGCCGTGGCCATGGACATTGACGTACATGCACCCCTCGCGGGGAATACGGGCGACATTGTCCACGGTACTACTCACGCAGGAGTAGCATTCACGGCGCAGAAGGTAGCCCGGGCTGGATCTGATGGCCAGTTTTACTGCATACCTCGGCTTGCCGATGGTGTAGCAGGTTCTGGCCTGGGCCGTGGTGTGGCGAAATTTTCTCCACGCAATACCACGGCGCCTGATCCTGGTCAAGCCAGTCAGTTTGGCATGCCTGTTCTTTCAGGCCTGCATGCTTTCTCTGGCTTGCCAGGCGTATCAGTTCCTCCAGCCACATACACACCTGTGATTGCTCAGGAGGATGACGAAGGCCCTCGTCTTGTAGAGCATTCGCAGGTGGCGACGGAGGAAGACTGGTCTGACGCTTGTCACTGGCTAATCAACGTCAGACCAGATCTTGCCGTGGATCAGTCGGCCAGTCAACGGGACCAGCGCCCGTGGCTGGCAGGAAAACCGACTGTTACCGCTATGCCATCTTTGCCGTTAGCTGATCATATTGTTGATATGTTAACTGCGGCGAAGACGTCCATTAAGGCACATGGACGTTTAGCGAAGGTCCCCCCCCCCCCGTGAAGTGGCAAAGCAGTGCCGTATTACAGCTGATCAATATCAGCTATATGGTGTAGTACCTAAGCCAAGCACGGATGACCGTGCTGTGCTGGGTGAAGATACGTGGCCAGGTTCCCGGTCTGACACGGGAGCTTTGTGTTCGAACGTTTTGCGTTCGGCTAAAACCGCGTTACGTAATGCGGAAGAGAGTTCGAGGGCATCTATCTCAGCGCTTTCGCATGTCTCACAGTTGTTACAGGGGGTAGTAACGGCATCCGCATTACATCAGCCTAGTCCGGTGACTGTCCAGAGAGCCATCCAAGACGGAATTAACTTTGCTTTGGACTGTTTAACCCGGTCTGTAACCAGGAGTGTCCGGGCGAGGCGCACGTTTGCTCTTGATAACTTGTGCCCGTCCCAGGATTTGTATAATAGGCTGCTGCGTAGGCCTATGACGGGTCCTGGTCTCTTTGGAGGTGAGGGATGTAAGCATCTCCAGGAGACGGTTACCCTGGTCAATAACCAGAGGGCATTACGTGAGCAATTTGAAGTGCTCCGTAGAGAACGCGTTCGCGCAGCTCCCCCTGCGTATCATCCCCTGCAGGCTCGAGGTGGCGGTGGCCAGGTCAGAGGCCAGCCACCAGCGCAGCGTCGGCAACGGCCGCGTGCGCTTCGGCCAGCAGCGAGGGGGGGCGCAGGCTCCTCCGGCGCAGCCAGCCAGGCAGCTGCCCGCGCACCGAGGTGCACGCGGTGCGGGCCGTGATGCGCGAGGATCTGGTCGTGGTAATCGTACCTGACAGGGTGATTACCACAGTAAGAGCTACCCCAGTGCATCTGCACCAGGAGACCGTGCCACTCTTGCGCTCCTTATGTCCACCTCTCCCTAGGTGGACCAGTGGGAGGCCGATTGGCCAACCACATGCAAGAGTGGGCACGGTTGACTCAGGACCATTTAGTCTTGCGATGGCTTTCAGTCGGGTATCATCCCGACTGGATAACAGGTCCACCATCACGACTGTCTCTGGTGCCGGTCTGGACTCAAATTCCAAGAGATCCAGATCAGCGTTTGTGTATAGAGGAGGAAATAAATTCCCTCATACTCAAGGAAGCAATTCAACCGGCACAAAATTGCCCGAGCTTCTATTCAACCGTGTTCTTTGTAACAAAAAGCACTGGAGGGTGGAGACCAATTCTCAACCTCAAGTCATTGAACAAGTTCATAGACACACTCAGTTACAAAATGGAAACTGCGAAATCGGTGTTGGCAGGGTTGGAGAGGAGAATGTGGACAGCTTCAATAGATTTGAAGGATGCTTATTTCCACATTCCAATAGCGAGGAGTTTCCTCCGTCGCTTCCTGAGATTTGCATTCCAGGGCAGACAGTGGGAATTCAGGGTGTTACGCTTCGAAATTTCTACAGCTCCTCGGGTCTTCACCAGGTTGGTTCTTGCGATAACAGCATACCTCCGCAGGAGAAGCATAGCAGTCCACACGTACATAGACGACTGGCTGTTAAAAGCACACAACCAGGAAAGTTTATCAGCAAATCTGGAGATAGTTTTGAAAACTCTCACAGATTTAGGCTGGATAATAAATTTTCAAAAATCAGAGCTGACTCCATCCCAGAAGTTTGTTTACCTGGGAATGTTCTTCGATCTGGAGATAGGATATGTTTATCCTTCTCAGGAGAGGGTACAAATACTCATCTCAGTAATACAGTCAGTGTGCAACAGTCGTCATGTCCTGGCACGGGTTTATCTGAGAATGCTGGGATTGATGGTTTCTCTGGAACCAGTCATTCCTCAGGCGGCCGATCCAGTTATTTCTCATGACTCAATGGACCCAGAGTACAGGTTCACTGGACTCAAGCGTGTCAGTGTTGGAGCCTCTAATTCATCACCTTCAATGGTGGTTGAAGACAGAGAATCTCCTGGCAGGGGTAATGTTAACCCCTCCTCACCCTCAGTTAACGATGTATACAGATGCATCGATGGAGGGGTGGGGAGCTTGCCTGGAAGAATCCACGATATCAGGGCTTTGGAATCTGGAACAGTCAAAGGAACATATCAATCTACTGGAATTTCAAGCAGTAGTCCTGGGCCTGGAACATTTCTTACAGAAAGTTCAGGGCAAGAGTGTTCTAATTCGATCAGACAACTCAACAGTAGTGACTTACATAAACCGCCAGGGCGGAACGAAGTCGCCCAGTTTCTGTATGATGACTTGGAAACTGCTTTGTTGGTGCCTGGATCACATGATTACCTTGAAAGCAGTTCATATTCTGGGAAGGTTAAATCTGCCAGCAGACTCATTGAGCCGAAGGATGAGTGTTTTACCTACGGAATGGCAACTAAATCAAATTTGTTGCGGATCGCCTGTTCAACCACTGGGGGAAACCCAACATAAATTTATACGCAACGAAGAAGAATGCGAAGATGACCACGTACGTCTCCGATTCCAGATCCGAGCGCTATCGCAACAGATGCGTTAGCTATCAGTTGGGCGGGAATGTATGCATACGCATTCCCTCCAGCAATCCTGATGCCAAAGATTCTTCAGAAAATCAGACAAGAGGAATGCCAAGTGCTTCTGATCGCCCCGAATTGGCCAAGCCGATCATGGTATACGGATCTGCTGGACCTTCTGGTCTGCAATCCGGTTCCTCTGCCTCTGATGGACAATATTATCTTCCAGGGCAAGAACCTTCACAACAATCCGTCAATGTTCCAATTGACTGCGTGGATGTTGTCAAGGAATCTAGAATTAAGGTGGCAAGCAAGGAGCAAGCAGCCATGTTTATGGCAAAATCCAGAAGGTGGTCAACCTCCAGAGCATATAATTATAAAATCAACAGATTTGCAGAATGGTGCTCAAAAAGATGTATTAATCCAATGGATTCATCTATTCAGGTAGTAGCCGATTTCCTCTGTCACCTGTATGATGCCTATAGCCTCAAGCCTAACTCTATTGCTGGCTATAAGTCAACTTTAATGACAGTTATCCCTTGCTTGGCTAATAGGGGAAGTGATGAAGTAAATACATTAAATACTTTAATCAATTTGGCCAATCTAAGACCAAGGAATCCCCCCAGTGATTCCATCTTAAAGTTTATCACTAGTGCCATTTGACCCGCTAAGCTCCATTTCTATGAAAATGTTGACGCTTAAAACTGTATTTTTAATTGCTGCGGCCTGGGCTAGGCGTAGAAGTGAGATTCATGCCTTATCAGCCGAGGCAGACCGTTTTGTGGTTACAGGGGAAGGCCTTAGGCTTCTACCCAGGATAAGTTTCATGGCGAAAAACCAGTCTTTGAAATATCCGGGTCAACCTATAATTTTACCAACTTGGACTAGGTATGATCCTAATTCAAAACTATGGTGTCCAGTCCGAGCATTAATCCGGTACAAACAACGTACTCAGGAATGGCGGATGGACCCAACATCGTTATGGTTGTCATATATTGAACCCCATGGCAGGGCGTCAAAGGAAACAATTTCCAGGTGGATTATAGAGTGTATTCAATTTTGCCATAAATCCGCCACAGGTAAACAAGTTGACATGGCCAAGGCTCACAGTGTCCGAGGTGTAGTGTCTTCCACTGCCCTATTTAATGGGGTACCTGTGGATGACATTATGTCAGTAGCTCAGTGGCACTGTGAGTCAAGTTTTACCGACCATTATCTCCGTGACACCTCGAATCCTCTCACCTTATCGATTTTGAAAAGCTAATCTAGGTGTACATATTTTGATGAGGTATCCTCATTTTTTATTTATTTCACATTTAATCAATGGAAACATCTATTTTATGGGCTGCATCGGTCCTCACCAATGGGGAGATGATGACAGCACCAGTCTTCCACAGGGTTAGTCTTGTGTGTGTTGTCCATGGTTTTTTGTAATGTCATGTGACCCTTCATTATTAATATGGTGATGGTACGTTTTTTATGTGGTTCATTATTGAGAGTATACGAAAATGAAGCCTTTTCGTTTTTATGTCCTATAGTACATGGCACTTATACGTAGAGAGCGTATGGCGACATTGAGGTCATTCAGTCTTCCTCCCTAGAGGAGGGGGGAGGGGGGGGGGGAAGCGCATATGACATTTGGTCATCTCTCAGCCATCAGTTTGTGTTAGTCAATGTTTTTCAATCTATTCCTGATTGTGTTTCCACACAATTTCAGAAGTTTAAGTGCCTTAATCGCAGAAAAGCGCATAGGGAAGAGCTGGTCTTTTGACATCGCCTCCCTCCCGCCGATTTCCCTGTCGAATTCTGGCAATATCAGAGTATTAGGGAGGTAAGTATACTCTTGAAGTGAAATAAACGAAATCACGGATTTCTTTTTTCACGAGAGAGTTGATACTACCTCCCTAGTACGGACCTGGCCTCTCTGCCCCACAGAGGCTCGGTCTTCAGGCTCTTGTAAAGTTGCATAGTGTCAGCCAATAAATTAGTCAGAGGAAGTACTAGTCTGCGCATGCGCGGTGGTGGGGCTAGCATCCGCCAGACTGTCTTCTGACTACCTGCCTGGTAGGGGGCACCTAATTTTTTAATCTGAGTGTTTTATTGAGTGAAGGCCGATATTTAGCAATATCAAAGAGTATTAGGGAGGTAAGTATCAACTCTCGTGAAAAAAGAAATCAGTGATTTCATTTATTTTCTTCGGTTGTGCCAGTGGCCAATATTTCCATGTGAGCGATACAAGCTCATTGGGCCTCTTGTTTGGTTTTCTTCTCACTGATCAGTATTCCTCCATTATTTACAGGTAAATAATAACTGTTCAACCGGTTCTACAGCATTGTTTATGGCCAAACAGTTTATTGAAGGAGGTAGGTGGACACAGAAATTAAACACTATTAGTAGACAATATTCAGGCTTGGTACTATTAATAAATAGACCAACATGGTAGGTTGGCACTATGGTTTCGCTGTGTCGTAATGTAGACAACAGACCAATCATAGTGTTGCATTTGACACTTATTTAAATGGTTATACTTGCGAAAACTGGCCTCTGTAATGGCCTTGAGGAATGTCCATTTGCAGTGTGAGAGGACTATTTTTGAGAATTGATCACAGGAAGACCTGGGTTGATGAACAAACCAGTCATGCTAGTGATACATTTTCAACGATAGTCTTCTCTCGGCCTGCAAATGTACATTCACTAAGCAAAAATGTCAATGGATGTATCCACTTTTAGCTAAGCTCTGCTCATTTTTTGCGTGTTGGGTTCAATCGAACCATGAACTCTGAATCTCAATTTCCAGATAATTATGCAGGTAAGCTGTTGAATATTTCGAAATTAATTTAATTGGGTTCTGTTGCTGCCACAGAGCAGATATGCCATTCATGACATATTGTAATTGTGATGTCAGCCTATCTGTGACATATTTGATTGTGATGTCATATACATTACTGACAGATTGTATTGCTATTTTCTTGACCGATGTTGCTGATTAAAGCACTAAGTATCCTTTGTGAAATGGATCCCGGGTGAACTAGAATGAATTTGCGTCCTAGATCCTGCTTGTTATTTTGTTTCCCATCACCCCTGTTAAATTATATTTTAGATTTTGCATTGGTCTATTCAAAATGAATGCATACTATGAGTACACATGTGCTGATTATATTGAAAACAATTTGGCAGTAATTTCTATGTATTGTTGTGCACTTTAAAGGAAGGAAAAGGAACCTATCAAATGAGGTTTATTGCTAATTTCATACAATATTAAATATTCTACGTCGGTACAAAACGGAAATGAATCAGATTAATTAGAGAAAAGGCATTTACTAGCTTTAGTCATGCTTAACTTGGAACAAATTAGTGACATTGCTGGTCCTCCTGTCTGTGTCAACTGTGTATGCAGGTAGCACATATCTGGATATAATGAAAGCAGACCTTGTAAGCCATATTAATAGCATTCTCTATAGGCGCCGATAGAGAGCGATTATCTCGATACTGTCAATTCATGGTTGATCATTTTCAAAACATTACATTTGAAAGTCACTTGTTTCTGGTGGAAGCAACGAGTTTCTATCAAAATGTTTACAAATTACACTGCTAGTTTCCAGGGTCGTATCATTATACTGTACTGAATATTTTAAAATGTGTGTTACTGAAAGCAAGTTCTGTCGCTGGAAACAATGGTTTTCAGTCAGATTGTTTTAAAATTAGACCGTATTTTACATACAGGATGGCTAATTATCTTAAAGTGAATATAACAGATTTTTTGATCGGCTGTAGAAGATATTATTAACCCTTAGCACTCTGGTGTCAAAACTTTAAATTTTCAAATTGAATTAAAAGATGAACTGGTGTTCATATTTCAACAAATTTGGTGGGAGATGGTGCTGTCATAGACAGCAACATCTTCCACCAAAATTGTTGAAAAATGTACACCAGTTTCTGTGATATTGACATAGTAAAAGATAGACACATCAAAGTCCACATCACAATAATCAAATCATACGTCAAAGACACCACGCCTTCATAAACAAGGTCAAACACTTCGGAACCCTAAAAGAAAATTCTCTCCTAGTCACCATGGATGTCACCTCACTCTACATGAACATCCCAAACAGAGAAGGCCTTAGAGCGGTGGCAAAATTCTGCCGATGCAATGACCTACCAGGCATAATGTCCGCCAGAGGAATCCTGAACCTACTTAAACTAGTGCTAGAATGCAACAACTTTGAATTCAACGGTGAGTACTACTTACAAATCGGAGGCACCGCAATGGGAATTAAAGTTGCATGCACATTCGCATGCATCTTTATGGCGGAACTGGAAACCAAGCTTGAAGACGTGCCATACCAATCAGCGCTCTGTGTTAGATACAGAGACGACATCTTCATGATTTGGGAGCATGGGCAAACCACCCTAAATGAATTTGTGACATATATGAACTCTGCCCAACAGAGCATCAAATTCACAATAACAAAAGTTCAATTTTTAGACACTGATCATCCAAACAAAGGGGAGACATATCATTTTCGACATATACACAAAACCCACTGATACGCATGGCTACCTCCACTACGACTCGGCACACCCCTCCACCTGCAAGGATGCCAGCCCCTACGGGCAGTTTCTTCGCCATAGGCGCATCAGCACACACACCACAGACTATGACAAAAACAGTCCCGTAGGTCATTTTGAAAACGGGATACCCCACAGATACCCTATATGTTGCCAGAACAAATGCCAGACAACAGGATCGCCAATCCCTCCTGAAACCACGCGCAAAAACTACAGCGCCATCAACACAGAACAGACCAATCTTCGTCTGTGAATACACAAGAACCGGCATCTTTTTGAAAAATACCAGCAACAAATACGGGCCAATCTTGGAAACAAGCCACAAATGCAGGGCCGCTTTTCCACAGAAGCCCCTATTTTGTTACAGGAAGAACAGAACAATTAAAGACACCATAGTCAGAGACAAGTTCCCATTCCCCTAAAGCCGACAACCGCCAAAAAATACACAGAAACCCTTTACTGGCTTGCAAAACCAAGAACTGCACAATATGCCAATAAATGGAAAAACCCCGTTCCTTCAAAAGTTTCCACACGAATCTTTCATACACCACCAAAATCATAGGCAACTGCCAAACTAGGAACATCATGTACCTTCTTGATTTAAACAAGATTTATTTTTAGTCTATGTGGGAGCACAATAAGATATGTCACATTAAATAAATCAAGAGGCGAATAATAATATTGCCAACTGTCACAACAGTAATAACAACAATAACATTAATAATAATAATAATAATAATAATAATAAGAAGAGGAAGAAGAAGATGGAAGAGGAGGAGAAGAGGAGGAGGAGGAGGTGAGTTGTAGGTAGCCTAATGATGACATAATAAAATCTTCAGAAGGAGAAGGAGAAAAGCATGGTTTGATGAATCACAAGGCGGTATAAGGAGAAAAGAGGAGCTCGATGTGCTGTAGCCACCGGCGTTGGTCCACACTGCGTGGCCATCCAGAAACTTCCGCGGCTATGGATTTGTCGACACAATCCATGAGTGCTGTTTGAAATTACTGTAGGTCATTTAAACCGACAGGTGTCAGTAATATATTGACATAGAATGGTGGAAACTGTGATGTTTAACTCCACATCAACGTCAGCGTGGCCAAATAGAAGTTGCTGAGTGGTTAGGGTTGTTGAGGAGATTTGGTTGGAGGCAAGCTCATTTTCAAAGGTGGTTCTTTGCTCATTAAAAAGTGGACAGTAAGAAAGGTAATGTTTAGCAGATTCATCAGGATGGCCGCAGGCAGAGTCAGAGAGGAAGTTATCGAATAGATGTCTATTCAATTCACTACAGCCATTACGAAGCCTACTTAAACATACATTAGCCACTCTTGAGCCGATGCAATACCATGGAGGGAACTGGGAATACGGGACATTGCTCTTAGTTTGGTCTTGAATTCCGATAGGGTATTAGACATAGTGACAGGTGCTGGAAGGGTGTTCCAGGCACATACTGTTGCTGGGAAAAACGACTCGCGATAGAGTTGCGTTCGACATCTAAATGGGGTGAAAGAATTCGAGCGTCGGATATTGTAGGGATTACGTGCTAGTATCAGTGGAGGGAGATAATCAGTCAAGGCCTCGCTCGTCATCCCATTGACAATTTTGTAAAACATGACTAGTCTGTGAATTTCTCGTCGGTGGGAAAGTGTTTCTATGCCAGTTTCTATATATAAATCTTCGATGTGGGCACTACGTGTCACTCCGCTAGTTGTCATAGGAGCATCCTTTTGTACGTCTTCTAGTATGTTAACACGATATTGTGGTAAACTATCCCAGACAGCATCTGCATATTCCAACGATGGCCTAATAAAGCTCTTATACATGATTTCGAAACATTCACGGTCTACATTGTAAGATATGTTTTAGTCCTTTGAGTAATGAAAGCTTGAGCTGGGCATTTGCTATTATATTTTCCACATGGTTGTGCCAATGACCGTTATTGTTGAAAGAGATACCAAGGTGTTTATGATGGGTGGGTGGAACTATTTCAGAATTTTTGAGATTTATTGGAAAAACGTTAGGATCTCTGCAGATAGAAATAAATAGGGACGTTGTTTTGGAAGCATTGAATTCGACTAGCCATGTGTTTGCCCAATGGGTCATTACTTGCAGATCGTGGTCGACAGATGGTGTGGGAAGTTATCCGACATCACATAAAGGCATGTATCATCAGCAACTAGTCTGATATTGTTTAGTATGTCATTGGGCATATCGTTAATAAATACTAAGAAAAGTAGTGGCCCAAGAACGGAGCCCTGTAGCATACCAGCATGTAATCAAAGCAATGCACATTTATAAGTACTCGCTGGTAGCGATTATGAAGGTAACTTTCAAACCATGAAAATAGATTTTCCAGCGGTGCCAAATTGTTTGAGCTTCTGTAGGAGGCCGCGATGCCACACTCGGTCAAATGCTTTCGAAATGTTGAAAAATAAGAACAGTACTTCTTTTTGTTCATCTAGAGCTTTGGCAATATCTGTATATATTCCTAATAGTTGATTTATTGTAGAATGTGAAGGAAGAAAGCCAGACTGATATGGAGTGATGTTATCTCTAATGTGGTTGTAAACTTATTTAAAAACAGCTCTTTCCATGACCTTGCTAAGACAACAAAAGAGAGCTATTGGGCGGTAGTTTGTGCACGAGTCCCTTTCCCCCTTTTAAAAAATTGGAGTTACATTGGAAATTTTCCAGGAGGTGGGAAATTTTGAATTTATGAGTGAGTAATTAAAGAAACGTGCTAGAATCGGAGCTAGAATTTCTTTACTCATGGCTAATAGTTTAGGGCTTAGTCTGTCGGGACCGACAGCTTTTGAGGTATCCAGCTTAGAAAGTATATCTAGAACGTCTTGAGTCGTTATTGTGATCATATTTAAAAAGTGTTCTATATATAGGGATAAAGGGGGTAATTCCACATTTGACTCATCAATTGTCGCAGTACTTGAAAAATAGTGATTTAGAAGATTAGCCTTTTCAATAATGTCATAGGTAAATGAGCCGTCACAATGTTTTAAGGGGGGTATATCGCCAAAATAGAGTTAATGTCAAATAAGAAAGACGTGCTCAACTTCCACCACAGGTTGGAACCTGTGCGTCCATTTTTTATTTTTTCTGCCAGTTTGATTTTGAATTCTTGTTTGGCTCTCCGAACTAAGGTGGTGACGGAATTTCTCTGTTTCTTAAAATTTGCATGGTCCTGTTCTTGTTTGGTTTTCCTTGCTTTCTTATACAGTTTTTCGCTAATTTTCATCTCGTGCCTAATGTTGCTAGACATCCAGGCTCTATCATCTGGGTGGATGGTGACTGTTTTGTTTGGTATGCTAGCATTGGCTGCATTAGTAATATTTGTAGTAATGGTTTGGCACCAGCTATCGATGTCATGCTCGCGGAAAGGGTATTCCACGGAGCATTAGATATGTGGTTTCTAAATTTCACCCAGTCAGTTTTGCGTAATCCCATATATGGCGCTTGTATGATTTCCGTTTGGGTATGCAGGATGTTATGGTCATATGTACGGGGGTATGATCGCTACAAAAAGGTGCAAGAACGCCGCTATCTTTGATGAGCCTAATATTGTTAATTATAATAGGGTCAAGTAATGTTCGAGACAGGGTGGGTTGGTTCTGTTATTAGCTGATAAAAGCCAAAACTGGTAATAATGTCGCGTAGGTAGTGGTTTGTCGTACTAAGGAGATATACATTTAGGTCTCCCAGTAACAGAATGTTTTTATTCGGGTTTAAATCGCGGATGTTTTCTATGTTATCGGAAATGATTTGCCATTTATCGACATCAGTATTGGGTGGTCGATAAATTACACACATTAGCAATTCCTGTTGATCAAAATTTCTATCCAGATCATTTCAATACTAGTAGATTCATATTCAACACGGCGAGAAGCGGCGATGTTATCGGCTATATAGACGCATACTCCACCCCATGCTTGCTGAAGGTCCCTCCGATATGGTTCTTGGAAGCCTTGAAGTGTAATAGTGTCATTGTTTACATTTTGTGTATGGTGGCTTTCTGTAATAGCAATGATGTTAAAATTAGAAAATTTTCCTTCGACACGATGGATTTTATCCTTGAGAGCGCACACATTAAGATGGACAATAGAGAGATCACTACTGTTTATGGGGCCGGGATTAGACTACATCACCTGCTAATGAAAGGAACATGTAAATTATTATTATATTATAATTATTATTCAGGTAGTACAGAGGAAAAGATAGTAACTGGGCAATGTAAATTGCGAGAGAGACACTTAAAATTCTCCATGAGTGATATATTTTGACGACATGGATTTTGGAGGGTGGCAGTCAAACAGACCTATAGTCGCACGGTAATGAGCTAGATCATTATCCATTGTCAATTATGTATATATTCCAAAGCCATGTGCACGTGCGGCAGAATAAGAAACATAAGCGCAAATGAAAAGCACAAAGAGCTCCAGAGATAACGGCAAGAAAGTGTTGAGAATTGAGAAAGAAAAAGAGTAGAAGAGCGGAATACAGAAAAAGAGAATATATACAAGACATTGTAAAGTTCTAGTATCTACAGAAGAAGCGTTTTTGGGACGGTGTTGGGCCTGTCTACAGCGGTCACCTTGTGGTCAATCAAAATTGATTTCTAAAGACAGTAGTCAGCTAATAAAACCCACCTCTGCAACTGTCGGCGGCTCATCTGGAGGTGTTTTCTTACAGTACACGTCCTGAGGAACCAACATTTCGGCCTTTCGGGTTGATGTCAGCTGTAGACAGGCTCGACTACAATAGCAAAGTGTAGCTCTGGACAATAGTCGAAATTCTGCATAATATAAATTTTAATTAATTTTGTGGAATAACATACACATTTGTAGCTCACCTGGCCTGAAAGGCCAAGTGAGCTTATGCTGTGGCGACCATCCGTCGTCCGTCCATCCGTCGTCCGTCAACTTTTTCTTTAAATGACTTCTCACGAACCACTAGGCTGATTTCAATTATATTTGGCAGGAAGCATCCCTAGGGCATAGAGATTAAAGTTTGTTCAAACGAAGCCGATCGGCCAAAATCCAAGATGGCCACCAGCCAAAATAGCCGATTTTTAGAAACACTAAAAAATCTTCTCTGAAACCGCTGGAGGAATTGATTCAAAACTCATAACACATCATCTAGTGCAACGGTAGACCCAAGTTTGTTCAAGGCAACCTGATTGGCCGATTTGCTTGGCGACCATCTTGGATGACCTAGTTTTCGCGAAAATGATTTCTCCCGAACCGCTGAAGGGATGGAGCTGAAATTTTGTAAATATGCTTAGGGACCAAGGGCCTTTCAACTTTGTTCAATGGAAGTTTGTTCGTTAAAAAATATGGCCGCCATCAACCAATCAAAATTTAGTGTTTCTTGGTCATATTGGCTTTTTTGTATCTGATGTATTTTCATGGCGAAAATTGCTTTATATTTGCTTATCAGTGTGGCCAGTTCAAATATTCCACTTTCGAGACTGTCGGATAAATGGTTTTCCTGCCATCTTGGTTTGTTTTCCCGCCATAGTCTCCCATAGTAAAGCAATGGGCCGATAGTAAAGCAATGGGGAACTCTTTAAACGACTTCTTCTCAAGAACCACTGGGCCGATTTCAATTATATTTGGGAGGAAGCATTCATAGGGCATAGGGATCTAAGTTTGTTCAAGCGAAGCGGATCAGTCAAAATCCAAGATGGCCGCCAGCCAAAATGGCCGATTTTTAGAACCACTTTAAAAAATCTCCGAAACCGTTGGAGGAATTGATTCAAAACTCATAACACATCATCTATGGCAACATTGGACCCAAGTTTATTCAAAACAACCTGATTGTCCTATTTGCTTGGCGGCCATCTTGGATGACGTAGTTTTCGCGAAAACGACTGCTCCCGAACCGCTGAAGGGATGGCGCTGAAATTTGGTAAATATGCTTAGGGACCAAGGGCCATTCAAATTTGTTCAAAGGAAGTTCGTATGTTAAAAAACATGGCCGGCATCAACCAATCAAAATTTAGCTTTTTGTCATATGGGCTTTTTTGTATTTGATGTATTTTGATGGCGAAAATTGCTGTATATATGCTTACCAGGGTGGCAAGTTCAAATATGCCACGTTCGAGACTGTTGGATAAACGGTTTGACTGCCATCTTGGTTTGTTTTCCCGCCATAGGCTTCCACAGTAAAGCAATGGGCCCATAGTAAAGCAATGGGGAATTCTTTAAACGGCTTCTCAAGAACCACTGGGCCGATTATATTTGGCAGAATGCAGCCTTAGAGCATAGAGGTCTAAGTTTGTTCAAATGAAGCTGCTCGGCCAAAATCCAAGATGGCCACTGGCTAAACCAGCCAATTTTTAGAAATGTCTAAAAATCTCTGAAACGGCTTGGGGGTTGATTCAAAACTCATGAAACATCATCTAATGCAGGAGGAGAACCAATTTGTTCAAGAGAACCTGATTGGTCCATTGGCTTGGCGGCCATCTTGGATGACCTAGTTTTCGCGAAAACAACTTCGTATCCAGAATCGTTGAACGGATTGGGCCGAAATTTGGGAGATATGATAAGGGACTAAGGGCCGTTAAGTTTTGTTCAAAAGTAGTTGATACATAAAGAAACATGGCTTCTGTTTTCTTGTTATAATTCTGCTCAACTCTGTAGGGTTCTACTTATTGTTGATGGCCTTTCTGGTTGAAATGCCGATGAGGCAGGTGAGCGATACAGGCCCCTTGTTGATAATGTGGTTTATGAGTAAATATGTTTTCTTTATATTTTGGATACACAGGAAGTAGACATTTTGAAAAAGTACACAATAAATACATTGATTACAAATTTGATTCATAAATAATCATGTGGAGTAGGCGTATCGTTTACCAACGGAACTATTATGATAAATGGAAATACAATTATACGATAAAATAAATCAATTTACCAGTTCGATAAATAATTAGGCATGTTCGTGTGAATGAACAGATGAATAATATAATTAAGTAGGGATCTGGCATGTGGGGTGGGTGTATCCCGTACTTCATTTGTTCTTTTCTAACATAGGTTTTTGTTGAGATCCTCAGGGTATAAGGAAGAACATGTATAATTTTAAAGGACATGTTCTGTCCACTATGATTGGGCAAATTAAAATGTTGAGCAACAGGAGTGAGTATCTATGTGTTTTTAATATCCCTTCGATATTCTTCCGCCCATATGTGGAATTCACGTTTGGTTTCCTCCACAAACTGTTAGTGGCATTATGTGCATGTGAGTAAGTATATGACATTGCGTGTGTCACAATATGTCTTGACCGTACATCTGTATTTTTAGGCCCATGTGAATGTTACTGAATTCACGTTTACTATCCATTTGTGACAGAACAACCTACGTTTTCTGGTGAATAGATAGGGTTTTGAAAAGGGTTTCCTTGGAACTCCGTAGTGGTGGGAAACTCAAGTTTGGTCATGACAGGTCTGTCTTAGAAAGTGTGATTCTTTCTATAGCCAAACATTTGGGACTGCTTTCTAGCAATGTCTAATTCATTTGGATGATTTCCTTTGTCTTATGGCTTTGAGTGTGAAAGTCAATAATGCATGGGATGTGTGTGTTTATCTTCAAATTTATTTGGGTTGTCTCCTGTTGAATAAATTTGAAGATAAACACATACCGTGAGGATCTCAACAAAAACTTGTTGAAAAAGAACAAATGACGTACAGGATACACCCACCCCACACACCAGATCCCATAAGGACCAACAATGTAGATTGGTGATTCCAAAATCCGAGTTGTTTTTATGCTAATTTGAATCGCCATACTCCCTGTCATGGTAACCCTTCTATGACATCTTAATAAATGTCATCAAATGATGTCACACTGACTACTACGTCGGCTCCTTTTACGTCAATTGAAATCAGTTGGCCAAAGTTGTATGACTTACCTGTACAGGTATCTACAAATGCCGCCATTGCAACACACAGTTTGCCCAATGCGTAAGGCTAAGCAGACATATTCGAATCATACACATTTGATCAGAATTGCTCTTAATGGACAACTAAATCCAATTTCATTTTCTCTGATGAGTATAACTAAACAAAGTACGAAATGCCATAAATCCGAATCACTCCACTTAAGGTTATTCTATAACAATAGAAACCTATGTCCACCAAATGCGAATTATACAACCAAAACCCGAAATATTGGGAATCCTCAAGCCACACGAATGTTGTCTCAGTCAGATTGACAACTAATCAACACAGAGAAAAATTTCCGGTTACATTTGTAGTTTTTGGCGGTTACACTAGCCCTCAGAAACAACAATCAAAACTTTAACGGTTACACTAAAAATCTGGTTACACAAAAAATATTTCCGGTTACAACAATCAAAAATCTGGTTTCACAAAACACAATTCCGGTTACAAAATGAAATTTCTGGTTACAAATTCAACATTTCTGGTTACAAAGTAGAAAATCCGGTTACACATAACCGGATTTTCCTCATTCCGGTTACACCCAAGGAGCAACTGTAACCGGGACCGAGAGTATAAAAGCAAGTGCAGAACAGAGCACTGACATTCGGATTTGGATCCAACTGATCCAGCGTAAGAAAACCATAAGAAGTGTTCCTGACCAGTTGAACTATTCAATATAATTAAGTAGATTGTATAATCAATAAAAACGCACGCACAGCATACGCACGCACGTATCGACACACTCACGCATGTGCACGAACCCGCCCACGCACACGCATGCACGCATGCATGCACGCATGCACACATGCACACCTGCGCACACACACATGTTTGATACAGCTTTAAAGGCGTACCTTTATGTTTATGTACCTTCTTACTTTTAATATCTGCCACAAACAATACGTGGGGGAAACGCTCAGAACCTTCAAAATCTGCTTACAGGAACACTTACGTTCAATCACTAATCTCCACAAAAGCGAGCGATGCGACACCCCCTTAGCTAGACATTTCAACAAACCAGGGCACACAAGGAGCGACATGTGCTTCAGGATCATACAGGTACTATTATCTGATCCATCTGACCCAAACTCCACACCATGTAGGAGACAAAAAGAATGCCACTGGATTCACCAGCTACGCACAGTGGAGCCAATTGGGATTAGCCTAGCAGGATAAAGGCCACCACTTTACTGGACAGCGGTCAGATCACCAGACCACTACCAAGCACATCGTTATCGCCCGCCCATAGTAAAAGATAGAATATTGACATCAGAGTGGTAAGGGCTAATGCCCTCGGCATACACCAGAGCGCACAGTTGACGTACGACTCAGCGCTTAGGACTAGCAACGTCACTAATTTGTTCCAAGTTAAGCATTACTAAAGCTAGTAAACACTTTATACCCCACCAAGAAATTTGACGGGGTATTACGTAATAGCGCCATCCGTCCGGGCGTGCAGTCGGTCAGTCGGGTGGGCGTGCGGGCGGCAGAGTGGTTTCCGGTTGATAACTCTGTTACTGTTTGTCAGATCGCATTGAAACTACATAGGTTGGTTGGACTAGGTCTTGGGAAGAAACCTATCAAAATCGACGATGATCCAAAATCCAAGATGGCCACCAGCCACCGGCGGCCATCTTGAAAATTGGTTTCCGGATGATAACTCCGTTACCATTTGTCGGATCGCAATGAAACGGCATAGGGTGGTTGGACTAGGTCTGGGGAAGAAACCTATCGAAATCGAGGATGATCCGAAATCCAAGATGGCCACCAGCCACTGGTTTCCGGATGATAACTCCGTTACCATTTTATCGGATCGCTTTGAAACTATATTGTGGTTGGACTAGGTCTGAGGAAGAAACCTATCGAAATTGACAATGATCCAAAATCCAAGATGGCCGCCAGCCGCCGATGGCCATCTTGAAAATTGGTTTCCGGATGATAACTCGTTGCCGTTTATCGGATCGCTTTGAAACTTCATAGGGTGGTTGGATTAGGTGTGGAGAAGAAATCTATCGAAATTGACAATAATCTGAAATTCAAAATGGCCACCAGCCACCATCTCCAAAATTGGTTTCCGGATGATAACCCTGTTCCCCTTTATCGGATCATTTTGAAACTTCATAGAGTGGTTGAACTAGGTATGGAGAAGAAACCTATCGAAATTGACGATGATCCGAACTTTCTGGATGATGTCTCCATTACCATTTATCGGATCACTTCCTAGGATCGTTGGAATATGTCTGGTGAAGAAACTTATCGAAATTTATAATCCGAAATCCAATATGGCCGCCAGTCAACAGCAGCCATCTTGAAAATTGCTTTCCGAACGATACCTCCTTGACCATTTAACGGATCGCTTTGACACTTCATAAAGATGACTGGTCTGATGGGTCTGAGGAAGAAATAAATATTTTCTGATAGCTCTCATTCATTGGTTTGTCATCATGGCAGGGTATTATGCTCTGTTTGCGGAGCTCTTGTTCTCAAATTATTGCGATTCAATTCCTTTTTTTACCATCGTAGTATATTTAATATTGTATGTAATTACCAATAAACATCATCTAATTGTTTACTTTTCTATTCCTTTAATAGGGGAGTGACAGAGAGTCAAACATTTTCATAATTGCACTTGCTTTGTTTTACAGGTATAGCTGACTGTATATTAGCGTTAGGATTTGAAAAGATGCAAAGAGGATCACTCGCATCACAGGTGTGTTTTATAGAACATCTCTAAGCAATAATATCCCATTTGATATGTAATTTATAAAACAAGTGAAGTTAATGAATTTGATTTGGAGGTGATCTTTGACAGGCTACAGATGAAATTTAATAATGCATGTGATAAATTTGGTATAATTCAAGGATGGTGAATGGTTTATCAATCTTAAATCATAATGCAAATTATAGTGTGACAGTGTTCTACTTCCACATGATAAATCGATGGGTTTAACCCTTTAATGGTCATACCGGCCAAAACCGACCTGTTATGGTAATGTGGAATTTCCATTTACAGGCCAAGGGAATACAATTTTTGAAATTTTACCATTAGAATGACTGGCTCGATTACCGAGCCAGTCATTCTAGTGATAAATTTTCAAAAATTATATTCTTATCAAAGGTCTAAAATCTAATCGAGGTCATTCAATAGGCAGATATTAAAATTTTCTTGACCAAATTTAACCATTAAAGGGTTACGGTCATGGGTTTTAGCATTTGCTCTTTTCCTCAGCATGTTTGTGGACATGCATCTCCATCTGGACTTATATTTCCACTTGATAATTTTCTACTAAAGGGATAAATTGATTTACATTGCACACAATGTTTGGCAGTAGCTTTGATCAATTGATTAAGAACATTGTAAACCAAAAGAGGGATCCATTTCTAGCTATGCCCCAGCCATCTCTAGCTAAACTCTGCCCTGCTTTACGCATATTCGGATCTATTTATATACTTAGTATCCTGAATTTTGAGAATCACAATTTCAATGTAACTATAAGGGTAACATGTTGAATATTTAGAAACTAATTTTGATGGGTTGCTGTTAGTTTCAAAATATTCAACAGAAAGTTTATTAAATAGTAAAGACAATTGACATAACTATTCAATGTTCATGACGGACCTAGATGCGTCATTCATTACTTTTTAATTGTGATGTCAACTTACATGTGGCATATTTGATTATGACATCATATATATACTTGAGTGACAGATTGGGTCTATCCATTGTGTATGGGAAAGATGGTATGGTATCATATTTTATAGGCATTAATTCAGATTAATCTATTCTATTTGTGCATTATGGGTCTCAGAGGATATTTATTGTATAAATATTATTTTCAAATTTACGATGCTATGAATATTTGTTTTAATTCTCAGGTTTTATATGTGCTTAATTGTTATATTTCAGTATGATGACCGTACGAACCCTCTTGACAAACATGTAATGACAATGTCCAATCTTTATGGCTTTGAGGCTGCACCTGTGGCACCACAGATGTTCGGTAATGCGGGTCGTCAGTATATGAAGGAGAATAGTAAGTAATTATACTGAGCATTGCTACCATAATACTGGTGTCGATATCACTTAATATCAGTACTTATTAAATATTAGTTTATGTAGACTTGTGCGATTATTGCGTTGCGTGATCGCGATTGATTATTAAAAAACAATCGTGATTACTCGATTAATCACCTTTGATACAAATAACCAAGACATAACAACAAAAGAATATCAATGACGAAAACTACAATGGTGATTAGAAAATTAGTTTATGTACATTTTTAAAATCATATGGCTGAAAATATGCGGTAGCAACACTTTCAATAACATTGTTTTCAAAATTCACTAATTAAACGTTTAATGTTCAAACTTGGTCAAGAAAATGTAAATATTTGCTCATTGAATGTCGATATATGGGGCAAGAGAAAGCTATTTTAGAAAATTTACCACTTAAGTGACTGGCTCGGCTATCATATCAGGTATTCTAGTGGTAAATTTCCAAAAATTGGCTTGTCTTGTCCTGCAGATAGATTTTACAAGACCACGGTAGAGGTATTTACCAATTTATAGTATTTGTGATGAGCAATGTCACAACAGTATGTGTGACTTGATGGCGCTACATTCAATTACAGATGTGAAACCAGAAACACTAGCAAAAATTGCAGTCAAGAACCATAAACATTCTGTGAATAACCCGTAAGTATTTAAAGCAAATTTAGAAATTATAATCATTTCTTTCTTGAAACACAAAAACAGTAGTAGGGTCGGAGTCAAAATGATACCACCTCCCTCAACTGGCAGCCGTTCGGCGATCCGTGGCCCCCGCCGCCCTCTCAATCCCTGGGGCATAGGAATTTGAGACAGGTGATCAGGAAGTGGCGAATATAAAACTCCCGTGCGGACCCCACATGTCCGGGAGAACCTCCTCAGGATACCGACCAGTGGCTGGCCTCTATTCTGACCGGTATCCTGAGGAGGTTTTTCTATCTGTGGGTTGTTTTTTTGTAACCTATCCTACCTATCTTTTGTTCCTATCCTTCCTATCCTACCTATCCGACCTATCTCTTTTGTACCTATCCTACCCTGTTGCTATTCCAGCCGGCTGGTGGTGCTTTGATCCCACACTGGGGGGTGTCGCGGTGGGCCTACCCCGGCCCTAGTCTTACTTAGTCTTTTGAGCGGATTTGAACCCCAGTCTGCAGCCTGGGACCGTTATGCAATTCGACGACTGCAGCTCTATTGATAGACCTACCGTGACACCGTTAAGATCTCGACTCTTAGTAACTTTATCTCTGAGCGTGAGTTGTGAAATCGCTGTTACCCGTTATCTCGAAGTGACCTCAAAATCTAGAGTGAGTCGAGCCTGCTAGCGCAGCAACACACATAACGTATCAGCTATATTTATTACCGCCTACATGGCTGAGATAGTTAATGCGGTGTATTATACACTTAAAATCACAGGTTCAAATCTCGTTATGTGCTATTAGCAAATGGTAAAATCACAGGTTCAAATCTCGTTATGTGTTATTAGCAAAAGGTAAACATGTCTACAATTACTCTTGGCTGTTTTCACATTTAAATACACAGGCTGTAAGATGAGCACGGGACTGAATTTTCACTGGATCCATTTAAAATTAATATCATTTTATTATAACCACCACACACGCACGCACCCCCCCCCCCCCCACACCCCCAAATAGTAAGTTTCAATAGTTTTTGGTATACGGTAACCAAACTTGGTGTATGGATGCATCATAGCCTCATAGCCTAAAGGTGTGGCATGTATCATAAGTAGCTCAGCGTGACCTACTTTTCACAGTTCACTGATTATTCTTGTCCAGGTTGTAGTTTCAAGACTTTTAGCTCACCTGGCCACCTTTACTCGTAAGACATCATGTCAAGACCAACTCGCACAGTCATGACCACATAAAACCCATGATTGCAGACCACGGACCCTCGACTGGGCCAAAGTCAAGAATAGGAGCTGCTATGCGTTAACACCTAATTAGACACAGCATCCATGATAGTATACCGGCGATCATAAATTACATGTGAACGCACAACCATACATTACGTGTACTCAACTACGTGTAAACGCTCATCTACAAACAATATTACACACAATGGGCTGGCGTGAAGAGCTATGGTCATGCATGCATGACTATGCAGATCGAAATCTTGAGAAATGGAGAAGCTCAGGGATCCCAACATTCCTCTTGTCATTTATACTAACATGCCTTACGTGTCGCAGACGTTATCCGATGACTGTGATAGCGATGGACAAACTCTTCAAGTATATGAATTATTTAGAAACGTGATGTGGATGCTGCTATCGAGTTGGAACAAGAGTGGGAACAAGAAATGCAGTGATCCCTCACCCACCAACCTCTCAATGCACGCACTACTCCCACGTATCACATCAGCTCGACCACATCTCACACACATAGTCTCCGGCGGTATCACATCGACACGATGGACCACCCACAGGTTTTTCCAGGTACTGATCACCTTGTGATCACCACACATAATAGGGTCAATGCCCATTTAGAAACGGGCCTCCACAGTGATATACACCATGATTACTGTTGCACAGCTTTGCACTATTGCAAAGCAGTTCGGCCTTAGAGTAGCCTCTAAGGCCAAGAAAGCCGACCTGCGCCAGATGATCGGACAGGCCCGTGCCGAGGAGTGGCAGAAGCGACTCTCCCGAGCAATGAAGACGGGAATGTTTCCAGCGCTTACCAAAGATGATCCTTGGAATCCCCACAAGAAAGCGCAGCGGATCCGTGAGCTTCGTCAGTTGGACGAGGAAGTGACTGCTAGCTTGCGAGCCAAGACTGTAGCAAGGCGGATGGTGGACCATCCACTGGAGCGCTTACGTCCCCTACGCAGGATCACTAAGCGAGTGATGAGGGGGCCGAGGTCTGAACCCTTAGCCCAGAACATAAGGCGAGAAGGCGAACACATTCTCGACCAGCGTCTCGGCGAAAGGGAGACAGAGGATAGAGGACGCCGGTCAGTACGCTGGACATTGTTCAGAGGTCTAGAAGGAGACCTCACAGGCCAGATCATGCGAAAGATCCAGCAGACTGACCAGAATGCCTTCTACCTCCGTTACACCCATACCTATCGCATCCGTCACATCGAAGACGGTAGGGTGATACTCTTCCACAAGAATGCTCCAGGGAGCCTGTGGCTGAACACGATAGGAGCAGCTCAGGACTGGGTGGCAGCAAGAGAGCAAGGCCGCCTCGACACAGACAATATCGATCGACCCAACACCAAGTGGGCTTTCGTTCGATCAATCAACGTTGAGGTCAGGGCTGTCATCTACCGCCAACCTCTGCTTGGGACAGGCCCCCTCCCAGACTGGCTACGACAGAAGAAGAGTATGACTGCCCTCGACACCTACAGGGACAACATGTGTCTCTGGAGATGTCTAGCAGTCCACCGAGGAGCGAGAGCTGATAGAAGTACAGCTCCTGCACGAGAGCTTGCCACACTGTTCTACGGCAAGACAGTGATAGTACCTGATGTCCGCAAGACCTCACTGGATCAGCTGGACAAGGTAGAGTTCTTCGCCAAGATTCGCGTGTATGAACCAACCGAAGAGGGCACCTGGCACTTGTTCAGGCAAGCAGCTCACTACCGTGACACCATGACCGTCGGAGTGTGGGACCACCACGCCTTCTACATCAAGAACATCTCCAAGCTGGCACATACACTAGTCTGCACTCACTGTCAGCAGAGGCTTACAAAGGCATGCAATCTTCAATGCCACGCTGGGCACTGTACAGGCGGCAAAACAACAATCGTGTGTCTTGGCGAGAAGGTTGAGGCGCCACAGTCTGCGTATGAGAAAGCCTTCTATCTGCCCCAAACATCCAGTTGGATTGAGTATGAGTCGAGAAACAGGCGTACACATACACCATGTAGAGTGGGGGTACGGTGGCGAGCGTTGGATCGAGGGTGCTCCCGACCACCAACACCGTTTACCAGTTCCATGGCTGTTACTGGCACGGGTGTCCACAACACCAGCGAGGTGAGGATGCCGAACAAAGATACTGCAAGACAGTCCTGAGAGAGGAGAAGCTGAGAGCATCTGGATGCATGCTTGTAGTACAGTGGGAGTGCTGTATAAAACGCTGTCCAAGCGTCCCTAAACGAGTTCGGACTGTTTCATACCCACATTTCATAGTTTACGACTTCGAAGCACTCCTAGATGGTATCAAGACTCATCCTACGGAGACTCACGATCGAGAGTACTCCCATACCTATCTCTGTGTCAGTTGGCTGCTCCTTAGATGGCGCCACGAGTGAGCCCACTCACCTCTGCAATCCTGACCCCAAAGAACTGATCAGAGATTTCATGCTGGTGATCCAACGGCGAGCATATCTAAACCGGACAAGGGTTAGGGCACAGTACATACCGACAGACCTGGACAAGCTCTCAAAGCGACAGCAGCGACTGATTAACGAGTGGTGTGACCAAGTGCCTGTACTGGGGTTCAACTCTGGGCGGTATGACCTGAACCTCATCAAGAAGTACTTTGTCGATGAGCTGACTGACAGTACAGGTACAGTGAAAGTCGCCAAGAAGGCTAGTCAGCCCATGTTCCTCATAACACCTGAGCTACAGTTTCTCGATGTGCTGAACTACCTTGGCCCAGGAGTCTCGTACGAGGTATGTGTCAAAGCTTACGGGTGTACAGAGTAGAAGAGCTGGTTCCCGTATGAATGGTTTGACACACATGAGAAGCTCGACTATCCAGGGCTTCCTGACTACTCAGCATGGACATCTAAGATCAAGTGTGGCTACCTCTTGACGCGATCAGTGTGGGAACAGTGTAACCAGACATTCGGCGAGCATGGAATGTGGACATTCGCCGATTGGCTGCGATACTACAAAACCTGGACGTCAGGCCATTCATTGAAGCCCTAGAGCGGATGCGGGAGTTCTACACAGAACGAGAAATAGACATCCTCAAAGACGCGGTGTCTCTCCCAGGTGTGTCACTGCAGTACCTCCTACGTGGAACTGCTCAGCACATGCCGGATGTTAGCCTCTATTCACTGGGCATGGAAGCCTACGAGATGCTGAAGGGTGCTGTTGTTGGAGGTCCCAGCATCGTGTTCACCAGATACCACGAGTCCGGTGTGACTCGAATCCGCCAGAGTGAGCATGTCTGCCAACGTCTACTCGGCTATGACAAAAATGCTCTGTACCTGTCAACGATGGCCAAAGAGATGCCATGTGGTAAGGAGACAGTACGCCATTGGTCCGGTGCTAGTGGTGTAGCTAGCTTTAAGGAGGCTCTCCTAGCAGACAGCTGGTTTGGGTTTGCCGAGGTGGATATAGAGGTCCCCAAGGCGCTGTGGGCAAAGTTCAAGGAAATGCCTCCTCTTCTATAACCGCGAGCTCCCGGTAGAGGCAATCTCTTCTGAGATGCTGGCATATCTAGGGCGAACAGGGAGGAGGCGTCCCACCACCCAGAAGCTGGTCGGTGCCCTCTCTGGCAAGAAGCGGCTGCTGTATGCACCGACACTCAAGTGGTATATAACCCATGGCCTGGAGATCACTGCTGTATACCGCACCATAGACTATGAGGTCAAGCGCCCATTCGAGTGGTTCGTGGAGAATGTTACGGAGTGCTCGGGAGATGTAGATAAGAGCAAAGCGCTCTTGGCAGCTCTCTTCAAACTCCTCGGCAGCAGTGCCTACGGGAAGCTCATCGAGGCTCTAGAACGTCATAGCAGCTTCACAAAGGATGAACGTGTGGTAGACAAGGCCTTGCATAGTGCATGGTTTGAAGATCTCGAGGAGATCGGTGAGTCATACGAGCTCCAGAGTCGCAAGCCGAGAATCACTATTCGAAGGCCCTTCCAGGTGGGGATAGCCATTTATGAGCTCGCGAAGCTGCGAATGCTGGAGTTCTACTCGACTTCCTCGATCGCTACGTAGCTCGTGACAGCTTTGAGTACCTGCAGATGGACACTGACTCCGCGTATATCGCTATAGCAGGCTCCAACCTCGACGACATCATTCGCCCTGAGATGCGAGCAGAGTACCAGTCTCATAAGCGGGACTGGCTAGCTTGGGACAAATGGTCTGGACGGACTCCGGGACTGTTCAAGCTCGAGTTCGAAGGCTCTCGTGGCATCGCTCTCTGCTCCAAATGCTACTACATGGAGAGCATAGCTGCAAGTAAGTGCTCGGCTAAGGAAATGTCAAAGCGGCAGAATGAGGTCTCTTGGCAGAGGTTCTACAGCGCCCTACAAGGCCGGGTGGACAGAGCTAAAAACCGAGGCCTACGCATGTGCAACCAGGGTATGGTGATGTATGAGCAGGAAAAACTTGGACTCTCCTCTTACTATGATAAGCGCCATGTGCTGCCAGATGGTGTGCATACCGAGCCCATCAAGTTTCATGTTAGCACCCTAGGTGGTGGTAGCTGTGTGTCTGCAGGGACTAGCTGAAGCTCTTCTACGACAAATGGTCGCCTACGCACTCCGTGCTGGCGTGCGAGGTAGTACAGTGTAGGCCGCCCCTCTGCCTCCACATAACCTGTCAAGCCTGTGAACATCTATCGACCAGTTTGGATCTGTTGCACGCCGTCGACCACCTTCCAGCTCACCAGGCTCATACAGGTACCGAACCAGAGCATCAGGTGGTAGGCACTCCTCTCCCTTGTTCGCTCCTCTAGAGCTGTGACTGGCAGCAGCAGAGTGTCTGATAGCCTCTACCGGCTTCTTCCCGATTAGCCTAGTAACCTCAGCATTGGATCTCTCCACCACAGCAGGCAGCCCTCTCACCCATACTCTAGAACGTTCACTCTGTGCGGCCATTTCCTGGGCGTATTGGTGTGGGAACAGTCTCTGCCAATATCCGATTCCACCGCTCAACGATAGCCTGGGCACAGTGAAGTCCTACCTCGCCTCGCCTAACTGCCACACCGTGTTTCCGCATGAGGGCTGCAGTCTCACCTCTGAACTCCTTACCGTCATCCACCTGCAACAATTCCGGCCACTGGAGGGGATTTTCCGAAGCCTCGTAGACACCCTGGAATGCCTGGGCCACCTGGCCAGCTGACTTGTCTGTTAGCGGTACTGCCGCCTTGTACCTGCTGGCGACATCGACGAGGGTGAAGGCATACTTGTAGGTCTTACGACCAACCGAGCCGTGTGGAAGGAATAGAACATCTGCCTGGTGAACTCTGTTCGTGACAGTTTCATCGAAATGGGCATACCTGATGTCGTGAACGAGGTCTGTATATCTGCCACATCGCCTGGTGGCTGAGCCACTGGCTAACTGTCTCCAATGTGAAGTTGTGGCCCTTGCGACATGCTGCCTCGAGTAGTTGAGGGGGCTCACGGTAATATCCACCAGGCTGATAGTAGATTCCTCAAGAAAGACGGTTGATAAACTCCCGGATTTCATCACTGACGTCCACTCCCGTCCTGTCATGCACGGCCTGGGTGAACTCTAAACAGACAAACAGATGGCCCTCATTCATTCGACCATCACTGAAGACCTCCTCAAACACCTCCGTACACTGGTGTCTAATCTCTGCTGGATCCTCACTGAACGGTAGTTTATCGACCAACCCATCGGATGTTAAGGTACTTGACCAGGTCGTACAGAGACGCCATCCTTATATGGTACGGCTTAAATGTTCGTATGGCAACGTATGGTAGCCAAGGGCCTGCGACTCCGAAGAACGTACCTACTCCTGAGGCGATGGCTGGTATGGCTTCAGAAATCGTCTCCACACCATGGAGAGCATTGTTGGCGATCTTATGGACTGTCTCGCCAGCCTGCGTTGTGAACTGAGCGAATAGAGCCCCAACTGCTGCCAGCGGACCGATAGAACCTTTTACGTAAGTGCAATAGATTCCTTTCGCTCTGTGTACTAGCTTGCGGGATTCAGGCTCTACATCATTATACCCACCACCGACATCGTAGTCTGCATCATAATCCTCCTCATCATAGTCCTAGTCATCTATATCCTCGACTGGATCAGCCTCTGGTTCATACATCACTCGGGGGATCCGTCACTGGGCGCAGCTATATAGTAGCTTTAAACTGTAGTCTATAGCATGGCATCCGCAATCTTGAATGAGGGCGTGTTTGCCTTAGCGAACTGGGGACTCAGCTTCGCCGACAAGAAGGCGGCAGAGGTCGAGCGTGAGCGTCATAACCAGGCGATGGAGAAGCTGTCTAAGGAGAAGTTTGAGTACAGTAAAGCACTCGAGCATATGTGCCAGAGGGAGGCACGCCGACGACAACCAGAGCATCAGAGGCAGATAAGAGTCATGATGAGTACTACGAGGCTGTAAAGATATCTGAGCCAACGCTCGACTATGAAGCATCGACAGGTCAGAAGACAGCAGAGCTTATAGTAGTGGTGGCAGCTGCAGCTGTGACGATAGGAGTCATGCTCTACGCACGCTCAAGCTGAATACCTCCTGTGTTCGACACGCATACCTTAAAATAGCCAAAGTAAAGTACCGTCACACCTAATGAATGAGTCCCAGCTATGAGGTTTCCGATGTTGAAGCTGACCTGGTTGCCATGATTAGGTGGGATGTCCCTGTCCCCGAGGTGGTGATGGCCCTCGAGTGCCGACTCGAGGTCGTCGCTTCCACTGGTTAGTCGGAGAAGCGCATATGACTTAGTTCTGTCTCTCTAGAGTTGGCAATCAGCCAGCTCGTGTACCTCACCAAGAACATTGGTCCCAGCAACCACTAGCTTGAAGTCGACTAGCGTATCCACCTGCTGGATGACTCCTCCCTTCTGAACCAGGGCCGCAACAGGACACAGTCCGATACACCACGATGCAATGTCAGCTCTACCCGTTGGTTAGCTGTGGCTTGGAGCTGCTGGTGTTCTCACTCCACATGCACGATCCGCTGTTTGGAACCCGTTTGCTTCAGCTCCTGGTCATTCTCGTCATGCCAGACATGAAGTCATGGAGCATTCATTGTCACATCTGCATGGCAGCCGGATTCACGTGTGTGTTCTCGTGGGGGGGGGGGTTAAGAGTGGAACTGCCACGGGCATCTCGACACCTGTAGTTTGAATTCTGTGAACCCATCATTGCATCCCACAGCGTAGTACCCCTTTCCCTTCGCATAGAAGGTTGGTCCATGAGCCAGCGGACCTAGGACTCGGTACTCATCGTTCACATAGGTAAAGTCGATGTACTTCCCAGCAGCGGACAACTGGTTCTCATCGTGTATACTGGGTCGAATGACCATCAGGCGGTCCTTCCGAGGATCAGTGCGGTGCGATGTCGCGGGTTCAATGGCCCCATCTGGATGTTGCACATACTGCAGCATGTTTAAGGTCTGGGTATATAGAGGTTTTTAAACGGCTGCCATGTTCGGTAAAGTTCTCCAGCAGATTGTCTATAGGCAGCAGGACAAGTCGGCACGACAGTCAGCACAACAGCCGCGGCGTGCACTGTCCCACTGTGACAGGGTCTGAGAACTGCTTCATGACATCAACATTATCCACTAGCGAGCCAAGGTCACACCTCCGTCTGATGCGGAGATACTGGCTGCCATAGAGGAAGGAGCGCCAGCTCGTAGTACAAAAGAATTCCTGACTCGGATACTCTACCGGAAGTTTGACAGCACCCAGGGCAGGACACTCGACCTACCTCCTGTGGCCTAAACCAACAGTCCTGTTATTCTAGCTCTCCACAGGGCGAGGGTCGACCCCAAAGATCTACTAACGGTCGGGAGGTAGCCTCCATAGCCAGGAAGAGCGAGATATGCTGGATAGCCTCCAGTCTGGAGCAAATAACTACTTCACGGAGGAAGTCAGTGCCGCTGTAGCAGAGAGCCACGACACCGGTCATGTAGAAGGTACTCAGGAGGGGTTCACTGTTGGCCGCAAGGAGCCTGTTGAGCACATCTTCAACGAAAGAGGTCGCAGTAGATTGGCCAGTAATCTGAAAGCATTTCTGAAATTCCCAGATAACTACCAGGACTACCTCATCAAATCCGCTCACAAATCAGATGCTCGGCGCGCATGGACAAAGTGGAACTTCCATGAGAAGTTCCATAAGAAGAGAGTCCTAGACACGGACCAGTGGGTAGAGTTTCGGCGACAGTACGGACTTGACGAAACTGCCAATGTAGCAGCGGAGACCGCTGGTGAAGGTCCTCAAGCAGCAGAGACCACGGACGAAGTAGCGGAGACCGCGGACGAAGTAGCGGAGACTGCACAGCCTTCTGATGAATGAAAAAAGGTTGCAGCGGAGACCGCCGCGGTCTCCGCTCACTCTGTCAGCGATGACGTGTAGAGCAGGCTAGTTTCCTGGCTGGATTCAGCTTGTAGATGAAGGTCTGCGCCTTTTCCAGAGATGGCTTGAAGTGTGACAGCTCACCTGTCTCCTTGTTGCTGAAGATGAAGCAGGGCACGTCCACACTTGGAGCTGAAGTATAGCAACCAGGCATTGTGGCGGATGTCCGGTGAGATCTTGCGGGTGTACTTCGGAAAAAGGATGAAGATAGTTATTTTTGTGTGCCGGATGCGCCTGGTGATGTTGCTGAGGTAGGTGACTGTCTTCTGGTCCATTGCAGGGTCATCGATAACTAGAACAAGTGGTTCTGTCAGTTGGGCTGCCAGCAGCTTCTCCATCAGTGCTTGCAGGTTCTGTGTCTTGGTGATTGGGCCATTGTACCATTGATCATTACTGTCAACCGCCTCAGCGGTGGAGTCAGACACCAGAAGGATGTATTGAGAGTGTAGATGTTCGGCCAGGAGAGCCCGCAGCAAGATGTTTTTCCTGTGTCCTGAAGGGGCAATGATCAGCACAACCTGGCCAGCATCAGCCGGCCTACTGTTGAATGGTACAGACAGGTGTGCGGAGAATGGTTAGCACTTGGTCGGCGGTAGCCTCGTCTATATCTGGGAGACTAAACGGCAGTACTTCCTGCACCAGCTCTTTCGCCTGCAGAGGGGGGAATCCTGCACCTCCGGCGGATGCGAAGGATGCGATGGAGGCGTCAAGCATGAAATCCCAGCAGCAGCTGAGAAGATAGTGTAGAGGGCCTGTGTCAGCACCCAGTGTCTAGTACATCCAGTATCTGTATGATACATGCACGGGAAGCCATGACTATCCTGTGGGCTTAAATGGCAAACCAAAGAACCCTGACTTCTTCACCTCTGGTAGCTGGAGGCTGGCGGTAGCACCTTTTTTGCCATCGATAGTGATATTGCTCAGGCCGATGGTGCCTATCTTGAGATTCTCTCCATCCTGTTGGAATGAGCTCCGCGATTTCAGGAGATCGTTAACCAGGTCCTGTGCATAGGTCTCAGCCATAACCTTGATGGCTACAGTCGCATCGTCGCCCTCTCCTTGATGCCCATCCCCTTGGATAGCCACAATAGCTAGGCCTGACACCACACGTAGAGCTGCCACGGGAAGCGGTGTCGTGTTGACTGGCTGCAGTTTCGGGGTCGGAACGCCTTTATGTGACGCTGCCATGGGAAGCATTGTGTCGACTGGCTGCAGTGTCAGGGTTGGAACGACTGTATGTGCTGCGATGCCCGTACTATGCGTAGGTGTGTTGATATCAGTGTTGAAGCCGAAATGGACACTGGGGGAACTCCCCTCGACTATCATTTTGTTATAGCCCCTGACTTGGAGGTCCTCGATGTTCACGATCATGTTGCTCGGAATCAACCGTAGGTGTGGTGAAATAGCAAAGTCAAGTTTGCGACGGGCCTTCTGCAACCCCTGCTGGAACTTAGCAATAAGACTACTGGGGTCTGCCATGATGATCATATCCTCAACGAGACTGATGAACATGGCCTGGACCTCTGCTCTGCTGACACCATCTATGGAATGCCGCAGCTTGGTCTGTGCTGTAAGGCGGCTGTAGCACAGTGCTTCCAGGGACTGTTTGATCCAAACGATCCCTCCTGGTATGAGGCCTGAGGTGGTGTGTGGGACAAAGTACTTCCACACATCTGGATAGTCCTGCCGCAAGCCAGTGATGTGCATATTTTGCACCAGCGCTCCAAGGTCGGAGTCTGGATCGAACGAGAATGTCGCTGTCTTCCGATAGCCTACTCGTCTGGGTGTTTGATAGAGGAATCCTGAGTAGCCATGTCTTGGGTCACTGTAAATAACCCCTAGACTGCTGTTATCACCACCATGCCACCGATAGTCTGGGTGAGCGCTGAACTCTGTAGTCTGCTGGCCGCTGAGACGCTATGACTGTTGAGCTGTGGGTCGAAGTCGTTTGTATCAGGGAGGCTTGCACCCAGCTCATGGCGGATTCGTCGCACCGTGAAGTACAAATGGAATCTGAGACAGCTGGCGATGAGCACAGCTTGTGGAGTACCAGAATAGGAGTGAAGCAGGGTGGAACTTGCTCCACATCCTGCCGTGGCACACCACACAGCAAAGTTCAGCTGCTGATTCCAGTATGAGAGGCTTGGAGCAGCCATCCAAGTATGAGCTTGCTTCGCATCCTTGATGGTGATGGGGCGGTTGGTCAGCGGTCGTAGGTTGATGGAGAAGCTGGTTCGGGACCGTTCATCCACTGTACTGGAGAACGGTGTTAGCTCTGGTATATCAGACAACAGACCTCTCAGGCCAGTCAAGGGTGTACCCAGGAGGGGCGGTTGGCTCCGGATGACTGTCGTGAGGTTCAGTGGGAAGGCCATCTATACTGGTATTCTTAAAGCTACCGTACAGGCAGCACACTATTTGTAGTCGTCTCAACTCCAGAGACCAGTGAGGCGACCTCGCCGTGGTCGCCTCGCCGTAACATCTCGTTTTTTAGCTCCTCCATATCAACCCGCCCGCTGGAGCCTTTGAGGTATTGCTGTCGCACTTTAGGTTTCTCCGTGCGGTACAGGGCTTGGATCTTCAATATATGGTGGTACTCCTCATCGGTGACCTGTCCATCCTCGAGAGCTTTGTTGACAGACTCGGTGATAGTCCGTAGCATACTCTGTGCCAGTGTCACGTACTTAGCATGCTTCTCCAGCCTCCTTGTGATCTGCCGCTGCATCACCACCAAACCAGTGACCAAGACTGGTAGCTAGTGTCACGCCATCCAGCGGGATGGCGAACGATGGCACCCACCCCTGTAGCGAGAGTGGCCACAGCTGCCACACCAGCACTGGCTCCAAGCACACCCGCAGCAGTGGTTGTATGCGCGAGGACGTTGTAGGCTGTCTTATATCGCCTGCGCATTCTGCTGTACTTTTCTGCCTCATGGACGCGATTCTGCCTGATGGCATCTATCTGCTGGAGTCGCCAGCCATGTATGGTACCGCCCTCATCAGCAGTCAGGGAGGTAGGCTTGCGCGATTTTTGATTTGAAACATCGCGATCGATTTTATGAAAAAACCCGCGATTTTCAATTAAATCATAGGTCCAAATTCCCAAAAGTATAAGCCGGGTTAACGTGACTCGTTTCTAGGAAGTTTAAATAAATGATACAAAAATAGCACGAAATTAGAACACATGATGATGTTCATGCGACGAATTCTTACCATCCTACCTCTGCTTAATGTATATTTTATATCCATCATCGCGGGCGTGAAATTATTAATTGGGACCCCCTAAATATTGCGTATGGTTTAATAAACATTATTTATGCATCGAAATTTGAGATTAAATGTCGCCGAGAAAAAAAAAAAAATTACGTGATGCTTCCGCTTATAGCCTCCCTTTGTAGGACGAGTTTAGGTCATTACCGGAGTAACGCGAAGACGCTAATATTAGTAGCGCGGGAGATACTGCGCAATTCACATACATAGGACGGTAGCTTTGAGTAGGTACTAGTGTAATGCCGTAAACTCGTCCTATAGAATGTACGATTTACATTTAAGAGTAATCAACAGAACGCACAGTTCAAAATCAAACAATCTGGAATGCTGTTGCTTTATTTTCTTTAATTTGACATGACAACCGAATCAAAAAGGAAAAATTATTAGACCGTCTGAAATTGCTAACTCTAGAATTAACCAGAATTATGTTCGCTGATTGCCTAACACTCTGAAACTGTATATACTTAACATTTCACAACAGACTCAGGGTCTGCAGCGAAAGAAAGAAAATTATATGGCGATTCGCCGGAGTAACTAGCTGGTTTTCTCAATGACAAAGGTGTTACCTCGCATTGTTAGCTTGTTTATTGTAGCGCTTTGTGTTGTGATTCGTAATTATTCGACACATGCATGGCACGGCGGGATATACACACAATGAACACAGGCGTGAATCGATTATAAGTGTACTCATGTACTGATATAATGTGACGGAAAAGTACACACTTCAGACTTTTTTATAGCATGACATTTTTGACGATTTTCCGATCTTTCCTCAATTACATTGTAAAAATCGCGATTTTAAAAATAAATCGAACTTCAAGATTAGATCGAAAAATCGCGCAAGCCTACAGGGAGGGGTATAGTTCTGGTTGCTTCCGCCACTCTGATTTTGCCATAGTATACCTAGAGATTAAGTGTTCATTTTGGAGAGCCTGGCGAACCGTGCCAGCTTTTTAGTGCCGAGACAGACGTCTCTTAGAACGTGGTCATCCAGCACTATGTCGGGTGCCAGTAGCTTTCTGAGACGTGACATCTGGAACTTCACCTTATCACCAAGATAGTAGGCCCGCTGCTGGAAGGCTTTCTTGGTCTTACACTTCTGCTCCATCTCCTCTTTCCACTGTATGACATCTGGCTCATCCTCATCTGTGAAGATATCTGGATCATCGTCGTCTACAGGGCTTCCTGAGATACCTGCCTCATCGTCGTATGTGAAGACATCTGGCTCATCGTCGTCTGTCAAGACTCCTGCATCCCGCTTACTCTCCTCCAGGAGGGCCTGCCAGTATCAGGAACCTTCACTGTTCCTTCGCCTCCGTGCCTTGCTGGCAACATGTTGATACCAGCTCTCCTGCTGTAGTCGCTCTCCTTCTTGTTGACAGATCTGTTGCTGTGCGAGCATCTGTGCATTTAAGGCCTTTAGGCAACCCTCTATTGGGTTCATCATCTCGGCAAAGGTCAGATATTCCTGGTGTGATATCATGTTGTCGTCAGGTCAAGGAGTAGTAAGAGTGTAAACTATAAATGGGCGTCCGATATCCCATCCGTGCTGGCATATATGTTAATGGCGGGGCTGTCAAACAGGTGATTTACAGGTGTGAACAGGCTAGGACTGATAGCTTTCCATATGTTGCTGTTGGCACCTGGCAGATACTCTATCACGTCCCGGCCGACTTCTACTAGTGAGCTGCTGTGTGCACTTCCCGGAGGCTGATGTAGCACATCGGCGTGTATGTATGTTGTGCCTCGCTGGGGGAACCTCGAAGAGGACCCATTCTACACGGTACTGTACCACCCGTCTCCCCTCTAGAGAGGGTGAGATTACGTTCTCACCACCGGAGAGCAGCAGTCGTACAATCGGCATGGTTATATCTCCCGTTTAAACCCCTTCTATAGCGTGCTATGGAACCCATATTTGCTCACTCGACTGGTCTTGATCACCTGGCAGATGTGTATGCAGTTGATGCTGCCAAGGTAGAAGAGAGCGATGGCAAGTCATTCGCCCTACAGTACGAAGCAAATTCAAAGGCATTCTCCCTCAACCCCATTGGTGGTGATGGGGTGGAGCTGCTCACAGACCTCAAGGATGTGTCGAAGGAGCGCCTGGGTCACGACATAGATGGGCACTAGATCGTGTTTCGGTACGATTTCCCGAAGAGGAAATACATCCTCGAGCCATTGATTGAGGTCTCGGATACAGCGGTGGCAGACATCAACACCCTAAATGACGACCTCGGCTTTCATCTGGTCAAACCCTATTCGAGCAATGCCCCGCCGATGACACATGAGGGTCTGCTATTGACCCTGGCAAAAAACCTGCAGTTCATGTTTGAGAAGGATGAAGTGTTGTACCGCGCTGGACCTGGTGGTGACTGGCAAACATGGTTGCCACTATATAGACCTCCCGCAGTCATTGACAGAGCCGTTACTCCCCTCTCCACTGTTGTGAAAAGGGATGGGACAGTTCGAAAGCTCTACAATCGGGGATCCTCTTTCCTCACCTACATAGGTGACGGTGTCTCCCTGACGAGGGTGGGTCATCAGATCAGGGTTACAGGTGGAAGGTGGCCCAGAAGAAGCTGTTAACCTCCAGGAGGGCATCCTACGGGTAGATGGTGTGTCACATGTCTCCAAAGCCAAGGGTGCTGTTAAACTACTTCAGCGAGTCGGCCTCACTAGCCCGCAAATGACTCATATAGTCCTAGAGCTACATTTCTTAGCAGGCGGCAGAGTGAAGCAGCTAGCCCCTGCCCCTTAGGGGATGAAGATCACTATCGATCTGGATGGAACAGGGCTCGATCTGGCACAGATATTTCTCGAGGGGTTCACTCTGTTGTGTGTGTGTGTGTGTTGTAATATTTGAGGCGTTTATATGCTAGTTCCCAATGCTAGGGTCTAGACTCACGCCTGGCCTTTATGGTTTCTGTTGAATTCTTGTGAATTCTTGTGACGTCGGTTTGTGCATTAGCTTGTGTCTCTCTCTGTGTGTGTGTGTGTGTTGATCGTTGTCTCTCGATTTTGTCTCATGTTGCTGTTCTTTTCCATGGCTTTTTTTTTTTGTTGCTCCTCATGCTTGGGCGTGTGTAATGGGGATGGCCTAACCTGGACCTAACGGGGGTGGGGAAGGGATGGGGTAGGTGTTGGGTCGGGGGAGGTGCGTACGGTCTTATGACCTGATGCACCCAAGGGGGGGGGGCTTTAGGTCAGCGACCTCCCGGCCCCTTTGGGGGGAGTGGGGAGGTTGGGGTGTGGGGTCTTTCGGGTCCTGGGACCCATTTGGTCTTCTGGCCATCATCCGAGCAGGCACCAGCGCGCACTTGTTTGATTTTGATTGGTTAGGTAGCCCGTATGGTGACTGTGTCCGTCCGAGGACGAACTCGATCAGTCATCCGGGTTACATCCCTCCATAGTCCCCTCGAAAATTCCGAAAGATTCTAATTCTAGCAATTTGGTTTTGGTTTTGTAATCCGTATGTTGCGTGGTTCCATCCGAGGAGGGATCCATTCAGCATCTGGTTTACTTTGACTATGCCGAAATTTCTTGCCTACCTAACCCTAGCTCACGTTCCCACAGTGATGGGCACTGTATGACGGGACCTCAGTTTAAAGTCCCATCCGAGAAGACTGAGCAAGTGGGGCCAAGTACATTGCTTAAGCGTACTCCAGCAGCTTGCTGTGCCCAGAGTTGTCCGTCAGTCTGTCCATTTGTTGATTGGTTTGTCAGTCTGTTCGACAGACAAGCATACCTGCCTACGGGCCACGAATGAGATGGACACACGTCCATATCCCTCGCGGTCCGCCGCCAGGCCGGCCCATCTGTTGTTCTGTTGTCCATTCCAGTCCTCCATCTGTCTTTCTGCCCGTCTGTCCTTGTTGTTTTCGTTGCTGCATTTTAGCTCCAGCTTCAGCTCTGGCTCTGAAAGAAAAGGAGGGGAACAATGCTGAAAGAGAAAGAAGGAGAAAACAGACAGTGTGGACAGGTGTTTTGGGGCATGTACTCACATACTCTGAGTCATCAATTCATGACAATGTCACGATCCTTAAGTGGAATAGTCAAGCCAGATAAAAGGTTTTCAAGAATTTAGTAACATTCATAGAATGACATCACAGATAACATACTATATAGGCCATGCAACACAGCAAATCATTCGCTTACACATATTTCCCCTCGGACCTGACACCTCATGCGCCTAGGGGAAAAAGTGTGATGCGATTCCCCTCGGACCTGACCCGCTGGTTCACTCTGTTCAGTTTAACTCTTCATATATAGCCATGATTCTCATCATACTGCTCGTTCTGGTGTCTACAGCAGTGGCACAGGGCGCTGAGATTGCCATGATATTGGATGCCAAGTGGGCCCACTTCCGGGATGACCCCCAGTGGAGAAACATTTACGACCGCTTTCACCCACGTGAAGAGATTGAGTCTGTCTGCCACTTCTATGGTGTGGAGAGGGTAGGACGTGATTGTCTGCTGGAGACACCTGCTCAGCACGAGATTCTCTGCGTAACATGTGAACATGCCAGAGTCTGCCGTGGTACAAATGCTAAGCACTTTAGCATCCTACCAGGTGAGCGTTGTCAAGGTAGATGGAAGACACTGGGTGGTCCCATCATACCGATGCGACTCTGGCAGAGCCTACGTGTTTGTCTGAGCCTACACAGTCCCATCTCCATCTAGAGGCATACACCAACCACATGTCTCAACAACCCTATGCCCCAGGGATTGAGAGGGCGGTGGGGGCCACGGATCGCTGAACGGCTGCCAGTTGAGGGAGGTGGTATCATTTTGACTCCGACCATACTACTAAAACTAATTTGAACTGATATTTCTATTTTCCTTATACTTTAGTACCAATATGTATTATTTGCACAAAGCAAACATACTATGCATCTGTTCATTCACAAGGGTCCGTCCATCCGTCAACTTTTCTTTAAACAACTTCTCAAGAACCACTGGGCGGATTTCAATTATATTTGGCAGGAAGTATCCTTAGGGCATAGGGATCCAAGTTTGTTCAAACAAAGTCGATCGGCCAAGTTGGCCGGTGGCCATCTTGGAATTTGGCCGATTTTAGGAAATGGCTTTAAAAATCTTGTCGGAAACCGCTTAGTGGATCGATTCAAAACTCACAAAATATCATATAGGGCAAGAGCTGAACCAAATTTGTTCGAAGGAACTTGATTGGCCAAATGGTTCGGCGGCCATCTTGGATGACCTAGTTTTCGTGAAAACGACTTATTCTGCAGAACCGCTGAACGGATCGGGCTGAAATTTTGGGGATATGATTATGGACTAAGGGGCATTAAAGTTTGTTCATGGGAAGTTGATAGGTAAAAAACATGGCCGCGGTGGACCAATCAAATTTTAGCATGTTTGGCTGCCATATTCAATTTTTTTATTTGATGAATTTTGAAGCCGAAATTGGTTTTCTTAACTTCGCTTACTTGTCAGTCAGCTGTCGTATAGTGATGACCCCATCCGCCTTCTGTATGTCCGTCCATCCATCCATCTGTCTGTCCATCACCAACAATGGCGGCTCATTTTGTTATTTCTTGACGGATTGACACCAAACTTGGTCACAATGTTAATGTCGGCATCTAATATCTGTGTTGTGAAAATGAAACTGATAGTATGTCAAATGCCAGAGTTATCACTCCTTAAATATTTGCAGTCTCACTTTCATAGGGCAAATACAGGTTTGTTCCCACCGTCCATTGATTTATCACCATGTCAGATTTTATTGACATACTAGATATTAAATTCCAATTAACAGATTAACCTTTCCAATACTGCCGAAATATTTAAGATCTTTATTATGTGCTCTGACATCTATGCTCTTAAAAATATTTTGAAATGTATTTGATTGAAAGTTGTTGCTGCCTTAGGCAGCAATGAAAGTTGTTGCTACCTAAGGCAGCAATGACTCAGTCAAATTATTTTTTATATCAACTCCAGCTCACCCTACCCCTGCTGCTAACTTGGTGATTCAGCCAGATGTGCATGTGTTAAATGGACTGTGTGGTGGTGGGGGTTAACCTGCTATAAAGACCACCTACCTGCCTTTAGAGACCATTTTCTTCAATTGTATTTAAACCTCTGGTAACCGTCTGACAGAGTTTTTGCAGACGACATATTCCAAAGGTTATCTCTGGACCTGATAAATATTTTGAAAACAATTGGACTGAAAGTTGTTGGTGGCTAAGCCGCCAACAACTTTCAGGTGAATTGTTTTCAAAATATTCAAGAAGTCAAGAGCTTTTGAAAATTTAAATTATTGGCTTGCACTGGCTTGCAGCAGTGAGACAGTTAAGAAACCATCTGTATTTAGCACTGATATCATCTATTTTCACTTAAACATTGTTCAAAATCACTAATGCAAAAAAAACCAGTCCAGAGATTGTTGTCAATATCTCGAAAACTAAAGCATGTGACTGAAAGGCATTGGAAGTGACACCGATGAATGTAAAACTTAAGTAAGATTAGTTGAAATGCCAGGTGAGCGATACAGGCCCATTGGGCCTCTTGTTTAGATGCTATGATTGCTTTTTTACAGAATGTATTATATGTGGTGAAATCCTTAAGGAGTGTCGATTCTGTAATCCCAGGATCTGACCATCTTTATCACTGGTTTAGATTCCCTTAGCCTGCTAATGGGCCTTTGAACCTTGTATAGCATCTATTTTTTAGAAACTTGAACATACAGTACAGATCTTAGTTAGCTTTACTTAAACGCATCCTAAAGCTCGTTTAAAACACGTCTGTATGGCGTCATTTTCTCGTAGTGATTTGCTTAGACATAGCGCGTTTGGTAAAATCTCAATACGCATCTTGAATTTTATCTTGACGGGTTAAAATTTTGACACAACGGGTTTGACATTTTGAATGATGGGTTTAACTTTTTGCCCTACGCGTTTGGTAGTGTTTCAAAATTTTACGATAAACTAAACGCGCCATCAATTCCAACCGCGGTTCTCCAGTTCTTTCGACGAGTCCTATGGCTAGAAGCAAACGGGTACTCAGTTCCTAGTCTAGGCAGAACCGCTTATCAGTAAATGTTTCCTCCGTACACGTATCTCGCGTGCTTTGCAAACCTTGAGCGGTTCGTACAGCAGATTTTAACTTATTTACGTCAATTTGGGGCTTGATTTATCAGAGGATGTATTTAATTTAGTGTTTCTTCGCGGGACTCGTCTAAATTCTGGGTTTTTATAGTGAAGATCTCGATATATCTAATGCCGAATGGACAATCGTCTTGAACTGGAACACCATTCCATTCTGATGACATCATCGCGTATATATTTAACCTCGTTATCTTTGATTGGCAGAGATATTGTTAGAAAAGCCATCAATGGCAAATCTGATTGGTTGAACTAATCTCATGACGCTTTGACAGTTGTGTGCTATTAGACGACAGTAAAAAAGCAACATAACCTAAACAAGGATTTCCAGACTTTGGCTGTGATCTGGACAAAACCAAGTTGGATCCAGATTGGGTACAAATTTTAATCTATGGATATATCGGAAACAAACTGGTCAGATTTTGCTCAAATTTTAATAAAGGAGGTTGTGTGATCATACGTTAAGATTTAACCCTTGAAGTGATCAAATGAAAAATTATAGGCTGTGGGTTACAATCTCTGATAACTTGGATCTATCTGACGATGGAAAGTAAGTGATAACTAGATTGTTTGGTCGATGGTGTGTCATTTGCAATCGACCACGTTCACTACCCCAGGGGAGGAGCCAAATGTAGTAGCAGAAATGTGGCTGCAATGCAACCATGAATCTCGACTTCATGACAGCAATGAACTCTGATGATTGACCTCAAACATAAAATAAATTTAGAAGGCTTAACAACAAGGGGGCCAAGGGCCTGTAACGGTATCCTGGACAGTGTATGGCAATAAGGGCTGCCAGCAGAGAAGGCCGCTACTATGTCAAAAAAGGCTGCCTATAAAATATACTGAGTATGTACATATCTATCTATCTATCTATCTATCTATCTATCTATCTATCTATCTATCTATCTATCTATCTATCTATCTATCGCAACTTTTCAAAAATATTCAGCAGGCTGCCTGTATACCCGTATCAAATTTCCACTTCCTATTTTTCTTTTGAGATGAGGCGAACATAGAAGCGAACTGTCAAAATATCTCATCTGATGACGGTTGTTGCTAAGCACAGAATTATAATAAAAAATTCTGAATAGAAGTTCTAGAGCCAACTACTGCAGAATCCTTCCGCCAAATTTGGATATAATCCACCAAGCGGTCATGGAGAATATGCATTTTGGCAATTTATGTCCAGCCAACTAGGGTTGCAATCTGTCAAGCAGTTAATGAGGAGTAGCGTTTTGACAATTTCTGCTAAATTTTTCATAAAGTCAAAGATTTTCACACAAAAATTGACCAATCAAAATTCTGTATGCATGTTCGGAAGCCGAAAGCATTAGGGTCCTTCCAGCCAAATTGGTTTGAAATCTGCCAAGCGGTTAATGTATGTATGAGACACGGCATCACACAATGATGTTCTGGCCAAAAGGTCAAAATCACTGATACGCATGGCAACCATCTGCTGTCCGCCGTCCATCCGTCAACTTATGTTTTTAAACATAAGTTAACGGATGGATGGCGGATAGCAAATGGTTGGCATGCGTATCTGTGATTTTGACCTTTTGGCAAGAACATCATTGTGTGATGCCGTGTCATTATAAGGAGACACGTGTTCAAGTTTAGGACCAGTATGATCAACCAAACATGAGATATAAACAGAAAAGTTGAGCTAAACGCAAATTAGACGCCGCCAGGCGACGTATATGGTATCACAATAGCTCATTTTATTTCGTAGCTGAGATAAAAATGGCCTCTTGCACTCTATAGTAACCTACATTTGTTTGAATTCCATCCACCGCTTTCGGAGGAGTTACATTACACAGAGACTGTCATGGATCGCTGTGAAAAATCTGGAGGTCTTAAGGGGAAGTGATCTGTGAGAGCAGGGGTTAAAATTAACATGAGCGCGAGGTTAGCAGAAATTGACCAGGGCTAGTACAACTTGTAACTGACCAACCCAATGGTAACAATTTGACATGTCAACTCTTTAATGGTCAAGGTGGTAAAAAAATTCCTCTATTGTGAGCAGAGCAAGACGACTATTTTTGGAAATTTACCAGTGGAATGACTGGCTCGATAATTGAGCCAGTCATCTCAGTGGTAAAATTTAAAAAATAGTCTTCCCTTGGTCTGCAAAGATTTGAAGGGCTATAGTAGAATCTAGTAATCACTAGTCCTATCTAAATGTAGTGGCTCATCTGGCTTAATTTAAAACTATTGAGAGGGTGTAAAATGATGTGCGAGAGTGTGGGCAGGACTATTGGAAATCTAGATAAATCTGGAAGACACCAATTCTCTGACTACATAAAATAAATGTTGTCGGCCAATCCACAATCATATGGATAACACACATACCAAATTTGGTTGAATTCCACCCAACTGTTTGGGAGGAGATAGCATGATGAATGGATGGAGACAAATGTATCCTAATTTTTTCAAAACATGGAGATAAAGAAAGGACTCGAGGAGATTTTAAAGGTAGGTAGGTAATTAATTCAACGTCATCATACTAAAATTAAATTTTCTTTCGGATTGAGAAATTAGGCTACCACCATCATTTAACATGCCACATTGTTTTCAGGACCTGTCGGTGAAAGGGTTAAATATAGCAAAAGCTGGAATTGGCATGAGGATAAAACAGAAGTTTAGATTTTCTAATGGATCCACTTTTAGCTATGCCCCGTGTGTTGGGATCAGTATGTACTTTGAATCCTGAATTCCAAATTTCATGGTAACTATAGATACAGCTAGCCTGTTGAATATTTTGTCCCCTTTTGACTCAGGAAATACAAATATATCAGCTTTCAAGACTTGTTCGTTGTCCTTCACCATATATAACCGAAACTTGGTATATTGCTTTGTTATAAGAAGTTACAGTTCAAGTTCGAGTTTCAGCTGCTTGTGTCCATTTTTAATGTGGTTTTTGACTGTCAATCTCTAAAGATTTATATCACTAGGTAGGGGACATGTATTGCAAAGCAATACTACTTAGAGAATGCTTGTTAATCTAAACATGTTTACGGTTCCTTATCAGCTAGGTGGGCACTATTGCCCTTGTGCCATTTATTTATTCCTGTGATAACCTTCAAAGATAGAATTATAGTAAACTGGTGAATTTCATCGTTGCAACAACGTTTCTCAAGTCTGTCTTACATCTTCTATAGGTATTCACAATTTCAAGATGAGTACACCTTGGATGAAATTATGGCTTCTCAAGAGATCTTTGCGCCGCTAACAAAGTTACAATGCTGGTATGAATATATTTTATCATTATACCATTATTTACATGAATCTGAATTATATATATTTTTAACTGCAGGCAGCAGCTTAATAAACCACTGTCCACATTCAGTCAGCTAGCCTGCCAGTCAATTAGTTGGTTGTTCATGTCTGTGTATCCATCTGTTAGTCAGTCAGCCAGTTAGTCAGTCAGTTAGCCAGGCAGTCTAGTCATCAGTCAGGTTAGGTCGAGTCGGGTCAGGTCAGGTCGGTCGGTCACAATCTTGTTCTGGGCTGTCGTTCCAAGATTTTCAGGTGGTGGGGTGGGGGTGGGGGAGTGGGAGGGAGAGGTTACGTGTGTAGTCCTGAAAATGTGTGATAAATTTGGTGTCTATTGGTCAAAGGCCACGGTCATGGTGACCCGCTTGAAATGATTATTTGAAAATCATGTGCCTGAAAAACACACCTGCAACCACCATATTGTTAAATATATGTTGTCGATGTTATTTATATGTATCTGAACAGTGCACGTGCGTGTGTGCGCGCGTGCGTGCATGCAATGTTGATGAAAGGTACCTGCTCACCTGCCAGAATGGCCAAGTGAGCTTATGTTGTGGCGACCATCCGTCTGTCTGTCCGCCAACTTTTTCTTTAAACAACATTTTTTTAAGAACCACTGGGCCGATTTCAATTATTAGCTCACCTGTCCTGAAAGGCCAAGTGAGCTTATGTCGTGGCGACCGTCCGTCGTGTGTCCGTCCATCCGTCAACTTTTCCTTTAGACGACTTCTCAAGAACCGCTGGGCCAATTTCAGTTATATTTGGCAGGAAGCATCTGTAGGGCAGCCGATCGGCCAATTAGGCCGGTGGACATCTTGGATTTTGGCCGATTTTTAGAAACGTCTTTAAAAATCTTCTCCGAAACCGCTTGAGGGATTGAAGGAAACCTCATGAAATATGATCTAGGGCAAGAGCTCAACCAAATTTGTTCAATGGAACTTAATTGGTCAAATAGTTTGGTGGTCATCTTGGTTGACCTAGTTTTAGCGAAAATAACCTCTTCTCCAGAACCACTGAAGGGATCAGGCCGAAATTTGGCAGATATGATTAGGGACTAACAGCTAGTAAAGTTTGTTCAAGAGAAGTTGATCCATCAAAAAACAATGCCACCGTGGGCCAATCAAAATATAGCATGTTTGGCGGCCAATTGGATTCTTTTATTTGATGGATTTTGAGGCCGAAATTGGTTTTATGTTGTGATCTCAAATTTGCAATTTTCGAAACTCGGATAAACGGTTTGGCGGCCATCTTGGATCATTTTCCCGCCAAAGCTTCCATACTAAACCAATGGGAAATTTAAAATATCTTCTTGAGAACTACTGGGCCGATTTCAATTATATTTGGCATGAAGCATCCTTAAGGCATAGAGATTCAAGTTTGGTCAAACGAACCTGATCGGCCAATTTGGCCGGCGACCATCTTGGATTTCGGCCGATTTTTAGAAATGTCTAAAAATCTCCTCCCAAACCATTTGAGGGATCGATTAAAAACTCGCGAAATATGATCAAGGGTAAGCGCTGAATCAAGTTTGTTCAAGGGAACTTGATTAACCCAATGGTTCAACGGCCATCTTGGATGACCTAGTTTTCACAAAAAACAACTTCTTTCCCAGAACCGCTGAAGCGATTAGGCCGAAATTTGTGATATATAATTAGCAACTAAGGGCGATTAATGTTTGTTCAGGAGAAGTTGATTCGTCAGAAAACATGGCTGCGGTGGACCAATCAAAATATAGTGTTTGGCAGCCATATTGGATTTTTTTATTTGATGGATTTTGAGGCCGAAATTCTTTTTATTTAGGTTTTTGGGTATTCTGATCTCAAATTTGGAATTTTCGAAACTGTCGGATAAACGGTTTGGCGGCCATCTTGGATCATTTTCCCGCCAAAAGCTCCCATACTAAAGCAATGGGAAATTTAAATTGTCTTGAGAACTACTGGGCCGATTTGAATTATATTTGGCAGGAAGCATCCTTATGGCATGAAGATTTCATTTTGTTTAAACGAAGCCGATCGGCCAATTTGGCCGGTGGCCATTTTGGATTTCGGCCAATTTCAGGAAATGTCTTTAAAAATCTTCTCCGAAACCACTTGGGGAATCTTCATCTAGGCCAATAGGTAAGCCAAGTTTGTTCAAGAGAACTTGATTGACCAAATGGTTCGGCGACCATCTTGGATGACCTGGTTTTCACGAAAATGACTCCTCCAGAACCGCTGAAGGGATCAGGCCGAAATTTGGGCCATTAAAATTTGTTCAAGAGAAGTTGATCCATAAAAAAACCATGGGTGCCACGGGGCAATCAAAATGTAGTGTGTTTGGCGGCCATATTGCACTTGCAAAAATGTCCACCAACTCATTTAAAAGAATGCTAAACCACCCACCAACAATTTTGACAAAAATTGATGGTGCTCCAGGTGAGCAACACAGGCCCCTTGGGCCTCATGTATTTGACAGGTAGCATCTTTAGGGTATAGCTATCCGAGTTAGTTCAAACGAAGCCGATCGGCCAATTTGTATTTCGAGCGATTTTTGGAAATGTCTAAAAATCTCCGAAACCGCTTGGGGAATCGATTCAAAAGTCATGAAACATCATCTAGGGCAAGAGGTAAGCCAAGTTTGTTCAAGAGAACTTGATTGACCATATGTGTCGGCGGCCATGCCGGCCATCTTGAATGAACTCGTTTTCGCGAAAACTGCTCCAGAACCGCTGAAGGGATCAGGCTGAAATTTGAGATATGATTAGGGACTAAGGACCATTAAAGTATGTTCAAGGGAAGGTGATCCATAAAAAAACATGGCATCCGTGGGCCAATCAAAATCTAGCATGTTTGGTGGCCATATTGGATTTTTTTATTTGATCGATTTTGAGGCCTAAATAGGTTTTATATATGTTTTTGGGTATTCTGATCTCAAATTTGCCAGTTTTGAAATGGTCGGATGAACGGTTTGGCAGCCATTGTGGATCATTATCCCGCCAAAAGCTCCCATTCTAAAGCAATGGACAATTTAAAATGTCTTCTTGAGAACTTCTTGATCAATTTCAATTATATTTCGCAGGAACAATCCTTAGGGCTGGAGATTCGATTTTGTTCAGATGAAGCCGATTGGTCAATTTGGCCGGTGGCCATCTTGGATTTCGACTGATTTTTAGAAAATCTCCGAAACTGCCTGGGGAATCGATTTAAAACTAATGAAACATTTTCTAGGGCAAGAGGTAAGCTATGTTTGTTCAAGAGAACTTGATTGACTATATGGTTCGACGGCCATCTTGGATGACCTAGATCCGCTGAAGAGATCAGGCTGAAATTTGAGATGATTATGGAGGTCCATTAATGTTTGTTGAAGGGAAGTTGATCCGGCAAAAAACATGGCCACCGTGGGCCAATCAAAGTCTAGTGTGTTTGGTGGCCATATTGGATTTTTTTATTTGAGCGATTTCGAGGCTGAAATTGGTTATATATATATATATATGTTTTTGGGTATTCTGATCTCAAATTTTCATTTTCGAAGCTGTCGGATGAACGGTTTGGCAGCCATTGTGGATCATTTTCCCTTTGGATGCCATTTTGGATTTTTTTATTTGATGGATTTTCAAGCAGAAATTAGTTTTATATAAGTTTTTGAGTATGCTGATTTCAAATTTACCACATTTGAACTGTCGGATAAACGGTTTGCATGATCTTGGATCATTTTCTCACCAAAAACTTGCATACTAAAGCAATGCGAAATTTAAAATGTCTTCTTGAGAACCACTGGCAGGAAGCATTCTTACGATCTAGAGATCCATATTTGTTCTAACAAAGCCGACTGGCCAATCTGGGATTTTGGCAGATTTTTATAAACATCTAAAAATCTCCGAAACCATTTGGGGTATTGATTTCAAACTCATGAAATATCAGTTTTGAGTAAGAGCTGAACCAAGTTTGTTCAAGGGATCGTGATTGGCCAAGTGGTTCGGCAGCCATCTTGGATGATCTAGTTTTCGCAAAATATTACCTCCAGAACCGCTGGACGGGTCGGGACAAAATTTGGGAGATACATGCATGGTTAGGGACAAAAGCCCATTAGTGTTTGTTCCATGGAGATATGTTAAAGCAACATGTCCACCATGAATCAATCAAAATTTAGCCTTTTATTGGACATCTGGTATTTTTTCCAAATTTCTGAGAAAATCATAAAAAGACAACTAACTTATTGACAACTGGGCCAATTTTAGTAAAACTTTCTAAATTTTTCAAGTAATCATTTTGTTTTGTTTGGTTGTGTCAGTGGCCAATAATTGCAGGTAAGCAATACAGGCCCCTTGGGCCTCTTGTTCATATAAATATTTGTCTGATGCTGTGGAAAGATTGTCACATTATGGGATCCAGTGTTCTTGTGTGATATCATGGCATAGTATTATATTAAGAGTGACATCTTCACCCCGCTTTCACACAGCTTTTAGAGAGATATGTTTCAGAGCTAGTTATAGAAGCACATTTCCATGTGATTTGGTGCTTGTATGTTCTGTTATTGCGCAGTTGACTTTAGGGTTGAAATGATCTTTTATATTAATTTACTTTTAGAAGCAGGTTGATGTTGGTTTTATTAATGTAAATGCCCATATTCTTGCTATTAGTTCACCTTTTCTGAAGCGACAAATATGTAATGCTACATGTACAATGTTATGTGTCCACACATCTCTCTGTCCATAAGCTTTTACTTAAGTGCCTTTCAAGAAACACTGGAGCTGTTTAAACCAAATTATAAGCATGAAGTATCTTTCGATTTTAAAGATCCAAGATTGTTAAAATGAACCAATCAAAACTGAGCCACTTGAATCTGGTTGGCCGATGTCCTTTTAATTATCTGGTTGGCTGATATCCAGCTTAAATTTCTGTGATTCATGCTCAAATGTTCATATTTCGTACCCATATCTTTAGGATAGATTTTCATATTTATCTCAAATATTTAAGTATTAGCAAATTTCAGGCCCAAAACTTTTAGCATTTAGCACTTCTGAACAAAATGTCCTCCTTAGCAGTGCAAATAGTAATTTTCCAAGTGAAATATACACTCATTCAGCCTCTTAATAATTACGTCCATGTTGAAAATTTCGCGGTATGTATAAATCAGTCATCTCATACTCACGATTCCTCGGCAGCTGTCTGGAATTCGGGAAAGGTGGTATTCCTTTCTCAAGCAAATCTTCTTATAAAAAACACAACTAAACACTTGCAAATTTGAATAATATTAAAATAACACTTTATTAACTTATAACACAAAGGCAAAGCCGTATTGCAGGCTATATACGATTTCCAATGATACTTTACAAACTTGTACTCAATTTCGAATATCTAACTAATTTCTATTTCTAACAAAAGGTTCTACTTATCAAAATTGAATGATCAACTGCTGATGTTGGCTCGACTCAAGTAAAATGACCGCTTGAGTGGAGTGCAATCGGAAGATTAAAGATTTGGACATCATATACAATAAAAGTGGATTCGAGCATTACGTCGTCGTAATGACGTATTTGTAGGGATTCGCTGGTGATTTCCAACATCTAATTACTTTGATTGGTTAACATTCTTCAACCCACGCTCGAAGGATGGTCGGATTCAACCGGTCAGGACTGGTACGCAAATGATGCCTCTTGACAGAATATGTATACAAATCTTGCTTTGACAAGACTCATCAAGCATCCATTCCTTGCATACCCAGTGATTATTGCTCACTGGCTTTATTGTGACAAGAGCGTTAACCATTCAAGTATTAACCTAACAGGATCACCTTAACATTAGTGCATGACATTTAGCCACGGTAGCTAACAGTTATGGGATGTCATGACGTATGCCTAGGTGATCTCTAACCTGTCATGTATATTCTTGGTTATTACCAGAAATATGCATACATCACAGAATTTCCACGAGGTGCTGAATCATATGACTGGATCTGTATACCCCATTTCGTCTATCTGACTGGCTCCTTCGAATTACGTAAACATCCATTTTAATTATCCATCTTGTAAGACCCCGTTGTATTAAGTATCCAGAACCCATCCTAAGACCTGTCCCGATCTCAATCCAACCACGTCTTACCATTACAATATCTATAACTCGATTTAAGGTAACGGAACCAGTTTCTAGTCCATCAAAAGGGTTAAAGATCCTGTTTAGTATCTTGCACGGATTATGATTATGACGATTATGACGTCGGCATGCGTGGGTGAAATATTCACCTAAATTATCCGATCTAATCCTGATTATGAAGAATGACAAAACTAGATTGATTGCATCAACCAATCTTAATCAAACATAAACCAAATATGGTCAAACTAATTTGTCCATCACCAGGGATTATAATTATCAATTTACACTTCCCCTAAACGTTTAACATAATATACATCATTTATACCTCCAGTAGGCAATGTGTAGAATAAATGACTAGCAGTGGCGTAATCAGATATCCCAATGCAGCAATAAATAAACACTACATAAATATTACACCACTCATCTCATGTCATACTAACCTACTAGAATGTTTCTGCTTGTTTACTGTCAATAACGACCTAAATAATCGGTCCTATTGCGGTGACGTATTTACAAACACTCACTGTCTATAGCGACCACAACCTTTGGTACCACATACAGTGACGTGTTGCGATGACGATAGTATGAATATTCACCACCGAGGACATGACGCAAAACATGCTTGACCCACACATTGTCAAAAGGCCATCTGCAAATATTTACCCAGGTACCAAAATTTAGCCGGTGGGGTTCGCGGGTAGCTAATCCATAAATCCCATATTTACATATGCCCATCGACCGAAGTTAAATGACTGGTTCATTTAACTAGCTGTGTACCTTCTACAGCCACTCATCTCCACATCCCCACACTAACGAATATTCACACCATCGCTTCTTCTGCAAAATATAACTATATACCAATTCAAATACATGTAACAATCGAATACAATACACAGTCCTAGCATACAGTATGTCATCAAAATCAAAACAATCTATAATTAAAACAGATAATAAACGTAAACTTATCCAAACAATAACACACTAGCCAAACGATCTATATAACTAGACAGTAATAATCCTATGTGCAACACAGTTGCGTGTGACGGACATACGCCATGCGGCTCAGGTGATTACATCGCACTAGTAACGTATGCCAAGCAGAGAGAGGCTCACAGTGATCTGAGTCATTACGGATTACAGCACTCTCTGTCTATTACATGCCCACGCATCCCATGGTCGGGTACATGCCGGAGACACGTCAGCCATGGAAACGGACCCCACGCCAGACAAGCTTCTGTGTACGCTAGGTGTGTGCATATATATACTAACCATATATCAATACAAACAAACTATAAATAATTAGACAATAGAAGAAAATAACAAAGATATAAACTTTGTACACATATACAACAGCGATGGAATAGTACGACCGTATAATAGATGTTAATGACGTGTAATACTATAACAAGATGAAAGTCAACACAAACTAACATAATACAATAGCATGTACCTGTCGGATACATTAAATGGTTACCTTTCGGGTGACGGGTATAAAGGTGTATCAAAGGACATGCCAGGGATATGCAACACGGTACTCGACGGAATCGATTTTGGGATGCCACTTTCCGGGTGGCTGCCCATTTGCGTTGACTTCCATTATTCCGCCCGGGTTGATCAGGTCCTGGGGCGTATGAGCAGTGCACTGCGTATCCCTTACAGGTTCACCCGAATCCTCAGGCGTCTCCTTCGATGACTTGAGTAAACAGGTAATGCGGCGTTGTTTGGTCCATGGCCACACGCCACATCGGTATGAAATATATAAAACAAATACAAATATAATACAAGAAACAAAAGCAATAATAACAATATGACTCATCGATACCGGTCGCTTCGATATCGATATCCGATAATGGTGCCAAGCTAACCATCTTAACCTTTCATAAATGGTCCCACCTGACATTCTCAAGGTGTTTTACTATTTGGGTTTGATTCAAGACGTCAGAAAGTTCTATGTTGGTCATATTCGAAACTGGCAGCACCTTGACGTACTGGTGTTTGTGGGCCATAATGGGCCTATAATTCCAGCGCGGTGTATGTCTATATTATGGACCATAAACCCAGCCCCCTCCATTAAAATTGTGGTAGTCTTCAGAAAACTGCCCGTTAATAGGTACCATTTTTGCCGTGGTGTACATCATCAACGATGGGTAGAACTCCCACAATGTAATTCTGATAATAGGCACCGCGGAGGCAGTAGTGTAACATTCGGGTAGTGATCTGGTATCTGTCTACTTTTAAGAATTTACTTACCACTGTAAGTCTTTTCCCATAGACTATGGTCACAGAAACTATAGCTAACAATACTAAGACTACACAAATTCATTATCCGACTTAGAGGCTGAATTTCAACCCAAAATATTAATTAGAGGCACACTATAGACAATTAACCATTGAATATCGGGCGATGTTATTTCACCGAATTATGTTGATGTTATTTCACCGAAATATATTGAATATGATGAACTAATTTCCAGGTATACACGAATTGTAGACTGACACACTGGTGAACCCTACAAGTGCTAGGCTATGACGATAGATGTTATCAGACGAACTACCGAGCAGTGAGTGAGATATGACGGTCGATAACAGCGATTATATAGCGATGGAATTGCGCATCAGTCATCGGAATATCCACAACACCAATGCGTGGGTTTGTCCGGCGCGCATGACTAAAATATTCAGGTCTATGCTTGCATTTCCGCAAATTATGACCTGTATTTGGAGCTCTGCCAAAAATATGAGCTAATTTATCATTACTGTCATCCTCCACACTCATCTCAGATGCGTCATCGGGCATAGGTTCATCCACCACTGACTCATGCTCACTAGTCATTTCTGTATTGGAAACTGACGTAATAATGGGTTGGGTTACCATTGGTTCTATTATCTCGGGTTCTATGACCACCTGACCAGGTTTTACCGCTAGACTAGGATGACGGGAACTACCTGAGGGACCGGCTGTTCCCTTGGGAACTAGGATAGGAAGTTGCAATTCATTACGGAACTGTACCAACTTCTCCAATTCCGGATGACTAGCCGCAGTACCCTTACCGGGTTTCCTAATCGGTCGCTCCCGAATGTTGTCCCAGCATAACTCAGGATCGACAATCCGAAGTTTGGAAACATTCAGGACTCGAGTTTTACCAGATCTCTGATGCCGTATATGGGCTACCGGTCCATTAATCTTATAGACCGCATACTCGGGATCATTACGGGTCATTAGCCACCACAACAACAGAATCACCCACCTTAAATTCAGCAGCATTGGCTCTTTTATTGATAGCCTCGCAATGATGCCCCCGGGAATGCTCAGTATTTGCACGAGCTCTCACCAATGCATTGTTTAAGCTGGTGAGACGATCGCCCAAATCCTGAAATCCATCCACAGGCATCGCCATCGGCAATCTGCCATGCCTGCCATACGTAAGATAAAAGGGGGTGTAACCCGTCATTGCATGACGAGTATTGCGATAAGCCAACGGGGTGGAACCTAATTCATCCTCCCAAGCTCTGGCTTGGTTATTTGCCCCTTTCTGAATTAGTTCCTTAAGGGTACGGTTAAACCTCTCAGTTTTACCGTTGGTCTGGGGGTGGTAGGGACTAGTTCTACGATGATCAATGCCACAATCTTGGTACAGGCCTTTGAGCTCACGGTCGTTGAACTCGCCCCCCTGATCGGTTATCAGGATCTCGGGCACACCATGCCTCGTACAATACTTGTTAAAGAACTTGTCTTTAACCTCCTCTGCTCTCTTCGAAGGAATAGGATAAGCTTCTGCCCACGCAGAGCAATGATCGACAATGGTCAAAATGTACCGATTATCTTTGGTGTACTCGACAAAGGGTCCTACCAAATCCATGCCAATAATTTGTCCAGGATACTTGGCCATAGGCATCTCTGTATACCTCGGACAAGTGTTAACAGGTCGATTAACTTGGCATGTGGTGCAACTGTCCAACATTTTGATGACATTCTTCCTTACGGATTTCCAGAGAAAAGCGTCACGGATTAAGCTCAAGGTTTTCTGAAGGCCTTGATGTCCCGCACGACGATGTGCTTCCTCCATTACTAACGTACTGTATCGGGAGGGTAACACTAATCGGGGATACTCAGAATCTAATGCTGATGGGGCACGGGTACAGTACAGAGCGCCGTTATGTACTGCATACTCATCAGGAACATTGACGAACATATCGTGAAATTCAGCTAGCTGTTCGTCACATAATTCCTGGTACGGAATGCCGTATACTTCCATCAGAATATAGGGAAGAACTCCCTCCTCTACTTCTGGAATAACATAATCACCAGTGTCGAACGTTGCAGCTTCTCGAGGCTGTCTCAATCGAGATAACATGTCTGCACTGACATTATGGGATCCTTTGATGTATTCAATCTTACACCCATGCTCGGCTATAAGCACTGCCCAACGTTGGACCTTAGTATTACGGACTTTCCGCACAAACAGACTCTTAAGAGGTTTGTGATCCGTATACACGGTGAAATCAGCACCAAAAAGATAGGGACGCAACTTCTTCAGGGCATATACCACGGCGTAAGCTTCCTTCTCAATAACTGGCCAGTTAAGCTGGGACTCCTTGAGAGTACTGCTTACATACTGGATGACTCGCTCCATACCATGGTCATCTTCCTGTACCAGAATTGCACCTATCGCGTAAGAAGACGCGTCGGTGTACAGACGATAGGGCGTCTTCAGATCAGGATAGGCTAGTACAGTCTCACTGCACAGCAGGTTCTTTAACCTGTCAAATGCCACCTGCTGCTGCTTACCCCATTCAAATCGTCAGTACTTTTTCATCAGATCAATTAGGGGTCTGGCTATCTGAGTAACCTGGTACGCACGACCTGTAATAACCAGTTGCGTCTAAAATGGTCCTGACTCCTGCTACATCCTGCGGAGGTGCCATCTCGTGGATGACCTTAACCGTTTGTATCTGGGGTGAGATACCAGCCGCAGAGATGTGATAACCAAGCAGATCTACCGACTTACTGGCGAAATCGCACTTCTTATGCTTTAACTAGAGATTGTGCTCACGCAATCTCTTCATTACCAAGTCTAGATGATGAGCGTGTTCCTCATGACTCCTAGAGTATACCACAATGTCGTCGACAAACACATGCATAAATTTACCCACATACCCGCGGAAAACCGCCTTCGTGGCGCGTTCGAAAACCGCGTTCATGGCGCGTTGGAAAGCCGCACCACTTTCTAAAACCAAAGGGCATACGGAGCCCCTCAAATTGCCCAGCTGGGCATACAAACGCTGTCTTCTCAATGTCCTTGGCTGCCATTAGAATCTGCCAATACCCAGACTTCAAATCCATCATAGAAAACAGAGTTGCCCCCAGCATACTATCAAAAATATCCGAGATATTGGGCAAAGGAAAATTGTTTCTAGGTACCGCCTCATTACGGCAACGATAGTCAATACAAAATCGAGTTGTTCCATCCTTTTTAGGAACTAGGGTGATGGGAGACGCCCAAGGAGATGATGAAGGCTTTATCACACCCGCATCCAGCATCTCCCTGACTTGCTCCTCCACAACATGCTGTTTAGTTAACGGTAACCTATAAGCATGTTGTCTAATTGGGTTACAACTGGTAGGGATCGTACATTCTACTAAGGGATTCCTACCCAGTTCTTTCGGACGAGTGGTATCAAAGATATCGGCGTATTACTTAAGAACAACATCGATAACTTTGCTACCGGTTGTCTCAGTGATACTGGCTTCAGCATAGTACTCTTTCTGGTGCCTATAAGGAACGTGTAATTTGTATGTTTTTCCAAACCATTCCATTTCTGCCTTTCTGTAATTAATAATGGCCCCCCCCCTGTGTGTAAAGCATCGGGCCCCAATTAGTCCCTGATGACGCATTTTCCTGACAATCATGACGGGAACTGGCCATGCACCCTGAAACTTGACTTCAGTGAACCATTTACAGCTAACAAAACTTGCGCCTGCCTTAAGGGACAGCCGCCTAACATGGTCTTCCATACATCACTCCTAATAATTGAGGTACTGGCACCAGTATCGATAAGGATATCTATACTATGCTTACCGGTATCAACTGCGTTACTGCGACCCATTGTCTCGCTTAATAACAATCGGACCAGGAACTGGTTGGTCGCAGGCTCCCTACATCGCTGTTTAACCATTCACTTCGCGGTCCACCAGGTACAGCCTCCACATGAGCACCTTCTGCTGCTCCCGAAGTGATCGCGGCACGCACTCTGCGTATTGCGGTCACTGCCATAAACCACTTCTCCATACGTGTTCGTATTGTGTCCCGTCAATACGAAACCATCACGGTCTTCATACGGATCGTCATTCAGTCTGTTCTGGTTGTCCCTTTGTACATTCCTGGACCCTATGCAGGTGTCGTCATAGCATCTATCTCCATGTCTCCCACAGGCAGGTTGTAGTATGGGCATTGCGATTCGATGTCGCTGGATGCACCACACTTCCAACGTTTATTATCGAATGTTCGATCGTGATGATGTGCAGGTCGTTTTCGCTGTTCTTGTGGTTCTTCGTTGTGGCGTCATTTGAATACTGGGCGGAATTGGCGTGGTCCTTGTCGCTGAACTTGCGATGGTTGTTGCTGTCGAGCTGGTCGGTTCTTTTGCGCTTGCGCCGGTTGCTGTCGCTTCAGTATGCTGTAATCAGGCGTTTTGCTGGCGCGACATTCCCTGGCCATATGGCCAACTTTTCCGCAATTGTAACATGTCAACGTCATTTTCAGTCCAGATTGTCGGTTACTCGTCACACGGTTAACTTGTTGCTGACACTGTCGCTTAGTGTGACCGGGTTGTCCACAATTGTAACATGTAACTTTTCTCGGTTGTTTAACTCCTGGCAGGGGTTCAGCTTCATCAACATTTCGTCCTGCAGTCCCTTTACCATAGCAAACATGTTGTGCATCACCGTGTCCTAACGTGCAATCATTCTTTTCTCTAATTCATTTAGTTCTCTTCTCCAGTCGTTCACCGTCGCTTCGTAATGGGATTGTGATGGGGATTCAAATGCGTCTATCTCAGGTCCAAATTCGTCCACTTCCATACGTGTATCGCGTCTTTTATTGTCGTTCAAATTCATGGCCTCGGGTAGATCACTCATATCGCCTTGTTCTTCTGTGAATTTAGTTGCCTTGTCCAGGGTATCGTTTCCCTTTGTAATGACCCTGCGGACCAAAGACACATCAGGCAGAGCCTTGACATAAGCTCTGACTACTATTCGGCAGCTGTCCTGATTGTCATCGGGATAGGCCTTTTAGCCATGGTGCGGAAACGTCTGTTAAAAGAATTGATTCCATCCCCCTTTCTTCTGCGGCATGTTCTCGATCTCACATTTGAGTCGTTCCGACTCATTTACGGACACAAAGTACCTAATGATGTGATTATGTAGATCCTCCCACGTAACGGTATTTCTGTCTCGGGTGGTGAGATACATCTCTACATCTTTATGCAACTGTCCCCGGGTCATCCAACTGACTATGTAGGCTGGATCGCCTGCTTGTCCGGGTTTCATCGCATCTAGGGCGAATCTGCACGCCTCTAGATACTCTCTCACTTCGGCCGGAATATGGCCATCACACAGCATGTTATGCTGTACGTGGTCGTGCAGAGTCTCACGCTTTATTCTCTGTTCCTCACGGTCCAAAGATGAAACAGCAAAGCCACTCTTTCAAATCCTCCGTTATTTGATTGAATGCTTGAAAAAGCATATTCGGCGATTCCATTCGGGTCTCCTGGGCTGGCATCCTAGATTGAGCCATTGTTGCTAGCGGAGGTGATACAGCTTTCCTTGTTAGAGTAGGGCTACTTATTTCTATAGTGCTTATTGCAGCCTTCATACGAAATAGATGGATATGTTAACTTGGGCCACAGTTCCAGATGGATGTTCGGGATGCTCACTATTGGAATTGGGTACCTCTAGGGTGATCTTGATGGTACCGTCTGCTTTGTATTCTGTATGCGCTGAGAATGTTATGTGGTCTGAATTTGTGAATTTACTTTCTAGGTAGCTATCAATCAGTGTTGCGTAGCGTTGAAGCGAGTTTCTCGCCTCAGTGATTTCCTCCATATACTAGTACTCACTGTGGTGTGTGTTGTCGTCGTAAGATGATCGTCTTGAAGATATGCGTCTCGTCGCGGTCGCCAATGAAAATTTTGGGGTATGTATAAATCAGTCGTCTCCTACTCACGATTCCTCACGAGCTGCCTGGAATTCAGGAAAGGTGGTATTCCTTTCTCAAGCAAATATTCTTATAACAAACACAACTAAACACTCTTGCAAATTTGAATAATATTAAAATAACACTTTATTAACTTATAACACAAAGGCAAAGCCGTATTGCAGGCTATATATGATTTCCAATGATACTTTACAAACTTGTACTAAATTTCAAATATCTAACTAATTTCTATTTCTAACAAAAGGTTCTACTTATTAAAATTGAATGATCAACTGCTGATGTTGGCTCGACTCAAGTAAAATGACCGCTTGAGTGGAGTGCAATTGGAAGATTAAAGATTTGGACATCATGCTCCTCCTTATATACAATAAAAGTGGATTCGAGCATTACGTCGTCGTAATGACGTATTTGTAGGGATTCTCTGGTGATTTCCAACATCTTACTACTTTGATTGGTTAACATTCTTCAACCCACACTCGAAGGACGGTCGGATTCAACCGGTCAGGACTGGTATGCAAATGATGCCTCTTGACAGAATATGTATACAAATCTTGCTTTGACAAGACTCATCAAGCATCTATTCCTTGCATACCCAGAGATTATTGCTCACTGGCTTTATTGTGACAAGAGCATTAACCATTCAAGTATTAACCTAACAAAATCACCATAACATTAGTGCATGACATTTAGCCACGGTAGCTAACAGTTATGGGATGTCATGACGTATGCCTAGGTGATCTCTGATCTGTCATGTATATTCTTGGTTATTACCAGAAATACGCATACATCACGGAATTTCCACGCGGTGCTGAATCATATAATGATCTGTATACCCCATTTCGGCTATCTGACTGGCTCCTTCGAATTACGTAAACATCCATTTTAATTATCCATCTTGTAAGACCCCGTTGTATTAAGTATCCAGAACCCATCCTAAGACCTGTCCCGATCTCAATCCAACCACGTCTTACCATTACAATATCTATAACTCGATTTAAGGTAACGGAACCAGTTTCTAGTCCATCAAAAGGGTTAAAGATCCTGTTTAGTATCTTGCACGGATTATGATTATGACGATTATGACGTCGGCATGCGTGGGTGAAATATTCACCTAAATTATCCGATCTAATCCTGATTATGAAGAATGACAAAACTAGATTGATTGCATCAACCAATCTTAATCAAACATAAACCAAATATGGTCAAACTAATTTGTCCATCACCAGGGATTATAATTATCAATTTACACTTCCCCTAAACGTTTAACATAATATACATCATTTATACCTCCAGTAGGCAATGTGTAGAATAAATGACTAGCAGTGGCGTAATCAGATATCCCAATGCAGCAATAAATAAACACTACATAAATATTACACCACTCATCTCATGTCATACTAACCTACTAGAATGTTTCTGCTTGTTTACTGTCAATAACGACCTAAATAATCGGTCCTATTGCGGTGACGTATTTACAAACACTCACTGTCTATAGCGACCACAACCTTTGGTACCACATACAGTGACGTGTTGCGATGACGATAGTATGAATATTCACCACCGAGGACATGACGCAAAACATGCTTGACCCACACATTGTCAAAAGGCCATCTGCAAATATTTACCCAGGTACCAAAATTTAGCCGGTGGGGTTCGCGGGTAGCTAATCCATAAATCCCATATTTACATATGCCCATCGACCGAAGTTAAATGACTGGTTCATTTAACTAGCTGTGTACCTTCTACAGCCACTCATCTCCACATCCCCACACTAACGAATATTCACACCATCGCTTCTTCTGCAAAATATAACTATATACCAATTCAAATACATGTAACAATCGAATACAATACACAGTCCTAGCATACAGTATGTCATCAAAATCAAAACAATCTATAATTAAAACAGATAATAAACGTAAACTTATCCAAACAATAACACACTAGCCAAACGATCTATATAACTAGACAGTAATAATCCTATGTGCAACACAGTTGCGTGTGACGGACATACGCCATGCGGCTCAGGTGATTACATCGCACTAGTAACGTATGCCAAGCAGAGAGAGGCTCACAGTGATCTGAGTCATTACGGATTACAGCACTCTCTGTCTATTACATGCCCACGCATCCCATGGTCGGGTACATGCCGGAGACACGTCAGCCATGGAAACGGACCCCACGCCAGACAAGCTTCTGTGTACGCTAGGTGTGTGCATATATATACTAACCATATATCAATACAAACAAACTATAAATAATTAGACAATAGAAGAAAATAACAAAGATATAAACTTTGTACACATATACAACAGCGATGGAATAGTACGACCGTATAATAGATGTTAATGACGTGTAATACTATAACAAGATGAAAGTCAACACAAACTAACATAATACAATAGCATGTACCTGTCGGATACATTAAATGGTTACCTTTCGGGTGACGGGTATAAAGGTGTATCAAAGGACATGCCAGGGATATGCAACACGGTACTCGACGGAATCGATTTTGGGATGCCACTTTCCGGGTGGCTGCCCATTTGCGTTGACTTCCATTATTCCGCCCGGGTTGATCAGGTCCTGGGGCGTATGAGCAGTGCACTGCGTATCTCTTACAGGTTCACCCGAATCCTCAGGCGTCTCCTTCGATGACTTGAGTAAACAGGTAATGCGGCGTTGTTTGGCCCATGGCCACACGCCACATCGGTATGAAATATATAAAACAAATACAAATATAATACAAGAAACAAAAGCAATAATAACAATATGACTCATCGATACCGGTCGCTTCGATATCGATATCCGATAATGGTGCCAAGCTAACCATCTTAACCTTTCATAAATGGTCCCACCTGACATTCTCAAGGTGTTTTACTATTTGGGTTTGATTCAAGACGTCAGAAAGTTCTATGTTGGTCATATTCGAAACTGGCAGCACCTTGACGTACTGGTGTTTGTGGGCCATAATGGGCCTATAATTCCAGCGCGGTGTATGTCTATATTATGGACCATAAACCCAGCCCCCTCCATTAAAATTGTGGTAGTCTTCAGAAAACTGCCCGTTAATAGGTACCATTTTTGCCGTGGTGTACATCATCAACGATGGGTAGAACTCCCACAATGTAATTCTGATAATAGGCACCGCGGAGGCAGTAGTGTAACATTCGGGTAGTGATCTGGTATCCGTCTACTTTTAAGAATTTACTTACCACTGTAAGTCTTTTCCCATAGACTATGGTCACAGAAACTATAGCTAACAATACTAAGACTACACAAATTCATTATCCGACTTAGAGGCTGAATTTCAACCCAAAATATTAATTAGAGGCACACTATAGACAATTAACCATTGAATATCGGGCGATGTTATTTCACCGAATTATGTTGATGTTATTTCACCGAAATATATTGAATATGATGAACTAATTTCCAGGTATACACGAATTGTAGACTGACACACTGGTGAACCCTACAAGTGCTAGGCTATGACGATAGATGTTATCAGACGAACTACCGAGCAGTGAGTGAGATATGACGGTCGATAACAGCGATTATATAGCGATGGAATTGCGCATCAGTCATCGGAATATCCACAACACCAATGCGTGGGTTTGTCCGGCGCGCATGACTAAAATATTCAGGTCTATGCTTGCATTTCCGCAAATTATGACCTGTATTTGGAGCTCTGCCAAAAATATGAGCTAATTTATCATTACTGTCATCCTCCACACTCATCTCAGATGCGTCATCGGGCATAGGTTCATCCACCACTGACTCATGCTCACTAGTCATTTCTGTATTGGAAACTGACGTAATAATGGGTTGGGTTACCATTGGTTCTATTATCTCGGGTTCTATGACCACCTGACCAGGTTTTACCGCTAGACTAGGATGACGGGAACTACCTGAGGGACCGGCTGTTCCCTTGGGAACTAGGATAGGAAGTTGCAATTCATTACGGAACTGTACCAACTTCTCCAATTCCGGATGACTAGCCGCAGTACCCTTACCGGGTTTCCTAATCGGTCGCTCCCGAATGTTGTCCCAGCATAACTCAGGATCGACAATCCGAAGTTTGGAAACATTCAGGACTCGAGTTTTACCAGATCTCTGATGCCGTATATGGGCTACCGGTCCATTAATCTTATAGACCGCATACTCGGGATCATTACGGGTCATTAGCCACCACAACAACAGAATCACCCACCTTAAATTCAGCAGCATTGGCTCTTTTATTGATAGCCTCGCAATGATGCCCCCGGGAATGCTCAGTATTTGCACGAGCTCTCACCAATGCATTGTTTAAGCTGGTGAGACGATCGCCCAAATCCTGAAATCCATCCACAGGCATCGCCATCGGCAATCTGCCATGCCTGCCATACGTAAGATAAAAGGGGGTGTAACCCGTCATTGCATGACGAGTATTGCGATAAGCCAACGGGGTGGAACCTAATTCATCCTCCCAAGCTCTGGCTTGGTTATTTGCCCCTTTCTGAATTAGTTCCTTAAGGGTACGGTTAAACCTCTCAGTTTTACCGTTGGTCTGGGGGTGGTAGGGACTAGTTCTACGATGATCAATGCCACAATCTTGGTACAGGCCTTTGAGCTCACGGTCGTTGAACTCGCCCCCCTGATCGGTTATCAGGATCTCGGGCACACCATGCCTCGTACAATACTTGTTAAAGAACTTGTCTTTAACCTCCTCTGCTCTCTTCGAAGGAATAGGATAAGCTTCTGCCCACGCAGAGCAATGATCGACAATGGTCAAAATGTACCGATTATCTTTGGTGTACTCGACAAAGGGTCCTACCAAATCCATGCCAATAATTTGTCCAGGATACTTGGCCATAGGCATCTCTGTATACCTCGGACAAGTGTTAACAGGTCGATTAACTTGGCATGTGGTGCAACTGTCCAACATTTTGATGACATTCTTCCTTACGGATTTCCAGAGAAAAGCGTCACGGATTAAGCTCAAGGTTTTCTGAAGGCCTTGATGTCCCGCACGACGATGTGCTTCCTCCATTACTAACGTACTGTATCGGGAGGGTAACACTAATCGGGGATACTCAGAATCTAATGCTGATGGGGCACGGGTACACTACAGAGCGCCGTTATGTACTGCATACTCATCAGGAACATTGACGAACATATCGTGAAATTCAGCTAGCTGTTCGTCACATAATTCCTGGTACGGAATGCCGTATACTTCCATCAGAATATAGGGAAGAACTCCCTCCTCTACTTCTGGAATAACATAATCACCAGTGTCGAACGTTGCAGCTTCTCGAGGCTGTCTCAATCGAGATAACATGTCTGCACTGACATTATGGGATCCTTTGATGTATTCAATCTTACACCCATGCTCGGCTATAAGCACTGCCCAACGTTGGACCTTAGTATTACGGACTTTCCGCACAAACAGACTCTTAAGAGGTTTGTGATCCGTATACACGGTGAAATCAGCACCAAAAAGATAGGGACGCAACTTCTTCAGGGCATATACCACGGCGTAAGCTTCCTTCTCAATAACTGGCCAGTTAAGCTGGGACTCCTTGAGAGTACTGCTTACATACTGGATGACTCGCTCCATACCATGGTCATCTTCCTGTACCAGAATTGCACCTATCGCGTAAGAAGACGCGTCGGTGTACAGACGATAGGGCGTCTTCAGATCAGGATAGGCTAGTACAGTCTCACTGCACAGCAGGTTCTTTAACCTGTCAAATGCCACCTGCTGCTGCTTACCCCATTCAAATCGTCAGTACTTTTTCATCAGATCAATTAGGGGTCTGGCTATCTGAGTAACCTGGTACGCACGACCTGTAATAACCAGTTGCGTCTAAAATGGTCCTGACTCCTGCTACATCCTGCGGAGGTGCCATCTCGTGGATGACCTTAACCGTTTGTATCTGGGGTGAGATACCAGCCGCAGAGATGTGATAACCAAGCAGATCTACCGACTTACTGGCGAAATCGCACTTCTTATGCTTTAACTAGAGATTGTGCTCACGCAATCTCTTCATTACCAAGTCTAGATGATGAGCGTGTTCCTCATGACTCCTAGAGTATACCACAATGTCGTCGACAAACACATGCATAAATTTACCCACATACCCGCGGAAAACCGCCTTCGTGGCGCGTTCGAAAACCGCGTTCATGGCGCGTTGGAAAGCCGCACCACTTTCTAAAACCAAAGGGCATATGGAGCCCCTCAAATTGCCCAGCTGGGCATACAAACGCTGTCTTCTCAATGTCCTTGGCTGCCATTAGAATCTGCCAATACCCAGACTTCAAATCCATCATAGAAAACAGAGTTGCCCCCAGCATACTATCACAAATATCCGAGATATTGGGCAAAGGAAAATTGTTTCTAGGTACCGCCTCATTAAGGCAACGATAGTCAATACAAAATCGAGTTGTTCCATCCTTTTTAGGAACTAGGGTGATGGGAGACGCCCAAGGAGATGATGAAGGCTTTATCACACCCGCATCCAGCATCTCCCTGACTTGCTCCTCCACAACATGCTGTTTAGTTAACGGTAACCTATAAGCATGTTGTCTAATTGGGTTACAACTGGTAGGGATCGTACATTCTACTAAGGGATTCCTACCCAGTTCTTTCGGACGAGTGGTATCAAAGATATCGGCGTATTACTTAAGAACAACATCGATAACTTTGCTACCGGTTGTCTCAGTGATACTGGCTTCAGCATAGTACTCTTTCTGGTGCCTATAAGGAACGTGTAATTTGTATGTTTTTCCAAACCATTCCATTTCTGCCTTTCTGTAATTAATAATGGCCCCCCCCTGTGTGTAAAGCATCGGGCCCCAATTAGTCCCTGATGACGCATTTTCCTGACAATCATGACGGGAACTGGCCATGCACCCTGAAACTTGACTTCAGTGAACCATTTACAGCTAACAAAACTTGCGCCTGCCTTAAGGGACAGCCGCCTAACATGGTCTTCCATACATCACTCCTAATAATTGAGGTACTGGCACCAGTATCGATAAGGATATCTATACTATGCTTACCGGTATCAACTGCGTTACTGCGACCCATTGTCTCGCTTAATAACAATCGGACCAGGAACTGGTTGGTCGCAGGCTCCCTACATCGCTGTTTAACCATTCACTTCGCGGTCCACCAGGTACAGCCTCCACATGAGCACCTTCTGCTGCTCCCGAAGTGATCGCGGCACGCACTCTGCGTATTGCGGTCACTGCCATAAACCACTTCTCCATACGTGTTCGTATTGTGTCCCGTCAATACGAAACCATCACGGTCTTCATACGGATCGTCATTCAGTCTGTTCTGGTTGTCCCTTTGTACATTCCTGGACCCTATGCAGGTGTCGTCATAGCATCTATCTCCATGTCTCCCACAGGCAGGTTGTAGTATGGGCATTGCGATTCGATGTCGCTGGATGCACCACACTTCCAACGTTTATTATCGAATGTTCGATCGTGATGATGTGCAGGTCGTTTTCGCTGTTCTTGTGGTTCTTCGTTGTGGCGTCATTTGAATACTGGGCGGAATTGGCGTGGTCCTTGTCGCTGAACTTGCGATGGTTGTTGCTGTCGAGCTGGTCGGTTCTTTTGCGCTTGCGCCGGTTGCTGTCGCTTCAGTATGCTGTAATCAGGCGTTTTGCTGGCGCGACATTCCCTGGCCATATGGCCAACTTTTCCGCAATTGTAACATGTCAACGTCATTTTCAGTCCAGATTGTCGGTTACTCGTCACACGGTTAACTTGTTGCTGACACTGTCGCTTAGTGTGACCGGGTTGTCCACAATTGTAACATGTAACTTTTCTCGGTTGTTTAACTCCTGGCAGGGGTTCAGCTTCATCAACATTTCGTCCTGCAGTCCCTTTACCATAGCAAACATGTTGTGCATCACCGTGTCCTAACGTGCAATCATTCTTTTCTCTAATTCATTTAGTTCTCTTCTCCAGTCGTTCACCGTCGCTTCGTAATGGGATTGTGATGGGGATTCAAATGCGTCTATCTCAGGTCCAAATTCGTCCACTTCCATACGTGTATCGCGTCTTTTATTGTCGTTCAAATTCATGGCCTCGGGTAGATCACTCATATCGCCTTGTTCTTCTGTGAATTTAGTTGCCTTGTCCAGGGTATCGTTTCCCTTTGTAATGACCCTGCGGACCAAAGACACATCAGGCAGAGCCTTGACATAAGCTCTGACTACTATTCGGCAGCTGTCCTGATTGTCATCGGGATAGGCCTTTTAGCCATGGTGCGGAAACGTCTGTTAAAAGAATTGATTCCATCCCCCTTTCTTCTGCGGCATGTTCTCGATCTCACATTTGAGTCGTTCCGACTCATTTACGGACACAAAGTACCTAATGATGTGATTATGTAGATCCTCCCACGTAACGGTATTTCTGTCTCGGGTGGTGAGATACATCTCTACATCTTTATGCAACTGTCCCCGGGTCATCCAACTGACTATGTAGGCTGGATCGCCTGCTTGTCCGGGTTTCATCGCATCTAGGGCGAATCTGCACGCCTCTAGATACTCTCTCACTTCGGCCGGAATATGGCCATCACACAGCATGTTATGCTGTACGTGGTCGTGCAGAGTCTCACGCTTTATTCTCTGTTCCTCACGGTCCAAAGATGAAACAGCAAAGCCACTCTTTCAAATCCTCCGTTATTTGATTGAATGCTTGAAAAAGCATATTCGGCGATTCCATTCGGGTCTCCTGGGCTGGCATCCTAGATTGAGCCATTGTTGCTAGCGGAGGTGATACAGCTTTCCTTGTTAGAGTAGGGCTACTTATTTCTATAGTGCTTATTGCAGCCTTCATACGAAATAGATGGATATGTTAACTTGGGCCACAGTTCCAGATGGATGTTCGGGATGCTCACTATTGGAATTGGGTACCTCTAGGGTGATCTTGATGGTACCGTCTGCTTTGTATTCTGTATGCGCTGAGAATGTTATGTGGTCTGAATTTGTGAATTTACTTTCTAGGTAGCTATCAATCAGTGTTGCGTAGCGTTGAAGCGAGTTTCTCGCCTCAGTGATTTCCTCCATATACTAGTACTCACTGTGGTGTGTGTTGTCGTCGTAAGATGATCGTCTTGAAGATATGCGTCTCGTCGCGGTCGCCAATGAAAATTTTGGGGTATGTATAAATCAGTCGTCTCCTACTCACGATTCCTCACGAGCTGCCTGGAATTCAGGAAAGGTGGTATTCCTTTCTCAAGCAAATATTCTTATAACAAACACAACTAAACACTCTTGCAAATTTGAATAATATTAAAATAACACTTTATTAACTTATAACACAAAGGCAAAGCCGTATTGCAGGCTATATATGATTTCCAATGATACTTTACAAACTTGTACTAAATTTCAAATATCTAACTAATTTCTATTTCTAACAAAAGGTTCTACTTATTAAAATTGAATGATCAACTGCTGATGTTGGCTCGACTCAAGTAAAATGACCGCTTGAGTGGAGTGCAATTGGAAGATTAAAGATTTGGACATCATGCTCCTCCTTATATACAATAAAAGTGGATTCGAGCATTACGTCGTCGTAATGACGTATTTGTAGGGATTCTCTGGTGATTTCCAACATCTTACTACTTTGATTGGTTAACATTCTTCAACCCACACTCGAAGGACGGTCGGATTCAACCGGTCAGGACTGGTATGCAAATGATGCCTCTTGACAGAATATGTATACAAATCTTGCTTTGACAAGACTCATCAAGCATCTATTCCTTGCATACCCAGAGATTATTGCTCACTGGCTTTATTGTGACAAGAGCATTAACCATTCAAGTATTAACCTAACAAAATCACCATAACATTAGTGCATGACATTTAGCCACGGTAGCTAACAGTTATGGGATGTCATGACGTATGCCTAGGTGATCTCTGATCTGTCATGTATATTCTTGGTTATTACCAGAAATACGCATACATCACGGAATTTCCACGCGGTGCTGAATCATATAATGATCTGTATACCCCATTTCGGCTATCTGACTGGCTCCTTCGAATTACGTAAACATCCATTTTAATTATCCATCTTGTAAGACCCCATTGTATTAAGTCTCCAGAAACCATCCTCAGCCCTGTCCCGATCTCAATCCAACCAAGTCTTACCGTTACAGTATCTATAACTCGAATTAAGGTAACGGAACCAGTTTCTAGTCCATCAAAAGGGTTAAAGATTCAGTTCAGTATCTCACACGGATTATGATTATGACGGTTATGACGTCGGCATGCGTGGGTGAAATATTCACCTAAATTATCCGATCTAATCCTGATTATGAAGAATGACAAAACTAGATTGATTGCATCAACCAATCTTAATCAAACATAAACCAAATATGGTCAAACTAATTTGTCCATCACCAGGGATTACAATTATCAATTTACATTTCCCCTAAACGTTTAACATAATATACATCATTTATACCTCCAGTAGGCAATGTGTAGAATAATGACAATAGCGGTGGCGCAATCAGATATCCCAATGCAGCAATAAATAAACACTATATAAATATTACACCACTCATCTCATGTCATACTAACCTACTAGAATGTTTCTGCTTGTTTACTGTCAATAGCGACCTAAATAATCGGTTCTATTGCGGTGACGTATTTACAAACACTCACTGTCTATAGCGACCACAACCTTTGGTCCCACATACAGTGACGTGTTGCGACGACGATAATATGAATATTCACCACTGAGGACATGACGCAAAACATGCTTGACCCACACATTGTCAAAAGGCCATCTGCAAATATTTACCCGGGTACCAAAATTTAGCCGGTGGGGTTCGTGGGTAGCTAATCCATAAATCCCATATTTACAATGTGTGTGACATGGGCCCTAACCATTAAGTAGCTTTTGTTAGTGTATTCTGCTTCTGAGAAAAATCTGAATGTGTCACAAATAACTATCATGAAAACAGAAAACATACTTTATTGTTTTTCGATATTGTGTGTATTTCTTCAGTCCAACATCAGATGGTAGTGCTGCTGCTATTGTGGCAAGTGAGGAGTTCGTACAGAAGAATAACCTTGAAGGACAGGCTGTAGAAATTCTAGCACAAGAAATGACCACAGATTATCCGGATTCATTTGATGTGTCGGCTATAAAAATGGTAATTGATTGATAATTCTTTTAGTTATTCAATTATGCATGCTGCAAACATCATTGCTGTTTAGCCCTATGTGAAGCAGAGGATGACTCGACATAGCTATCCAAATGCCATAAGGCGTGCACCCTGCACCAAGAATTAGGTAAGCGTTATAGCTCGCAATGGACATGTAATTTGTCAAGGATTTATCTAATCTTAATAAAATGTTACAAAAATTAATCTATATCATCATTACATCTAGTCTCCATAATGATTAAAATTAATTTTTTCCCATATTTTTCATTCATTTTCCACCAGGAATTAGAAGAATGTTAAAGTTTTTCAATGGACATTTAATTAATCAAGAGTGTATCTGATCTCAATAAAGCTTTAGCAATTTGTTCTATGCCATCAATATCATCCAGTCTCCATCAAATTGATAATTCTTCTTCTTTTCATTCGCTGATCATACCGCCAATCCTGTAAGTGACTATCGACATGATCATAAGCGTTAAGTGCATGGATCCATGGTTTATTAGAGTGCGCTGTGCGGCCTGGAACCTCCGTCTTCAGCACTCGAGGTTTCTGTCAGGGTTACCTCACCCTTACTTCCTTTAGTCGCCTCTTACGACACGCAGAGGATACGGAAGGTGTGCTCCACCTACAGGGCACGAAATTGATAATGATTTTCAAATTTTTTCCTATATTATGTGATTTGGATATAGTTTATTTATGAGTAATTTGTCTCCATTTAAGCAAAGAATTAGAAGTGCGTTTAAAGTTTTTCAATATACATTTGATTCATCAAGGGCTTACATTATTTTAAGAAATCCTGATTTATCGACACTGCCACAAATAATGTGTAATATGCAGCAAAGAAAAATAGCTGGTCATGCAGGTCGCAGTCATAGTATATCAGTTGTATAATGTTAAACATGCCAATTATTTTGAAAGTTATGTTTACTGAAAGTTTCTGTTGCTTAAGGTACCAATGATTTTTAGTCAAGTTGATGTCGAAAATAAAAATGATGAAGGAAACACTTGATTAAAACCTTTGAAAACATGTAGCAGCATAAACAAGGAAGATGCCTCTATGAACCTGTTAATGGTCAGATTTGGTCAAGAAAATGTAAATTTTTCACAAATATGTCAATTTAGTGGCCAAGAGAAGTGTTGTTGAAAATTTACCAGTGATATTCCAGTGGTAAATGAAAAAAACAACCTTGCATCTTCTCACTTTCCTCTGCGCATGTGTGGAAACCATTTTTCCTCTGGTTTGATCATTAACCCTTTAACACTCATATCAGCCAAAAATGTCTTCTGTCGACGTCTTGAGAAATGTCCATTTGCAGACTCTTTGCAAGAGAAGGCTATTTTTGAAAATTTACCACTGGAATGCCTGGCTCAATAACAGAGCCAGTCATTTCAGTGCTAAATTTTCAAAAATAGTCTCTTACTCTGCAAAATGAAAATTTTCTATGAGAAAATCTCAATTTTCTGGAATATATTCGAGGGTTAACGGGTTAAGCATAAACTAGTATTTTAATTGAAGTTGAAAGAATAGATATAGTACAGTGCAGCTCAGAAATAACCTGTTTCCAAACCAAAACCGGAAACATGTTAGGAAGAGATAATTTGTTGAATATTTTTAACATATTTGGATTGGAAGACATTGCTGTGAATTATATTCAAAATATTCAACAATACATAAATGTTTGTTCATGTCAAAGTCCTGTCAAAGGATGGCATTTGATGACCTCTCGTATAGAGTACCCATTCTGACATCATGTGACTCTGTTATACGAGCCACTGAATGGGGTGCAATGTTCCATTTTGAAAATACTGTTACAAGTTGTTGCTAACCTACACTAGCTTGCAAAGATACTATATTTAAAAAAATGCACACAAGTACACAGGAAAAGGAATTTTATATTTAACTTTAATCTGGTAAAAGCAATCTGTTAATCATAATATTTGCATTCAAATGCGATTTACATAGAAAGTCGTTGAATTATCATAAATTTGTATACAAATTATTAGTATAAATCTCATAAAATACATTAGTTCATTATGCTTAGGGATACATCATCGTACTATAGTACATATGCCCATACAATCTGTTAAAATCGGTCAATAATTTAAATTCTGTACTAATTCATAATTGTTTAGAAACTAATTTACATTCCTAAGTCATTGTCTGACTCAAATTTGGCAGGGGATTGACAGATAGATCGATCCCTGAACTTCTTGACTAACATTTTCCAGAAAACTATACAGGGAAGCCTGTTGAATATTTTGAAACTAATTTAACAGCACAGCGCCCAGTTAAATTAGTTTCAAAATAGTCGACAGAATGTTTATTAAATAGTAAAGACATACAATTCGTACAATGTGTCGGACTATTAAGCGTGAAAGACAGACTATATCGAATCATTAATGACATAATGAGATGTCAGATGATCGATGGATAAACTGGTAAGGTGAATTGGCATGAGATTGACATATGAATTGGGTCAATGTTACAACAAAATTATGTGTATTTGATTTTAGGTTGGTTTTGATATGACAAAATCTGCAGCTGACAAAGTATACAAAATCTCAGGTGTGTATTCAATGCATGTTTGTTATAGTTATGACGCTACTATTGTTCAATGTGTTTGTTACTCTTTTAATTTGTTGTTTTGTTAATTGCTATGCTTGCGTGTACTTATTACAATATGTATGTGAAAATTGGTTAAGAAAATCTAGATTTTCTCAACAATAGTGGTCATTTTCAGATTTAAAAAATAATATATGATCACTAATATACATGGCTCGATTACCGATGTAGTCGGTAAATATTCACCAGCTTACCTGTATTGTATTTCTGGAAATCAATAGTCAGGGAGTTCAGGGATCGATCAATCCCAACACTGGCAATGCATGGGTGGAGCTTTAATAGAGATTGGCGGGACATGGCTAAAACTGGATTCCTCTATTAGATGGACGATATAGCTTGTGATTGACATGTAATTCATCTAGGACTTATCTGATCTGGGGTTATCTTAATGTCTTCTTTCTCTTGGTCTGCAAATAGTAATTTCTCAAGGTTGTGTGCAGAAGCCATATTTAGTCAGCTTGACCATTCAATGGTCAAGATTCGTCAAGAAAATGTAGATTTCTTTCTAGTGAATGTTCATTTACAGGTCAATGATTAAATGGACATTTCTGAAGACCACTGCACAGCAAGTCTTGGTCAGCTTGACTATTAAAATTTTAACCCTTTAACACTTATATCAGCCAAAAACGGCTTCTGCAGTGGTGTCCATTTGCAGACCAAGAGGACAATTTTTGAAAATTTACCACTGAAATGACTGGCTCGATAACCGAGCCAGTTACTCCAGTGGTAAATTTTCAAAAATTATCTCTTGGTCTGCAAATGGACATTTTCTATGAAAAAATTAAAATTGTCTTGAAAATGTTTGAGGGTCGAAGGGTTAAAGTTACATGTTCTTGAGAGCCATTTTGGCACAAGATCTTGATTGTAATTGAGGATCATGATTCATACATGTTAAATGAATGGAAGTGTTAAAATTGTCACGCCCCTATGACCATATCCACATCATCTTGAAATACTCGATTAGAATTTGTGGCATGCAATACAGTACATACCAGTACAAAATGTTGGGAAAGATCTATGACTTCTGATATACTGATATATAAACTTAATTTTCTAGACCTGGAAATATCATATATGTAGGATCTTCAAATTACAACGCATTAGCTCCATCCGTAAGATTAACCTAAATATTTCTCATACAATTATCAAATACAGTTTTACTAGAATGTTATATACCATATGCCATGCATTTGGTCATGCAATTTCTGTAATTAAAACTTCTGTTCAGTTTGTATTATTTGAAATGTTTTGAATTTTGGACGAATTCTTTAGTGAGATGAGATCTGTGATAATTGTCTTGTATTAAGGTCACCTGAATTTAGTGTCTACTTTCTAATCCTCTTAATGTAATCATTTAACCAGTTAATGCTAAAAAATTGTCAAGAAAAAGATTTTCCGCGAAGTGAAATTCGATTTGCAGGCCAAGAGAAGACTATGTTTGAAAATTTACCACTGGAATGGCTGGCTCGATAACTAGCCGGCTATTCTAGTGGTAAAGTTAAAAATAGTCTTTTTTTGGCCTGTAAATGGAGGTTTCTCACGACCATTGTAGAGGCGAGTTTTGGTCAGCTTAACTATTAAAGGGTTAATACCGTTCTGATTATATAAAACCATCAGTTTTGTGAGGAATGGTGATCAGAATTTGTATCGCATGTGTCATCATTCTACACCATGCACAACCTCTTTTAGGTTTAACCCCTAATGATGTTGATGTTATTGAGCTACACGATTGCTTCTCAGCCAATGAACTTATCACATACGATGCTCTAGGCCTCTGTGAGCCAGGTAATAATTCCATATAATTACAACTCGCAATTTTCCAACTTTTCATCTAGTAATTTTGGAGTTTTAACTTGTAAGATGATTACTATGGCTAATGCATTGAATATTTGTTTTTTGAAATTTATGCAAAGGAGAGAAAGTAATAACGACTGCCTGGTATTTTTACTTTAATAGACAAAAATACTCTATATTCAATATTAGTTTAGTGAAAACTTGAAAATACAACTGAAATGTTTAAAAAAAAAATTCACACCAAAATGCTTGAAAATAAAATTGTACTTTTTAAGGCTTAAATTGTGAACTTCAATGTCATGAAACAAAACAAATCTTAACATATGATGATTTCATTCCATATAAATAAATTTCATAGGTTTCGTTGTGAGTTTGAATTAGGGACTCGTGCCTCTAATTCAATTTGACAGCTTAAAAATTTTTATTAATTTATACGTACTGAAATTATATACTAAGATTTGCGTTTCGTTACAATCTAGGCACACAATCTAAGCCTCTAAAAGTATATAATTTTAACAATTTTGTTTTGAACCATTCTGCTGTGAATATGCACCTTTAATCATATACAACCGCTTTTTTATATATTATTTTCTAGTAGCTGTTAGTAAGATACAAATGTACATAAACTGGTTTAGATTAAGGGGAAGGCTTGCCCACTTAGATAGCAACATGTTTCAGCAGAACTGTTTTAGCTTAATTTTATGCCATTGCTTGTTGCTATTGCTCATGTTTAATGCGAGTTCACTTTCTGTTGTAGTTTCAATGTTTGCATGTGATTGCTTTGCTGCACTTTATTTAGGCAAGGCTGGAGAGCTTGTAGAAAGTGGAAATAATACATATGGTGGAAAATATGTCATTAATCCCAGTGGTGGACTTATATCTAAAGGACACCCATTAGGAGCAACTGGTGAGTGCCTCCGACAAACAAATATCTATTTTCACATACTGGGTATTATACATTGAAAACATATGATTGCTGAATTCTATGTGCATGATTTCTCACATACATTGTACCTTTATGAAAGCCTAATTTCTAACACAGGACGGAGTTCATGGGTAATAGGTTTTGGAGTCTCAGAATGGCCAAGTGACCGTATGCTGTGGCGACCGTCCATCCGTTGTTTGTCCGTCAACCTTTTCTGTAAACAATCTTTCAAGAACCACTGGGCCGATTTCAATTATATTTGGCAGGAAGCATCCTTAGGGCATAGAGATCCATGTTTGTTTAAAGGAAGCCAATCGACCCATTTGATCGTTGGCCATCGTGCATTTTGGCCGATTTTTTTATATGTCTCAAATTCTTCTCCAAAACCCCTTGGAGGATTGATTCAAAACTCATGAAATATCACCTAGGGCAAAAGCTGAAACATGTTTGTTCGAGGGGACTTGATTGACCAAATGGTTTGGCGACCATCTTCAATGACCTAGTTTTCGAGAAAACGACTTCTCCAAACTTGCTGAACGGATTGGGCCGAAATTGGAGCAGGGCTCGCAAAATTGCTAGCCCGACATCCCGGGACAACTACAATTTCATGTCGGACAACCAGAACTTGTGTAATATCTGTCTGATGGGTAAGTACAAAATTTGGGGAGTATCAAAACTGCCGGTACCTATTTGCTAAATGTCCAAAATAAAATATTCCAGGATGTATTGAACAATTGTTTTTATGGCAAAATTTACAACATAACTTTGGTGTGGGTGAGTTGACTTAGTTGCTAATGTCATCTGTCAAATTCAGAATGAGTTTGGGCTGTCAATCTCTGGTTGCTTGACTAGCTCCAAAACGCCATGGTTCATACTCAAGTAAGTGTTCTCATCAGAACATGTCAGTAGGATGATATCAGCGTCGAGTACCTGCCTAAACTCACCCTATTAAATAGCGATCGGCGCATGTGTCAGCATTAATTGACTTCCTTACAATCATTTGTGCATAGAGAGGTATGAACAATTGCTAATTCTCTCGGGATTTGCTAAATCCGAGATTTAAAAAAATATCTAGTATATACTTTAAGCACTGCAGATATTTCAAAACTATTGTTTCGAAAAAATTTTGCCACAGCAATCTGTAATGGAAATGGTTTCAAAATGCTACTATTCCATTACATAATATTTATTAATGTATGATAATGATGGTGTTGTTATTTTACTTTTATGAATTGAAGGGCAAACTAAAACACTGTTCGGGCAACCAAGTTCATGTAAACACCTGCCTGAAGGGCAACCCAATTTTTCAGAATTCTGCGAGGCCTGAATTTGGGACTTATAATTAGGGACTCGGGGGGGGGGGGGGGGGCAATTAAAGTTTGTCCAAGGGAAGTTGATACGTCTAAAAACATGGCTGGCATGGACCAATCGAAAGGTAGTGTTTGGTGGCCATATGGAATTTTTTATTTGATGGATTTTTAAGCCGAAACTGGTTTTATATAGGTCTTTGCGTATGCTGATTTCAAATTTCCACGTTCGAAACAATTGGGTAAATGGTTTGACAGCCATTTTGGATCCTTCTCATGCCAAAAACTCCCATACTAAAGCAGTGGGAAATTAAAAATGTCTTCTCGATAATTACTGAGCTGATTTCAATTATATGTGGCAGAAAGCATCCTTAGGGCATAGAGATCCAAGTTTTTTCAAAGGGAGCTGATCGACCAATTTGGCCAGAGGACATCTTGAATTTTGGTCGATTTTTAGAAATGTGTTTAAAAATCTCTGAAACCACTTGGGAGATCTATTTAAAAATCATGAAGCATCACATGGGACAACAGCAGAACCAAGTTTATTCAAGCGAACTTGATTGGCTAAATGCTCCGGTGACCATCTTGGATGAGCTAGTTTTCGCGAAAATAACTTCTCCAGGAGGCCTACCGCTAAACAGATCAGGCTGAAATTTGGGAGATATGGTTAGGGACTAAGGGCCATTAAAGTTGGTCTATGGAAAGTTGATAAGTAAAAAACCCCATGGCCGCCATGGATCAATAAAAATTTAGTGCTTGGTGGCCATCTTGGATTTTCTGAAAATTTCTGAGAAATTTCTGAGAACTGGCCCAATTTTAATATAACTTGGCTAAACCTTATTCACAGAAATTAGATTGGTAAATTTTTCCAGTGTGTGTATGTGTGCTTGGGTGAATGTGCATGCGTACGTCTCAGAAACTACTGATTTTGTTCAGATTTTAAGACAAGAAAGGGTGTTGCCACACACTCGGACTACACAACTTTGGTCATGATCCAACAAATCTGGGAAATCTGAAAATTGTTGTACATTGTGAGATAAAAGTGAGGGCGATGTTTTGCAATCACAGTTTGCTCTTGTTCAAAAAGTGCCTCTTAATGTACGGAACAGATATAACTTGCCATCTCAGACTATTTTATTTTAACTTGTTCAATCAGCTCCATATTAATCCTTTAGTGTATAAGATTTGTCAAGAACATCACAGTTTTTGCTTTGTGAATGGCCATTTGTAGACCAAGAGAATCTTGACACAAAGCCAGTCATTCCAGTCATAAATTTTCCAAAATATTCTCGTGGTCTTATTCTCATGAGCATAGCAGAAGCTGTTTTGATCGACCATTAAAGAGTCAAATTGAAATCTTCTCGTCGAAAAGGCTATTTTGGAAAAGTTAACACTGGATTGAATGCCTCAGTTTTCGAGCCAGGCATTCCAGTGGTAAATTAACAAAAGTAGTCTCTTGGACTGAAATGGACATTTATCAAGAAACTACAGAAGGTGTATTTGGCCGGCTTGAGTGTTAAAGGGTTAACTAGCTTTGTATGAAATTAGGCTTATGGATAGTCATGAAGAAACGTGTTGCAATGATATATAAATTCCTTTATAGTATTCAGTAGCTTACATGTAGTAACTAATGTGGTAGCTTTAAAACTGCTAGTTCAGGAAGTGTCTCGGATAGCCTGTTTTCAGTGTTGATAGCATGACATACTAGGATGCTCTCATGTGCTAGATATGAATATATGTTGTTTAACCCTTTCACAATGAAGCCAGCCAAAATCGGCCTCTAGTTCTCTTGGGGAATGTCAATTAGCAGGCCAAGAGAAGACTATATTTTAAAATTTACCACTGGAATGACTAGCTCGATAACCGAGCCACTCATTCCAATTGTAAATTTTCAAAATTTCTTTTTATCTTGGCCTGCAAATGGACATTCAATAAGTAAATATTGTAATTTTTTAAACAAATTTGGTCATCAAAGGGTTAATCTGCATTTGGTCAATGACCATTCAGTTAGTGAGTTTTCTATAAGATCATTAGCACGAATAGTAATGCATTTGATTATGAATATAAACCTGGTCTTTTGTCTTTGTGATGATGTTCCGCATAGAGTTTTAAATGTTAACCTCTCTGCCCATCCATTCATCCATCCATGCATGCCGATTTCAGAGTTTTGTTCGGCAATTTGGTTTCTACTTGGAGTACCTTAATGAAACTTTGTGGGTATGTTAGCTAAGGTGTTATGAAGAAGCAGATTATTCGTTAGATCTGTATGTCCATCCATAGGGCTTAACCCATCCCCCAAAATGATTGTTGTTGCGGGGAGATCTTTTTATACATACATCATCCAGTTGCCTATTGTTAACCACCTGATTAGTCAAAGGGCCAATTTTAGCAGATTTAAGCCGGTTTAAAGCAGGTTGTGTTTCATAGCAGAATTCAGGATTAATTTTTTGTTAGGGCATAGAGATCCAAGTTTGTACAAACGAAGACATTTCATGGGAAGGTTGACTACGGGAGTAGGGAAATGCATGTTATTTGGTGGGTCAGTCAGTCAGTCCATCCATCCATCCATCTTTCCGACTGTGTCTATCCATCCATGCAAAATTTGGGTTGTCGTTCGATAACTTTACTTTTGCTGAGTAAACTCCATATCTTGATGAAACCATAGGGAGGCTCATTCTTTTTTAGGTATAGTTTTTATTCATAATCATTATCCTCTCATCAGTGCGTGCATCCTTTAGTCCAGTCAATCTAGGCCAAAAATATTTTAACCCGGAACAAATTGCAACAGAATTTTTTTACCTCGCCCAGTGTATAGGGGGCCATCATGTACAACATATCAAAAGTCCTCCAAAATTCCAATAGGGGAAAGGGTAAAATTTGCATAATTATTACCAGATTTGGGCCATTTCACCTGAAAAATCCATTTTTCTTTATTTCTTTAAAACCGGTATGTAATATATGTGTGACTGGGTATTTTTGGACTTTTTTAGTAATAAATGAATACGATTGACATATTCTCCACAAATTAAATGTATTGTGTTATGCCACTTGCATGAATTTACCTAATACCATCATTGATATTGATACAATGCATATTATATTTTATTATGTCACGGTATTGTGTGTTTCTAAGCTAAGCTAAGATGAAATAGTATGGCATAGGTACCTGGTTTCTACTAATTTCATCTTGCATCAATTATCCAAGTCATCTTCCTCAATGAGCGTTATTGAATTCGAGCAACTGAGACCCTTACAGTCTTCGCAGGCGGATGTGCAGCTGAGCCCATGTTTTCTACAGGTGCATCTCTTTGATTCACAGCCAGTTTTGCAGCTGCATCTAAATGAATACAGTAAATCGTCAGGTGCTGCCAGCATGTCAGTCTTAACAGGCCGCATTTGGTGGTTGAGAACTTTCCAGCCCCATTCTGTTGGATCCATATCTCCAGCATCTCCTCTCCAAACTTGAATTTGGTAGTACACGCGAAGACTGAAACTTTGCGGATGCGGGTGTTGGTGGTAAATCTCGTGCTTCAACATACTTGGAACTTTTTGCAACCTTCTCCCTGAATCGCTTGTACCGCAAAACAACTAGACTATCCATTGAAGTGCCATTGTATAGAATAAGCATTGCCTTCTCACCTGCTTTTATCACGTCATCTTTATTCGCATTACTCATTGTAAACACTTCAGCAATTTGAGAGAGTTCTTTGCAGCACTGGATTTTGCTAAGGGATGCAGATTTTCCAATTCCATAAAGCCTAGATGTTGAGTCACAGCCAAGGATAGCATGGATAAATAACAGCTGTGAGCACAAACAGAACCCGAGTTTTTCCTTTGCCATTTTGATATTCCACAGTCGGGGTTTCTTTGCATTTTGCTTTGGCTCTGGTCTGAAAAAAGCTGACAGCCATTCATATCAGTATGGTATAGAAGCAACACCAGTAGGTCGGTATCGTCTCCAACAATAGCAGTATTTGTTGACTTTGAAGCCAAGATAGCCGTTTGCGTAATTAAGACATCAGCATCACCGCTTGCCTTTATCGTTAAGCATCCAGCCTGTTCGAGAGATGAACTTAAGATTGATATGAACCGATGTTTGTTCTGCTTGTTACTAAGAAGATCAGGCTTACTCAGAGTTACAACTGTTTGCGGAGTCAGTACAACAGTTGCGCCTGATCCACGAGTTCGCCTCTTATGTGTTACATCTTTTATGTCTGGGCCTTGGTCATAACCATAAAAAACTACTGTAGCCTTTCCATATTTGCTTATGCAATATTTTACATATCTTTGACAAACATTTGCAAATGTCTCTCCACGCTGCCATGGAACACAGTGTAATAGAGCTCCTCCATCAAGCGCATAGTGGACAGAATCTGGAAGGACTGCATCTTCATTTTGAATTAATTTCCACAATGCATCAGCAAGTGCCGGCTTATTTGCTTCCCATGGAAGAGATGAATTATCAAAGAGTGCGGGCGGATGAGTGCACAACTCATACTCAAAATAAGATGCTGGATTCCCTTTTGATCCATTTGTAGCAATTAAACTGAGTCTTTGAAATAGGAGTTGTGGATCAATTTGTACACATTCATCATCAATCTTGAGAGATGTTTTGGATGCTAAGGTAATAGCTTGTCTCTTTCTCTGGAACGAAATGCTTGATACACATTGGCCACACATCGAATTAATAATTGATTCTCCAATATCTTTAGCATCGTCAACATTGACTGATTCATGTGCAGACAATCCACTAACAAGTCCTCTAAAAGAAGGGTCTGGTCCAAATGGATTCAGTTCACTAAGGATTTTGAGAATTTTGTAAGTATCATCCATATCACGCTTTATTCGAGATTGTGTGGAATCTTTGTGTTGTTCACTTGAATCACAGTTTACCCCAGAGATATCTTGCATTGCATTACACACATCTGCACATGCGGGCATAGACAACAACCAAACAAGACGCTGAAGTTCTGTCATTCCACGACCTCGTGTTAGACCACCACTTGACTTTACACTTCTCATAAGGACCTGCTCAATAACTAGATCAGTAGATAACCCTGCCCAATACCTATCACTTCGATGAATGACATGATGACCATTGAGGAAGCTGGTGTGTATATCTGGATGACTTTCAGGTATTTCTAACATCTTTTGTAAATATACATATGCAGACTTGGCGTACAGATTATGTCCAGCGGCTGCAAAATATGGAAGCATCTCACGAACGGTCTGAAGGTGCATGTTCCAATCACCAGTTCGTTCTGCCTTAATGAATTTGCGCAGAATGTCAACCAACTCCATATACAAAAGCCAGAGTCGTGCAGTCATCTTATCTTTCATGACCACCTTCTCTGAGTCTAGTTTGTCCGTGACATCATGTAATGCATTTTCCGAGGACAATCTTGTAGCTACATACGGATTTTTGATGTCATCATAGAGCTCTCCAACTTTAACCAGACTTTTATTTAGGGAACTTTCAATCGTTTCATGTCCTGCAACATTATCATCATTGTCAAACAATTCTTTTGAATGCATTGCAGCGGAATATTCTACTGTGTCAACTTCAGCATCTGCAATTGTAGGTAGTGGTAGGTTGTATGCATTTGCAATCAAGATTGATAGAAGCAAAAACCATGAGGTGTCCTCGAACTGCTCGAGAAATTGCCTTTCCACTAAGAATGTGTTTGACAGCATTCTCAGCGTAGACTACCTGTAGAATAGGCGCAAGACCGCTTCCTGCCATTAAGTGACCAATGCAGCGTAGGAAGCTCATCTCCATATGAAGACCTCCGAGTCTTAGAATAATTTGCTTTAATGGACTCCAGCTCGGCTCAATCTCTATGATAGTCATAGCTTTCCAAAATAAGGGCTGATCAAATGTAATCACGGGTGCAACATGGTATCGGTTTGCCTGTTCACAAACATAAGTCAAAGTGGAAAATATGCAGGTCATGTTACTTGGCTCTAGATCTATCATCGGAAGGAAAATAACAGACGATTTACCTGGATAAACTCCTTGGTGAACAGTTTGCATCATGCCAGACCATGACTGTCTCCTAGAACGCAGAAACAAACAGAAATCCCAGAGGATGTCAATGTCAGCTGTTGGGTCTGTTTGTTCCATCGCAGTTACATGTGGGTCCTGCATATGTCCCTGCCCCTACACCTCCTACCTGATATTATACTTTCTCTACTAAGATTATGAGGTCTGGCGAGTAGAAAGATTTCTATTTTCCCATATTGATGCATATATATATATGATGGTAGTAAATACACATTTACTAATGGATTTGGGTATAATATTATCTTCACTGTTGCATTTGTTATGCATGGGTTGTAACTGGGCAGCTGCATTCAATTTTTCTCTGATTATGTAACATCCACTTAGGCTTTTATGGATTATAATCTTGACCTAGATATGTCTGGTACCAAATTTTAATTTAGTATTTAATTATGACGTCATATGATTGGCTGAGAAACTGGATTCATGAATTAAGTTAAAGCTTTGTACTTATCTAATCTGTTCTTGTCAGGTCTTGCCCAATGTTCAGAATTATGCTGGCAGTTACGTGGCCTTGCTGGTAAGAGACAAGTGGCTGGTGCAAAGGTTGGTCTGCAGCATAACATTGGTCTCGGCGGTGCAGCCGTCATATCCATGTACAGACTGGGATTTCCAGATAAAGTTCAGTAAGTAGTACAGAGTACTCCATATTGTTTTAATCAGCCAATTCACCAGATAAAGAATATAGAAGTGTGCAATTTTTTGTGCACATACAAAAATCTGATAACTATTAGAAAAATAAGGTACTGTTTGAAGTGATCATTATAACTCTATATATTGCTCCAATCAAAAATGACCTGATTAAAAACCCTGAATTCAATGTTATAAAATTTATGATTGTTATGTTAGCTTAGCGTCTGTTTGTGATACGTGTAGCGAAGTGTATATTTACCCTTGGCCCATAAGGGAAAGAGAGTGTTGTAATCTTGCGTGTGTGCATGCATGCATGTTTTCATATCTCCCCGTCCATTGCTGTATCTTGAAAACTACTGATCGAATTTGGCTCAGATATAACCCAGATGTGGACCTCATCAAATTCTGGATCTATAGATATCTCTGAAACTACTGGTCTGATTTGGCATAAATTTTAACAATAGAAAGGGTGTGACCGTACAAGTATTCCGCAGCTTCAGACATGATCTGAAAAAAATCTGTAAAATGCTAAAATTATACAAAGTGACAATCATGGGAGAGCGAGGGTCTGCAATCCTAGATTGCTCTTGTTTGAACTGAAAGGCCAAGTGAGCTTATGCTGTAGCGAGCCTCTGACATCCATCTGTCCATCAACTTTTTCTTTAAAGGTGCATAATCAAACCAAAATGCTTCAAAATAAAATTGTCAAAATTGTGTACTTTTAGAGTGAAATTGTGGTCCTAGATGTAATTAAATGAAATAAATATTAACATCTGATTTCGTTACGGTATGCATAAATTAATATAATTTTTATAGCCACCAAAAAATTTGCTTGGTATTATGTGATGACGCCATCCGGGTGGCCGGACAGGTGGGCAGCGGGCGGCAGAGTGGTTTCCTGACAAAACTCTGTTACCATTTATCGGATCACTGAAACTTAATATGAGATTAGGCATGGGGAAGAAACCTATCAAAATTGATGATGATCTGAAATCCAAGATGGCCACCAGCCATCGGTGGCCATCTTGACAAAGGGTTTCCGGATGATAATTGTTACTGTTTATCGGACTGCTTTGAAACTCGATAGGATGATTGTACTTGCTCTGGAGGATGAACGAAATTGACGATGATCCGAAATCCAAGATGGTCACCAGCCACCGGGTGGCCGTCTTGAAAATTGGTTTCCAGATGATAACACTTGCCATTTATCGGATCGCTGTGAAACATTATAGGGTGGTTAGACTAGGTATGTGGAAGAAAAGTCTCAAAATTGACGATAATCCAGAATTCAAGATGGCCACCAGCCAGTGGCCACCATCTCAACCACATTTCTGGTTATTTTTGGAAACATTTTAGGTTATTTTTTAGGAGTACTATACAGATGAATATTTGAGTCTTATATTGATCAGTGGTTAATTCAAAATATTGAACTGTATGTTTTATTTTGTTTTACAAACATACTAAGTTATTTTTTTTAGCTGTACTGTGATGATTTGAGATTGGTTAGTGGAATCAGTAGTTTCGCAACTATGCAGTATAAATGGATGCAGCTTCTTGCCTGGTTTCGATAAGCGTTATATGTGGTTCTAGTATTGAGTAGTGAATGACATTTCTACTTCGAATAATACTTAGCAGATGTACTATTATGATAATGTCTATTATCTAGTCTAGCTCAAAATAAACAATTAAAAACTCTGCACTCTCCTGGTCCTGGCCATACTGTGTCCGGGAATTACCATAGCCCCAGGTATCGAATCACAGTCAGATTCGTCTATTTTGCTTGACTTGAAAGCCGCATTTTTTGTCAGCTCAATTTAAGTCAAATTTTTGCATTCCAAGTGTGTAGTTAGAGTTTCTAATGGTGTCTAAATGGAAGGAAAAGGAAAATCATCACAGGGACAGGTTGTATCAATCTAAAATTTATACATTCGTGCCATAATGACTTTAAAATTTTCTTAAATTGGCACATTGTTTTAAAATGGTAGCTATTGTTGGAGCGCTTCGGTACCCGTTAATTATTTAATCTTATCCGGGTACTCAGTTAATTTCTCTTGCGACTCGGTTCCTTCCAAGATGGATGCGCCTGTAGCCAAGATGGCGGCGCCCATGATTAACGTTTGTTTTGGCTTGGCGTGTCTATGCACTCGTTTTGATGGCGATTATTAGCTTTCGCTTCATTGTCGAGAGTGTTTGTAGCGATCGGCATTTATTTCTTGGCTGTATTAACGTTGGTTAATTACAAAGCCGTGTTTATAAATTTCACTCTAAAAAGTTTCAAATATTTCCTGCCTAAAGACTTAATTATCATTAATTTAAGAGAAAGTTAATGTTTCTAAGTAATTCTAAGTTACAATCAAGTCAATTGTGCATGTTGCTCGTCATCGTATGTCATGTGCAGCGTTTTAATTTTTACTCTGTTTTCGCAGAAGGCCAAAAACCAGGACACGCTGTGTCAGAAGTGTAATCGGTTCATGAAGCGCAAATACTCTGGTCATCACTGTGTGGCTTGCTCGAAGTGCAAGGTTGGAAGTCCTTGTGATGTGTGTGCGAAGTGGTCGTCGGAGTTGGTGGCGGAGTTCGATCGTGATCGACGTGCGCGTTTGGGGAGGATCGCGAGGGATAAGGCGGCCAAGCTGGATCAGGCGTCAGTAAAAGGTCTTGAAGAGCGTCTGAATGAGCGTATGGACTCAGCGTTGGGTGTATAGGCGGCCCAGTTCAAGGCGATGTTTGAGTCTTTTCAGTCCATCGTCCCGGCGATGCAGGCTGGTGCAGGGCAACCTATTGGTGGTCCGGCCAGTTCTGTGGAGGGACAAGCACCTGTCCTTCCTCCGGTCTTGGCTCAAGAGCCGATGGCGGAGGAGGAAGATCTGCTTATGGAAGATTCCGGCATGCCGGATCTTTCATTAGTGGTAGAACCGAGTACGTCCCAAGGGTCTCCCTTTGGTTTTGTATGGGTCTGCCAGCCGGGTGGTGATGTCGACGTTCCGTCGGGCATATTTCACCCGGACTTCACTCAACCCGCGTCGGTGGAGCCGTGTTTTTCGGTTCTTGTCGGCATCCCGGCGGCGGTAGGTGCGGCTCCTCTTGGAGTTCCGTTGTCTGCCATGGTAAAAGCGGCTGTAGTCCCGGCTCCCGTGCTGGAGTCGATGGACGGTGGTGAATCCATGTCCGGCGATTCGCTGGATACTGGTGCCGCAAGTAGTTGGGCTATGGACTCACTTCGTGTTGGAAGGAGTGGGGTCCATGGTTCTCAGCATGGGTCATTGGTGGCCTACTCATCTAAGGGCGGGAAGAAAGATGAGAATGGTAGTCCATTGATGGACGAATCCTCATTCTGCACCGAAGCTGAATGGGTGCAGGTCCTTGGCTGGATGTCCAACCGTCTCGGGTTGGTATCGGATCAAGGATCTCAGCGCGATCCGGTGATGGAGCTGCGTGGCGGAAGGTGGGGAAGTGCCAGAGGCTGCTCCCGGAGGTGTCTAGGACACCATGCGCTTGTCCAAGATTGCCTGGCCAGGGTGATCACCAGATCATTGGCGGAGCGGAGGAGAATGGTTCTCGATGGTGTAGAACCAGGACCTGAGATGAGGGCTGCGTTATCTTCTGTGCCTTTCATTGGTCCAGGCTTGTTCGGTGGCTCCGCATGACAAGCCTTATCCAAGGTCGCGTCAATGGTCGCAGAGCAGGAAGTCGACGAAGGGGACTCAGCCGCAGCAGTCCTATAAGCAGCATCGGCAAGAGCAACAGAGGCAGCGCCAGAGATCGCCCTTCCGCCCGTCTGGCCGTGATGCCCATCGGGCATCCGGATCACAGGGACCTGGTCGTTCATCCTCATACAAGTCCTCTAATAAGGGGCCGTATGAGGAGGACAGGAAGGGTGGCGGTCCGGGTCGCAGTGGTTATCGTAAGGATAGCCGTGGCGGCGGTCCCGGACCGTCGTATTCCAAGAAACCGCGGGGTTGCTGTGGAGAACGGTCCTGATTGGTTTCCGGCGGGATCCGTTCCGGTGATGTCTGGGACGAAGGGAGTTGAGAATCTTCACCTAAGCGAATTAGCGTCTTATCGTGCAATATCGACCGCCAGCTGTGTGCAGATTCCTACCGTCGGAGGCAGACTTCAACTGTTCTCAAGCCAATGGGAACTGGTCGTGCAAGCTTGTTTAGTCTGTCAGTGGTTAAGAAATGGCTACGAACCGGACTGGCTCATCCGTCAATCGTTAGTTCCATTAACATCGACTCCAGTTTGGACTCCCGTTCCAAGGGAATCCGATCATCTAGATGCCATTTGCTCAGAAATCAAAGATCTTCAGCAGAAGAATGCGATTCATCTAGTCCGCAATCGGTCCTCCCTAGGCTTCTATTCAATGATGTTCCTCGTTCCGAAACGTACCGGAGGTTAGAGACCAATTCTCAATCTCAAACCGTGGAACAAATTTATTCTTTCCAAAGTTTCAGATGGCGACTAGCAGCGGTGATGACGGGGCTGAGAAAAGGCATGTAGGCAGTATCGATAGATCTGAAGGATGCATATTTTCATATTCCAATGTCAATTCCTTTTCAGAAATACCTTCGCTTTGCATTTCAAGACAATGTTTGGAAATTCAATGCACTTCCATTCGGTCTGACCACAGCCCTGAGGGTCTTCACCAAAGTGGTTCTCGCCATGACTTCTTATTTTCGCAGGAGAAACATAGCTGTTCACACTTACATAGACGACTGGCTGCTGAAGGCGGGGAATCTAGTCACTCAGCCCAACAATCTAGGTAGTCCTAGCCTTACTAAAGGACCTAGGATGGATTGTGAATATAGAGAAATCAGAATTGACTCCATCCCAGGAGTTTGTTTATCTGGGAATTTTTTCAATCTCAGGGACAGCGTAGCTTTTCCGGCGGAGAGCAGAGTCAAGAGTTTGATTGTGGTACTGGAGTCAGTTTCTCTAGGAACCTTTCTGACGGTGCGCCAATTTCTCAGAATACTGGGTTTACTAGTATCTCTAGAGAAAGTGGTTCCTTATGCAGCACTCAGGCGCAGGCCGATTCAGATATATCTAATGTCATTCTGGTCTCAGAGAACGGATCCGTTATCTCTGAGAATTCCAGTAAAAGAACCATTGATATTCCACCTTTGGTGGTGGTTATCAGAACAGAATCTCCTGCGAGGTGTTCCTCTACAGCCTCCTCAACTGCAGATGTCCATCTTCACAGATGCGTCGACGACGGGTTGGGAAGCGGTATTGGATGATCAGTCAGGGGAATGGGATCGGACCAATGCGCAGAAACATATCAATGTTCTCGAGTTATTAGCGGTGGCATTAGCACTTAAAAAATTTGAGAGCTTAATCCGAGACAAGATTGTCCTAGTCAGGACAGACAGCTCAACAGTGGTGTCTTATTTGAACCGCCAGGGCGGGACAAGATAACCAGAGTTGTGTATGATGATTTGGAACCTTCTGCTGTGGTGCCAAGAGAGGAATGTTCTTCGGTCAGCACACATTCCAGGAAGATTGAGCATCCTAGCAGATGCTCTCAGTCGAATGATGGTTTGTCGTCCGACGGAATGGCAGCTCAACCAATCGGTAGCGGAGGTTCTATTCAAACATTGGGGCTAGCCAAATGTGGATCTATTTGCGATGAAACAAAATGCAAAGATGGTCACATACATGTCACCGATCTCGGACCCGCTAGCCTTAGCAGTAGATGCACTGTCGATAAGTTGGAAGTAAATGTACGCGTATACGTATCCTCCAATGATTCTCATCCCAAAAGTTCTGGCAAAGATAAGTGAGGGTGTGTGCCAAGTACTTATGATCGGCCCTCATTGGCCAGGCCGATCATGGTTTACGGATCTGCTGGACCTTCTGGTCTGCAATCCAATCTCTCTTCCAGACAAAAGAGATCTAATCTCTCAGAGCAAGTGTCTGTATATCCACGACTGACCGGAAATGTTCAAATTGACTGCATGGATGTTATCAAGCAGCGTGCAATTAAGGGTGGCTTTTCTGAGCAAGCAGCGAAGTTTGCCGCTTCAGCCAGAAGTGGGTCAACCACAAGAACATATAATTATAGAATCAACAAATTTGCAGAGCGGTGTAAGGGAAGAGATATTGATCCATTTTCTGCGTCTGTTCAACACGTAGCAGATTTTATCTGTCATTTATACGAAGTTGACAAACTTGTACCTTCAACCCTAGCAGCATATAAGTCTGCATTAGCTTCAATCGTGCCCAGTCAGGCCATTGAAGGAGTGGAGAATGACACTTTAAATGAAGTTATTAAAGGAATGAGCAATTTGCGACCTAGACAGCCAATTCCTATCCCGGCATGGAATCTATCTCTTGTTCTACAGGTTTTAGGGCATGCTCCCTTTGAACCAATTAGATCTATGGATATTAAACTGTTAACTATTAAATAGTTTTCTTGGTTGCAGCAGCGTCGGCGAGAAGGAGAAGCGAAATTCATGCGCTTTCTGCCGAACAAGACCGTTTTGTCGTCACGGGTGAAGGTTTAAGGCTACTTCCACGTCTTTGTTTCCTGGCAAAGAATCAGTCACTTAAATATCCAGGACAGCCGATCAATTTGCCAAGTTTAATTAGACCTGACCCAAACTCTTCTGCTTGGTGTCCTGTCAGATGTCTGAAAATGTGTAAGAAACGTGCTGAGGAGTGGAGAGATGACCCGAAATCTCTGTGGTTATGTCTCAAAGCTCCTCATTTACGCGCCTTGAAAGATACCATTTCTCGTTGGATAGGCGATGCTATTCAGCTGTCGCACAAAATCTCTACAGGAAAGCAGATTGATCGTGCGAACGCCCATCGGGTCCGAGCACTAGCAGCAGCATCGGCCCTTTATAAGGGTGTCTCATTAGAGGAGGTGATATCTGTAGCACAATGGCATGCTGAGTCGTCATTCACTGATTTCTACCTTCGCGACATCTCCCGCGCACTTAATCCGGTAGCCGTCGGCAATTTATCGAATCTTAGCTAAAGCCACATCCGACCACTATTTCGCAAGGTTCTTCCACATGCACTGAACAATGGCTATGCACATGATCCGAGGATGACCGTGGATTGGGTCGAGCTCCTGTGATGAACAAGAAAAGACCAAGCACTCAAAATGGTGAGTGTTTACATTAATTAAGTGACTAATATTAGTTTACTACAGTCGATTTACCAGACTGAATAAGTAAATAGTCTGGCCAAGAGTATCTTATTCTTTCAACGGACATTAGACTCATTCCAATTTGAAAATCTAATCGATATACTGATAGTTTTTTCAAAGATTGAAGTTGTAGTAGCTTCTTTGCACTCTACTGGACTGCCCTAGCTGAGACTTGGGGCTGACACGGGTCTGGTGGGTGTTGCTCCCCTTTTTGGCAGCCCTGTGGAATTTGTGTGGACAAATGAGGGGGGTGGGGGGGGGGCGGTAGGGAGTGCGGGCTAGACCACGGAAGTTTAGCACTCTATGAGTCAGATAGCGGAACCCAAGCGTATGCCAGGGTTCTAGTCTCTTCACAACCTTCTCTGTCAGATGGTAGATGAGTGCTGGTTCGAGCCTCACCTCCTCCCACCGGTATTTCTTGGCTTTCGAAATCTGGAGTTTATCATAATAGTACATCTGGTAAGTATTATTCGAAGTAGAATAAAAAAGCATCCGCTTTTGTTTCTACGAGAATTCTTAATACTTACCAGATGTACCATGGCCCTGTCTCAGCCGCCCCGCTGAGGTGAGGCTGAGCTGCTTTCGCTGTTTGTTAAGGCAAACATAAGACGAATCTGACTGTGATTGGAAATTGACTCGGTACCTGAGGCTATGGTAATTCCCGGACACAGTATGGACAGGACCAGGAGAGTGCGGAGTTTTTAATTGTTTATTTTGAGCTAGACTAGATAATAGACATTATCATAATAGTACATCTGGTAAGTATTAAGAATTCTCGTAGAAACAAAAGCAGATGCTTTTTTGATTCTTTTTTGTGACATCTCTGGTATAACATTTCTGTTTGTGATGCATACATTCACATTAGGTTCAAATTAGTTAATTAATTTTCTATTTAAATTTTTTTCAGAGCACGGACTTATTCCAGCCAGGCTGGCAGTGATTCAAGCTCTGAAGGCAGTGGTGGTTCTCAGCTTGGCGATCCAAAGTTCATGTGTACTGCCTTATTCACAGAAATTCAAAGGCGTCTTGTCACGGTATTAAAGAAAATACTTAACTAATTTGGGTCAAATCTTAGCACAACAAAAGAACTTACTGTGCAAGTGGGTTTGCAGACCTTGGCTGTGATCGAGATAAAATAGCCTGTATCTGAGTCCGATCAATTTCAGGATCTGCAGATATCTCTGAACCTACTGGTCCGATTTGGCTCAAATTTTAACACAAGATAGGCTTGGGTGTAGGGGGTGTAAAATCAGGAGACTCACAAAGATTGACTAGTCTACGACAGCATCTTCAACAAAATTTGTTTAAAAATGAACACCTGTTCATTTTTTAATTTAATTTAAAAATATTAACATCAGAGTGCTGAGAGTTAACTTATGATCTATACTCACAAGTAAGGCATGAGAAGCTCTGTTACGCGCATAGGTGATTGGACAATGACACAGTGAAACAGAACATATATTAGCATAGCGGTTCAGCAATACTGTGAAAGAAACATAATTGTTCCCTTGTGCTGTATCTTTTCTAGGATGGTCCTGACTTTGTGAAGAAAGTCAATGGTGTATTCTGCTTCAAGTTGAAAAATGAGCCAGATGGCACACATTGGATTATTGATGCCAAGAATGGCAATGGAGCCGTGAAATTTGGTACTGATGGTGAGTTATTTTCACTTCAAGAGTATATTTACCGCCCTAACACTGATATTCCCAAATATCGACTCACTCAATAAACACTCGGATTAAAAAAGTTAGGTGGCCCTACTGGCCAGGTAGTCAGATGACAGTCCGGCGGATGCCAGTCCCAACCTAGCGCATGCGCAGACTAGCACTTCCTCTTCCAATTTATTGACAAAGAGATACACATGCTAGTTAAATTTTTTGCTAAGTTTTCTGCTTGTCGTGTCTTTACAAACTCAATTCCACGTGATAACGATGTCTTCTCAAGCTAAATCGCCGGAGGAAGGACCGGGACCGAGTTATCAGGTGAATTCTAATACATATTTGTCTAATTTAGCGTTTTAGTCCCACGTGTAATGTGTTTCTGGGATTCGCAATTAGACGTGATAGGCACCATTAAAACTGATTTATTTACATCTGGCGCTATGAAATTCTAATCGCTCTCTGTGTTTGTGTCCACAGATATCTATCTATGATTGAAAAGGACAACACATCTTCAGAGGGTTTGTTTTTCTCCACCAAGGTTCCATTTCCCACTAACATGTTAGGAACAAAGTCTATGCCCAGTGACTTGGAGGTCTCGTAAGAAGATCTCACTGCCCTCTTGGTCCATTTCCCTTCCCCTTATGGTGGAGAGATTTAAGAGGTCATAGAGAATGGTGGCGTAAACGGTTCGAGATCGGGTAGTATTTCTATGCTAAAGAAGCAGGTATTCTTGTGTCATTATAATAGGCACATCAATCTATTTAGAAATATTTCTGAAATCTGCTGGCAATTTTATCACTGTTTATCTGATGTTTATATAGCTTGTATCACTCCTTTCCAGTTTTATGCTCTGGATTTTGAATACAAAATTCATCCGTACACCTGGAGATTGTTTTCCAGTCAGATTGCCTTCTTATTTTTGAAGATATGACGTTATAATCAGCCTTGCACTTTTTATTAACAAAATAGAGTTTTGTCCAACGCTGGTTTATCTAAGAAAATCTTTTGTGATGGTCTTTATGGCCATTGGTCTTCTCCTGTTTATTTTGGTTTGAATTTACTAATTCATTAACTAAAATACGCATTGTCTTTGTCTTCTGGCCTTTCAGAAACCTGGTTGTCCCAACTGTGGGTGCTTCATTAAGCCTAGATTCGGCCCTCATCCATGCTTTACTTGCAGTTCTTGTGGACCGCTGTTAAACTGTGATGAATGTAAACAGTGAGGTGGGGGGGGGACCCAATATAATGCCTGACTTTTTGTCGCTTCAGGCCAAGGAGAAGGCGTCAGAGGATGAGAAGCATTCAAAGAAGGAGTGGGAGAGTGTAAGTGGTAGTAAGAAGGGTAACAGGAAGGCTTCATCCACCATGGATATGGAAGCCTTACGTCTAGAGATGTTGGGAGAGATGAAAAAGGCCATTAAGGATTTGGTTCCAGAGATGCTTCGCAGCATGCTCCCTCTGCCAAATCCTTCTTTGTCTCCTTCTGCTCCGGAGCAAATAATCCCCACCTCTGAATCGGTATTCCTTAGGGATTTATCAGTTTTAGCCCAAGATTCAGAGGTAGCCCCTTTTGAAGGGACAGAACCTCACTATAAGAGCACTGGCAGCAGGCTTAGCGCGCCAGTCGTTTGTGGGCAGTAGAGCTGGGCGGTCTGACGGTAGTACCGTGAGGACCGCCGTATACCGTGAACCGATACCATGACCGTTGACATTTCCAAATACTGTGAATACCGTCCATAATGTTTGAGCAATATTTGAGAAATAGATCCATAAAATCGGACTTGACCAAGGGTAAATAGGTGCTAATAGTGCCAAAAATACAGGCATCCATAACTATTAGCCGAGTCGAGGTGAAAGGGTCTTTGTAAAAACAAACATCAAGACGTCAATTACAAAATAATGACAGGCAGAATTGTATGGCAAACGTACATCTTGAAAGTCTCATGGTAAAGTTGCTTTATTTAAAACATCTAAACTCATTCTATGGCCGTCTGCCGGTAGTAATTACACTATAATATATTCCCTATTCCCGTTTCTATTAGTTGTAATTTATTACTCCAAGCATTTTGTCACCGAACAAACACGCTAGAATAACAAAATAACATTCAAACTGTGTGCTATTCAAACACAACAGCAATCTCGCAAAGACATATCTGATTGGTTGTTCATGAACTAGACAGTGGGAAAATACATTGCTGAATTTATCAATGAAAATTTACTAAAACGTAGTATTTGTTCGCGTCATTTTGATCATGTGCTAATTTATTAACAACGAGCAGCTTTGAAGTCGTTATTTTTTTTTTTTTCTGGCTTGTTTTAAGAAATTTCTTTAAGGATTAAATCCAGTTTAAGTAACGACACCTAAAAATTATAGTGTTTTATTTTTTGTAATTAATTTTTCAACTGGCTACACGTCGGAAGTTCGCGGAAATAGCTTTTTACATGCATTGTTCGCGTGAAGCAGGGCGAGTAACGAGTCTGCACATCGGGTACTCGGTGATTATCAGAAGCTTTGGAATCGGCTATATTCAATGTCGTGTTATATGCATGTGTATAGGCCTGTTTTCGCGAGTAACCGAATATACGACTCCAACAGAAATAAAAGAGTACAACACTGGCCTTGTTTAAATACTCGTGTATTTTGTCTGGACTCTGTTTATCAACGCGCTCGACTGCCAAAATAAAATTTACCGTTTGCTGGTCGCACGCATTAATAGCAAGAACAATCCAGATTGAAAATAGCTCACTCCAATGTCTCAAACAGCGGGTTATAGTTAGCGAGTCCACCACACCCTCTGACCAATATTCCTGTTAATGATATGTCAATAAAAATAGTGACCTAATAAAGTCGTGAAACTAAACAGTCGCAATAGCCATAATGTTTTTCTTCTCTAAATCAGAAAGCCGATTTATTTATTTTACCTATATTTACCGTTGGTTGGAGATGGAAATGAAAAGGAAATGAACAAAATTTGTTCTAATTTCGTGGCATGCCTCAACCTCAGATGACGGTATACCGTGGTACCGCGGTATTTTTTCATGGTACCGATACCATCATGTAAATGTCAATACCGCCCAGCTCTAGTTGGCAGGTGTCGCTGCAGCCTGGTTCCCACTTATCGGGTTCCCAGGATTATCCGCACCCTATAGGTACAACTACCTCTTATGGTACCTTTCCTGGCCAGTCCGGGTTAGCATTTCTCGCTGACCCGGAGTCTAATCTTTCTGGCCAGGAAGAAGAGGATTATTTGCTGGGCTCGCCTTCTGGCATCGTGGACATGGAAAGTGACGAACTTGCGCCCCTTGCGGGGAACACTGGCGACATTTTCGATGGGTCTACTCACGCAGGACAGAAGCTAGCCCGGGTTGGGGCCGATGGCCAGCATTACCGCATACCTCGGCTTGCCTATGGTATAGCTGGTTCTGGCCAGGGCTGTTGTGTGGCGAGTAATTATACCCCATGCAATGCTACAGCGCCTGCGCCTGGTCAAGCTAGTTTTGTCATGCCTGCTCTATCGGGCCCGCATGCTTTCACTGGTTTGCCAGGAGCATCGTTTCCTCCAGCCACACAATCCACCTGTGAATGTTCTAGAGGACAACGAAGGCCCACGCCTAGTCGAGCATTCACAGGTAGCCACAGAGGAAGACTGGTCTGAGGCTTGTCATTGGCTAATCAACGTCAGGCTAGATCTTGCTTTGGAACAGCCGACTAGCCAGCGGGACCAGCACCCGTGGCTAGCAGGTAAGCCGGCTACTACCGCGATGCCATCTATGCCGCTAGCAGAGCATATCGTGGATATGTTCTCAGCGGCAGAGACGTCCATTAAGGCACATGGACATCTCACAAAGGCCCCTCGCGAGGTGGCAAAGCGATGCCACATCGTACCTGGTGAATACCAGAAGTACCTAAGTGCCTAAGCCCAGCACGGATGATTGTGCTGCGCTAGGCGAAGATACGCGGCCAGGCTCCTGGTCTGACACGGGAGCGCTGTGCACGAGCGCGCTGCGTGCCGTCTAACACTGCGTTGCGCGATGCAGAGGAGAGTTCGAGGGCGTCCATCGCGGTGCTCTCGCACATCTCCCAGCTGTTACAGGGGGTAGTAACGGCATCCGCATCATGCCAAGCAAGTCCAGTAACAGTCCAGAGGGCCACCCAGGATGGTATTAACCTGGCTCTGGATTGTTTAACCTGGTCAGTTACCAGGAGTCCGGGCGCGGCGCACGTATGCACTTGACAATCGGTGCCCATCCCTGGACTTTTACAATAGGCTTCTGCGTATGCCTATGACAGGTCCAGGTCTCTTTGGGGGTGAGGGATATAGGCACCTCCAAGAGACGGTCACCCTGGTGAATAACCAGAGGGCTCTGCGAGAGCCATTTGAAGTGCTCCGCAGAATGGAATACGTTTGCGCTCTGCTCCCTGTGTACCATCCTCAGCAGGCATGGGGTGGCGATGGCCAAGTCAGAGGCCAGCCCCCTAAGTCAGAGGCCAGCCACCAGCTGCGAGCCAGCCACCAGCCAGCCAGCGGCGAGGGGTGCGCAGGCTTCTCCAGCGCAGCCAACCAGGTAGCCGCCCGTGCACCTCGGTGCATGCGGTGCGGGCCGTGGCGTGCGAGGGTCTGGTCGTGGTAACCGTGCCTGATGGGCCGGTTGCCACGGTTAGGACCGTTCCCGTGCTTCTGGATCCAGAGACAGTGCCACTCTTGCATTGTTCATGTCCACCTCTCTCCCTAGGTGGACCAGTGGTGGGGGTGGGGTGTGTGGGGGGGGCATCTGGCCCACCACTGGCAAGAGTGGGAGCGGTTGACTCGAGACCGCTTAGTCTTACGATGGCTTTCAGTCGGGTACCATCCTGACTGGATAGTAGGTCCGCCATCACAGCTGTCTCTGGTTCCGATCTGGACTCAAAATCCAAGAGATCCAGATCAATGGTTGTGTATAGAGGAGGAAATAAATTCCCTCATACAGAAAGGAGCAATTCAACCGGCACAAAATTGTCCGGGCTTCTATTCAACCGTGTTCCTAGTGACAAAAAGCACTGGAGGGTGGAGACCAATTCTCGACCTCAAGCCACTGAACAAGTTCATAGACATGCTGAGTTTCAAAATGGAAACAGTGAAATCGGTGTTGGCAGGGTTGGAGAAGGGAATGTGGACGGCATCAATAGATTTGAAAGATGCATATTTTCACATTCCAATGGCGAGGAGTTTTCGCCGGTACCTGAGGTTTGCATTCCAGGGCCGTCAGTAGGAATTCAGGGTTTTACCCGTAGGAATTTCAACAGCTCCTCGGGTCTTCACCAGGGTGGTCCTTGCGATAACAGCATACCTCCGCAGAAGAAGCATAGCAGTCCAGACGACAATAGACGACTGGTTGTTAAAAGCACACAATCAGGAAAGTCTATCAGCAAATCTGGAGATAGTTCTAAAAACTCTCACAGACTTAGGCTGGATAATCAATTTTCAAAAATCAGCGCTGACTCCATCCCAGAAGTTTGTTTACCCGGGAATGTTCTTCGATCTGGAGATAGGATATGTTTATCCTACTCAGGAGAGGGTACAAGTACTCATCTCATGAGTACAGTCAGTGTGCAACAGTCGTCATGTCCTGGCACGGGTTTACTTGAGAATGCTGTGGGTGGGGGGGGGGTTGTTTCATTGGAACCAGTCATTCCACAGGAAGCCTTATGCAGGCGGCCTATCCAGCTGTTTCTCATGACACAGTGGACCCAGAGTACAGGATCACTGGACTCAAATGTGCCGGTATTGGAGCCTCTTATTCACCACCTTCAATGGTGGATGGTAAGAGAGAATCTCCTGGCGGGGGTGTTGCTCACTCCTCCCCACCCTCAGATAACGATGTATACAGATATATCAATAGAGGGATGGGGAGCTTGTTTGGAAGAAGCCACAATTTTAGGGCTTTGGAATCTGGATTAGTCACAAGAACATATTAATCTACTAGAAATACGAGCAGTAGTACTGGGCCTGGAACATTTCTTAATGAAAGTTCAGGGCAAGATTGTTCTGGTTCGATTAGACAATTCAACAGTAGTGACTTACATAAACCGCCAGGGCGGAATGAAGTCGCCCAGTCTCTGTATGGTGACATGGAAATTGTTTTGCTGGTGCCTGGATCACAGGATCTCCTTGAAGGCAGTTCATATTCTGGGGGGGGGTTGAATCTGCTAGCAGACTCATTGCGCCTAAGGATGAATGTTTTACCTACGGAATGGCAACTAAATCAATGTGTGGCGGATTGCCTATTCACCCACTGGGGGAAACCCAAGAATGCGAAGATGACGACGTACGTCTCTCCGATTCCACATCCGAGCGCTATCGCAACAGATGTGTTAGCTATCAGCTGGGTAGGAATGTATGCATACGCATTCCCTCCAGCAATCCTGATTCCAAGAATTCTTTAGAAAATCAGACAGGAATGCCAAGTGCTTCTGATCGCCCCAAATTGGCCACGCCGATCATGGTATACGGATCTGCAGGACCTTCTGGTCTGCAGTCCGGTTCCTCTGCCTCTGATGGACAATATTATCTTCCAGGGCAAGGCCCTTCACAACAATCCGTCAATGTTCAGATTGACTGCGTGGATATTGTCAAGGAATCTAGAATTAAGGATGGCTTTTCTGAGCAAGCAGCCATGTTTATGGCAAAAGCCAGAAGGGGGGGGGGGGGTGGGGGGGGGCATGGTGTCAACCTCCAGAGCATATAATTATAAAATCAACAGATTTGCAGAATGGTGCTCAAAAAAGATGTATTAATCCAATGGATTCATCTATTCAGGTTGTAGCCGATTTCTTCTGTCACCTATATGATGCCTATAGCCTCAAGCTTAACTCTATTGCTGGCTAATAGGGGGAGTGATGAAGTAAGTACATTAACTACTTTAATTAAAGGCATGGGCAATCTAAGACCAAGGAATCCCCCTGTGATTCCGTCTTGGAGTTTACCACTAGTGCTTCAGGTATTAGCAGATAAGCCATTTGAACCACTAGGTTCCATTTCTATGAAAATGTTGACACTTAAATCTATTTTTAATTGCTACGGTCTCGGCTAGGCGGAGAAGCGAAATTCATGCCTTATCAGCCGAGGTAGACCGTTATGTGGTTACAGGGGAAGGCCTTAGGCTTCTACCTAGGATAAATTTCATGGCTAAAAATCAGTGTAATATCCAAGTCAACCCATATTTTTACCAGCTTTGGCTAGATATGATCCTAATTCAAAAGCATGGTGTTGAGTCCGCGCATTAAACAGGTACAAACAACGTACACAAGAATGGTGGACGGATCCTACAGCGTTATGGTCGTCGTATATTGAATCTCATGGTAGGGCTTCCAAGGACACCATTTCCAGGTGGATTGTAGAATGTATTCAGTTTTGTCATAAATTTGCCACAGGTAAACAAGTTGACCTTCCCAAGGCTCACAGTGTTCGCGGCGTAAAGGCTTTCACTGCCCTGTTTAATAGGGTCCCTTTGGATGACATTATATCGGTAGCCCAGTGCCACTGTGAGTCGAGTTTTACCGACCCTTAGCTATGTGACACCTCGAATCCTCTTGCCTTACCGATTTTGAAAAAATAATTCAGGTGTACAATTTTTTATGAGGTTTTCTCATTATACCCCGCCAAAAAATTTGGCGGGGTATTATGTAATGGCGGTGGGCAGGCGTGCGGCAGAGTGGTTTCCAGATGATAACTCTGTTACCATTTGTTGGATCGCATTGAAACTTCATAGTGTGGTTGAACTAGGTCTTGGGAAGAAACTTATTGAAATCGACGATGATCCGAAATCCAAGATGACCGCCAGCCACCGACGGCCATCTTGAAAATTGGTTTTCCGGATGATAACTCTGTTACCGTTTATCAGATCGCTTTGAAACTTCATGGAGTGGTTGGACTAGGACTGGCGATAGTCCGGGAGCCAAGGGGGTCAAACCTGGATTTGCCGGATAAAGTTTTTTTCTCTGCTGCATTTTGTAGTAGGGGCGTACCTCTTCATAATTTAGGGAGGTGACCATTCCCAGCCCTTGAGCAATTTCAGATTTTAACCCTTTTATTCCCGTTTTGCGGAAAAAACCTAAAAATGCTAATTTTTCCATTCCTTGTTAAGTATTCATACCAAAGGCATTAAATTTACTTGTGGTAATATTTGCTCATAGGTTAGGTATTATGCATTCTACTGTGTATTCTCAATGGCTGAACAATTCAAGATATTAACCCTTTTCTCTGTGTTTTGCATAAAATACTAAGAAATTCTAATTTTATACTATTTCTTGCAATGTATTCATACCGAAGGAATTACATTTACTTGTGATAATGTTTGCTCATAAGGTAGGTATTGTGCAGTTCATTTGGCTACGATTTTATAAATATTAACCCTTTCCTCGCCACGCCTTTTAATGCATTTGTTGAATCTGTGCTGTCAAAGCCCCACTATCACACTAGGATGCTTGGAAATAAAAAATCTTGTTATTACTCTCAGTACATGTAAACTTATGCTACTGAACACGCGAGCACCCTACAGTGTTACAAGTACGGAACATAGTGCACGGTAGACCATTGACCCGACAACTAATTACACAGTATTGTACTTTGGCAGCCACATCGGATCATTTCAAGGATATAATCTGGGGCGACATTGACACCGTCCGGAATGGTAGTTGGTGTTAGTGATTTGTTACCAATGTCTTTCTTCCATCTGAAGTCCTCTGGGTCTAGTAGTGGCAGCCGATTCGATTCTAGAGTTCGCCACAGGATTGCCTGGTAGTGAGCCCGCTTCACATTTTCTGTGAATGCGTCTGTTGTGGGTGGTATGGCACACAGTTTTGGCGATGATGTATGTCCCTTGCCGTTTTTTGTACCCCACACATATAATCTTGTTTCTGACATGTCCTTGGTTTTCTTTATGCCATAACAAGCAGAAATGAAAATAGTAGCTTGTTCCATGACATCGGTGAAAGGTGCATCTACCTTGCCGATTGCAGATAAATCATATTCAGACTTCAGAGCTTTAACAACTGATCCCTTTCCTATTCCAAAGTAGCATGCCACTGTGTCACATCCTGACAGAGCATGGGCCGGGAGGAGTTCATTCGCAATGTTAGCATGCTTTTCTACTGTCAGTTTAATATCCACAATTGCCCTCTGCTTACAGGGTGATTCCATGCTTAGTGGCAATTTAAGGTTTTATTTCTGATAGTAATACACAAGGAGCACAAACACATCTGTGTCATCTGATATTACTGACAATCTGCTAGCTTCACTTGCACACTTTAAAATGTGCTGCACAATAATTATGTCAGCTTCTTCGTGGGATGTCTCTAGATCATATCTAACCCGTATGTCCTCATTAGCTATTTCAACAGGACATGGGTCTTCTCTAGTGACTACCAGCATGTGTTTCGTAGTGCTATGGGTGTGAAACAATCTGTCTCGAACTAGTTCATCATAGATGATTCTAATCAGTTGTTTTTTATTCTCTACGGAAGACAAGACAATCTTTTGTGCAGGTAGCCTTGTCTTTAAATTCAGGTGATGCGGTCGACTAACGCCAGTTTCCCTGCCGTCCCTTGTGACAGACTTTATACTGAAGTCATGGTACCTATCAAACACCAGATAGGTATCACTGCCGGCCAGGTATGTAGTTACACGTTTCTTGACATTTCCTACATAATCTGCCACTGTGCCATCAGTTGGCCAATGAATTGTCCATAGAAAGGCTGAACCATCAATAACTGTTATATCTGCAAATCTAGAATTTCTGCTAGACACTTCCATTTGTAAGGACCTTTTCAGCACTGATTTGCCTTTAACAATCCGCATCCCATCTTCTGTGAACATTGCAGTCTGTACTGGAGCAAGTTCATGAGAAATGACATCTTTTATATCATTGTCACGATCACTTGACAAAAAAACTATAACCCTCGAATATATTGCATTCAGATCACACACTTTTGAGTCGCCAACTTGTACTGATTTTTTTGTCTGCCAGAGTTGTCACCTTTTTCGATATGATGCTGTAGAAACCATCAGGCCAGCTTTTCTCAAAGTCTACCAGCAATGCTTCTTCAATGATTACTGCCTTATGCACATTAACATTGGGTGTACCAGATTTGCCACTGCTAATGTTCACTATTGCATCAGGGTGTTGTTTTGGATCCAGTGGGTGGATACAAGTGTCCAACTTCTGGCATATTCCAGCTCTGTCCTTGGCATCTGCTTCAATCCGTGCATTGGTTTCCTCCTTGTGGTAGATTTGATTACCACAGGCACTCCCTTCCTCCTCCATCTCATTCAAGCATGCTTCAATCTTGCAACACAAATGGCGACTCAGTGCCCAAACGTTAAGAGCTTCTATCTTGAGTGTTATTCCTATGATTCCACCACTACTGTGTCCGTATCTCATAAATGTAGATTCTATAAATTGATCACTCCAGATCCCATTCCAAATACCATGGATATGGCATCCCACATGCTCACCATTCATGAAGTGGCTCAGAACATGGGGAGGGAGTTTCCCCATTGACCGGATGTAGTATATACCGTATCGCGCATAATTCACATGGCCGGTGGCAAAGTAGTAAGGCAGCATCTGTCTGAAAGTCACAAGGTGAAGGAGCCATTCTCCTTCACGTTCTGCCCTGATGTATGCCATCATTAGAAACACTGGCTTAACTAGGACATCAACCCAGAGTTTCACTGTCTTGCTTTGGTTTGCTCTTTCCTCTAAGGCTTCCATCAACAGATCATCAATACTCTCAAACTGATTACTATTTATAAGATTCCGAACAACCTCCTCAGCAAGCATCCGTAGTACACATACATTTTGTGGGACCTTTTTTCCACTTAACATCTTGGGCACGCCTCCAAAGACCGCTGTCAGAATATCCGACAGTCCACTTTCAGCCATCAGTGAACCTATAGCTCCCACAAGTGCATGGATTCCTCCAAGTCGTAAATACATCTCTATGAATTTCTGTGTATGTGCCCATAGAACTTGTACTGCAACCCGTTAGAGTTGTTGGTCACAGATTAGACGGAGAACTTCTGACCAGTATCAAACGTTAGTTCCTGTGCCCTAATCATGGCTGTCAGCATAGTGTCAGGGTCAGATGGCTTCATGTCAATAAGGGGTTCGTATATGGCCTTTGTCTTGAACTGTACTTTATGACCTTGTTCTTTCTCAGTCTGGTGTTGTAGCCATGAAACTTTGGAGAATCTTCCTTCACAACATCCTGCAAAAATTTAAAGTCCATCTCCAATGCCCTCCTTTTTACAATGGCTTGATGAGCTAGAGATTTGAGAGACAAAACTGGGTTTGGAGCTCCTTCTGGCATAACCGGCTGCTTGGGCCCATGGTACCTATGAATATTTACATCATATGGAATCTCCTGGGGCATGTCGTCCTTATGGATTCGCTTTATTTTATCAATGTCACTAGTTTCTTCTTCTGTAGTCTGTGCCTGTGTTAGGGGGACAGCCATGGAATGGGTAGACTGCTTCCCATTCTGTGAGGCGATATCTGCATCAAAATTGTCCACAATAACCTGGACTAAACCATTATCAGCATTTGATATGCCGGACATTTTGACATTTTCAACAGCCGCTCTTGAAGCAGACCTTGAAACGCCGGAATTCAGGATAAGAACATGTAACGCCATATGTATACATGTCATTTATGAGTTTTTTGGATTCACCGATTTTAACTGCGAGATCAATCTGCAAACTAGTAGCCTGACCTGTGACAATGCTTGTGACAATTGAATCTATGAGCAACGCTGGTAATGTATTGTCTAGTTTAGGAGACACTTGCTAACAGCCATAGTAGAAAGTCACTGGCCGATTCTTTTGTCAGTTCTTTATTGATGCTGATATCATAATGATCCTGTCCATTCGAATGTTTTTTACTTCGTTAAAAATCTTTTTGCTGGCTTTTGTTGCGATCAGTTCTAGTTGATCATCTTCATCATTCACAAGGCGGAGTGTCCTTGATGCAACGCTGCGAAATGAAATTATATTTGCTATGCCAGGTGATGACAGCACTAGAAGATCGTCTCCGAATTTGTCCGTGAGTTTTTGCACAAGTGTCTTACGGGAAAGTTTGTCTCCATCACATTCTACATAAGCTGTAAACAGTTTTACGGAATTCCACATTCTCGACCTGTCATTTGTAACTATCTGAAAAGAAATGTCTTCGTCAGTGTCATCTGAATTTTTAGTATTTTCACCTTCAGCAGTTAGCGACCTGAATGAGGCAAACCTCTCTTAGATGATGTGTATGTAGACACGCAAGTTTTGTGACATATAATAGTTAGTTCGCTGTTCTTATCTAACGATTTCTGAAGCTCAAAATGTCTTTCATCACCGTATATCTTGCTACATCTTATAATGTTACTTATTCGAATAACTGTCGCCGAGATTAAAGCTTCCTTCTTTCTTTGACAACTGAACTTCCAATTGAAGAAGCACACTTCACGATCGGATTCCATCATATATAGGGGCTTAAACAAACTCAAAATGATATCAAGTATATATGCACCAACAGTGGCGTAGTGAAGATGGAGGGGGGTCAGGTGGAGAATTCAGTGTATTTGATTGCTGAGCATATCTTAAAATATAGCCATAGTTTGTCCAAACGTAAGATATTATAGCAGACGACCATGTAGAAAATAGTTTGACATCGTAAAATGCGAAAAAGCATTTTCAATTTACTTTAATTGACACTCTGAAATTACCCCAGGCCATGTATTATTATAAAATTCTGGCTAAAGCTTTTGTTTACTAATTATTGTGTGGCCAGGAAAGGGTTATTATTTTTATTTAGTTCTATTTCAGTGAGATACATAATGTATGTCTCTATAGGCATACAATTAAAACAATTTGTATTTTCAAGTAGGCCTATCCTAATGTGATAGTCGGACTTTGAGTGAGAAAATTTGACAAATGCGTTCATAAGCATGGGCAGGAAAGGGTTAATTTTGATCGAAATTATATTAAAATAAACTACAATAACTCCCCTATGAACATACATTACCACAAGTATATTTAATACCTTTGTTATGAGTACTTCACAAGGAATAATGGAAAAATTAGCATATTTAGTTTTTCCCCAGAAAACGGGAAGAAAAGGGTTAATATCTGAAATTGCTCAAGGGCTGGGAATGGTCAACCCACTTAATTATAAAGAGGTACCCCCATACCGGTTTCCATCTTGAAAATTTTGTTTCTGGATGATAACTCTGTTACCGTTTATCGGATCGCTTTGAAACTGCATAGAGTGGTAGGACTCTGGGGAAGAAACCTATTGAGATTGACAATGATATGAACTCCGGTGGCCATATTGAAAATTGGTTTTCAAATGATAACTCCGTTACCGTTTATCGGATCCCTTTGAAACTTCATAGGGTGGTTGGACTAGGTGTGGAGAAGAAATCTATCGAAATTGACGATGATCCGAACTCCAAGATGACTGCCAGCCATGGGCTGCTATCTTGAAAGTTGGTTTCTGGATTTCATTTGTTGGATCACTTCCTGCGGTCATTGGAATATGTAGGGTGAAGAAACCTAGCGAAATTTATGATAATCGAAATCTAATATGGCCGCCAGTCAGCGGCAGCCATCTTGAAAATTGGTTTCCGGACGATACCTCCTTGACCATTTAACGGATCGCTTTGACACTTCATAAGGATGACTGGTCTGATGGGGCTGAGGAAGAAATAGATATTTTCTGGATGCTCTCATTCATTGGTTTGTCATCATGGCGGGGTATTATGCGCCGTTTGCGGAGCTCTTGTTTTTTTATATACATCACAATTTATCAATGGAAACAACCACTTGTCAGATCTGCATCAGTCTTCACTAATGGGGAGATATGACAGCAACAAGAAATTCACAAGGTCAGTCTTGTTCATGTGTTGTTCATTGTTGATTGTATTTGTCACGTAAACCCTTCGTTCTAATATGGTGATGGTACGTATTTTTATTTGGTTCGTTCTTGAGAGTGTACAAAAATGGAACCTTTTCGTCTTATGTCCTATAGTACATGGCACTTGTACGTTGAGAGCGTATGGGACATTGAGGTCATTCTGTCTCCCTCCCAAGAAAAGGGGTGGGAGTGGGATTGTGTGCACATATGACATATGGTCTTCTCAAAGACATCAGTTGTGTTATCCGATGTTCAAATCATTCCCTGGTTGTGTTTTCACGCAATTTCAGAAGTTTAGTGCCTTAAACGCAGAAAAACGCATAGGGACGAGCTGGTCTTTTGACCTCGCCTCCCTCCCGCCGAATTCACTGATGAATTCTGGCAATATCAAAGAGTGTTAGGGAGGTAAGTATACTCTTGAAGGGAAATAAACAAAATCACACATTTCTTTTTTCACGAGAGAGTTGACACTTGGCTCCCTAACACAGACCCGGCCTCCGCCCCACAGAGGCTCGGTCTTCAGGCTTTCTTAAGTTGCATGTGTGTCAGCCAATAAATTAGTCAGAGGAGGTGCTAGTCTGCGCATGTGCGAGGTTGGGGCTGGCATCCGCCGGACTGTCATCTGAATACATGGCCAGTAGGGCCACCTAACCTTTTTAATCTGAGTGTTTATTGAGTGAGTCGATATTTGGGAATATCCAAGAGTGTTAGGGAGGTAAGTATCAACTCTCGTGAAAAAAGAAATCCGTGATTTCGTTTATTGTATTAGAACATAGTTATTACCATTTTTTTACTGACACTTATTTAGTAACAGCATGGATAGCAGGAAAAGCATCAGACTTTCCAGAAGATATGTTCAAGACAGGTAATCATGAAATGTACTATCACTTTGGTCTCTAATTGTATTCTGCCTTCTATCAGATGTTCTTGTAAACGGTTATCTCTCATGTGCCTAAACTATATTGTTGTTCTCTTGAAATTAAACGTAACTAAACGTACTGCCTGCCAAGGGCCAGCTAAATTCTTTTCATAACAATTTACATGATTATCTCACCTGGCCAGAATACAATACCTGTAGGTGTGGCAGCAATCTCCTGGTGTGAGAAATTATGGCCTGGAAATATTGCAAGAAGTACTCCAAACAGCGGGATATACGGGGAAATACTCCAATAAGTCGGTAATACTCATCAGAAATGCTAATCTAAGTATCCTCTATATATTAAAGTTCTCAAGTGCACAAGATATGAGATGCCTGTTGACTTCTGGGCAATATACAAAATACCATGCCTTCATACTCAGCATGCGATGCCTATTCGTCGAAACTAGAGTTAGAATTGAATAGCCGTAGAGAGCTTATGTACATACCTTCACTACAGGACTATTTGTCCCATGTGCCGGTGACGTGAATTCAGTAAATCGCAAGTGCGCATGACCGGGTATCAATGACTAGCTGACATAGATGATCAGCAGCATATATAGCCTCCAAAATGGACGCAATTCTCTTTTGCTAATTGGATGAGAAATATGACAGCTGCAAATTTATATTTTTTTATCAGAAATAAAATTGTACTGGCTATATTAATTTGACACTACTCGATTACGTAGTAGAATTATTAACAAATTTTCCATTTCAACATTTGCCATTTTCTGTTTCACAAAATTGCTGATTCCGTTTCACTTCCGTGTTGCAAACTTACATCATTTAATCTGCATGTACACTTAATAAAGTCAATAAAACAGTTAAATTTGTGTTTTTGCCTTGTGTTCTTAGTATGCCCAGACAGTACAAAGTTAGGGTGGTGGGGAAATAGGTGGGTAAAAATTTACAATTTTGCACGAGAATGTCTCGCATTCTGGAGAAAAATACCTTTAACCATGCTAATTTCTATTTGAATTTCATGTTTCTGTTTCAATTCACAAATGTTTTGCTGAAAAATGTGATTTTCCGTTGATTTCCATTTGAAAATCACTTCCGTTTCAAATTACCAATTCCGTGAATTGCTTTTATTTTCCCTTATGGCGGAAAACCACTGGCCCTAAGATCGGGTGAGAAAATAGTAAACTCTGAAATTCCGCCTTTGAGAGTGTCATGAGCGTCTGTGTGCCATATTAGTTGAGTCTATTGTCTATACAGTCAATGATTTCTCAAAGAAAAATTTCCTGTCCGCACGTGCAACTGATCACCTGTCATCCGGCTTTTGAGGTGTAAGCACATAGGGCATATTCATGGTAGTGCGCTCGACAGCATATATTCACACTGTTGTACAGAGCAAGTGTATCTATTTCAAACCATACGAGGAAAGTGTTTTATATTTTGATAATAATTTGTTTGAAAGCTGTTGCTGTTTACGGCAGCAACACATTTCATTTAAATTTGTCAAAATAAATTGCTCCAGATTTGAGAACTATTTGACTGAAATTCTTGCTGCAACAACCTTCAGTCAAATTATTTTCAAAATAATCAGTACGTTCAATTAACACACATGCGGAAGTTTTCCAGAACAATTTCAAAGCAAGTTGTTGATGACTAAGGCGGCAACAACTTTGTCAAATTGCTCTGCAAATTATCACATAAGTCAGCTGCCTTTGAATATCACATTCTAGTTCTAGAGAATGAGTGAGCATAGGCACATACATTTTTCACATCATGGGTATACTTACCACCCTGATACTCTATGATATTTCCCAAATATCGACCTTGCTTCAATAAGACTCAGAATTAAAAGGAATCGCCCCCACTGGGCAGGTTACTCAACCGACAGTCCAGTGGATGTGCGGCCCAAACTCGCACATGTGCGGGACTGTCTCTTTCTCTTCTCAAATTATTGACCTGCCATTGCAACACACTTTCATAGTTTTGCTTTTGATCTTTTTGGAGCTTTAAGTTGTTCTGCAACTTGATTTTGACTTATACTAGTATGTCTGACCCTGCCAAGTTGCCGGAGGATGCTCCTAGTCCAAGACATCAGGTGTACTTTAGTAAATTTATTGATAAAAAATTTGCGTGTTGATTCCGATGGTATATCCGAGATTCGCACTAACTTGTGGATACGTCTTTATTAGGCTACTAGCTCTTTTGGGGGAGACCTATATATTAGCTAACGCATGTGCTGCTTTGCATTTTCAGATACATTTAGCTGATTTCTGACATGTATCCTTCATTTGAACAATAATTTATACTTGGTTTTCTGTGTCCAAATAATTTATTATGAGTTTGCAGAGGGAATTATTACCATAAGAAGTAATCTTCCACATTCTCCCCCCAACACAGGGTTTGGATTCGGGATCGGGTATTCCTGTTGTTATTCAGCAAGACTTCACTCGTTCTTCAGGAGTTTATTCTTCTGAGGTTTTAGTGTATAGAGAGAAAACTTTCAGTCATTTTATTGTAAAAAATTTTATGACTTGAGTGTTGTTATTTATCTCTCTTGATGGTTTGCATAGGTTCATTGTGTTTATAAAGTTCAACTACTAATGAATCTTTGTATTGAGTATGGAGTCTAGCATTCGCCTCTGAAGTATTTAAGTTAAAATTTTAATTGTCTCCCTTGTCTTCTTGATCGAAGAATAAGAAGTTTTTAGGATTTGTTTACCTTTACTCAGTTCCATAGTTTTTTCTATGGGCCTGGCTTATCGTTTTCATCCAGTGGTCTAAGTCTTCCTTAAGGAATTTTTTAGCCTTCTGCAATTGGTTTTTTGGTTCGTCATAACTAAAAATTAATTGTTTCTGTTTGTGTCTTTTTAGAGGGTTATTGCAAACAAATGCCATTCCTGCCACCATTTTGTGAACCCCGCTTTTTTCATCATGATTGCACTAGGTGCAGTACATGTGGGCCTTTGCTAAATTACTGTGTGTGAGTCGTGGCCGGTGGAGGTTTTTAATGATTTTATAAATCGGCAGGTAAAGGACCGGGCGCTAGAAGGAAAAAAGGGGACTTGACAAAGAGTCTTGTGGTAAGAAGAGGAAGGCATCCATCCCAGACATGGAGGCCTTCCGTCTGGAAATGATGGGAGAAATGAAGAAGACAATCACGGATCTTGTCCCGAAGTTGCTTCGCAGCTTGCTTCCCAGTTAAAGTTCGTCATTGTCTTCCTCATTTGCACAAGGACAGAATGTTCCCGCCTCTGGGTCTGGTTCTCTTAGGAAGCCAGTTTTCGTTGTAGACCCAGAGATGGCTTCCGCTGGTCCAGTGCTGAGGCTTGCCTCGTCCGTGGACCCGGGAGCGAAAGCCATGGCCTCGGATGTTCGCTTATCGAACGTTCTAGAGCAGCCTAAGGCTAAAGGTATCAGCGCCTCACGCGATACCCCTCCTGCACAGGCCAAGTTTGATCCCTTTTCAAGCTTGGCGTCTAATCTTTCTGGGCAGGAAGAAGAGGGCACTGTTATGGCCTGCCGATGGGCACGGAAATGGAAATCCATCCGCGTCCCCCCCCCCCCCCCCAGGGGCCCATGGGTAACCTTTTCCATGTAACTACTACTTCTTCGGGAGTAGGTTTCACGGCTCAATGGCTAGGCCGGCTAGGAGCCGATGGCCGTCCATACCGTATCCCTCGGCTTGCTGAGAGTTACCGTGAGGAAAGCCAGGACTATGGCGTAGATCCGGCTCCTGGAATAGCTACGGCGCAAGCCATGCCAGCCCTTGTGGGGGCCGTATGGCTTCCCTGGCTATTCAGGACTATCTCCAGCTCCAGCTGTTATGCCACCAGTGATGTGGTTGAGGACGACGAAGGCCCTAGGCTCGTCGAGCATTCACAGGTGGCCACCGAGGAGGACTGGCTGGATGCTTGCCAATGGCTGGTAAACATCAAGCCGGAGCTCCAGGTGGATCCACCGGCTAACCAGAGGGACCAGCGCTCGTGGGTGGGAGGGAAGCCGGTGACGAGCACCAAGCCATCTCCCGTATGCGCAGCATATCGTGGATATGTTCGCTGCGGCAGGGATGTCCATTCAACCAAATCAACGCCTTGCGCGAAGGCCCCTCGCGAGGTGGCACGGCGCTGCCGTATCAATTCTGATCTTTATCAGAAGACACGCGGCCATGGTACTAGTCTGACACGGGATCCTTGTGTGCTAGCGCTTTGCGCAACACATATTCCACGCTGCGGGACACGGGAGGAAAGTACGAGAGGAGCCATCTCGGCTCTCTCGCACATTTCCCAGCTGCTACAGGGGGTAGTAGCAGCATCCGTGGCCCGCCAAGCATCTCTTACAGTCCAGAGAGCCCTCCAGAACGGCATTAACCTGCCTCAGGATTGTATGACGAGATCCGTAACCAGGAGTTTACGGGCGAGGCACACATTTGCCCTTGACAATTTGTGCCACTCGCAGGACCTGTACCCTAGGCTTCTTCGGATGCTGATGTCATGTCCAGGGTTGTTTGGAGGTGAAGGATGCCTGCACCTCTAACAAACCGTAAACCTGGTGAAAAAGCAGATGGCGCTGTGTGAGCAGATTGAAGTGCTCCGCTGGGAGCTTGTTTGAGCAATGCCCCCCTGCCTTCCACCATCAGCAGGCTAGAGACGGTGGTGGCTCAGTCAGAGGCCAACCACCTACGCAGCGTTGACCATGGCAACGCCAGCATAAGCCGGCTAGAGGGGGAGTGCAGGCTCCTCCAGTGCAACCCGCCAGGCAGCCCGTGTACCGAGGTTGCTCGTGGCGCTGGCAGAGGAGCACGGAGTTCTGGTCGTGGGAGCTGAGCCTGACCAGTAGGCACCTACAAGGGTCGCACCAGTGCTGCTAGGACAGCCACCAGAGACTTGCACTTCTCGGGTCCACCCCACATGCAAGAGTGGGAGCGGGTTACTCAGGACCGCTCAGTCTTGTGATGGCTATCAGTCATTTACCATCCCGACTGGATATCAAACCAGCCATCGCGCCTGTCTTTGGTTCTGATCTGGGCTCAAAATCCACGAGATCCACATCAGCGGTTGTGTATAGAGGCAGAAATACAATCTCTCATACAAAAACATGCAATTCAACCCGCACACAAATGTGGGGGTTATTATTAAACCGTGCTCCTAGTAACAAAAAGCACTGGAGGGTGGAGAGCAATTCTCAACCTCGAACCTCTCAACAGGTTTATCCTCACACCAAGTTTCAAAATGGAAACTAAGAACGGTGTTAGCAGGAATGAGGAAGGGAATGTGGACAGCATCAATAATCCTAAAAGGATTCTCCCATTTGGTATATCGACAGCTCCTCGGGTCTTCACTGGAGTGGTCCAAGCTATGACATCATACCTCGGCAGGAGACACATAGCAGCCCACACGTACATAGCCGACTGGCTGTTAAAAGCACACAATCAAGAAAGTCTATCAGCAAATCTGGAGATAGTTTTGAAAACTTACAGATCTAGGCTGGATAATCAACGTTAAAAAATCAGAGCTGGCACCATCCCAGAAGTTTTACCTGGGCATGTTCTTCGATCTAGAGATAGGGTATGTTTACCCTTCTCAGGAGAGCATAGAAGTACTCATCTCAGTCATACAGTCAGTGTGCAACAGTTGTCATGTCCTGGCATGGGTCTGCTTGAGAATGCTGGTGTTGCTGGTTTCTTTGGAACCAGTCATTCCACAGGCAGTCTTACACCGGCGGCCTATCCAGTTATTTCTCATGACACAGTGGACCCAGAGTATGGGATTCCTGGACTCAAAGGTGTCAGTTTTGGAACCTCTTATTCGCCACCTTCAATGGTGGATGGTAAGAGAGAATCTCCTGGTGGGGGGTGACGTTGTCACCTCCCCACCCTCAGTTAATGATGTACACAGATGCATCAATGGAGGGATGGGGAGCTTGCCTGAAAGAAGACAGTCAAAAGAACATATCAATCTGCTAGAAATGTGAGCAGTAGTCTTGGCCATGGAACACTTCCTAGAGGTCAAGGGCAAGATTGTTCTGGTTCGATCAGACAATACAACAGTAGTGACTTACGAGGTCGCCCAGTCTCTATGATGACATGGAAACTGCTTTGCTGGTGCTTAGATCATGGGATTTCCCTGAAAGCAGTTCATAATCCAGGAAGGCTAATTCTATTCCTTCCTCTGATGGACGACATAATCTTCCAGGGCAAGGCCTTGCACAACAACCCATGAATGTTCCAATTGACTGCATGGATGTTGTCAAGGAATCAGCAGTTAAGGTGGCCTTTTCTGAGCAAGCAGCCACGTTTATGGCAAGAGCCAGAAGGGGGTCGACCTCCAGAGCATATAATTATAAAATCAACAGATTTGCTGAATGGTGTTCAAAAAGATGTATTAATCCAATGGATGCATCTATTCAGGTAGTAGCCTATTTTCTCTGTCACCGTTTTGATACCTATAGCCTCAAGCCTAACTCTATTGCTGGCTACAACTCAGCTTTAATGTCAGTTATCACATGCTTGGGTAATAGGGGAAGTGATGAAGTATGTAATCTAAATACTTTAATCAAAGGCATGGGTAATCTTAGACCAAGGAATTCTCCAGTGATTCCATCTTGGAGTTTATCGTTAGTACTTCAAGTATTAGCGGTAAACCATTTGAACCACTAAGCTCCATTTCAATGAAAATATTGACGCTTAAAACAGTTTTTGTGATTGCTGCAGCTTCAGCGAGATGAAGAAGTGAAATACGTGCTTTGTCAGCAGAGCCAGACCGTTTTGTGGTTACAGGGGAAGGCCTCAGGCTTCTACCTAGAGTTAACCTTATGGCGAAAAACCAGTCTAAAATATCTTGGTCAGCCTATAGTTTTACCCGCTTTGACTAGGTTTGATCCTAATTCAAAGGCTTGGTGTCCAGTCTGTGCATTAACACATTATAAACAACGTACGCAGGAATGGCGGACGGACCCTAGTGCTTTATGGCTATCTTACATTGGGAGAGCGTCTAAAGATACCATTTCTAGGTGGATTGTGGAATGCATCCAGCATTGCCACAAAGCCACCATGGGAAAACAAGTTGACATGGCCAAAGCTCATAGTGTCCGTGGCGTAGTGACATCCACGGCTCTGTTTAACGGGGTGCCGGTGGATGACATTATGTCAGTAGCACAATGGCACTGTGAGTCTAGTTTTACAGATCATTACCTTCGTGACACGTCAAATCCGCTTTCCTTATCGATTTTACATAAACGTTAAACTGTATATATTTGTAAATATTGTATATAAGGCCGTTGACTCACTCACAGGGCAATTTAGTGAGGGAATCCCCGCCATCATCGCCAGCGGTGATTAAAGGGCACCTCGTCAAAATAGGTTAGTCCTATATTTGGTGATGGTTATTTTTTGTCACAATTCTTTTTTTATTACTTACTAAAATGGTGATGGTTTGTGTTCTTTGTGGTTCCATCTGAGAGTATGCGAAATGAAGCTTTCGTCCGATGTCTGATAGTACTCTAGCACGAGTACATAGAGAGCGTATAGGAAATTAGGTCATCACTCCCTCTTTTTATAAGAAGGGGGGGGGGGGGTTGGTGGTGAGATCGCAGGTTAAACGGTCATTACTCTCAACATCGGTCATGTTAGCCTATGTCCAAGTCATTTCCTGATTGTGTTTCCATACACAATTTCAGATGTTTTTTGTGCTCCAAAAGCAAAAGAGCTTGCTCTTCCCGGGATGAGCTGGTCTTCTGACCTTCACCTCCCTCCCGCCGAATTCACTTACAAATTCTGGCTATATCATAGTGTATCAGGGTGATAAGTATACTCTTGATTTGAAATAAACAAAATCACTGATTTCTTTTTTCATGAGAGAGTTGATACTTACCACCCTGATATGATCCCGGCCTCTGTGCCCCACAGAGGCTCGGTCTATCGGCGTTTTATGTTGCAATTATGTCAGCCAATAATTTGAAATAGAAAGAGATATCCCCGTGCATGCACGAGTTTGGGCCGCACATCCGCTGGACTGTCAGTTGAGTAACCTGCCCAGTGGGGAGGTTTCTTTTTAATTCCTTGTCTTATTGAAGCTAGATCGATATTTGGGAAATATCATAGAGTATCAGGGTGATAAGTATCAACCCTCGTGAAAAAAGAAATCTGTGATTTCATTTATTTTGTTGGCGGATTTATGTAACAAATCCTACGTACATTTTCTGGTCGATCATATCGTTACTTTCTATCTTAGCCTGACCTAGAATTATACTCTTCAGACCTGGCCAGAATGGCCAAGTGAACTTGTGCCGTGTCGACCACCTGTCAATCCGTCAACTTTTCTGTTAAGCAATGTCTCAAGATCCACTGGACTGATTTCAAGTATATTTGGCAGGAAGCATCCATAGTGCATTGGAATTTGATGACTGTTGAGGTCACCAGCAATGATAGTTGAATCTGGGTGAACTGGGATTTTTCTGAGATTCAGTGGTTGTTTATTAGGGCAGTAATTGTTGACAACAGTGATAGGATGTTTCTCTGGAATTATCTTGATTGTGAGAATTTCAGGTCCGTCCATGTCTCTTTGAACTTCAATGACATTTAGGTTATTCCGGACCAGGGTTATAACTCCTCCTTTATGTCTTCCATCCCTGTCAGATCTGAAGCACTGAAATCCTCTTATACAGAATCTTCTGTTGGCATTCAGATGAGTTTCTTGGATACACGCGACATCTACGCCTTTCTCCTTGAGAATTTGGCTAATCTCCATTTTCTTGTTAGAAACTCCTTCAGCATTCCATTGCATGATAGTCAGGGCAGATATGATTAGGGACTAAGCGCCACTAAAGTTTGTTCAAGGGAAGTTGATCAGTAAAAAAACATGGCCGCCGTGGCCCAATCAAAATGTAGTGTGTTTGGTGGCCATATTGGATTTTTTGATTTGATGGATTTTGAGGATGAAATTGGTTTTATATGTTTTTGGGTATTCTGATCTCAAATTTGCAATTTTCCAAACTGTCTGATAAACGGTTTGGTGGCCATCTTGGATCATTTTCCCACCAAAAGCGGCCATACTAAAGCAATGGGAAATTTAAAATGTCTTCTCGAGAACCAATGGGCCAATTTCAATTATATTTGGCAGGAACAATCCTTAGGGCATAGAGATTGATGTTTGTTCAAATGAACCCAATCAGGCAATTTGGCCGGTGGCCATCTTGGATTTTGTCCGATTTTTAGAAATATCTTTAAAAATCTTTTCCAAATCTGACTAGCTACTATATTCTAGTGCCAGTACGTCGCTCAGGTAAAAATTACATTCCAATATCGACTGCTATATCCTAGGGCCAGTGCGTTGTCAATGACAGGGTTCCTAGAACTAATGCTTGACAATAATAAAAAAACAACTACATACATGCCAGCGCCTAGAGATATGGCAAGTCTGGAATGCACACTATCAGTTACAGTCAATTCATGTGGTTGTGAGTCGGGTAGTTGAAAGCTGGTCCAGTGAAAGAGGATTTTTGTCCTCTGGATGGTGGGCCAGTGGGTAGGCTACTCAGCTCCCAAACGCTAGGCGAATCGGTGCCATAGAATTGGCTGGTTCGAACCTCGCTCAGGTCGAAAATTGAAAAATGTAAAAATTAGATTCCAATATCAACTGTGCTACTGTATATCCTAGTGCCAGTGCATTGTCAATGACAGGGTTCCTAAAACTAATGCTTGACAATAATAAAAAAAACTACATACATGCCAGGGCCTAGTGATATGGCAAGTCCGGAATACACACTATCAGTTAGTCAATTCATGTGGTTATGAGTCGGGTAGTTGAAAGCTGGTCTGGTGGTCATCTCATTTTGTTCGGTTGTTCCAGTGGCCAATAATTGCAGGTGAGCGATACAGACCCCTTGGGCCTCTTGTTAATAAAATTTGGCTAAACTGTCTTCACAGAAATTAGATTGGTAAGTCTTTCCAGTGATCACCTCGCCAATAATTCCAGGAGAGCGATACAGGCTCCTTGGGCCTCTTGTTAATATATTTGCTAGGGATTGTGTATTTTGATTATCTGTCAAACCCCATCTCTTACATACACACTGACACGCATACACACATTATATCATGATATGAAGTTTTAGCCTCTTCCACAGCATACACATCAATCACCATCATGTATATATGGAGAGCTAGGTAAAAAAAAAGCATAACTATTATTATTATTATTATTATTATTATTATTATTATCTTGCAGACAAAGCTGACTGTACAATGACCGCATCAGATAAAGACCTATTCAATATGTTCTCTGGAAAGTTGAATCCACAGCAGGTAAACTATAGGGCTAATTCACTCGAGAGTTTCTATTTGTCTCCTCTGTGATGCAGAATGTGAGAAAGCTATCACTTTTTCGATGACAAGGAAGGTGACAATTTTTGTCTTACTTGCGATACCTCACATAGATATCACGTTTTAGACAGTGGCATCAGTATTAACGTTAAGTTTGGTGCTTAGCAAATCACCTTTGGCTATTTCAGATTTTGTGGACCCTATTGGAATAAAACCTTGGGTACCTGGTTGCCTATACCAAAAGGAAGATATGGGCTGATTACGAGGCCTTTACGTTAAAGACCACGGTCATTGTGACCGTGATGTTTGATTTCTATTTTCAATGTTAAGTTTCACACTTAGCAAATCGCTTTGATTTATATTTATCCTCATATATTTTGAAAAGATGATCAGGATTTAGAACTTTGCTCCATCCATCTGGCCATCTTCTAAACCATTTGATAAAATTCAACAGAATTTGTTATGCGAGTTACCCATATGATTGCAGACTGAATCACCGAATTAGGCTTGGTCTGACCTCACACAATGTGAAATCGTGGGTTATTATTACCAAGTAACAGACAGACTAATTGACAGACAGACAGCCTAACTATACTAGACTACTAGTCACAACTAAACATTTTAACCATTGTTTTTTGTATGTTTGCAGGCATTTTTTACAGGCAAGTTAAGAATATCAGGTGATATGGCACTGGCTATGAAGCTGAAAGAGTTCCAGATGAAAGGCGGACCAGCAAAATTATGATGAAGCTATTCCTTTAAAATAAATGATGGTGAAATAATATTCCAGCATTTCAAGTTTTTTTAAAATCTTATTAGCCCTTTAAACTCCAGTGCCTCAATTTCAAGACTATACAAGAAAACTGTTGAAAATTTTGTAACTAATTTGACTGGAACCTGTTTCTCCAAGTCAAATTAATTTCAAAATGTTCAATAGACCATTCCTTAAATCATGAAGAATTTTTTGTTTGTTTGTTAAAGGGTTAGGAATTATTATTAGCACGCATGTATATACAACAGACTACAACCGGCAACGAGTAATGCAGAGACATCGAGTATGCCAATTCTTTTTTATCCATCTTAACTGATGTCGCTCGATGTGTGTGTTATTCGTTACTGGGTGTACAGTGCTTACACTATAGTCCCGAAAATATGTGACGGTCAGAAATGTCAAAAATTTGATAGACATATATATCGTAGTCACAAGTAAAACATGTTAATGTTTTCTTCATTTTATTATCTAAGGGTTTACACTAGATCGGGCAAAATAAAATTTTGTTGTCATTCTGAGGATTGTCCATTTACAGACCAAGAGAATTTTTTAGAAAACTTTCCACTGGTGGTTTTCTAGAAAACATACCACTGTAGGTTTTATTCTTCTTGTATACAAATGGACAGTCCTTAAGACCATGAAGAAAGGTTCAGTACTCTTGATCGATCATTAAATCGCTATCCCACTGTTGCCCAGAGTAGTCAATGTAAAATATCAGTGGTCAGTTTGCAGGGGTATTCATTGTGGTCATATTCTGTGATGAAGGCGAGCCTTCATTGCCCACTCTGTCTGAATGTCGGTTAATGCTACACATATATTTTCAAATCTTCACAAGTCTGATATTAATGCTGGCCGATGTTTGATTGCCCATGGTGATAGCGATATCTCGAAAAATACCATGATATGTAGACAATAAGGTGAAGATGGTGGTGTTGGGAGTATTTCTTAACATATGCAATGTCTACATATAAATCAATAGTGGTGATTGCATTTTATTGTCACTCACTGCCTAAGTATGCTGTTTATTGCACAACAACTGTTGCTGATCAGTAGCTATTGCTCGACTATTCCGGTACCATGTTAAAAATCTGTTCACTTTTTCAGGGTATGAGAACAACTAAAGTGGGGAGATATTAAATAAAATAGCAGAAATATATACATGATCATTGGGAATAATCAGAAATTATGTCCGGTTACTCTGCTTTGACCATTCTTATGTTATCTACTGCTAGAGGTGAACCTGGCAAAGCGTTGTCAGAGGTATGTTCATTATCAACTCACCTGGCCTGAAGGGCCAACCATCAAATTTTAATTAAAAAACGTACTCGTATTAACGTCATTAATAGATTTTAACCATATTTGGCTGGAGGGACTGTAGACTGATGTTTTGAAGCAAATGCCTGTAAGAACCATATGGCCAAGAGGTCTATGCAGAAATTTGATTATTAATTAATTGACCAGTCATCTCGGATCTTTCAAAATTTCCATGGGAAAACCGGGCTGATTCAAAATTGAGCATTTCTGTCTATGGTTGGCTTCTTTTGAATAAAAACCAATGAAAGAATAGGTGTAGAATGTGTAGAGGATGTTGCTTAACAAGTATATTGAAGTAAAGATTCACCAAGCAGCTCACGTTTTTCTAGTAGAAAGGATGTGACCATACACTAGTATTCTACAACTTTAGGTGTGATCTGAAAAAAATCTGGAACACCTAAAAAAACCTCCAGAAGCTGGAGCTAAAGAGACTTATCGACCTTGTTAGTAAATGCCTTGTATTGCATGCAGAAATAAAGACAAGAAAGATGGACCAAATCTTCATTGTATAGATCACATGTATGCCATTCTAATATACAAATTGTAATATTTAGATAGAGAAATGCCATTAAAGGGAAACACCAGACCCTCTATGCTACTTTGTGTTAAATGAATCTAGACCGTAACATTTTCAAAAATATAACTAATCTCTGTGCTCAAATTAGAAATATATATCTTCGTTATTTAAATGTGTGATACATTAGTTACATTTCTATTCCCGGATGAGGCGTATGACATCATAAGTTGAACGTTTTTCTCGCTGTCATCCAACGCTATCACAATTTTATATTGCGAATTGCGTTTTATAAGGGGTTTCTCTTCAACGATGTTAGGAATATATAAACTACATTTGCGGAAATGTTGAAGAATCCATAATAACAGTCTTTGTCTGAATTCTCTGATGGTGCCGATTTTGACATCAGGTTTTGATCTCGAGATAAATGAATGATGCGATAGTATAGGCATATCAATAAAACTGCAATTTTTGAATCAACACTCACTGGCACTACGGCAGATAATGTTATTAAAGTTTCATCTATTAAGATGAGAGTTTAAATAGTTATTACGTATATCCAGTCCATCTTTAGGTACCTATGTTTTCATACTAGCCTAAGAAATTCCTGAGATAATGTAATAGTCATGCAATTAGCATGTATCTTCATAGAAAATGGCCATCTTAAGGTTCGGCAACTAATGTATGAAAATAACAAATATATTCCATAAATTTGCGATAGTGTGATAAGTGTCTTAATCTCTAAGTTGTACATATATAAATGATGTCGATAGCATTATCACCGATAGAGATATCACCATCCAAATGCATGCACTCCTGTCTTCAGAGTGCCGTTATCATGGTTCTTGTCGGATGGGATTCAACCTATGATATCATAGGTTTAATTAGCTCGCAGAAATTTATAGTAACGTAGCGGGTTTTAACACCATTTTAATCGGATTTATATATAAATGTCGCAAGAAAGTTTTACAGAGTAGCTTGAATATGTGCTCTACGATAGAACTGTGTGTTTTATGCAAACAATGGTGACCCTTCTTGTGTTCCCCTTTAATGTCGATATGATAATGATGTTTATGACTGCGGGAAATAAAAACTCAATTTTTGATAAATCACAGTTCTCAATTTGCTGAAAAGTTGTTAGGACGACCATATAATATTAAAGTACCATGTTTAAATGTTTAGAACTTTAAAATAAATTTGCGTATATAATATTATTTTGTCTCCATATCATATGAACTGTTGATCGTTTACTGGTCACATGTGCCAGCGGAGACAACTATGGTAGAGAAAATAACCTCTAGCAAGGAAAAATGTATCTTTGAAAATTTTCTACTCTTCACAGAGCCAGCCAAATCGAGGAAAAGGTTATCAAAGATACAATTTTCCCAAGCCATAATTCGCTATTTATAAATAAGAAGAGTTATTTCCCTTGGCAAGTGACAAATAAAGTTATATCATCAAATGGCGAACAAACCTTAAGTATTATTTTGTATATTGGTTATTTGTTTAGAATTCTTTATCAAAATGTTAATTAATGTTAATTTATGCTGTTTGAATGGAAGTTGTTTGTATATAATCACGATATGTTAACTGTAATACTGCTGAACTCTGCTTATGTTATTAGGCTTCTGAAAGGTGAACAACATTGACACACACGCACGCGCACATGCACGCACGCACACGCGCATGCACACACTGCCTCACTTAATAGTCCTGCATACTTCTCCAAACACATAGCCTTTTATAGGACAATATTCTACTGTTGCACAATGCCCAATAATTAATTATCTCTATATTATCCCTGTGAAAAAAATGTTAAAGAAATATAGAGAAACAACAAAGAGATTTAATTAAATATAAATTTTTGTAAATGTAGGTGCAATATTTTAATATTAAATAGTTACAGTGGAAAAGAAAATATCAGGGAAATGGGTCACATTTTTTATCTAAAGATAATCCATTATCCCTACAACACTGTAACATAGAAAAATGGTCAATTGTATGCATTTTCATGTAGTGCAATCATAATGTAAATTTAATTTCAAGACTGTACTTTTGTGCCAGTAATAACAATAATGTATACTGTATTGCAGCATTTCTATGTTAAAAGCTTATCCGTAATCGGTTGTACAATCTTCTTTACTCTAGGCCTCCATTCTTTAATCCCAGAACATATCTTAAGTATTTTCTGTACACACATGCCTTTGTTTTAAAACAAGATTTGTCAGCATATTTCTTGCTGGTATGTTATGCTAGGTATTCTATTTAACCCATTAATGGTCAAACCGGCCTCTCTTATGGTCATGTGGAATGTCCATTTACAGGCTAAGATAATACAATTTTTAAAAATTTACCACTGGAATAACTGGCTCGATAACCGAGCCAGTAATTCCAGTGATAAAATTTCAAAAATTGTTTTACCGTCGCCTGTAAATGTACATTCAATAGGCAGATATATGTTCTTTTTTACCATTAAAGGGAACTGAGTTGTAAGGTAATGATTCTCATAGTGTTTTCAACAACACATATATATAAAATTGAAAAAACCGCAAATCAATCACATTCAGTGACTATTCACTCATAGACCTGTACCTCTTGCTAACCATTTCTATCCTGAGGGCCCAGCATATCAATTTCAAGGAAGCACCTGAAACGTCATGTAATCTGAGAATTTAATATCACGACCTGGGAAAAGCTAGACAGTTTTTTTTATCATAAATCATGCAAGTCATGAAAAGTTAATCCTTTGAACCTTGAAGTTCCTGCATATCTATTTCAAGACAACAACAATATTTTAATATTAAATAGACAACCATGGCACATGGCCATGGGTCAGCTGAGAATAATTGGAAAATAATTTGACTGGAGGTTCTTGTCAGCTACAAATCAAATTTTCAAAATTTTTAATGGAATATTTATTAAATTGGAATTGATTTCTCATTTAATCTTTGGTTATATATCTTGTGTCCACATGGTTAAATATTGGACAAAATCATAAAGAGAAAGGATGGCGGAAGGCCATAATGTACTTACCAGTATCATGAAATTGTGTAAATCTACCTTGCATTCAGAAGGTGCAACAAAAGCCTAAAAAAGATGCTCCAGAAATGCAATTTGTGTCTTTCGAATGAACATGTTTTAAAAAAGCGATTCCCGCCCCTTATAACGCAATATTTGCCTATGACATATGACATTGCCTCATATATAATTATGTCACAGGTAAAAAATGCATTTATTTTCAGTCACTTCTAAACATGTTTCGCAAAACAAAGATGCTCCAACAAAACGTACTGTCTTAAAGGAGAGGCTTTTCTCTCTGCTCTTCTTAATGAACAGGCCTCTAGAAAGTCATGGAAAGGTCATTGAGATTCCAATTCTCAAATGTATATGAGTCCTGTAGATAACTTTTAACATCAATAAGATGAATAAGCATTTTTATGTGCTGATAATCAGTTAGTAGGACCTATGCTCATCATAAGGATGATGTAATTTTATTTTCCTTGCCGATTTATATCTGTTTCATAATTCAAGTCATCAAATCTCGTTCTCAACAAATGCTGATAATGATGAAACATTAAATTAGAATTGTCTTCGGTTGAACCCTGTCTTAAATATAATAAAATCAAGCTCAAAATCGGGCCAAGAACACTGATTACTTTCGCTAAATTTATAATTGGAAAGAATATTTTTCAATAGTCATTTAAAGCTTGCACACAACTTCAAGCATGTGTCATACTATGTAGCAAAATATGGAGTAAGAAAGCATTTAATGGCTGGTCAAATCAATTCTAATCAACCAGAAATTGTTTTTCAAAATAACCTACCCAGATTAGCTTCTGTCCTATCTTGTGCGAGCGACATGTTTTGTTGGCTTCAGAGATATATTTGTTCAATGTCCATCTTTCTTCACTTCTGTTAAGAATTTACACATTCAGATCTTATGATCTCTTGTTAGCATTGGCGAATGAGTTAATCACTGGTCCCACTAAATCTGACCTATGTATCCATTAGTATAATGATGAAGAAATTCAATGTATACCTGTAATATTATTATCCAGTCTTAGTATATATGTAAATGGATGAATCCAGGTTTAGCTAAGTTCCACCCATGCTTTGTCTGTGTTGGGATAGATCGATCCCTGCACTCCCTGAATCTAAATTTGCAGAAAACTATTCAGGTAAGCTGTTGAATATTTTGAAACTAATTTGACTGGGCGCTGTTGCTATCAATGACCAACTATTAAGCGTTTATGACATAAAATTACAGCATTCATGACGTAATTGACTATGACATCAGCCTACATGTGACGTAGTTGAGTATGAGGTCATATGATTGATCGTTAGACTGGATTCCTCTATTAGGTACATATATTGGTTTCATAAGCACTACGTTTACAAGATTAATCTAGTTTTACTGTACTTAGTACAAATATTGCTTATTGTCCATTAAAACGTCTGTATTATGTAGTGTGATTTTATTCTGAAATGTGTTTGACCCTTTAACACTCATATCTGTCAAAACGACTTCTGCAGTGGTCTTGAGAAATATCCATTTGCAGACTAAGAGAAGACTATTTTTGAAAACTAAAGGTAAGCGATTGAATATCTTGAAAATAATTTGACTAGATTTTAGGCAGCAACCGCGCCCAGCCAAATTAGTTTCAAAATATTCAACAAAATGTTTATTAAAGGCAGACTATTAAGCGTTTTGATGGACTTAGATATGCCATTCATGACATACTTGATTATGATGTCAGCCTACATAATCAACTATGTCCCATTATGACGTTATATGATTAATCGATAGACTGGATTCATGTATTGACAAGGCTAATAATAAATAGACTCATTCACTTGTGCAGTGTATAACCAGATATTCTCTAAGCATGTCTTGCCATCTCTCTTTGATAACAGTAATACTATCTCTTTAATGTTCAAGCTGGCGAAAACCGGCATCTACAGTGGACTTTAGGAATGTCCATTTATGGGTAAAGAGACTTTTTGAAAATTTACCACTGAAATGAGCCAGTGATAAATTCTCAGAAAGTCGTCTTTTGGTCTGCAAATGGACATTCAATAAACGAAAATTCTTAATAAATCTTAGCCATTAAAGGGTTGAGATAAAAGTTTAATTATATATATGCACACTAGTTCTTCTAATTTCAAATTGCAAATTAATAAGCATAAAGTCATGATCTCATATAATGAATTGTAAATTAACTTTAACAATGATTAAATCACAGGTTTGTACAGCTTCTATGCAATAAAATAAGACTGTTTGATAACACTGAATAGAGTATATTTATTTATCTAGTGTTATGTAGTTGTTTAGAACTCAACTCCTTCAATAACATAGAAAATAGATCATTGTGGTTTGGTATAGTGTATGCCACACCAGTAAACGCTTCCCCGGGCTATGCTACGGCTACCCTGATGGATGGCAATACACAAACGCACAGACGAGGGCAAGAATGTCTAAGACATGATTTGCCTCCCCTGCACATGCGCCGGGCCACTGGGAGTACTACCCTAATAGACAGGTTTTCTCATAGGGCAGGACATGGTCACGTACGTGTGATGCCATTGACTGGATAAACACTTTTTAGGATGTATATACTACCTTTGCACGACTTCTTCCTCAGAATAATGGCCTGAGATTGTGTTTTCTTAAGACAAACCCCCCCCCCCCCCGTGTAGATTTTATAAAGACGCAATCTCAGGACTGCCATCGGACATCACCTGCCATGATTCACGAACCATGAATTCGGCAACACAATTGACCGGCTGACTCTCGCTCAGATGCAGCCGGAGCTCGCACACTTATGCTGGCGACAGCTGATTGGCTGAGGCCATATTTAAGACGCTGTTTATTCATCAGAAGATAATGAGATGCAGAGCTAGCTAGTGTAAAAGCAGCCAGTTCTGCGCTGAACCTGACCAGACTCGGCGCTGACGGTTCGGCGAATGAGTCCTGTCGACAATCTGCCTTCTTCCCACTCCACTTGCTACCACTTTTGCGATTACCCCAGAACAGTTACTTTGACTGCTCGCCATGATTGAATGACTACAAGCCGCCAGCACTGAATCTCCATTTACGGGTGGGCAGGTGGCAGAGTGGTTCCGCACGATAAGTCTGTGGCCAAGAAAGTGGTTTCTGCACGATAACTCCACTGTCGTGTATCGGATCGCTTTGAAACTGCATAGGATGTTTGGACTATGTCTGTGGAAGGAACCTATCGAAATGGATGATTTTCCGAAATCCATGATGGCCACCAGCGGCCATCTTAAGAATTGGTTTCCGCACGATAACTCAGCTTTCGTTTATCAGATCACTGAAGTTTCATAGGATGATTGGACTAGGTCTGAGAAAGAAACCTATCGCAATCGACTATGATCCGAAAGCCAAGATGGCCGCCAACCATCTTGAAAATTGGTTTGCATAAAGGTGGTTTAGAGAGAGTTTATCTTAAACCCTATGTAACTTCATTTACACCACTTCATATGCATAAAGATGGTTTAAGTTAACCAGTGAGTTAATAATTAAACCAGTTCACTTACACTAGTACACTACTGTTAAGGTTAGTTTTGCTTAAATCTCGCGTATCTCCAGTTTACGCTAAGCAATGCGTTAAAATTAAACCTGGTTTAGGAGACTGTATGCACAAAGGTTGTTTAGCCAATACTATAGTGTAAATCTCTAAATTTTACATTTTAACTAAACCTACTCGGGGATAAGTTTAAGGATTGTGTAACATTGGCATGCCGGAAAATTTACCCTCGATATATGCTCAGCATTTCACGTATAATATGGTTAAATATGATTCCTAATAGAGAAGTTTATGTTCCGCATATCGTCATCATCGTCATTGTCATTGCTGTCGCTGCCACATGCATGCATGCGTGTCATGATTCCCCTAAAGCCTAGCGCACATTGCGACGCAATGGCGATGCGATCGAAAGCGACGAGTTATCACAACAATTCGCTTACTGGTTTATTTGTATCAGTGTTGTGTCGTGATTTCAAGCACACCAAATAAACTAGATAATAAACATGGACGACGCAAGATGGCATGTTTATATTTGAGCACCCCACGTGTATATCATGTGACTCGGCACATGTTATGCCAAATATATGGTACCATCAGATTGGCAACTCTGTTTATACCGCTACCAAGCAAACGCGAACTATCGCGGCCCCCGAGATTTCCGGAGAGATGCGCGAGATTTCATTTCATTGAGAACACAAACTTCAAACAAAGCATTATTAATTGAGTAGATTAATGTTAAATGGATTTTAAACATATGTTTCCTGAACTCATTTCTGTAGTTTTAAATAGTACAGCATAAGGTATTTATACATGCATGCAGTTTGTAAGTTCTTTTAGTTTGTTACGACTTGAAATTTAGATACAAGTTTTCGTGATATAGCTACACTGACACTCAGTCACAGTGGCAGTCCTATATACATTTTAAAGTTGGTGTTGCTCATATACACACATTCTAGTAGGTAATTTATCATAGAAAGAAAGTTTTGTTAAGAAATCTTTTGTCTCAACAGATGATCTATGACTTTCGATAAACTTTTACAAATATACTTACATCTGCAAAGTTTTGATTTTAGGACCATTACAACAGTTGCTGCAATTGCTTATTGGCACTTTAAACTTGATAGCACCCATACATATTTATTAATGAAAATGCAGTATTTTGCTGTTGGCAGGTGTTTTATGGCTTTTAATAAAACTTACAAATATACTTGCATCTGCAAAGTTGATTTTAAGACCATTACAACAGTTGCTGCAATGGCGTATTGGCACTTTGCACTTGATAACATACATACATATTTATTATTTATATGACATTTTATTACAGGTAAGGATATAATTTTATTTAACACACACACAACTGAACTCATAATGCTAGTTTTCAAAAACTTTATTTTGACAAATTATCATTTGGCAAATTTACATAAGAGGCAACATCTGCTCTTATGTTTTGGGTTACATTAGTAACCTGCAGCTTCAAAGCATCCACTGTCACGATTAAGGTTGTCTGATAGCCTTTGCCTCCTGAAGCAATGCCTGGGCATTAATCCTGAAGGAGATTGTTAGAGACCCCCTATCATGACAGTGGATGCTTCCGAGCAGCAGTATCTTTGTCTGTGAACAGTAATTCAGTTATATAATACCATTGTTATATATTGATATCTAATGTATCTTATTTACACTTTTGGAGGATAACCGCTCAACACGTCTAGTGCTGAATGCATTGGCGTAGACAAGATAAGCTTGCCGTGCTTGATCGTATCCCCTCAGCTACAGAGGATGATTGGGATAACACTCGTTATCCAACTTGTGCATGATATAATATGCTTGTCGGCTCAACACGTCTAGTGCTGAATGCATTTGTGGAGACAAGATAAGCTTGTCGCGCATGGTTGTGTCCCCTTAGCTACCGAGAATGATTGAGCTAACACCAGTTATCCTGATTGATGGACTGTCAAATCTGACAGATCGCCTCTGCACAGACTGCACTCATTGCCTCACAGGCGATCGACTCCGCCTAGTGGTGATTCTTGACTGTCTTCCGCTCATTTTTTTCACCTCCACCTGCGTAATACACTTAGTATTGATGTGATTAATCCTCGCTCTTTATTCCTGTTCTCTCGATTTTCACTTAAACTGTCAATGTACGGATGCGTAAATTAGCTCAACTCAAAATTAATTCTAAAATGACAGAATATTCCTTCCAATGTCTTATAACTTCTGTTAGCAAACATTTACTAACATCGGTACCAAGTTACAAATATTTTTTGAACAATTCAGAGCATTGAGAAACTTCGACTGCTGCATATGAAACTTAGACAAAGAATGAAACTTGTGCCTGCTATGCCAGAGCTAATTGCATTGCATTACCTCAGCCTCTGGAATTTTATAATAACGCATTGATTGGATGTTAACTGGTCATGTACTTCTTGCATAGTAGTGGTCTGATCGAGCAGACATTCAACTTCCTAATAAGGCAATATTGTGTAGAGCATTATGCATAAGCATCATTCCATTGGAATGTTGCTTTAAAACTGAACCTGGTACCCTGCATCATTCTGTGATGGTTAGTGCATGAACCCCTTGTCTTACAAGGGAGGTAACTCTGAATGCTTTAGTGGCTGGCAGGATGAGTTATCTGTGTGTCTGCTAACTATGTTTAATAGATGTAACTAGTAAACAACAAATCACAAATGCATCTACATCTTCACAGTGTTCATTCTAGAATATGGACCCTATGACTGCCCACACTGTGGGTGCATCAGAAAAATGTGAGAGACATAGTGGCTATAGATGGAACCCCCTACTTAGGAGATGTATAGGAATCGTTTAGAAATAGATATAGATATATATCCCCGTTAATGATGTTTGCTATATTATATAAGTGAGACCCATCTAGTAAACATATTCATCAGTCATGTCAGTTAAATCACGATATGTCAAATCCAATAATATATTGGCATTTGGCAATTTTATCCATGATACTGGCAAGCTGTTGAATATTTGTACACTAATTTGACTGGAAGCTGTTGCTGCCTAAGGGATCAACCACTTCCAGTCAAATTAGTTTCAAAATGTTCAACAAAATAGTTCTTACAATGTCAAGGATCTGTCATATCTAATGTATGTTTGAATGGTTTAGCTTATTTTGTATTTGAATAACCCTAAAAAAAAAATAGGGGGGCATATGACCCATACTGGCCAACCAATGCGACCCATTTTACAGTTACAAGTTACTGTGACCCCTCCTAGAATGAACACTGGAAACCAGGTGGGTTTTACATGTATGGCTTTTTAACCCTTTAAGACTTGGGCCATAAATGGCAATTTCTTCATGATGTAAGGGCTATTATATTTCTGTTGAATATTTTGAAATTAATTTGACCAGGAGCATCAGGTTCCAGTTGAATTGGTTTCAAAATATTCAACTGCATTAGTATATAAATATCTTAATAGTGAGCCAGTGTAATTTCAAGGGTTAAAGTAACTTAATGTTTTAAAATTGGCAACACTTGGTTTTAGGATCATTAAAATTCTTGCTGTGTTGGCTTTTAACCCTCAAATTTGGTCAAGGAGATTCCAATTTTCTCATAGTTAAAATGTCAATTTCCAGACCAAGAGAAGACATTTTTTGAATATTTATCTCTAGAATGACTGCCTCGTTTATTGAGCCAGTCATTTCAAGGGTAGAGTAAAAAAAAAAAATTCTCTTGTTCCACAAATGAAATTTCTTGCAGCCACTACCGAGGCTGTTTTTAGCTGGTTAAAGGGTTCATACTTTAAACTTCATATCAGGCATACAGTAAAAGGTCAAGATGACCCAATTAAGAAGTCTTGATTTCTGGATAATAAGTCACCTACTTGGAGGGAATTTGTAAGCACAAATTGAGCACCACTTTGCAACATAAATCTCACACCAGTTATTGTTTGCTGGCTCAACATCATTCCAGCTCTGGGAAGCTGAAAAATCCCCTTTTCTATTCGCAACCAATTGCTCCCAATCATTTAGATAAGTTAAAAAATCTGACTAACCACTGCAAACTGTCATCTTCAAGATCAGTATATGGACTCAGATCAGAATTTCTTTGTAAGCTTTGGACAATGATTATTTAATTCCATTTCACAATGCTCATGAAATAGTCTCACAATATGCATCCATGAAATGTCTTTACCATCTTTCCACAAGCATCATGTTTTTTTATGTGCATATGAATTACTGAAACAATTTCTTGTTACACAGAAGAAAAATACCAAAAAAAATCTAAAGATACGGCTATGGCTAATTTGGCTTTATGATTATTGAAGTATTTCTTCCACCGCTGTTACAGTGCAGTACAGAAAAAACTTACCATGCTTCCAAAACAAAATTAAATGTTCCGTTGAATGTTTTGATGATAATTGAATAATTTGAACATAATTGGATTGGATGGCAGCAATGTCTTCCAAGTTCCAATCCAATTATACTCAAAATATTTAACAGAATATTTCTTACATCAAATGCAAAATTGTACTAACTAACATATTTATGTTTTTGTTTTGAAAACACTAAGTTATTTCTGAGTTGTACTGTAGGTTACAATCCCCCCCCCCCCCATTTTACTGGAAGTATAGCCGTAATTCTCTGTAGTTAGCATTATACCTGTAGATATTCCAAACCCTTTTAACACTCATATCAGTCAAAAGGGCCATTTTCAGACCAAAAGAAGACTATTTTCGAACATTTATCACTGGAATCGGATTGACTGGCTCGATAACAAAGCCAGTCATTCTAGTGATAAGTTTTCAAAAATAGTCTTCTTGTTCTGAAATATACACTTTCAATGAGAAAATTGCAATTTTCTTGAATAAATTTGAGTGTTAAAGGTTTAAGTAGGTAAGCTTATTACAGTTATAGAAAGTAATTACAATTCTTAGTTATGACTCGCAACTAGTATATGTTGGTTTGTAAAATTGGTGAACGCCTTTATGGTGGTCTAGAGTAATGTCCATTTATAAGCCAAGATAAGACTATTTTTTAAATTTTAGCACTGGAATGACTGGTGCAATAAGCCAATAACCGCTCTAGTCATTCCAGTGGTAAAATTTCAATACGTCTTCTCTTGGCCTGAAAATGGACATTTACTACTAAGGAAAAATTCTGACAGATTTGCCAGGCCCTCTGCAGTGGCCTTGAGGAATGTTCATTTGCAGGCCAAGAGAAGAGTATTTTTGCAAATTTATCACTGGGATGACTGGCTCGGTAACTGAGCCAACTATTCCAACGGTACATTTTCAAAAATAGTCCTCTTCGTCTGCAAATGGACATTCAATAAGAAAATGTCGATTTGCTTGGCGATTTTGGTCATTAAAGCGGTATTTAAATGAATTTTTTCTGTAACCAGCTATTTATATCTCCTCCGTCAGATGTCATGAAACGTTAGTGGCATACTGACATATTGCACAAATTAACAATGCTGAGGTAGGACTTATAGGACAATGAACCTTTACATTTTTAACTATGCCCGGCCCATCTCTAGCTAAGCTCCTCACACACCTCCCTCGTGTTGGGATCGATCGATCTCTGAACTCCCTGACTATCAATTTCCAGAAAACTATACAGGTAAGCTATTGAATATTTTGGAACTAATTTGACTGGGCGCTGTTGCTGCCAGACCGTCCAGTCAAATTAGTTTCAAAATATTCAACAGCATGTTTATTAAATAGTAGAGACATACAATTCATACGCGTTGGACTATTAAGAGTTAAAGACGGGCCAAATATAATCATTCATTACACGCCGCTTAGCTAATTATGATGTCAAATGATAGATGGATACTCTGGTAAGGTGAATTGCGCAACGAGGACAATGTATTTCTGAAAAATATCAGGTAACAAAACTGGTACTTTGTTAGGGAAGCATTTTAAAAATTACATTTTTTATTTCCCATTTACTGGGAATTAACCCTTTAACTCATGACTTTGTTCAAGAACATTCAAATTTTCTGGTCGAAAAGTGCCTTTGTAGACAAAGATATTGTTACTTGGTTATCGAGCCAGTCATTCTAGTATACAATTTTCAAAAATAGTCTCTTGGTCGGCAAATGTACAATTCTCAAGGCCACTGCAGAAGCCGTTTTTGGCCAGTTTGAGTGTTAAAGGCTTAAAAGCCTGTCATTTCAAGTTGACCAAACCAGACCATGTAGTGATTTTGAGAATTGTAGTGTTCATGTGCAGCTAAAGAAGAGTTCTGAAATTTTACCACTGGCGTTATGCAGGTTTTCCAGCGGTAAATTTTCAAGAATAGCAATCTTTTGACCTGACATGGGAATTTACTAAGCATGAATTTAACTTTTATTGCCAAATCTTGACGACATGATTAATAGGATTAACCCTTTAACATTCGAATTTGTTTGAGAAAATTTCAATTTTCTCATAGAAAATGTCCATTTGCGGACCAAGAGAAGACTATTTTTGTAGATTTACCAGTTGAATGACTGGCTCGATAACAGTCATCTCTTGGTCTGCAAATAGACATTTCTTAGGATCAGTGCAGAAGCCATTTTTGGCTGATATGAGTGTTAGTGTTAGGAAATCATGTAACCAGTTAATGTCAGGTTTGACTTTATATAGTTACTGTCTATGTAATCGTTAGTGTAGACTATTTACGAATCAATTTGACTGAATCTTAACCGACAACGTATTTCAAAATTTTAAATAACAATGCATTATCATGTGCGATTTAGAGGGTTTTGTTTTAGTCCCTGTCGTAGACTTGCAGAAGTGGATTTTTTCAGTTAACATTACATTTTAAGACTTGTGTTCTACATGTGTCGTTGCATACCCCCCAAACAGTTAAGAACAAATGGATAATTTCTTCTAGTACATCCAACATGGGTTTGCACTCAATTCCATTAAATTGTTTATCTGAATAATGCTTGACCATGAATGACTCCATTATGTGTTCTTTAAGTCTATCACATAATAGTGATGTTGCAGAAAGTTGGTCATTATTTACTTGTTCTCTGACCAAGACTTCAAATTCATGAACAAGCAAATAAAAATCATCACATGGTGAGATAAGTCCACCCCTGTCATTCTTCACCCAACTGCTGTATTTCTACACATTTTAACTTAGTGTTATTATTAATTTTCAGATGAGTATATCTTTTCTTGCACAGCCATATAATGAATCCACATATATAATACAGAATATGTTGATCATTTTCAGATAACTTACTTTGTTTTTCATGTGACTGTGTTTGTTCAAGTTTTACTTGCTCAGCTAAGAGTTGTCCAAAAACCTCCAGCATGAACACTTGAAAAAATTCTGCATGCTTTGCTCGCTTTGTTGATTGGATCATCTTGTATGCTCTTCATGACAATAATTGATAGAAATTTTGCACTGTCATTAAGATTTGTTCAAATTTACTACTGGTATGGATTGCTTGATATTAACCAGGCCACGCATTCCAGTGGTAAATTTTCCAAAATAATATCTTAATATGCAAATGAACATTTTCTATGAGAAAACATTAATTCTTGACATACTTTCAACATTGAATGTTTAATAACATGTTCATTATCTTGAACCTAATTTGAATGGAAGAGGTTGCTACCTATGAGTACGACATTAGCACCTTCCATCTAAATACACAATATTTATTTATCATGTTCGATTCTATAGCTAATTGTGAAATGTGCTCTTGTGTATGCGTGTGTTCAGTCTTGTGTTTTTCTTGACTATTGACATGACTGACCACATTTTATAATTACAAAGGTATTGCAACTGGTTCTGTTTGTGTCTCGAGTTGTATCTCAAAAACTGCTGATCTGATCTGGCTCAAATTTTAACAACGAAGAGAATTGTCAGGCTAGAGGATTTCTAAATCACACAACTTCACTGTTTAGTTGTCGTCGTCCATCCGATTGTTTTGAAAATAATATCCTTGAAAGTTGTTTCTGTCTTCACAGTCATCAAAACAATAATTTTCAACTCAATTGTTAGCTCACCTGGCCAGAATGGCCAAGTGAGCTTATGCCATGGCGACCGGCCGTCGTCAGTCCGGCATCCGTCCGTCAACTTTTTCCTTTAAACGACTTCTTCTCAAGAACCCCTAGGCCGATATAAGTTATCTTTGGCAGGAAGTATCATTAGGGCATAGGGATCCAAGTTTGTTCAAACGAAGCCGATCGGCCAATTTGGGAAATGTCTTTAAAAATCTTCTCCGAAACCGCTTGGTGGATTGAAGCAAATCCCATGAAATATGATCTAGGGCAAGAGCTGAACCAAGTTTGTTCAAGGGAACTTGATTGGCCAAATGGTTCAGTGGCCATTTTGGTTGACCTAGTTTTAGCGAAAATGACTTTTTCTCCAGAACCGCTGAAGGGATCAGGCCGCAATTTGGCAGATATGATTAGGGACTAAAGGCCATTAAAGTTTGTTCAAGGGAAGTTAATCCGTCAAAAAACATGGTGCAGTCGGCCAATCAAAATACAGCATGTTTGACGGCCATATTGGATTTTTTTATTTGATGGATTTTGAGCCTGAAATTGGTTTTATATATGTTTTTGGGCATTCTGATCACAAATTTGCAATTTTCAAAGCGGTCGGATAAACGGTTTGGCGGCCATCTTTGATCATTTACCCGCCAAAAGCTCCCATACTAAGGCAATGGGAAATTTAAAATGTACATCTAGAGAACTACTGGGCCGATTTCATTTATATATGGCAGGAAGCATCCTTAGGGTGCAGAGATTCAAATTTGTTCAAATGAAGCCTTGAATTTTGGTCAATTTTTTTAAACGTCTAAAAACCTCCGAAACCACTTGGTGGATTGAAGCAAATCCCATGAAATATGATCTATGGCAAGAGCTGAACTAAGTTTGTTCAAGGGAACTTGCTTGGCCAAATGGTTCGGCATTCATTTTGGTTGACCTAGTTTTAGCAAAAATTACTTCTAGAACAACTGAAGGAATCAGGTCGAAATTTGGCAGATATGATTAGGGACTACGGGCCATTAAACTTTGTTCAAGGGAAGTCGATCGGTCAAAAAACATGGCCGCAGTGGGCCAGTCAAAATACAGCATGTTTGGCGGCCATATTGGATTTTTTTATTTGATGGATTTTGAAGCCAACATTTTTTTAGAACAGGGTTATGAGTATGCTGATTTCAACCATGCCATTTCTGAATCTATCAGATAAACAGCTTGGCGGCATGTCGTGAAATTGGCATTTGGTACAGGTGGTCTTTATAGCATGTTTAACTGCATTCTAAAACCCTTGTAATCATTTGACAGAGTGACCAAACTCACTTAGCAGCAGTTGTTCACTAGTTCAAAATAATAATTTGACTGAAAGTCATTGCTGCCTTAGAATGCAACAACTTTCTGTCAAAAAAATATCAAAATATTCAAAGTTATAGATGCCAGCACACACAATACATATCTTAGTTATTTAGTCAGCATAGGAAAACATTTAATCTTGTAATTTAAAACCACAACTCTAATTCCCAAGATTGAAATGAAATTAATACTCTGTGAGGTAGTGAGCTGATGAAGTGTACCATATTCACATACTGATTCTAAAAGATTTATTTAATTAATTCATCATTAACCCTTTAACACTCATATCAGCAAAAAAGGGCTTCTGTAGTGATCTTGAGAAATGTTCATTTGCCGACTAAAAGAAGATGGTTTTTGAAAATTTACCACTGGAATGACTGGCTCGATAACCGAGCCAGTCATTCCAGTGATAAATTTTCAAAAATAGTCTTCTCTTTGTCTGCAAGTGGACATTTTCTTTGAGAAAATTTAAATTGTCTTGAATAAATTTGAGGGTTAAAGGGTTAAAGCCAATTAATTCTAGCAATAAATTTAGTTCAGTATTGCTTTATTCACAAGTTTTGTTGGATAGCATGTAGCATGGTGACGACCATTTTGAAAATATTTTTGCTGACGATATCTGTTACTGTCAAGTGCAGCAACAGTTTTCTTCCTGACTATTCAACCCTTGTCACACCAATGTCTAAAGATTAATTGTTACAAAGTCATTATTAGAAAGGCTGCTGTACAGTTTGTAAACACCATTGCTGAAGACCATTGCTGTCATAGACAGTGCTGTTGCTGTTATATAATTGACAGCAACAGCTTACACAACCCTTATTTCCAGTTAAATGCGGTAATAAGATTCGCTTCTTATCAATTTATTAGCTCACCTGGTCAACTTTTTTCTTTAAACGACTTCTCAAGAACCATTGGGCCGATTTCAATTATATTTGGCAGGAAGTGTCCTTAGGGCATAGGGATCCAAGTTTGTTCAAACAAAGCCGATCGGCCAATTTGGCCGGTGGCCATCTTGGATTTTGGCTGATTTTAGGAAATGACTAAAAATCTTCTCCGAAACCGCTTGGTGGATCGATTCAAAACTCACGAAATATCATATAGGGCAAGAGCTGAACCAAATGGTTCGGCAGCCACCTTGGATGACATAGTTTTCGCGACTTATTCTGCAGAACCGCTGAACAGATCGGGCTGAAATTTTGGGGATATGATTATGGACTAAGGGCCATTAAAGTTTGTTCATGGGAAGTTGATCGATAAAAAACATGGCCGCCGTGGACCAATCAAATTTTAGCGTGTTTGGCTGCCATATTCTATTTTTTTATTTGATGGATTTTGAAGCCGAACTTGGTTTTCTTAACTCCCCTTACTTGTCAGTCAGGTGTCGTATAGTGATGACCCCATCCGTCTTCTGTATGTCCGTCCATCCATCTGTCTGTCTCACCAACAATGGCAGCTCATTTTGTTATTTCTTGACGGATTGACACCAAACTTGGTCACAATGTTAATGTCGGCATCTAATATCTGTGTTGTGAAAATGAAACTGATAGGACGTCAAATGCCAGAGTTACCACTCCTTAAATATTTGCAGTCTCACTTTCATAGCGCAAATATAGGTTTGTTTCCACCGTCCATTGATTTATCACTATGTCAGATTTTATTGCCAAACTAGATATTAAATTCCAATTAACGGATTAACCTTTCCAGTACTGCCGAAATATTTAAGATATGTATTATGTGCTCTGACATCTATGCTCTTAAAAATATTTTGAAATGTATTTGATTGAAAGTTGTTGCTGCATTAGGCAGCAGTGAAAGTTGTTGCTGCCTAAGGCAGCAATGATTTCAGTCAAATTATTTTTTAAATCGACTCCAGCTCACCCTACCTCTGCTGCTAACTTGGTGATTCAGCCAGATGCGCATGTGTGAAATGGATTGTGTGGTGTTGGGGAATAACCTGCTATAAAGACCACCTACCTGCCTTTAGAGACCATTTTCTTCAATTGTATTTAAACCTCTAATAACCGTCTGACTGAGTTTTTGCAGACGACATATTGCAAAGGTTATGTCTCTGAACCTGATAAATATATTGAAAACAATTGGACTGAAATTGTTGGTGGCTAAGCCGCCAACAACTTTCAGTCGAATTGTTTTCAAAATATTCAACAAGTGAAGAGCTTTTGAAAATTGAAATTATTGGCTGCACTGGCTTGCAGCAGTGAGACAGTTAAGAAACCAGCTGTAGTTAGCACTGATATCATCTATTTTTACTTAAACATTGTTCAAAATCACTAATGCAAAAAAACAGTCCAGAGATTCTTGTCAATATCTCGAAAACTAAACCATTTGACTGAAAGTCATTGGAAGTGACACCGATGGATGTAAAACTTAAGTAAGATTAGTTGAAATGCCAATGTTCCAGGTGAGCGATACAGGCCCATTGGGCCTCTTGTTTTCAAAATAATCAGATTTATGTATGAAATTGAATTTAAAAAACATTTTGCGACTTTAATATCTTTAGCTAAGAATGTATCATGTATTATAATAACATTTTCACTGTGTTATCTTTATATATGATTAATAAATTTGATATTCACATACACATACATTTATCTTTCTCTTAGTTATTAGTTGTGAAAATTAGAACTTTCACCAAGATAGCAATTGGCTCGGTTAATCCATCTGTCTGCCAGAGTTCAATCTTGGTCAAGTTTTTATCTTGGGAATCTGGACGTGTTCACTCGATTCAGACTAAACTTGGGCTCGCATATCAAGGGGAGTAGGGGACACAGTGGAATGATATCAAGGTCAACGGTCAAAATAATCTGACCGCATCCAATCTCGGGTTAAGTTTTTAGTTTACATATCCTTATATATCAGGATGGGTTCACCCTATTGGGAATAAACTTGGACACATGCTCCCCTATGTCAAGTGGATGCAGTGGAAAGGTAATGAGATCAAATGTCAAGCTTAAAACACTGATTGTAACACTAAATGCCCATAAACCTAGTCACAAATTTCCCCAATACCCATTCAGTGTACACCTATTTTGTTTTACTGTTTTATTTATCCAATATCATTACCTATTGCATTCTAAATTCTCCCGACCCGGGTTTGCTTTTGGTGCATATTGTTGAATATTCTGAGGAAAATTTTAAATATCCATCAATATTGTTTGCTATGAGATTGATTGCTGTCAGATGTTAAGGTAGTGGCCATGCTGTAACAATAACATGTCTGTCTCCTGAGGCTCTCCTCACATATGATTTCCTCACTATCCCTCCCAACAAGTCCTCTTATAAAATCTATGCAAAATTGCTTGTTATTGTACAAGTTATCTGTCTGTTGAAGGAGATTATGAGAAATGAAGATCTATATTATATTGAAGAATAGTTTCTATATACCCCACCCACTACCTACACATTATTTCTTTAATGGGAGAGGGATCTGTTAAATTTCTGTTTATCATTAGATTGTGAATAGACTTGCTGGACAAGCTGGTGTGTGGAGTCACACACCATCTCATTTCTAAAATATTTCCGACTGCATTCCCATATTGTACCTTTTTGGTTGTGTGTGGGGGGGGGGGGGGTTTGGAGGTTATCTTTAATGGCCAAGCCTGCCAGAATGGCCCCTGTAGTGATCTTGAGAAATGTTCCTTTACAGACCAAGCGATGATTTTTTGAAAATTTACAGCTAAAATGACTGACTCGCTTATCAAGCCAGCATTTCCACTCATAAATTTTCAAAATAATCTCTTGGTCTGCGAATGCACATTTTCTGTGAGAAATTTCAATAGTCTTCAACAAATCCTGAATTAAAGGGTTATAATTATATCCGTTAACTAGTTAACTTAGAATATAGTCATTACTAGACATGTTGGCTAGTGGGTAATCCAGGATAATTTCAATCCTCTTCATGAATCGTTTGGTTGTAGGGCTAGGTAGTAGATTATTATAGGTCTGTCAGTACATCCATCTTGCTGTCCATGTGTGGGTTCATCCATACAAATTGGGTGGGGGCGTTGGTTGATAATTTAATTTCTACTTCGAACAAGTTAGTGAAATTAATGGGTAGGTTGACTAGGAAGACCATATTATTTTTGGAGTCCTTACAATTTTCTTGCTAATCATATGATCATCCGTATGTCCGGTCACCACCACACACCAACCGTACCCCCAAATAGCTGCCATGTGGGTTCCTGTTTTATGATGCATAATAACATACCTTTTAATTCATGTTTTCCATGTTGCTTAGACATGTGACCACGAAAACTAGCAATTGTTTTTAACACATCACACTCTCAGGGCATATGTAGCTGTAAGAAACAGCTTCTGAAATTAGCTCTATATTGGTTTGGATTTTTTTATTTACTGATATTTTAACTTTTTTCTGCTTTCGAGTTGTATGGCTAGTTTGAAAATCCCAATCATTGGCTATACTCGTTTCCTCAAAATATTCTTTGTCAAGGAGATAATCCAAATCTATCTCGTCATCCCATGACAGCAAATCTGCATTTGCCATTGTCACTGAGTGAATCATTGTGTAGTGTAAAATTTCCTATGCAAAGTGACATTGCAAGATGTAACGTGTGCTATAGACACTGTGTTATAAATCAAACATTTGTAATTTTATAAATTCACAATACGACCTACTGGTATTAATTTCACAACACATTTCTTGTTTAAATCGTTGATTAAAGTTGCCACGAAAATACAAAGGTCGACCAGTGGCTTTAGTAACAGACTCGTTATGTTGTTTCTTCGCCATAAAACTGCCTAATAAATTAAATAATCTCAAAGTAATATAAAGTGTGTAAAACATGTGCAAACCACATGTTAGTATTCATAACATTTCTCTTATCACTTGCCTGTAGAATTATCGCCACGATAATACCACAGGGTGTCATAAGTTTAGCTGGAACACAGGCCTTTGAATTTTCGTCCATCCATCCCTCTACCATGCACATATTCCCCCTACTATATATAATAATATACACAAATTATATTATATATAGTAGGGGGGATATGTGGTAGAGGGATGGATGGACGAAAATTCAAAGGCCTGTGGCTGGAATGACTAATATCGCACTACTACTACTACTACTACAACTACCACCACCACCACCACCACCACTACTACTACTACTACCATATCCCTATACTACTATATATAATAATAGTGATTATTATATATAGTAGTATAGGGATCTGGTAGTAGTAGTGCGACATTCCGTACCTTGATATTGGTTAATCAGTACCTTAATTTTGGAGAAAATGTACCTAACCTATTGGATATTCCGTACCCATCTATTGGCTATTCCGTACCCGGAACGGAATATCCAATGGGTGGGTACGAATTATCCAATAGGTTAGAGGCGAATCCATTACCTATATATTAGGAGATAATATCCAGTGTTCACGGAGATAATTTTTACACGAAATTGGCAATTTGCAAAATCAGAAACTGGTATAATTGACAAGACTATGAATTAATTAGCTATTAATTGATTTTGAGCGATTTAACAACAATTCGACCTACAATACATATCAGAAATAACGTAACACATTTCCAACATAATTGGATGGATGGACATTGCTGACATTCAGTTATGTTCAGAACACTATGGTACGGATTAACCATTACGATGGTACGGAATATACAATTAGTTAGGCACGGAATAACCAGATTGAGGGTACGGATTGCCTAAAACTAGGGTACGGATTCTCCAATGGGATAGGTACGGATTGACCGGTACGGTTTGGTTTGGGTATGGAATGACTGGTATTCAGCAAACCACATGTTAGTATTCATAACATTTCTCTTATCACTTACCTGTAGAATTATCGTCTAGGTGTCAAAAGCTTGGAAAAGCGAAAGCATCTGTTTACGAGTAGTCGCGGTTAGTGCCCCACCCACCAAGGGAAAATCTCGGACGTTCACGGTGGCTGCGAGATAATTCAATTCACTTCAAGAGTATACTTACCTCCCTAATACTCTGATATTGTTAAATATCGGCTTTCACTCAATAAACACTCAGAATAAAAACAGTTAGGTGCCCCTACTGGGCAGCGAGTCAGAGTGCAGTCCGGCGGATGCCAGCCCCACCACCGCGCATGCGCAGACTAGCACTTCCTCTTTGCTAATTTATTGGCTGAGAGACAACTCATGTTTTCTATGCTCATAGGCTTTTCCTTAATTTCTGAAAGTTTTGGCTGTGTAGAAGTTCTATTTCTCCTGGATTAATATGGCAGAACGTGTTACTACTCCAGAGGAGCGCCCAGGACCTAGCCATCAGGTGACCTATTATAATTTAGCGAGTTTTTCCCGGTGTAATATGTTTCCGGTACTCGCGTTTATCATGATAAGCGCCTAAAATAACTAGTTTATTTCGAAATGGCGCTATGAAATACTAATCTCTCTGTGTTTATGTCCACAGGTATCTACCTAGGAGTGTTAGGACATCACATCTTCAGAGAGTTTGTTTTTCTCTCCACCAAGGTTCCATTTCCTACTAACATTGTAAGGTTATCTAACCAAAAATCTTTTCCCAGTGAGTTGGAGGCCTCGGATGAAGGTCTCACTTTGCCCTCTTGATCCACTTCCTTCCCCCTAAGGTGGAGAGAGTTAAGAGGTCATAAGGTTGGTAGAGCGTCCGGTTCATCAGATCAGATGGTTTGTCTATGCTAAAGACTCAGGTACTCTAGTTATGATATGAGGCATTTCAATTATATTTGACAATATTTATAAAATCTTACTGCCATTTATCATTGTTTATCTGATGTTTGTATAGTCTGTATAAACTATCCGGTCTAGTTAGAATGTTCTGGATATGATTACAATTCGTCCTTACATCTGGAGGTTTTGTTTCGGATCGATTTAACTTCTTATTTTTGAAGTTATGACGTCATAATCAGCCTTGCGCCTTACTATCAGTTATAAGTGTTGTCCAACGCTGATTTATTATCATTATTAGCTTGGGTCTTATGGCCCCTTCCTCCTTGTTTATTTCGTGTTGTGTTCTAATTCAATATCTGTAATACTCATTGTCTTCGTCCTCTGCTGTGTTTCAGAGGCCTGGTTGTCCTTCATGTGGAAGATTTATCCTTGACAAGTTCTTCCCCCATTTATGCTCCCAGTGCAGCCCATGTGGGCCATTGCTTAAATGTGAGATCTGTAAAAGATGGGGGGGGGGGAGGGGGAGCTAATGTCTGAATTTCTCTCATTACAGACCAGGAGAAGGCTCCAGAGGAGGAGAGGAAGAGTAAGAAAGAGGCTTCTGGTAAGAAGGGTAAGAAGAAGGCCTCGTCCGCTATGGATATGGAGGCCTTCCTTATTGAGATGATGGGAGAGATGAAGAGGACAATTAAAGATTTGGTCCCAGAATTGCTTCGAGGCATGCTTCCTGGTCCAACTCTTTCGTTGTCCTCTTCATCCAGATAATCCCCGCCTCTGAATCGGTGCTATTTAGGGACCTATCAGTTTTTTACCATGATTCAGAGGTGGCCCTATTAGAGGGTGAAATCCACGGTAAAAACACTGGCAGCAGGCTTGCCGCGCCGGTTGTTCGTGGTCAGGTGTCGCTGGAACCTGCCTGCCTATCAGGCCAGGATTATCCGCACCCTGCAGGTACCAGTTCCTCCTATGGTACCTCTCCTGGCCAGTGCGGGTTAGCATTCTTTGCTAACCTGGAGTCTAATCTTTCTGGCCAGGAAGAAGAGGATTATTTGCTGGGTTCTCCTTCTGGCGCCGTGGCCATGGACATTGACGTGCGTGCACCCCTCGCGGGGAACACGGGCGACATTGTCCACAGTACTACTCACGCAGGAGTAGTGTTCACGGCGCAGAAGGTAGCCCGTGCTGGATCTGATGGCCAGTTTTACTGCATACCTTGGCTTGCCGATGGTGTAGCAGGTGCTGGCCAGGGCCGTGGTGTGGCGAAATTTTCCCCACGCAATGCCACGGCGCCCGCTCCTGGTCAAGCCAGTCAGTTTGGCATGCCTGTCCTTTCAGGCCCGCATGCTTTCTCTGGCTTGCCAGGCGTATCAGTTCCTCCAGCCACATACACACCTGTGATTGCTCAGGAGGATGACGAAGGCCCTCGTCTTGTAGAGCATTCGCAGGTGGCCACGGAGGAAGACTGGTCTGATGCTTGTCAGTGGCTAATTAATGTCAGACCAGATCTTGCCGTGGTTCAGTCGGCCAGTCAACGGGACCAGCGCCCATGGCTGGCAGGTAAACCGACTGTTACCGCTATGCCATCTTTGCCGTTAGCTGATCATATTGTTGATATGTTCACTGCGGTGGAGACGTCTATTAGTGCACATGGACGTTTAGCGAAGGCCCCCTGCGAAGTGGCAAAGCGGTGCCGTATTACAGCTGATCAATATCAGCTATACGGTGTAGTACCGACGCCAAGCATGGATGACCGTGCAGCGCTGGGTGAAGATACGCGGCCAGGTTCCCGGTCTGACACGGGAGCACTGTGTTCGAACGTGTTGCGTTCAGCTAACACCGCGTTACGTGATGCGGAAGAGAGTTCGAGGGCGTCTATTGCAGTGCTTTCGCATGTCTCACAGTTATTACAAGGGGTAGTAACGCATTCACATTACGTCAGCCTAGTCCGGTGACTGTCCAGAGAGCCATCCAAGATGGAATTAACTTGGCTTTGGACTGTTTAACCCGGTCTGTAACCAGGAGTATCCGGGCGAGGCGCATGTTTGCTTTTGATAACTTGTGCCCATCCCAGGATTTGTATAATAGGCTGCTGCGTACGCCTATGACAGGTCCTGGTCTCTGGAGGTGAGGGATGTAGGCATCTCCAGGATACGGTTACCCTGGTCAATAACCAGAGGGCATTACGGGAGCAATTTGAAGTGCTCCGTAGAGTGCGCGTTTGCGCGGCTCCCCCTGCATGTCATCCCCTGCAGGCTCGAGGTGGTGGTGGGCAGGTGAGAGGCCAGCCACCAGCGCAGCGTCGGCCATGGCTGCGTGCGCTTCGGCCACCAGCGAGGGGGCCGCAGGCTCCTCCGGCGCAGCCAGCCAGGAAGCCGCCCATGCACCGTGGTGCACGAGGATCTGGTCGTAGTAATCGTACCTGACATGGTGATTACCACAGTAAGAGCTACCCCAGTGCATCGGCACCAGGAGACAGTGCCACTCTTGCGCTTCTATGTCCACCTTTCTCCCTAGGTGGACCAGTGGGAGGCCGATTGGCCAACCACATGCAAGGGTGGGAAAGGTTGACTCAGGACCGTTTAGTCTTGCAATGGCTTTCAGTCGGGTATCATCCCGTCTGGATAACAGGTCCACCATCACGACTGTCTCTGGTGCCGGTCTGGACTCAAATTCCAAGAGATCCAGATCAGCAGTTGTGTATAGAGGAGGAAATAAATTCCCTCATACACAAGGAAGCAATTCAACTGGCGCAAAATTGCCCAGGCTTCTATTCAACCGTGTTCTTGGTAACGAAAAGCACTGGAGGGTGGAGACCAATTCTCAACCTCAAGCCATTGAACAAGTTCATAGACACACCCAGTTTCAAGATGGAAACTGTGAGCTCGGTGCTGGCAGGGTTGGAGAAAGGAATGTGGACAGCTTCAAAAGATTTGAAGGATGCTTATTTCCACATTCCAATAGCGAGGGGTTTCCGTCGCTTCCTGAGATTTGCATTCCAGGGCAGACAGTGGGAATTCAGGGTGTTACCCTTCAGAATTTCTATGGCTCCTCGGCTCTTCACCATGGTGGTTCTTGCGATGACAGCATACCTCCGCAGGAGAAACATAGCAGTCCACACGTACATAGACGACTGGCTGTTAAAAGCACACAACCAGGAAAGTTTATCAGCAAATCTGGAGATAGTTTTGAAAACTCTCACAGATTTAGGCTGGATAATAAAATTTCAAAAATCAGAGCTCACTCCATCCCTGAAGTTTGTTTACCTGGGAATGTTCTTCTATCTGGAGATAGGATATGTTTATACTACTCAGGAGAGGGTACAGATACTCATCTCAGTAATAGAGTCAGTGTGCAACAGTCGTCATGTCCTGGCACGGGTTTATCTGAGAATGCTGGGATTGATGGTTTCTCTGGAACCAGTCATTCCTCAGGCGGCCTTACGCAGGTGGCCGATACAGTTATTTCTCATGACACAGTGGACCCAGAGTACAGGTTCACTGGACTCAAGCGTGTCGGTGTTGTCGCCTCTAATTCATCACCTTCAATGGTGGTTGAAGACAGAGAATCTCCTGGCGGGGGTAATGTTAACCCCTCCTCACCCTCAGTTAACGATGTTTACAGATGCATCGATGGAGGGGTGGGGAGCTTGCCTGGAAGAATCCACGATATCAGGGCTTTGGAATCTGGAACAGTCAAAGGAACATGTCAATCTACTGGAATTAAGAGCAGTAGTCCTGGGCCTGGAACATTTCTTACAGAAAGTTCAGGGCAAGAGTGTTCTAATTCGGTCAGACAACTCAACAGTAGTGACGTACATAAACCGCCAGGGCGGAACGAAGTCGCCCAGTCTCTGTATGATGACTTGGAAACCGCTTTGTTGGTGCCTGGATCACCGGATTACCTTGAAGGCAGTTCATATTTCGGGAAGGTTAAATCTGTTAGCAGACTCATTGAGCCGAAGGATGAGTGTTTTACCTACGGAATGGCAACTAAATCAATGTGTGGCGGATCGTCTGTTCGACCACTGGGGGAAACCCAACATAGATTTATTCGCAACGAAGAAGAATGCGAAGATGACGACGTATGTCTCTCCGATTCCAGATCCAAGCACTTTCGCAACAGATGCGTTAGCTATCAGCTGGGTGGGAATGTATGCATACGCATTCCCTCCAGCAATCCTGATTCCAAAAATTCTTCAGAAAATCAGACAGGAGGAGTGCCAAGTGCTTCTGATCGCCCCAAATTGGCCAAGCCGATCATGGTATACGGATCTGCTGGACCTTCTGGTCTGCAATCCGCTTCCTCTGCCTCTGATGGACAATATTATCTTCCAGGGCAAGAACCTTCACAACAATCCGTCAATGTTCCAATTGACTGCGTGGATGTTGTCAAGGAATCTAGAATTAAGGAGGGCTTTTCTGAGCAAGCAGCCATGTTCATGGCAAAAGCCAGGAGGGGGTCAACCTCCAGAGCATATAATTATAAAATCAACAGATTTGCAGAATGGTGCTCAAAAAGATGTATTAATCCAATGGATTCATCTATTCAGGTGGTAGCCGATTTCCTCTGTCACCTGTATGATGCATATAGCCTCAAGCCTAACTATTGCTGGCTATAAGTCAGCTTTAATGACAGTTATCCCTTGCTTGGCTAATAGGGGAAGTGATGAAGTAAATACATTAAATACTTTAATCAAAGGCATGGGCAATCTAAGACCAAGGAATCCCCCAGTGATTCTGTCTTGGAGTTTATCTCTAGTGCTTCAGGTGCTAGCTGATAGGCCGTTTGAACCACAAAGCTCCATTTCTATGAAAATGTTGACGCTTAAAACTGTATTTTTAATTGCTGCGGCCTCGGCTAGGCGTAGGAGTGAGATTCATGCCTTGTCAGCCGAGGCAGACCGTTTTGTGGTTACAGGGGAAGGCCTTAGGCTTCTACCCAGGATAAATTTCATGGCGAAAAACCAGTCTGAAATATCCGGGTCAACCGATAATTTTACCAGCTTTAACTAGGTTTGATCCTAATTCAAAACTATGGTGTCCAGTCCGAGCATTAATCCGATACAAACAACGTACTCAAGATTGGCGGATGGACCCAACAGCGTTATGGTTGTCATATATTGAGCCCCATGGCAGGGCGTCAAAGGACACCATTTCCAGGTGGATTGTAGAGTGTATTCAGTTTTGCCATAAATCCGCCACAGGTAAACAAGTTGACATGGCCAGGGCTCACAGTGTCCGAGGTGTAGTGGCTTCCACTGCCCTATTTAATGGGGTACCTGGGGATGACATTATGTCAGTAGCTCAGTGGCACTGTGAGTCAAGTTTTACCGACCATTATCTCCGTGACACCTCGAATCCTCTCGCCTTATCGATTTTGAAAAGCTAATCTAGGTGTACATTTTTTGATGAGGTATCCTCATTTTTTTTATATATTTCACATTTAATCAATGGAAACATCTACTTTATGGGCTGCATCAGTCTTCACCAATGGGGAGATGATGACAGCACTAATCTTCCACAAGGTGAGTCTTGTTTGTGTTGTCCATGGTTTTTTGTAATGTCACGTGACCCTTCATTATTAATATGGTAATGGTACGTGTTTTTATGTGGTTCATCATTGAGAGTATACGAAAATGGAGTTTTTTCGTCTCTGTCCTATAGTACATGGCACTTGTACGTAGAGATCGTATGGGACATTGAGGTCATTCGAGTCTTCCACCTAGGAAGGGGTGGGGCGGGGTGGGGGGGGGGGGGGGGGGGGTGGGGGAGGGGTGGTGGCGCGCATATGAGATTCGGTCATCTCTCATCCATCGGTAGATGTTTTTTCAAATCCTGACTGTGTTTTCACACAGTTTCAGAAGTGTAAGTGCCTTAAACGCAGAAAAGCGTATAGGGAAGAGCTGGTCTTTTGACCTCGCCTCCCTCCCGCCGAATTCCCTGTCGAATTCTGGCAATATCAAAGAGTATTAGGGAGGTAAGTATACTCTTGAAGTGAAATAAACGAAATCACGGATTTCTTTTTTCACGAGAGAGTTGATACTTACCTCCCTAATACGGACCCGGCCTCTCCACCCACAGAAGCTCGGTCTTCAGGCTCTTAATAGTTGCATGTGTGTCAGCCAATAAATTAGTCAGGGGAAGTGCTAGTCTGCGCATGCGCGGTGGTGGGGCTGGCATCCGACGGACTGCACTCTGACTCCCTGCCCAGTAGGGGCACCTAACTGTTTTTATTCTGAGTGTTTATTGAGTGGAAGCCGATATTTAGCAATATCAAAGAGTATTAGGGAGGTAAGTATCAACTCTCTCGTGAAAAAAGAAATCCGTGATTTCGTTTAGATTACGGCTAGTTGCCAATCTTTGTATTTATATGTCTCAGGTACCATTAATATTTATTTATAGAACCTGTCTGAGATGTCATACAAGAAAGGGTGTTTGGCATTCTTGAATTAAGGCTTTTTCCTTTTCACTCGTCCACATGCATTTATTAGACATTTTGGAAAATGTGCTTTCAATGACACGTGGAATGTGTACTTGACATGTGGTTTAATTATCAATAGTGATTGGTCAGTATACCTCTCGTCGCTGGCGATCCGTTAACGACAGGAAAGTTTTGCAAGCGTGTTTCAAAACGCGACGAACTTCGATTAACAAAATCTTTCGTTTTCGTATCGCATCGCCATCTATTTCGGAAGCGCATCGTGGAAACCGATAACCGACAACATAAAATCGCATCGCTGTTGCGTCGTGTCGGCACAATATGCGGCGGGCTTTACTCTGCAACATTGAAAGCACCGTTACCGTCGAATAATCATCAACTACATATCTGATATTTGAACATAAATGTCTGCTTCTGCAATAATATTTTCACGCGCCGCCTCGAAGGCGTGTGTCTGTCTGTCCAGACCATATCTTCAAAATCACTGATTTTGATGCCACCATTTTAGAATTTCGTTTATCTGTGGTAAATAATCGTCCATTATTCTAGACCCTGTACGGATTCCTCGGATATGATGGTCTGGGATGGGATCCAATGGTGGGTCATCGTTAACATTTTTCTAAAAATTGTCCGGATTTCTACGAATCATTACACGTTTTGTAATACAGCGTTAGCAATAATTACATCTCTCTAATATTTCAAACGGAGGGCGTAGCTTAGACAAGCAGATCGACGTTTCTATGCATGATTCTGGTATAATGTTGCAGGGTCAGCGCTCTCCTCTGTATCATCGTCATCATCGTACCGATTTTGAAACGGTTTAAATTTACCGGGCAAGACCTGACATATTTCTATATCAACAGCCGTTGATGCTTTTGGTGGAGGGCCACCCCTGTCTTAGCTGGGTTTTTTGTGCTTTTAGAGATGGTCGGTTTTGTAGTCAGTTTCATTGGCTTCCATTGTTCTTTTAATAGTTTGCGTCACTAAGCATCACTGCATAGGCCTCAATCCACGGAGACTTCTTTCTGTTATTGCAAAAATTGTTTCTCTATCTTCAGTGATTGCAATTCAATCTTTCGATAGTGTGAAAGATCGATTTGCCATCATTAAAGATAAAAGAACTGATTCTGACATCAACAGAATGAAGAAGGCTTTCGCGAAGAAATTCCTCTTCCCTTTCCTAATTTCATGCACGTTTATGGGAAACGGAAATAAAACTTTAGCGAACAACGTGTAATCCTTAAAAACGAATGCAAGCATTCCCAATAGTCCACCGCCACTGGCCGTGACAAAAAAGGACAATCGCTAGGTTCATATTTCTGTGAAATAGGTATACGGACGTAATCGGCTCGGTATTACCGTGTTCATACTTTTTTTTATAACATTTGATCGTACAGAATTCAGCCAAATTTGTCTTGAACGGTCCTATAGTGGTAGGTTCTAGAACTTCTATTTAGATTTTTGATTCCTCAATTTTTTGGGTGAAAATCTTAGGTTTTGTAAAAAAAATTTCCGGAAAGTGTCAAAATGCATCTCCTCCTTAGCTTCTTGACAGATTTCAACTAAATTTGCCTGGAAGGATCCTATAGTGGTAGGCTCTAGAACTTCTATTCAGAATTTTGATTGGTACATTTTTTGGGTGAAAATCTGAGATTTTGTACAAAATTTACTGGAAAGTGTCAAAACGTATCTCCTCCTTAGCTTCTTGATAGATTTTAACTAAATTTGTGTGGAAGAATTCTACAGTCGTATGCTCTAGAAGTTCTATTCAAAATTCTGACTGGTAAATTTTTTGGGATGAAAATCTTAGATTTTGTAAAAGATATACCGGAAAGTGTCTCCTCCTTAGCTTCTTGACAGATTTCAACTAAATTTGCCTGGAATGATCCTATAGTGGTGGGCTTTAGAACTCCTGTTTAGAATTTTGATTGGTCAATTTTTTGGGTGAAAATCTTAGTTTTGTAAAAAAAAAACCCTTGCCAGAAATTGTCAAAATGCATCTCCTCCTTAGCTTCTTGACAGATTTCAAATTTTATGCACACCTCCGTTTCAGGAGGATATAGTAATCGCTTTGTCCGTGTATGCATCATCTGTCCGGGTTTTTTTGTCTGAACTGTATTTTCAGTAGCCAAATTTAGTATATGAATGCATTGTACCCTAATGCTGTCTTATGTCAAAAGTAGGTCACCATGACCTACTTTTCATGGTTCAGTAAGCATCAAAAAATTTTCTTCGTCTGTCCCAGATTTTTTTGGTCGTACTATATTTTCAAAAGTTTTTCATATTTAGTCAGCATAGGGATGCATCATAGCCTAAAGGCATGAAAGGTGTGTAACGCATCAAAAGTGTGACCTACTTTTTATAGTTCACTGAACATCATAGGTTACTATGGTATGGGCTGTAGTTTCAAGGTGTTTTTTTATACAGTTACTACCAAACTTGGTTTATGGGTTCATTGTAGGCTAAGTTTCTGTAGCCTATGAAAAGTAGGTCACCCTGACCTACTTTTCATGGTTTACTGCACATCATATAAAATTGTGTTTGTCTGTCCCAAATTTTTTGTACGAACTATATTCTGAAGAATTTTTCACAAATACATGTATTCAACTATGGCTATATGGATGTGTATCTTAGGCTAAAGGTTAGTAATATGTCGGAAGTAGTTCACTGAAAATTGTTGTCGTTTTATAACTTCAAGTGGTTTTGCTTTACACTAATCAAATGTGGTGTATGTATGCATTGTAGGCTAACGATCCATCATGTATCAAAGGTAGGTCATACTAAAGGTAGGTCAGTATAAGCTACCTTTCGCAATTCACTAATCATCACAGAAAATCCCTGTCCTGGCTTTAGTTTTAAGAGGTTTTTTAACCAACCTTGGTGAATGGCTGCATGTTACTTGTAGTATCAAATTAGGCCTACTTCATGGTTCACCCAACTTCAATATTAATTGCATGCTTTCAGCCAAAGGCAAGGTTCAGTGGAAGGCGGGGGTATCCTTCGTGATGCACGGATACTACATGGACCACAGTTGCATTTTTTATTCCATGCAAATTGTTGATTTGTTTTGCTACTTTATCAGCGTCACTAAAACTCTTAGTTTGCAATTACCACAAGAACTTTGTCATAAAGGAGCTTAATTATGTTTCAGTAAAATTCACGGTCAACTCAGAATTGTATGTTTTTCGTCATCGGTTTGTAGTTTACTTGCCTAGAAAACCTTGGTCGAAACGAGACAAGCATCTATCTCCCTAGAAGACGCTTCTGAGGGTTTTTTGCATAAAAAGTTAAGTCACAGGTTTTGTCTCTAAACCTGTATCAAAGATCAACTTTTTTACAGTCTTAAAAGAAAGTTATCTCATAATTTATGTGGCTACGTCAGGTACATCGTAAATGGGATATCCTGATTTGACCAATCAAATTATCGGAAATATCTAATACATCATTTCAACTGATTCGTTCTTGGCGAACTCTTCCATCTACATTGAATGTTAGACAGCAAGTAAGTTTTAATTTGCCTATCATTTTAAAGTGAGTTCTCATTGGCTAAACTGTGCAACTATTAATTTGCCCAAATAATTTTTCTATGAAACCGCGTAAGTATATAAGATTGAGCTACATATTAATGGTAATATTCCGACGAAATGTCTTAAACCTTTAACCCTCAACTTTGTTTAATAAAATTTCAATTTTCTCATAAAAAAGTCCATTTGCAAACCTACAGAAATCTATTTTTGAAAATTTATCACTGGAATGACTGGCTTGATTATCGAGTCAGTCATTCTTGTATTGCATTTTCAAAAATAGTCTTCTTGGTCTGCAAATGGACATTTTCCAAGACCCCTGCAGAAGCCGTTTTTGATGTCTCGAGTCTTAAAGGGTTAATGAAAGCACTTTTAAACCCAAAAAGCAGATGATCTTTCTTGACAGGTTGAAGTGTTCTTTTTGTAACTCATGGACTATGTAGTGTAGTGCAGTCCTGTGATGCCTATCGCTACTGACGCTGTTTTAGAAGCGATGTTCTAGGTTTTAAAAATAGTTTCTGTAATGATAAATTTTTATATGATGCTAATAATTCTTAGTTACATAAAGTTCTACAATTACACATAGGTACCATATATACAGTATTATTGTACATGTTTGTTAACTCATTGCTTACCACATGCAGTAGGTAATGAAGATAGTGTCTCTTAAATAGCTAATTGTAGACATGGAAAAATTGCATTTTTAATAACGTTGAATTGGTACTAGTATGAGTCCAAATTATGTTCCTTATTTAATGCTAGTAATCTTCCGACCAGATGTCTTAATGAAGCGCCTTATTTTAAATCCAAAAAGCATATGACAAGTTGAACTCTCCTGTCTTTACCAGTAATTCATTGACTAAGTTGATCTAGTGACCACGTTTGAGAAGTGCTTTTCAAGATTTCCATACATTTATTTCTGTCACTAATGTCATTGTAATTTTATGTTGCATAAAATGCTACAATTACATAACGTTACCTGTTATACAATATTCTTGTTCACGTTTGCTAACACTTTACTCACAGCATGCACATAGCGAGAGGTAGTGGAGATGGAATGACAAGATTTTACAATGACATGCATCATGATATCAGTTAGAATTTGTAATCCATGGTCAGTAATTACTTAAAAGTAAATGCTGTCTGTAACTTAGCGATGTCATCTGTTGTTGTATAATAAGTACAACTTCGCATAGTACCACATCTATGTCACATTTCATATACTTCATCCGAACCACCATTCCAGAATTAGTCTTATTCAACTGTACTTCATGTGTCCATCATCTCTTACCAACATAAAATTGCCCATGGATGAGCATGAAGTTCAGTTGACCCTAACACCATGTCATTGTCATTAACGTCCAAACATGCCAAAGAACATGACTGTCATACGAGTCGACACAGACATTTATCTAAGAATGTTAATTTTGTTATTCCATTAACATTTTTTGCCAAATCAGATAAAAAAAATTGGCACCTATCAAAGTTATAAATTCAGTTTATTATCAAATTTATACACCTAGTGAACACTATAATTGGAATTAACAAGTCCTGAGATTTTACTCTGAATCATTATCGGCAGGGATTATAAAAATCGTTTTTATGTGTGTAATTCTGTTTCCACTCGAAAACCTGACGATTCACTTTATATTTTGAACATGAGAGATGAGACCTTGACTGGCATTCGGTTTGGCTAAAATACAGCTGCAGTTATGCGCTTGAATTCTTGAAAAAAATTGTCAGATTTATTCACTAGAGTTCTTGAAAAATTGCAAAACATTTGGATTCAAAATTGGAGTACAAACATGATCCTTCGGTCAAATTGTCATGGTAGATTTACTAAGATCTTATTTCGAAGATTATTCCGTATTAAAACATAGAATCTATCTGTCATCCTGTAGAAGTTTCACGAAATATATTTTCATGAGATATGAACTACCCTGTATTTCAAATGCTAATGTTGCAGGTGAGCCGTTTGGCCTCTTGTTCATTTATAAAATCTCTCGGAATCGTCATAGAAGCATGGGTGTGCTTGCCATTATTGAATTAAAGCATTTTCCTTTTCACCTATCCACGTGCTTTTATTAGACATTTTGGAAGATGTGCTTGCAATGGCACCTGGAACATGTACTTGACATGTGGTTTAATTAACAATAGTGATTGGTCAGTAGACCGCTATTTGCTGGAGAGTCGTTAACTACAGAAAAGCTTTTCAAGTGTGTTTGAAAACGGACGACAATTAGCAAAATCTCGTTTTCATATCGCATCGTTTTCATATCGCATCACCATCGGTTTCGCAATCACACGGTGGTGACGGGTATCCGATAATATAAAATCGCATCGCCGTCGCGTCATGTCAGCGCAGTGTGTGGCGGGATTAAATGACACTAAACAGTAGATTAGCCAATAAACATGTGTTTAGTTTAACTACAGTTTAGTTAACCCAAGGTTAGTTAAACTAGCTTTTGTGCATACCGAATTTCTTAAACTCAAAAAGTAGTTTAGCTAAACCTAGTTTAGCTTAAACTAGTGTAAAGTTACACGGCCTTTGCGCATACGGGCCCAAATGCATACGAATGGTTTAGCTTATAAATACCTAAAAATATGCCAGTTTTACTCAACCTACTCTGGAGTAGGTTTAAATGTGGTGTAACTTCCAAAATGATCTGATATTACTCAAATGAATTCCGTTCTTGGAACAATTTAATGATTTACTCTATTTCCCGATGCAGGTTGAAAGTACTGGTATTTGCCGGATTAGGCTCTTGGTTGATTCTGCTACTGTTAGTGTTATTGATGATGATGGTGATGATGCTGGTGCTTGTGATGATAGTGCTGGTGGTGGGGTGGTGGTACTTGTGGTTGTGGTGGTGGTAGTGACGGCAGCTGATGTGTTGATCAGTTGATTGTGGGATATGGAGAGGGGAGAGGAGGAGGAGGAGTTGGAGGAGGGCGAGGAGCCAGGGGTCAGTCGATGGTTAACCCACCAGGGGTGATGTCATGAATACTAACTAACTAAAGTTAGGCATAGCTTTATTCGTAAGATACGACGCATACTGCTAAGATTGTGATTCACTCTTAAATAGGTTAACAGTGAAAGGCAAAGTAAGAGTTCAGCAGGAAAGATAGAATAAGGACAGGAAAGGAATGAGGTCAAAGGTAATTGATGTTGCTCCTGTTTTCCCTATCTTCTTTACTCAAAATGAAGTAGTATATCTCGTTGTTGGCTCACAGCTTAAGTACTGATTCGGTAATATTATTTGGACGATATATTGAAACCCACTGGACTGGTAAGATCATGACGTAGTAAGGATATGATTACTCGGGGCAAGCAAATATAAAGCCAGGAGAGGACATCATTGCATAAATCCGCTAAGCGTGCTACAAGGTGACCTCAAGAAAGCAGGACTCAGTACACTCAAGTCAAGAATGGACATGAAGAAGCTAAGGATTTCAGATCAGGACACGGTACAGTGGAAAAAAGCGAAGAAGGACTGATTGCAGCTGTAGGATGTTTCTACTACTACATCCGCAGAATACAGTAATCATACAAGGACATGATCGGCTTATGGCATCAATTTGATTCATTTACGATTGCATTTGGACTTCGAGAACAGAATGAGTTCTCATAAGTGGCATTCAAACTGGCATAGCCAAAAAATTAGGCTATGTTGATGTCATATGATTGTGACGTCATGACAGGTCAGATGAAACGTTACCATTAAAAGACCAAAATGGACATATGAGGCTAAAAACCAGTAGTAGAACACAACTTGATTGTAGAAGCTCTCCTCATGAGTTTGTTTACTTTAGTGGTTGTGACGAGACCACTGATTATGGAGAAATATAGATTGTTGAAGATTATGGTTAAAAGACTACTGCGACGACCACGATATCACCCCAATGAGTCAACGAAATACACCTTAAACCACAATGGGCCCATGGCTGACGTCAGTGATGATGGTGTCAGATGATTGCTTTCATACTATCATAAATTAAGGAGAAAGATCAAAATGTTTATGAATAACAATTTTCTTTCAATCATCATTTCGTTATATACATAATGCTCACAATACGATACGATTAATACACAATAGGCATATGATGCGTGATTTACTTAATAGTCCCCCTATATCACTTATGTAACGGGATGGGTTGGGAGAGGGGGTTGGGAGGGGGGGGGGGGGGGAAAGTCGGTCCCTAATTCATATACGTAGGACCCACATCCAGTGTACCAATATCATGCTTCTAAAGATTGATTTTTTAATAATTAGTCCATCAGGTTAGGGCCAAATTTTAGCCAACCGGTACCAAAAAGCTGACCACGGTTATTTGGTATCATTGGAAAGGATATCATGTCAGGTCATTTTTACCTGATAACAACCTGGATCTGATAGCTTAAGTTCCGTATATGACCTTAATTGCACCCATCGCAAAATCACATAATCCGACCAGATCCCTGCACACTAATGCATATCAAGAAGGCATATACTATTAAACGCTGCTTAAAATGGAATTCCTTTTTGTCGATACCGGGCAATAACTGTCGATACCGGGCAATACCTGGTGATACCGGCCAGAAAATCGGCGATACCGACCTAAAAATGTGTCTGGGGTCAATAGTTGGTGTTATTATCAACAAAATATTAAGCATTATCATAAATAAACAACATAAATATGTAGAAAAATATATTTTATCATACGGTAATGGAAGCAGGTTGGTTTCGAGCAGACTGGCATTCAGGCAGTGGGCGTGGCTTGTACTATCCATGTGCTGATAGGCTAGCTGTGTAGACCTATTGATACGGCTTATCAGGTTCATTAATGCGCCCGTGTAGTCTTGGCAGGGACGTCGCCAACTACTAAAAATGTGTATGGCAAGGTCTGTGGAGGTCTGGCAATTTCGTGAATTCTTGCTGATAAAAATAATCTGTTGAATGAGGCAGCAATTACTTCCAGTCAAATCTCTCAAAATATTCAACAGATTAATTTGTATATCGTAAAAGATTACTTGCTGTATTTGGTCTGATGGGTTAAATGGCTATCAACTAGGCCTTAATAATAGTTCTATTTTCATGATTTGACTAATCATCTTTGGACACATTATTGGTATGGCAAGTGCTGTTCATGATCCTATGTCAAGCACTGCATCCCATAGAGTTAATGAAATAGCTGTTCAACCCAGAGTGTTTGGACACTTACCTTTCAAGCCAGAGTTACCTAACTCACCTAATTGACCAAACCTAGCATCACCACTAATCTCGAAACTCAATTACCAATCGATGTCCCTGGAGCAAAGGTTGGTACTCAACCGTTAGAAACAGTCGACACAGATGTTGCAAGTGCGATCTCAAATGCTCGAAAGAAGAACATGGTGTGGTTTCTTACTCGCCACATGGAACCTTTCTCTCAACAAGTTATGGTTTGGACATGATTTAATATTATGATATGGAAAGATGTTGCATATAAGGGTCATGCTAAAATTACAGAAAAGTGTTTTACATTCAGGCTCTATGTCTTTGGCGATTATCTGGAAGCATCAGATCGATAACATCATTTTGAGAATGGGGGAATTCCGTAATATATGTAATACATTGTCAGTTATTGGCAAAATATACCAGGATGCTGAACCTAAGGAGCGCAGTTCTTATAGAAACTGGTGTCATTGCAGAAAGAGCCTTGTTTGCTGTAATGGATACGTGTCGCTATGTCAGAGCTGTACATTTACACAGAAATATGTATGAAGCGCTTCTCTATTTAGCTTGGAATGGATTTACTTCATGGATGTTGGAGCAACACCCATAACAACACCTCCATCATGCCGAGGTAAATCATTCAATCATTATGAAAGATGAACAGGATGTTGCATCTATAGTTGATGTGCTTGAAGATTTTGAATGATTTACTGAACATCTCGAATCCTACCCTTGCACCATCTGATATTGCTAATAACATCTAACGAGCAAATGTGATAGGAGAGGCACACTACACATCCCTCATAGTACAACGACTGGTGGGTGATCCTCCTTTTGTAAAGTTTCATGATCTATTGCCCAAAGCAATGGGAAAGACATTCTCACATATAAGTAAAAAGCAAGAAAATAGCGTAACATCCAATGGTAAGATTGTAATGCTTATCACATCCATCAACGTGTTCGGTATTATGCTCTTGATGGTGTAGCTGAGTGATCTCGACATGAGGGAAGATCTGTAACACCCGCTTGGACCAGTTCCATGGTCTCTAGCCACAGCAGACGGGATACAAAGAAAAACCAGCAAAATCAGTTGTTGCAAAGGAGCTACAGAAATCTCCACCAGCAGAAGTAATTCGCAGTCATTACGCTTATATAATAGATATATTGTGAACAAAGTGAACAGAGAACAAAAACGTTTGGCGAACTATCATCATACATACTCTCAGGAACGCATGAAGCATCAACATTAGGTAGTGAACGCCTTGGCATTGTGGTTGATGTGTACCGAAGGGATTCCATCAAAGGGATTGAATGGCAGATCCGGGGACAACATGGTAACACACAATATAAGAACATAATGGCCAATGTACAATGGAGAAAGTTTCTAGCAGGTAGTCCAAACAAAACAAACTTCATTAAGTTCATCACCAATGACGTGATGCTTCCAGAAAATACCAGTAAGCTACATGGAAAGACAATGTATGTAACATGTGATCACACATGCTATCGATTTGAAGAAAGTGTCTATGCAGTTTGTTCCTGGGTTACAGGCGGATCAATAGGAGACACATACCAGCCTGATGTTGCATGCGGCACATACAGGGTCAGAAGCCTTCTACAGGGTTGTGAGTTTCCGAGGCCACCACCGTATTCTTGCTTTGTTTGGCATTCCAGAAATTCATTATATCAAGAGTGGTAGACAATTGAGAGTGAAGTACTTAGACGCTGAGAAGACTGCAGTGGCGCTTGTTGAATCCATATATAACACAATTCTCGGTTTGCATGCTTTTAAAGGATGTGACATTGTTAGTACATTTACTGAATCTGGGAAAATATATGCAGTGGAACTTCTAAAAAGTGATCGAATAATCAAATCACCATTTCAGGAACTGGAGAAGGAGTGGCCGATATATCCAGAATTGTTTGCGAACATGGAGGTTGTCGCCTGCTATCTATATGTATCAACATCCACAACTACACTAAATGAGCTCCGCCACCAGTTATTCTCGGTAAAAAGGAACAGATTGAGCCACATCAACTTCCACAATGTGTCGACGCACAACATGTGATCCAACTACCAAGCAGCTATATGGAGGAGAGGTCTTCAAGCTAATCCTGATGAACCAATGCCACTTAGGCAGGTGATAGAAGAACAAATAGAAGGAACCTCAGAAACTAACCCAATTAATACTCAGTTTTATAGCAAACATCCTGTTAATTATTCCTTCCGTCTATATGTCTGTTCATACCAGTCTATAATACATGTCTAGTCAATATATATATAACAATAGTATGTTAATGGATCCTACTGCCCAGTCCATCCCACCACACTAACATTCCTTCGCATACGTCCTTAATGCTGATGACAACGATGACTACATCGCTTCTTAGTAAGAAAAAACTTAAGTTAAAGAAAATTGCAGCCATTTTGAATTAGCTTTATGCCATAGCTGTGGGTTAATGAACAGTAGAAATTATTCATATAATCGTTATCATACTAATGCCAAAAAGTGTGTTACAGCTTCAAGATGGTCTTTTTGTATCCCGAGAGGCAGATCTTAGGTAGATGTCCTCGGTTGTAAACAGCAGTGATGAACCAGAGTATGAGCGGCCAGACAATAAATATAACGTAGAGCTACCAAGTATGTATTTGGTCCTTTAAAACATGCCACACCAAGTCATCCGGACACTGTCCTCACAATATTAACTTTTATTGAAAGGTTTGCCCAAATTCACGAACAACAACATGTGTTGATTGTTGCAGATATGCAATTGTATCAAGTAGTACTACGTATTAAATCATTTGACGCAAACAGGTGGAAAAATCGTATTAATTCAATACCAGGAAGAATGCACTCCCATGTCCTTCACAGGTAGTATTGGTATGCTTATGAAAGGGTCTGGCCTAGAAGAAATCCTCAGTGCATTGTTTGAAGGTATAGCTAGCGGGATACATGACAAGGTGTGGCCAAGAGCAATCAGAGCTTTCAAGATGGTAGTTACTTGCCTCTTAAAAGATACCATTATCTGCGGAATGACCTCATTAGAGAAGATGATGAACATGGCATTGCAGCAGCCAACAGCGTGGCTATGGGTGCTTCATAATCCTGTTGAGCATCATGCTGTTATACATTAGAGCAGAGCGAGAGGATAACTGAACCCTTCACTTACACACTATCGAGAAGATGATTCCATTTTTATGAAGTAGTGTAGCTCTGGCGCCGTGCTGTCACAAGTTTACTGCCTCGGATTCTGACTCATACCCATGGTACTAACGGACCCGACGATGCTGGTTAGCTGGCTTCGGGGATTCGGAAGGGAGACTGGGCAACTGATGGATACAAAGACCAACCTCTAGGGATGGTGGAACGATCACATTCCAGTGTGGCCGGGCTAGCATTCCTGGCAACACTGAACACCACTGTCTCATCCCAGCTATTTGTGTAGCTTGTATGATGATGCATAGTTGTTACTTTAATTTGGTCCGTATAAATATATATAAATATATAGGTACCCAAGTAAGGGATACGCCCTTTCACGGTCTACCGTGTACGTGTACATTAGTTTAATATAAACTAAATAAAGCCTTACACTGGCCAATAAATTGGTTTTGCATGGGGAAAGTGCCTCGCACGGCCTCCATTACTGGAAAATGCCTACTACGACAAAGCGGAGGAGGAGAATGAATTAATCTCATTCTCCCATTCAGAATAAACCAAATGTGTTGAATTATCTATGTGTTATTATTTATATTAAGGGATGCACACTGGGTTACGTAGAGACGGTGCACAGATTTCAATGGAAATCAGTGCAGTTGCCTCGCTAACCATTGAAGAACTTTAGTTGACACCACATTATTTTAGCGGTCCTTCCTGTGGAGCTAGACTAACAATTAGTTTTTAGTCCAGACATAGAAGGCTTATGCCTTCTTAGCTTGAACAAAGTTCGCCTTCCTGGCACATTTGCTCAAGCCCCCGTCTCGGGTCTGGCTCGTTGAACACCAGCCTCAGTCCAACTGCATGTACATGTTGCCAGCCCGCCGAGTACTGAAGCCGAAGAGCATCTAACTACGTATCTGCACAACCACAAATAACAAGACAAAGACAGGACAGCACAGACGCGTTAAATAAGCACAGTATCTAGTTACGACGAGGCCGAAGAAGCTGATGGCAGACTATTGTGACCTTCCTTGAAGGCATGTAGGACCCACTTGGCCCTTCCAGTCACCATAGAGTTAGTCTGCAATGAGCGTCTTTTGCCGCCATCAGAGTGCCGGGAACGAGCCTTGTGAGACTCAGTACCTAGGAGCTAACGTTTAACTGCATTAGGGTTATGTTAAATGCTCGGCCGTTGTTACTATTATTATTACTGTCCAGTGAATTCATACTTTGGGTTAAAGACTATCCTAAGGTAACAGTGAATGTACTCGGGAGGGTGCGTGAAACGTCCTCATTAGGATTCGAGCCATCAAGGAACCTCTGCGATTCCAAGGGTTGGCTCTAACCTAACCGAATGGGATTTACCAGACCAGTGTAATGCCAGTTTAATCAGAGTTTTGGCGCAGAGAGAGAGAGAGAGAGAGAGAGAGAGAGAGAGAGAGAGAGAGAGAGAGAGAGAGAGAGAGAGAGAGAGAGAGAGGGAGGGATGGAGGGAGGGGGGAGGGGGGGGGGGGAGAGAGAGTAATTGCTATAATAATTAAATGGTCTTTTTGTGGGACCGAAAATCGAGCTTTACAATACAAATAGATGCTTAGAGCAACCGCCTCTATTTGCTACAATGTCCTAATCGAAATACCTGAGCTAATATTTGGCTTATGGTTTTGGCACTGTGTCTCGTGTCTATTGGTGTAGGCACGAGAGACGGTCCTTAGAGAAAAAGTGTTGCCATTTTATAAAGTTATGTGATGTGTTATTGAAGCCGTATAGACAATGTTATGTTCTTCAATATTCCAGAGAACAAGAGAAACTCTGTCCCAGCTAGAAGAGATGCGGACACAGAAGTGGTGAGAAACCTATGCACAAACAAATTGCAAACTAATATAACGGATCTAATTGATGTATGGAGGATTGGCACATTCAATCCTGACAATTTGAAGGGTAGGTCCATCCGAGTCCAAATACCGAGCAAAAAATGAATGACTGGCCCTCTTAAAAATCGAAAACTTCTCCGACAGGCCGGGGTGAACATCAGCAAGCAAATATTCATTGCAGCAGACATGACTGTCAAACAAAGACTGGAGCAGCAAAACTCGACAAGAGAAGGGGGAAACGGACTCAGTGTTGGTCATCAGATCGCAACGTCTAGTGAAAACAAAAAAGTCCGGCTGGATGACAAGCGAGAAATGTAAGCACCAGAGACAGAACAGGGGAAAGTGTAAATATTGTAAATAATAGAAAGTGTGCTGAACCATGTGGCCTAAGTTGTACACATACAAATCTGATTCATTCCACAACACAAGGGAAGAACTATTAGTCTTTATAAAGAATGAGTCAGCTATGTAGTCTCGCACCTACCAGCTTTGGAAAACACACATTTTGAAGTGAGCAAATGGCTAGGTATGCAAAAGCCCTACCGGCCGATCTAAGTAACCCCTCAATACCGTGCACGTGATGTTGAAGAAAAAATAACAAATTTGTAGGCTACCTAACTACCCAACCTGGACTGCTGAAAGGCTTCGGTGGGTCTCGTCACCACCTAAACAACTGCTGCAAATAAGCCATGCATACACAACTAGCCATAGCACAATTAATAGCAAAAATAAACAACTGATAAAATGTTTATAAAGCCTTTAGCTACATGCGAAGATCTGAGGAAAGTCTCCCCATCAACATGAATTGATAATGATAATTTATATATATATATATCTTAGGCGCGTTCTTACGGACGTAGTCATTTTCGCGATCTGACTCTCATGGGGCTATGTACGCCGGTCCACAGGACCGTACTGGATCATCTTAGCCCTGGCCATTTCAACCCAGATCCTAGATCCACGCTGCAGTAAACCACTGCCAGTATACCAGATACATTACCTGGCCCTGTCTTGAGATTAGAAATTATCTATCTGAGAAAGTATTGAAAATGTTCCTGGTTGACGACCGCGTTTACGGACATGGAGATGCTATATGGAACATTGTTTGCTCTGTCTAATTTGAAGAACAGACGTGCATATGGTATGGAAAATCAAGAGTTGGACATATATTTACAAGGGTTTTCAAAACCATATCAGTCATGTATAGACAGATCAGTTAGCCAACATTTGCAATGGATGTGTTGCGGATGATAAAGTGAATGTTCACAATGCTACACCTCTTGCTGAAGAAATGGCAATACAGTTTAACAAGTGTCTCCCCGACTGTCTTTATAAGACATTGCACAAGAGTATAGTTAATAATGGAAACAATAAAAAAAATTGTCTGTTCAAGTTGGTGATTTAACTACAATATATAACACAGAAAGACTTTGGGCGCACCTTTTAATGCTTTCACAAAAGCAAGATATACTTCTCTGTGATGTTTTCCAGTATGAACCTGCGCCACTACCATCAAATCTGTTTGATGACTATGGCAGAATGCAGAAAACAACCAAGGTAGTACTAGTGAAAAAGCTTGATGTTGTACGACATAGCAACCAAAAAATAGACGCATAAATTTTCGATGGAAATGAGATGCTCTACCATTTTTCCAGGCCAAAAACAGCGCATGCACTGCAATTATATGCTAACTTTATGAGAGCTATACAGATAGAAGAAATACATGTGTATGTTGTGTTTGACAAGCATGAGACAACTCCAACCAAGCACTATGAGCAAAACAGGCGGGCAGGCTACACCGGAATTACAATGTCACATTGAACACAGAACTGCCATCATGCAACGTTGAAATGAAGAACACCCACAACAAACAACAGGTGATTAAATTGCTCAGCAAAACAAATACTTCAACTATTGTGGTCATGGTTGGACAGGAAAACTGCATTTATGAACATGATATTGATTCATCTGGGCAAGATGAATATACAAATAGTGGCCTGTTGCTTGTTTATTACTGATGGAAATCTGGCATTGATATCAAACGCATCACACTTAATATGAAGAAGTTGGATGGTTCTGTTATCGACATGGATTCTTCAGCTTCACAATTTGGAAACCAATGCCAAGATGCCCTCACCATGCATGCCATTACTGGATGTGATACGACAAGTTGTCCATTTGGGAAAGGAAAGCTTCCAGGTCTAAGGTTGCTACCAAAAAAATTCAATCGTCATTCTAGTGGTACCCAGCAGTCTGTGGCAGAAGAAATACTCAATGCTGGTAACACTTATTTTCCTTGTATGAATCTAAATCGGATGTCACCATGGGAGAACGCAGGTACAAACATTCTCTCGCACATCAAATACTTTTAAAATTAAATCATTACCTCCAACAAATGTTTCATTATTTCAACACATTCTCCGCGCATATATGCAAGTTTTCTATGGAAGTCTGCACAGGAAATGGCTCCTCCGAAAGTAAATATTCTAATTCATGACTATGGTTGGAAGATTGTTAATGGAACACCAGAACCTATCCTAGGTGTAATGTTGCTGGTATGACAACCAGAATGCTGACATGCTTCGATTGTCACTACGTAGATGATTGCGGTACATGTCAAAATCAACAGCAACCTTCATAAAAGCATCACTGACAACAATAGTACTGAATGTTTCCTGAGATGTGTCATCTTTTATAGATCCGATCGTCGACCGACGATACATCGTCTAATGAGTTGCTCGAATCCTGATTGGGGCAGTTTGATTGGACCCATTGAGCAAATCCATTTATAATCAATCGCATGAATGCTTCATACACTAGCTTATGAACTCGAACAGCCCGGTTGTAATGACTCCCCTCAATGACTGCAGAAACAGATCCTTCTGCAATGATTAGGGTTTCAATACACAAATCCCGGAATCCAGCATCTGCAAATCGCTTGCCGATAATGGCAAGTAGCATACAGGCTGTGTGGAAGCTTCCTAGTCGTGCCATTATCGATTTGAAATCCATATTCTCTTTCCAGATAACTTCAACGACCTTTGCATAGCCTGGTCAGATACACACACAATCTCGTCTAGCTGCAGTGTCCTTAATTTTCATCGCTTGACACAAAACTTCATACACCGTTGAGAAGCTGGTTGGTGGGGCATCTATGGTTGGCAAATATCCACCATTGTCTTGAAGCACAGAAGTCGTGTTGCGCACTTGTATATTAAAGCCCGTCCAACTGCTCACATCTTGGTGGGCAGGTTCTATTTGCCGTGTAGGTAACCATGCTAAGTCTTTCTGAAAGGCTTGCAGTTTAGGTCTTTCCAAATATTACAGGCCCTCATTTTACGTTATCATTAATTTTGGATGCGTAAAATTGTACTAACAAGCTACTTGTTAGTTCTTTAATAAACAAAGATCTTGATGCGTATTGCTTGAATGACAAATATTGTTTTGAGCGGTTATTTGCTTTCCAATCTACTTGGCGATTTAAAAAATAGCGGTGGGTTAGACAAACTGCAATATCTTTGTGGGAAATCAACCGAGCGTCATACCATATGTCTCAAATTGTGGCCAAGATATTGGGCGATGAGACTATTGCAATTTAATCGATCGGAATTCATGGAAAGTAATTATTTAACAAACTGATCTGAAGTTTTTGAAGAAAAAACACGAAAAAAACCACAAAATTTTTAATATAAATTGTATTTTTATATATAATATAATAAACAGTTATATTATTGTTTTGCCAAATTATTAAAACCATTATACTGCATTAGTTCACGCATATATTTCTGTTTTCAGAATGAAATAAATAGGAAAATTTCATTTCGATAATATCACTGATTTGGTCATAAATTTCACCAGGTATCCTAACTTTCGTCGCGATTTCTCGAAAAAGCTGCCTTTCTCAAATTGTCTATCACGTTGAAAACACAAATAGACATATTTCGCTACATAAAAATCATTACGGCGTTTATTACGAATGTTATCAATATCCGTCCTGGCCCATGGACTACTTTGCCGGTGCTCAATTGTTGGTATAAAACTATTCTCCTTTAGGGTGCGGTGCATACAATTTAATAATAATAATAATAATAATAATAATAATAATAATAATAATAATAATAATAATAATAATAATAATAATAGTACATTTATAATGCGCTGAAATCCATGCATGTAATGCATGCTCTAAGCGCTTACAATTGATATTTATGTATAAGCCTGTTTAAAAAGATATGTCTTGAGATTTGATTTGAAACTGGATAGAGTGGGAGAGATTTTGATATCAAATGGTAAATTATTCCAGTTAGACGAAGCAGCAAAAGAGAAAGTTTTGTGGCCATATGTTTTTGTGCAAACGTTTGGAATTTCTAATAACATTTGATCTGCAGATCTGAGTTGCCGAGGAGGATTGTATATCTGTACAAGCTCAGACAGATAATCTGGCGCAGAGCCGTAAACACACCGATATGTTAGACTTAGAATTTTGAACAGTGTTCTTTGTTCAATCGGAAGCCAATGCAGATCTTGCATGACTGGACTAATGTGTGCATGCTTGTTGCTTAAGGAAACAATTCGTGCAGCCGTGTTCTGAATCTTTTGGAGCCTAGAGATTAGTTCCTTAGGGGCACCGAAAAGAAGGTTATTGCAATAGTCCAGTCTTGATATCACTAGGGCTAACACAACCAATTTAAGGGTGCCATATCCGTAAATGGAAAATAATTAATCTATGGCGTACCACAAAGTTCGATTCTAGGACCTCTGCTGTTCCTACTATACATGACTGATGTTCCTAAATCCTGTAAACATCTATCACTACTATTATTTGCAGATGATACCAATGCTTTCTAAAGTAACACTATACAAAAATGTAAACATCGAAATGGAAAAAACAAGAGGCCCAATGGCATGTGGCGCTCACCTGGACCATTAGCATTTCAACCATTTTCATTTAAAGACCTGATGGATAATTTTCGGAAAATCCAAGATGGCCACCAAAAGAATTGACCAATCAAAATTCTGTATATACGTGCTGAAGCCCACCCACCTAGGGTCCTTCCAGCTAAGCTTGTTTGAAATCTGCCAAGCGGTTAATGGGGTGTAGCCTTTTAACTGATTTACCAAAACCTTTGGAAAAACAAGATGATCACTCAAAACTGACCAATCAAAATTCTGCATACTAGATCTGAAGCTTGCCACCATAGAGGGTTCTTCCGTCCACGTCTGGGTGAAATCGCCCAAGCAGTTAATGAGGAGTAACGTTTTAAGTGATATCCGGTAAATTTTCATAAAATTAAAGCTTTTCATACAAAGATTTACCCATCAAAAATCTGTATACAAGTTCTGAAACCTATCCCCATATGGTCCTTCCAGCCAACCTAGGTTGAAATCTGTCAAGCGGTTAATGAGAAGTAGCGTTTTGACAATTTCCTGTAATTTAAAAAAAAAAATCTAAGATTTTCCCCCCAAAAATGATCAATCAAAATTCTGAAACGCTGTTAAAGAGCCTACCACCATAGAATCCATTTAGTCAGATTTTGTTAAATATGTCAAGCGTCTATGGAGGAGTAGCATTTTGAACATTTCCGATAGATTTTTCATAAAATCTATGATTTTCACCCAAAAAATTGATCAATCAAAATTCTGAATAGAAGTTAAGAAGCGATTTGACGGATGGACGGACGTATGGATTGATTGACTGACGGACGGACAGACACACACCATCAGTCATGTGGGTTTGTATATTGGGTTATGGTGCCATATATCAATGATTGATATGTTTAGACACAGAAATTAAAGGTACATGTTCGCCAGACTCATATGAGACTGATTAAGGGATATGCATTATCAAGAAATACGTTATAAGTGGCCTATGGGAAAATTATTGTCAATAGAAAGCACAATGTTTATAAAAAGTTGTGCGTGGAATGTCTACATTTATAAAATAAGGAATATTGCTTCAGACTATAGATTGAGTAATATTGGAAATCCATATCGAAGCGGATGTTTTTTCTTCCATGAATCGTCAGTATCTTTTTGTGCTAAGTTAGTAAATTAACCATGTTACGGAGCATCTATACATCACATCCAGGTGCGGAGTGGGACTGAAAAATGGCCCTAGTATCTGTGGTGTAGAGTCCGTAATTGAAGGTTGGGTCTATGATCAAAACCAGTCCGAGGTGTCTGCGGGTTCCCCTGAAAACTTTGAGATCAAGCCACTCTCCGAGCAGTCAGATCGTATCTCCTGCAATTCTGGAGTCAGTTGCCATAAGAAATGTCATCTGCTGGCCACACGAGTATGCTTCTTTAAACTTTTAATGACCAAATTAGGTCAAGAAAATCAAAATACTATCTTATTGAATGTCAATTTGCAGGCCAAGAGAACTTTTTTTGCAGATTTACCACTGGAATGGCTGTCTTTCTCAACAAAACAGTTTTCTGTGTGGTTTTATCAATAATTCCTTTATTATCATGTCCAGGTATATTACCTGTTTGGTGGCCATAAGCATAGACGCTTGATGCTTCCAATTTTGGTTGCACTCACGTGCTACGCAATCTATTTTCTTTCGTTCACTGTTGACTTATGTGACTGATATCATATAGCTTTGTGCTGGTGGCTTCCATAGAGAATTACTGGTTGACTAAAGATTGCAAACCTCAAATTTGACTTTTTTAAAAGCCAACACTTCTGGCATTTGCAATCCTTCTGGCATTTGCCAGATTGGTCAGTCTGCCCCTGGATGCACATCATAAGTTTTAAATCCCAGCACGGTTCCCACGCACGTCTCACAGCATTTCACATCCAATTGATTCGCATCAAGCCTATAGACTTTATTATTTTCAATACCAGAAATGCGATCAAATAATCATTCTGTATTTATATCAAACCTAAATTTATTGTGCATTTGGCTATATCCGTATAACCCTATTTCCTGTATACAGTAGGCGCAATACATGGTTGTCTTATTTAGCACAGAGCTCTCGATGCGCGCATTAGAACTACTGACAATAGCAGCTTTAATGTGCGCCATGTGTCAATGGGATTGATGGAAGCTGATTGGTAAATGCGAACTGTCCTTTTATACAATTGCTCTGGTGGCACGCACCAATACCTGGCACATTATTGGTTAGTTACTGAACCCAGAGAGATGGTCAATGGTGTAGGAACGTATTCACTATTTTGATCTGGGGCGAGGGGGGGGGGGTGGGGGGGGGGGGGTGGGGTGGGGTGGGGGGTGGGGGGGACTAAATTATTGGCGGGGCGTTATGGGGATACACTATGCGAGAGGGAAATGCTTGGGCCCCCCACCCACCACCCCCATTGCACCCCAAGTTCCTATTCCTATGCTAGTGTTAACACTGAAGAATTCATTCTCAAGTTCACATGTAAAGCGTGTTACCCCACACTGAAGTCGACACACATTTTACATATAGGTATGCACTCAAATTCGGACGTAAAGCTTGTTACCATCACTGTAGTGCGCACTCAACTTCTAACGTCAACATAAAGCGTGTTGGCTCTTGCCACTCTGATGTCAATATTCTATCGTTTACTGCGTCAATAGCAAAGAAACTGGTGTACTTTTTCCAACAATTCTGGTGAATGATGTTACTGACGATCTACGATGACAGCAACTTCTTCTACCAAATTTTTAACATCAAGCGTGGTAAGGGTTAAACAGCATTGTTGAACGGCTTCCCTCAAGCTGACATATTTATTATACTATGGCGCCGACTCTTCATTTGTTTTGCCTCCCGGGCTAACACACTGACGAAGCGGGCTAACACACTGACGAAGCGGGCTAACACACTGACGAAGCGGGCTAATACACTGACGAAGCGGGCTAACACACTGACGAAGCGGGCTAACACACTGACGAAGCGGGCTAACACACTGACGAAGCGGGCTAACACACTGGCGAAGCTGGGTAACACACTGACGAAGCGGGCTAACACACTGACGAAGCGGGCTAACACACTGACGAAGCGGGCCAACACACTGACGAAGCGGGCTAACACACTAACGAAGCGGGCTAACACACTGACAAAGCGGGCTAACACACTGACGAAGCGGGCTAACACACTGACAAAGCGGGCTAACACACTGACGAAGCGGGCTAACACACTGACGAAGCGGGCTAACACACTGAACAAAGCGGACTAACACACTGACGAAGAAGTTATTGGTTTGGTTGGTGTCTATCGAATCGCTGATTCCAGTTCCCATTCACGCCATATCTAGGCTGGTTTTATTTCAGTCTATTATTGGTAACTTCCCCAGTTTTTATACTGGTACCTATGTATACTCCTGGGTAGAGAGGCAAGGAGCGAAGGAGATTGCCCATATTTCCAACGACAGCGAGATAGTGCACAGCTTAGGCGTGAACCAGGTTCTCCAGTTCAGTAGTTCTGAGTGCTAGGCACTACAACAACAAGCCACCATCTTCTCAACACAAACATCATATGCTGTTTTCTGCAGGGCCTCATCCTGTTAATGCCGTTTATGTGCAGGTTGTAGGGCGCCTGCAGAATTACTTTCAGAAAATAACCACTTTTTCATTTTAGTTAAGTACTTTTGCGCCGTTGTAAAATTCCGCATAATTATTTTGAAAACAATTTGTCTAAATGCCATTTGTGCTAATAAAATTATTTTAAAATTCAGCCATTTCATGTTCAATAGCTCACTTAAAGCGTGAATACATGGTGAAGTAGGTTAACCCTATCGTCGTCGTCGTCCCTGGTTACATATTTTCATCGTCATTGTTGTCATTGGATTTGCATAGCCTAATATATATATATATATATATATATATATATATATATATATATATATATATATATATATAAAATGATGTGTATTGTCATTTGTCATAGTCATCAAAGCATTAATGACGAAAGCTGTGTATTAATGAACAAACAGGTTTATTCTATTTATACATATTATATTTATATGTATACGCTTATACAAATGAATGAAACTGAAAATAGCTTATTTTATTTAAGTACATTTTTATGAACGACTACGCAAAGTGATAGACATCAATGGAGGGATCCTATCTGTCACTCACGCATCTGACGTCATAATCAATTATATCGTTAGTTATCTGATGTCACAATACTTAATGACGTATAGCTCGATCCATCACGAAAATTTAAAAGTCTGTCACTAGCTATGTACGAATGGAGGAATTCAGTTTTAGCCAAGCTCCGCCCAGGCTTTGCCTGTGTTGGGATCAATCGATGCACTGTCTGAATCTCAGTTTTCACAAAACTATACAAGAAAGCTGTTGAATATTTTGAAACTAATTTGACTGGATGCTGTTCTTGCCATATAGTAAAAAGTTTCGAAATATTCGACATAATGTTTATTAAATAGTAAAGACATACAATTCGTACAACTTTACAGGCTATTAAGCGTTTATTACTGACTAAATCACGTAATTCATGACGTAATTGAGGTTGACGTCAGTCTGCATGTGACGCTGTTGATTAGGCCGTCATATGATTGATAGATAAACTTGATCCATCAATTGCTTTGATGAATTAACCATTTTATAAACACTCTGTTGATTATTTTGAAACTAATTTGACTGGGAGCTACACGCTGCAACAGCACCCAGTGAAATTATTTGATAAATATTCAACAACTTTCGTGTATAGTTACTTTGAAATTTAGATTCGGGTAATTCAGCAATCTAAAAATATGGGTATGGCCGAGAATACGACTTTACTGTAATGACCGGCCATCTTGTCACCTCATCACAACGACTAGACTTACGCAAACTCGAGTTTGGGAGATCAGATGGGTCTGGACCCAGTCGATCTCCGTAGTGGACTGTAAAGACACAAGGGTGGATCGAGTTGATTTTTGTATCATTTCAACCCCTGTATCACTAGCATGATGTAGACATTAAAATGAACTAGATCCGTCCAGTAGTTCATGTGATAATAGCATCTACCCAACACCGGAAAATTCTTACCCTCATTGTGTGTGCGACCGATTTGAATTTTATGACGAATTAAGAGGGACTATTTTCCATTGAGTATTTATCATACAGAAAACTATGGGCTTGATATCATCTCATTTTATATGAAACAATATTGTCTGGTATGAGCAGTCCTATCACGACTCAATTCTCGTTATCTGCCCATTTTTTTCATTAATTTTTTTTTTGGGTGTGGTGGGGTGGGGGGGGGGGGGGTGTGATTACTACGCCAATGGCCACACAGTTAGTTAGTTAGTGGTTTGGTGTAATTGCCGCTCACACCTAGGTGTATTTGATCCATGCCTCACTCTGAGAGGTGCTTCCCCGAAAGGTTGCGTAAGGGTTGCTATAAATAAGTCAAAATTGTAAAAAATAAAAAATAAAAATGCTCCTATGGGCGTGTTTCCTTTCGCTGCCTAATGAACTGTTGTTGGCGGGTGTAAATGTTGTGAGAGGGGGGGGGGGGGGGATTACTTTATTTCTCTCAGAGGTGGGCTGGGGGTGGAGGTCAGTCTGTAAAATGAAATCTCAAAACGGAAATCAGGAAGAAAGATTTTAAATAAAAAATATTAAAAGACGAAACTGAAAGATAAAGCTATCAAATAAACGTAAATAACTTAATATAATGGCACGTGATTAAATGAACAAGAAACGGGGGGAAACTGAAATTAAAATCTAGTGTTTGTAAATGAAAGATACAAAATTTAAACTTAAAATTATAACCGTTGCTGTTAGAAATGACAAGTTGAATGTATTTGGCGCTATTTGGGAATTAAAAAGGTCTACTAGTCACGTCATCGAGTCGCTAAAAATCCGTTCATACTCATGATAAAATGTTGATCAAGTGCTAGACAAAGGAGGGCAAAGCAGAGCCACAGCATCTACACCAAAAGCAAAGCCAGGCCAATCACGACCCAACCGCACCCCACCCCCCACGCCCCACCCAATCGTGTCCAGTTTTCGTGTTTTCAACACCCCCACACCAACAACCAGGTCTGCGGCACTGCATCGTCGGGCGAGTCGTCACCACCAGGAACACAGCAGCAAGGAAACCATTACACACGAGGTTCTTTTATTGATCTCGTAGAGAAGGAGATCTTGCGAGACACGAATGAGAATTCAGGTTTCAAAGTTTTAAACCGATTCCAACAAGTGCAAAGAGGGTGGAGCTTAGTTAGAAATAGGCGGAGCAAAGCTATAAATGCATCAACGGTGTGTGAATATTCATGGCGAATTGTACTAAAATAGGTGAGCTATAGACTAATTATGGAAATAAAATATATTGAATTACATTATACAATTAAGATTTAAAAATTAACAGTAAAATAAAATATTGAGAAAAATATATTCTCAGTTCTCAAACTATGACAAATGTTGTAGCCTAATTAATGTAAAAAACACTGCGCAATAATTAAAATGAGTAGTTTTTATCAAATAAATCCGAGTGCCTTGAACGAATAAGTTATAAAAGTTGCTATACATTAAGAAAAAACACAACAGGCTCACCTGGAATTATTGGCCACTGGCAAACGAACAAAATGAAATCATCATTGGAAAAGTTGACCAATCAAATTTCTGTGAAGATGTTTAGCCACGTTTGATTAAAATTGACGCAGTGGTTAATAAGTAAGTCTTTTAATGTTTTTCTCAGAAATTTGCAGAAAATACAAGATGTCCGCGAAAAACGCTATATTTTGATTGATTCATGGCGGACATGTTTTTTGACATATCAATGCACGCCAAATCGTTTATCCAACAGTTTCGAAAGTGTCAAATTTGAAATCAGCATACTCAAAAACATATATAAAACCAATTTCGGCTTCAAAATCCATCAAATAAAAAAAATAAAAAACGGCCGCCACACATGCTATATTTTGATTGGTCCAGGGCGGCCATGTTTTCTGATGTAGCAACTTCTCTTGAACAAACTTTAATGGCCCTTAGTCCCTAATTATATCTCCCAAATTTCAGCCCGATCCCTTCAGCGGTTCTGGAGATAGTCGTTTTCGGGAAAACCTGGTCATCCAAAATGACCACCGAACTATTTGGCCAATCAAGTTCCCTTGAACAAACTTGGTTAAGCTCTTACCATAGATGATATTTCACGACTTTTGAATCGATCCTTCAAGTAGTTTTGGAGATTTTTAAAAGACGTTTCCTAAATCGACCAAAATACAAGATGGACGCCGACTAAATCGGGCGATTGGCTTAGTTTGAACAAACCTGGATCCCTATGCCCTAAGGATGCTTCCTGCCAAATATAATTGAAATCGGCCCTGTGGTTCTTAAGTTGTTTAAAGGAAAAGTTGATGGGCAACAGATGACGGATGGTCGCCATGGCATAAGCTCACCGGGCCTTTCAGGCCAGTTGAGCTAATAAATTGTATGAACTATTTTTTTTAAATATATACTAACTAGCTAGACGCGTAGACACCATTTTAGATTTAGTTTGACATCCCCATATTCATATTATTATTTGCCTGTGCTGGCGGGAAATTCTCCAATAATATGATTTCTCTTAAGTTAAGAGAACTTTAAGTAGCCTCCCCCTCCTATTGCAAAATATTAACCGTTTTACTGCTGACCACTTAGCCCTTTAATTCTCATATCAGCCAAAAACAGATTTTGCACTGGTCTTGAGATATGTCCATTTGCAGAACAAAAGAAGGCTATTTTCGATAACCAAGTCAGTAATTCCAGTGGTAAATATTAAAAAATAATTTTCTTTTGGTCTGCAAATGGACATTTTCTATGAGAAAATTTCAATTTTCTTGACTAAATTTGAGGGTTAAAGGGTTAATCAGAGGCTTGCACATTCGCACTTCAAGACATACTGTCATTGTGAAAATATGTCTGCTCGGATTAGTCTTGTCATAAAAACTCTTCTCGTCAGTTTCGATTTTGCGTGATAAGTTAATCTGGTCTTTTAAACTCTAGTCAGATTCAAATTCCGATGTTGTCTGGCAAATCAATCTGACCGTGTGAATCTACAGTTAGAGTTTAGACAGCAACAACTTACATCTCTGAATTAATTTTTTCGGATCACGCCGAATGTCGTGGAATATCCTAGTCTATGTTCACACATTTTCCTGTGGTAAAGTTTGAACCAAATCGGGCTAGAAAGTTCGAGATATCCACAGATCCAGAATTTGAAGCGATCTGGATCCATCTTTTATCTGGGTCATGACAGAAGTCTGGAAATCCTCTTGCACAACAATTCAAGTTCCTTGGTTACTTTAAAGTCTGAGCCAAAATCGAATACGTTATTTTTTAGATACAGCTCCAGACACACACACACACGCACGCACGCACGCACGCACGCACGCAGGGAGAGAGAGAGAGAGATCTGACCACAATACCCGCATGTATTCACGAGGGGCTCTTTGACCTGAGAATGCTACACGTACACAAGAGACTTTGAATACAATGCCGCAGTCAGTAAAAGCTTTCAGCAAGACTGATTTCAAACATTTCCAGTTTCCTATCAAAAGCTCCTGCAGAATAATAGGCAAGCGTTTACGCGATTGGTGCACAACATTACTAAATAGTATCTATGTAATTTACTGTTTATTAAGCACGTGTTTACAGTTAGATTCATAGTGTTTACAGCTAGATTGATCGACACATTCTGCTTAGCAGATTTCCTCTCGCCTCGTGAGACTAGCATTACCCCTATTACTATCACAGACCAGACACCACATATGATTCTAGGAATAAGTAAAAAAATATTTGGAATATAATTTGACTAGGATCTGTAGACTACTTTTACAATATTCAACAACTTTCCTGTGCAGTTTTCTTCAAATTGACCGACAGGAACTTCAATGGTTTACTTACGACAATGTTCATTAGTATAGCATAGCACCTTCATTTATATAGGGGCATATATATGTAGCAGGTGGGTAAACATAGGTATTTATGAGTCAATATCGATTACTTTAAAAGTAGTTCAAGTTCAAGTTCCCAAGTCACCATATTGTGACGTACGGGGATCTTTCATATTACAATTGTTTTGTACGTACACAGCTGTAATCATTTATACACAATTGTATTATTATCATCATCATCATCATTATTATTATTATTATTATTATTATTATTATTATTATCAACATCATGCTAGCTTATTACCATTATCACTAACGACATCAACACATTTCCATCGTCATTACAATTATTATTATTATTATTATTATTATTATTATTATTATTATTATTATTATTTTAAACTTATTATCATTTTTTTGTATTAGCAGTATTATTATCACCGTCATTATCAGTATTATTGTCACAACTACTATCATTATTATGTCCTTCATAGTCGTTAGTATCGTCCTCATTTCCATCAGCATTAACCTCATTTTTTGTTTACATCGCCATGTTCATCATTATTATAATTATTATTATCATTATTGTCTGTCATCGTCTCCGTCGATGCTGCTGTTGTTGTTGTTGTTGTTGTTGTAGTAGTAGTAGTTGTTGTTGCTGCTGCTGTTGTTGCTATATTAGTGTTATTACTGTTGTTGTTATTATTGTTGCTTATGTTTATATTTATGTTGTTGTTGTTGTTGTTGATGATGCTGCTGCTGTTGTTGTTGTTGTTGACATAGATGTAGATTGTTTACACGTTATAATAAAATATTATTATCTTTTCAGGAATTCATTTGATATTATACTGATAAAGGCACAATTTTCTTAACAGTCGTGTGTTTTTTGTTGAGAATAGCTCTGAAAATTTAAAGTAGTTATGTCTGTTGTAATATAATTTTGGCAGATGTTTTTGTCTTTCATTCTTGAAATAGTCGCACACAAGTACATAGTGGTACTCGTCCCCTATGCCATTCTGTGAACACAAGTGACAAGTACGTGCATCTCTCGGTACTCCCTCCCATCGGCCCTTTTCGATTGGTAAGTAGTGGTTGCTTGTTCTACATTTTGTGAAAGTAAATCTATTTTTGTCTGTCAATGTTTGAAGATAATGCTCCATTTGTAATGTTTCCTTAAATGATTTATATGTTTTCCCTTCCATGATTCTCCCATTTCTCCAAACCAGTTCTGCAGAAATTGATCTTCGAGGTTTTGTTTGATAATTCGTTTTATGACATTTACCTGGGCTACTGATTGAGCTGTCCAAATGTAACCCAGTCCAGTTTCATCTAAAATCCCCTTTATGGCGTGTATCCACCTGTAGTACGTGTTGTTTTGGAGGTAATCATTTAGTGCATATGCATATATTTGAGCTGATAGTTTAGTTTCCTTCCCAGTTACCAATCTAAGCCAAAAATTGACCATTCGTTGTTTTATAAAGAGTTTTAATGTTTTTTCACCCACTTCGCCATATACCATGTATGATGGTGTGCTGCATTTTATTTTCAATATCTGTTTTAAGAAATTAAGTTTTACCTTTTCAAGGATAGTGCAGTTTTCAATGCCTATGATCTCGCTGCCATATAGTAAAATGGGTTCGATCGTTCTTTGGAATAGCCGTATATGGCAGTCAACTGGTAGGTCTAATTTCTGCACACAACGATTTAGTGCATAAGCAGCTTTACAGGCTTGGTCAGCTATGTGTTTTTGTGCACACATAAGACGTCCATTGAATAAAAAGTCAATGCCTAGGTATCTGTAGCTATCAACAATTTCTATTGGGTTTCCCTTAATGTTAAAGTTAAGCTTGCTGTAATACCGTTTAGTACTTCCGAATACTACTACTTTAGTTTTATCCTGGTTTATTTTTATTTTTAGTTACCATTTATCAACATATTCATCAAATATATCAAATGATTTCTGCAGGTCCTGGGGGTTTTCTTCCATGATAACTGTATCATCCGCATAAAGTAGTATTAGTAGTTTGAAAATTGTCACTATTTCATTTTCTCTCTTATACAGCGCTGTTGTTTTACATTCGTTGTTTTCTAGGAAGTGTTCAAGGTCGTTGAGGAATAGTGAGAACAGTACAGGGGATAGGCTTTCTCCTTGTCTAACACCAAGTCTACACGTAATTGTTGCGGATACATTATTGTTAAGTTTTATTATAGATTTCCTATTGTCGTACATACTTTGTATTACTTTCAAAACTTTACCATTAATTTTATGCGTAAGCAGCTTCCCCCAAAGCCCTTTCCTCCAAACTGTGTCGAATGCCTTTTCAAAATCTACGAATGTGCAATATAATCTTTTCTTAATTTTTTTGAAAATTTCTATTATTTGAAATAATGTGTACATGTGATCAGTGGTTGAGTAACCGTGCTTAAATCCAGCTTGGTTTTCCATCATTAAGTCATTTTCATCCAAAGAATTATTTATTGGATACAAATTATTGATGTAAAATGTTTTCCCAGACAGCTGAGTAAAGTAATGGGTCTATAATTTTTCGGTTCCTTAGGGTCTCCCTTTAGTTTATATATTGGTATTATTGTGCCTATTGTCCATGTCTCTGGGATAACTGCGGTGTTCGGTGCTCTGTTAAAGATATAAACGTATAGGTTTAACATGGTTTCTTCTGTCAATTTTATGTATTCGTTTATAATACTATCATATCCAGGTGCTTTGTTATATCTGAGCATTTTTATTGCTTTTGAGATTTCAGCTGCCACGATTGGTTTGTTTAGCTCATCGTTTTCTTCTGTTAAATTTTGAGGTACTACGTCGTCATCACTATCTGGTTCTGCATCTGTAGGGTCATTCAAGTTTTTAAAGAATTCATACATAGTGTTTATATCAACTGCTGGGCAGATTTCTTCCTTTTTTCTTTCCTTAATGGTGTTCCAGTACGCTTTGGAGGTATTTGAGCTTAGTTCTCTAATTTGTTTTCTGTATTTATACTTGGGCTGCATAATAGCTATATTCATTGTGTCTTTATAAGAGTGTACTCAGGTTGATCATATCATCCCTATGTGCAGCGGGTTTTTGTATGTGGAATGTTTTTCGTGCTCTGTGGTAAGTTTTTCTGGTGTTTTGACATTTCTCGTTAAACCATGGTCGCTTTGATTTTCTTCTAGCTCTAGATCCAGTACCTCTGGTTCCGAATATGTTTGTAGCTGCGTTTTCAAATATTTTAGCAACATTTTGTGTAATATTTTCAAGTGGTGTGTCCTCCATAGTATTATTTATTATGTGTTCATTTAGTATGGTAAGTAGCGGGTCTTCTTTTACTTGGTTGCAAACTCATCTTTCCTTTCTGTTTTTCCATTTGCCCGGTTTCTTTTGATCATTGTTTTTCTTTTGTTTGTCATGGGATATTTCCTTAATTGCAGGTTGAGGTTTTATTGATATGGTTAATGCACAATGTATGTCGGACAGTAGGTTCGAGAATTCTAGGATTTCAAAGTCAGTTATATATTTAAAAAGGGGGTATGTTATCATGGCATAGTCTATTATACTTTTATTACTTGTTAAATTGCCTATCCCAGCATCCCTCCCCATTCTATTATTTAAGATAGTAAAATTATTATATTTGCACAATTCTATCAATCTTAGTCCATAGTTATCTGGCCTGTTCATATCTTTTGATGTTCTGTTGGGTATCATAGGGTTTGCATCTGATGCTATGTCATTTGGGTCCACATCTACTAAATGTAAAAGTTGGTCATCTTGTGCTACATAATCCGGTAGTTTTTGCGTTTAAATCGCCCATTAACATATAGTTTGTTCTTGTAGTGAATTTAACAATATCTTCTTCGATTTCATCGAAGGCGGCAATGGACGAGTATTTTGAGCCTTCGGGTGGAATGTAGATACATTGATTGATTTATTCCACAATAAGCCATAGGCCCTTGAGTGTACATTTAAACATTATATATACATATATATATATATATATATATATATATATATATATATATATATATATATATATATATATATATATATATATATATATATATATATATATATATATATATATATATATATATATATTGACAATTAAATTAGTAAGCTATACAAGTATCTAAATGCCTAATCTTATATCTAATACATAATACCTATGGGATGAATAATACCATACACAATTCTTAGATCTAAACATGCTAAAGATTTCTCGGCATGTCTACCATATATAGAAACTATGACCGTGTATGGATTGGACATGTTATTTCATGTCCTTGAAGGAGCTGTTTCTTCTTAACCCTGATTATCGATTTCCAGAAAGCTATACAGATGAGCTGTTGGGTATCTTGAGGAAAAGTCGACTGGGCGCCGGTGCTGCCTAAGGCAGCAACAGCGCCCAGTCAAACCAGCCTCAAATCATCCAACAGCATGTCTATTAAATAGCAAAGAATTACAAAGACATACAATTTATACGTGTCAGACTCTTTGAGATTTGATGACTGTTTATATGGAACCGTTTGTGACGTAATGATTGTGACGTCATCATACACGCCGGAACTGATTATGACGTCATACTAGGTCAGATGATGAATGGATACTTTGGAAAGGTGAATTCGTACGTGTCAAACTATTAATCGTTTAAGACTGACCGTATCGAGGCATTCATGGCGTCATGATTGTGACGTCATCTTACAGATCACGTAGTTGATTATGATGTCATATGATCAAGGGATATACTTGGAAGGCTCCATTTTATCATATATATATATATATATATATATATATATATATATATATATATATATATATATATATATATATGTATAGATCTTAAAGGTGCATATCCACAGCTGAATGCCCGAAAATAAAACTGCTAAAACGACATGCTCCTAGAGGCCTAAACTGCGCACCGAGATGCAACGAAACGAAATAAATCCCAGCACGTGATGATTTGACCACGCATATTAATTAATATAATTTCTTTAAGCACAAGTCTCCCATCCAAATTCACAACTAACCTTACGAAATTTATTTATATGGAATCAAATCACCATGCGCCATGACTCACCCCACCCCACTACATCAAGGCACACAATCCAAGATACATCCCACCATTAGTTCGTTTTCTAGTAGCGTTATCTCTTTTGCTATAGATATCCATAACACATACTCGCTGCTTGTTCTTATTTCCTGGATATATTTGGACACTCTGTTTTTTACCATAATTCCTATCCCACCAGATTTCTTAAGTGCATTTTTACGTTTTTTAAAGATTACATTGCAGTTTTCAATAATTATTTCATCATATGCATCTAAGTTCGTTTCAGCTATATCTATGGTATTTATGAATCCAATTCTGAGTAATTTATTATTATTATTGTTATTATTATTATTATTATTATTATTATTCGGCTACTGTTGTTGTAGTAGTAGTAGTAGTAGTAGTAGTAGTAGTAGTAGTAGTAGTAGTAGTAATAGTTGTTGTTCTTCTTCTCGCCCTTGCTGATTTTGATGTTGTTGTAATTGTTTTTGCTGCCGTCGCTGTTGTTGTTTATGTTTATGTTGTTGTCGACGTCGTCATTGTTGTTGTTGTTGTTGTTGTTGCCTATGTTTATATTTATGTCGTTGTTGTTGATGATGATGTTGTTGTTGATGATGATGTTGTTGTTGATGATGTTGTTGTTGTTGTTGTTCTAGTAAATGTATAAAAGAATGATGATTAAAACAAGACCAATCAGTGTTTGTAGACCCTCACTGTCCTGTGAAGGTCACATAGTACAATTGTCGGATCAAAGTTGTGGAATCCATGTGTATCGTCCCTCCATTTCTTGTGTTAAAATTTGAGTCAAATCGGACCAGAAGTTTTCTAACTACAGTTTCGGACGGACACAAACACACATGTGCGCACGCACACATTAATGCACATGCACGCACACACACGAATGCGCGCGCGCGGGGAGACAGAGAGAGACAGACAGATCCGAATGCAATACCCTTTTCCCATTACCTGGCGATAGTTAAAATAACATTTGTATGACTTCGTCTCCCATTCATGTTACCAATTAATACTAACACAATAATGCTTTTCAAGGCCATGTTATTACAATAATCAAGAGACATTGGCTCACAAATGTCTTCGTCATCACAAACAAATATAGCATAATCTCATGGATAGCCCAGGGCGTATTCTACCCCACACCGCTGTGTCACACCGCGTGAGCCGTGGATCTGTTCAACGTCTTACATTACTTTCGTTCCACTCTGGTATTTGTTAATGTCGCTGAAAATGCAAAAAGAAAGACTTTACAATAAATTCAATTAATTTAGCATTCAATTAGGTCTTGAACACATGCGGCCATGAAATCCACATATTTCCATTAAATTGCGTCCATCATCCAAGAGCATTTTGAAGGTGCGCACAGGCATGTGCGCGCACGCACTCGGTGCCGCTATATGGGTGCCATGCAAACACGAGCGAACACGTGCAGGATTCACCACACTCACACAAACAACTAAGCTTGGAAGAGGCTAATTAAATTTTATTTAACCCGTACTGTAGGGCAAAAGGACTTTGAAAACAGGAATGCTTCCAATCCTATTATGCTCAAATTATTCAACAGAACATTTCTTACTAACATGTTTCTTTTTTTGTTTTAGAAAAATGGTGACTTATTTATGAGCTGTACTGTTCTCCCACTATTTAGCACAATTACTCCAATTAGGCCCTATTGCTGGCATAATGGAGGAATCGGCTATAGCTATGCCTCGCCCATCTCCACCACATTAGTGATGACGCTTTAACCTTTTGATCATGTAGCCACTGAGTCACTAAAAGCTAACTTAAGGGGCCCAGATAATTTTTCACGGGCCCAATTTTATCATTATGACGCATCGGCGCACAGGGCCCAACATTTATAAATACAGGATATAATAATGCAGGTTGTACTAATGCAGAAAGTTTAATAATATTTGATAAGATAATAATCTTACTATCTTAAATGAAAGAATGGGGAGGGATGCTGGGATAGGCAACCTGCAATTTTAGACTCGTCAGATATATCAGATGATCTTCTGTTCACAACCTTAAAATATAGATGGACAAATTTAGGTTGCCACCTGGGCTAGTCAGTTTGAAATTTTGGTAGCCCAGCCTAAAATCTAAAAGACACGGCCTAATGGGCCCATGCTAATCATGCTTTGCCCATGTTGGGATCAATCAATCCCTGCACTTTCTGAATCTCAATTTCCAGAAAGTTATACAGGTAAGTTTCCAGAAAACTATAGGGCCTACAGGTAAGCTGTTGAATATTTTGAAACTAATTTGTCCGGGTGCTTTTGTTGCCTACATGTGACGCAGTTGAGCAGTTGATTATGACGTAATATCATTGACAGAGATTGAATTTCTCTATTATACACAGCCGTCAGTATTATTCTTATTATTGACATGGTTATTTATACATATGACATCATTGACAGTAGGCTGTTATCTTTGACAAGATTATACTTATACAGATTTCTGAATTAACTTTCAGTGACTTTGACACAAGTATACCTATACCACCATCAGAATTATCATTAACAAGATTATAGTTACGTCATCATCAGTATTATTATTAACATAATTATATTTACATTATTATCATCAGTATATAAATTTGTCGCTGACTTAATTATACTTACGGTGACTAATAAGATCACTGCAATGATTATGAACAGCGCTTCTATAGATACTAAAGGGAGATAACTGCCTCTTCCATTTTCTGCGAAATATTTTAACCTGTCATAGCAGCCCTGCGTAAAGAAGCAAATTTACCCTTAAATTTCTGACTTACCAGCAATGCGCGTTGCTACATAAGATACTCAACCCTTACTCGGCAGCCAACTTTAATTTATTGTTAAAATTCGACTAGTGTCGTCATACGAATAAATAGTAGGCCCTAAATTACATTACACACGCCTATGCACAATTGTGTTGATGCAAAGATATTTAAATGTGGCCTTGCTTTAACCTCTCTTGTACCAATAACGCCTGAAAGCACTCAGCATGCTAATTTTGGTTCAGCGAATGTCCATTCTCAGGCCAAGATAAGACTATTTTTTGTAAAGTTACTAAGAGAATTGACAAAAATAGCTTTCTGTTGTCCTGTACAGTAATATTTTTCAAGACCTCAGAAAGGCTGTTTTGGCCGGTTTTAACATTAAAAGGAAAAAAAAAAAATCAAAATCTGTGCTTAGTCAGCAGTCATTTTCAGGCCAAGAGGATACTTTTGAAATTTTACCACTGGAATGACTGGCTCGGTTTCCGAGCCAGTCATTCCAGTGGTAAATTTTCAAAAATAGTCTTCTCTTGGCCTGCAAATGGGCATTCCGCAAGACCACTGCAGATTCCCATTTTGGCCTGCTTGACCTCCAAACGGTGACGTTGACATAGGAAGGGTTAAGACAACAAATAATTTAATCCAGATTGCTATCGCTATATATATTCACGCGTTTCTCGTCCCACCCAATGAGCAGAGGCATAATAGCATATGACACTGCTTCCCCACACAGTAAAATGGAGGAATCCACTTTTAGCTATGCTCCGCCCATCTCTAGCTAAGCTCCGCCCACGATTTGTTCATGTTGTGATCGATCGATCCCTGCATACTCTGAATCTCAATTTCCAGAAAAGTATACAGGTCAGCTGTTGAGTATTTTAAAACTAATTTGACAGGGTGTAAGAGCGGCCAGTGAAAATAGTTTCAAAATATTCAACAGTAAGTTTATTAAACTTAGCTACGTCACTCATGACGTAATTGATTATGATGTCAGCCTACATACATGTCAGGTAGTTGATTATGACTTCATATGACTGACTGAGAAACTGGAATCCTTCATTGTTCATGGTAACTAAATGAACAGTGAAACAAACCCTGACAATGTAATTAACTCTTCATACTCGCTTAAAGCAGAAACAAGTCAAATTACAACATTATATACTTACATTTGAAAACATATATGGGTTACTATGATGATGCGGTTGCATGGGCACAGGAGGCCCAGCCGCAGGAGGACCCGGGAAGTCTGTGACTCCTGTACATATGCTCCTATTGCCACCCGGCTTACAGCAGCTATTTGGTATGTAGGGAGAACCTGTGAACATATATCATTTCCCATGCATGACTCTAATCAGTATCTCACATTAACCCTTCTTGCGTCAACTTAACCCTTTAATGGCCAAGTTGGTAAAAAAACTGACCTCTGCAGGCTAAGAGAACATTTTTGAAAATTTACCACTGGAATGACTGGCTCGATTTGAATTTGTTTGACCATTACACGTTTGATGAATGTCCATTTGAAGGATAACAGAAATCTATTTTGTGCAAATTTTCGTTATAAATTTACAAAAATACTCTTTTTGGCTGGAAAAATTAGAATTTCCTTGAAAAAGTATTGGCAATTAAATGGTTAACTGAGATAAGAAGTATTTTGAGGGCTTTAATGCGCTGTTGACACAAGTGGGGTTAAGGATACAGTTCAAGTAGGCTGTTGAATGTCTTAATACTAATTTAACTGGGAAATGCGTTATTTTGAGAAACGAAAAACCCATGCGGTTTTATTAATCCTTTAACACTTGAAATTTCAGTTCTCCATTTCGGGACGACTATACACGAAAGTGGTTGAATAATTTAAAATGATTTTGAGTGCAACCATAAGCATCACCAGCTTCCAGCCAAATTAGTTTCAAAATATTCAACAACATATTCCTTACATCATACATAATTGTCGTTTCTAGATTGTAAGACTTAAATGTTTAACAGATCAAGCCAGATTAGTTTCAAAATAACCAAAGAAATATTTAATGATGTCATAATCAAATACGTCATGAATGGCATATTTAAGTAATAAACACATAATTGTCTGTCAAGTTGTATGAATTGTATGTCTTTACTATTTAATAACCATTCTGCTGAATATTTTGAAATTATTTTGACTAGGTGCCATAGGTGGCAACAGCACCCAGTCAAATTAGTTTCAAAATATTCAACAAATTACCTGTATAGTTTTCTTGAAATTGAGATTCAGGGTTCGATCGATCTCACAACAAAGGGTGGGCGGAGCTTAGTTAGGAATGGGCGGGTCGAGGATAAAACTGGAGTCATCCATTGCTGTTTGGTCTGTGCAGCTCTTACATATTATGGCACTTACAGTCAGTGCTGCAGCAAGAATTAATTCACAATTTGTAACAAATAGAACCTTTATAAGGAACTTTGGAATGACTAGGGTCAATGATGACGCATCTAGCTGAAAAATAAACTTTGGGAAATTAACGACGAACAAAAAATGTTCTTTGACTTTTGAAAACAACGTCACATATTTGATGTTCAGTAACAAGCGTAACACGCTACAGTTGAGACATAGCCGGCTTTGCCAGAAATGAAAAAAATTTGACAGACCAACCTACCGAATCATACTAGTTGCGAGTCACAACAAAAATTGTATTAGTGTTCAAGGCCCCTAGCTACAGCCATATAGGCTACCAAGTTTCACGAAATCGGTGCACTTGTTGAAATGACAAGTATTTAATATTTGATTAGCAGTTCGATGTTCATGGAAAAGTAGGTTGTGCTGGCGACACAACTTAAGAGTCATCAATATCCACTGTGTTATGGACTCCTAGATGAAAATATTTTGGAAGCACAACTCAAAACATGGCAACATATGCCTACATGGATAGATGGATAAATACATGGGCGTATACATGCAGAAAGTGTTAGTGAATATCATTCTAACAACGGCCTTTCATTCATTCGCAATCCGCATCCACAGTCCGCGTATGTTTACAAAATCTTTGATATGGTATAGAGGAACACAATCTGTCAGTGAAATGAATTACGTCACATGTAGGTTGACGTCACAATCCATTCCGTCATGAATGACGTATCTAAGTCCGCCATGAACGTTTAATAATCAGCCAAATCGTACGAATCGTATGTCTTTACTATTTAATAAACATTCTGTTGAATATTTTGAAGCTAAGTTGAACGAGTGCTATTGTTGCAGCAGCAACATCATCACCCAGTCAAATTAGTTTCAAAATATTCAACAACTTAACTGTATAGTTTCCTGGAAATTGAGATTCAGGGAGTTCATGGTTCGATCGATCCTAACTCGGGAAAAGCGTGTGCGGAGCTTAGCTAGAGATGGGTGTAGCATAGCTAGAGATGGGCGGAGCTTAGCTAGAGATGGGTGGAGCATAGCTAAAACTGGATTCATACATTAGGCCTATATCTTATGTGTTCCTTTTCATTCATTCACATGCACAATCCGTTTTTAAAAGCTTCTCTGACCCACACGGCCCAAGTCACCCACTTTTGCTTCAAGAAAATTTAGCCATTTCAATCAGACAAAAGAAATACAATAACTTCTTAAATGCAGAGGAAAGAGTCTATTGGGTATTTTGAAAGGCAGCAACAGCTTCCAGTCAAATTGGTTTCAAAATCTGCAATATGTTTTTGCACGATTCCTGTGAAATTGAGGTGCTGACTGGTACTTCAATGTTCAAATACTAAATAAAAATTTCTTGAAAAGCAAAAATAAATATGTTCTAGGAACACCTCCACCCACACCCACCACCACCCACGCCCACCACCATCAACATGCGTCTTCTTGTATACTCATTCTACACTTACGTTTGGTCTGTGTTCTGTACCAACGGCTAGTGGCCTTGTAAAATGCCCATGATCGTGTATGATTAACATTGCCATAAACACCACAACACTCTCGCTACAAGCAAAATATATCATCATTGTTGTTGTTGTTGGCGTCGTCGTCATTGTCGCTGTTGTTGTTGTTGTTGTTGTAAGCCTTGTTATATATTGTAGTTGATGATGCAGGTATAGGTCGATTGGCAATATAAGATAACTATTAATGTTATTAATTATATATTAAATACCAGGGAAGAAACTGTATATTAGCTGAATAAGTTGAATGGAAGGACCTGTTTTCGGCTTATGTAAGGTGGCTTAGGTAAGGTGGCTTAGGTAAGGTGGTTGCAAGTGCTTTCTAAGTAGTTGTCTGTTGCCGTACTCGCTTAGTAGTTGCAAAAGCCTCGTAGTTAAGATTGTGAGACATATCGTCTTGGTCAATGTGGCTGCCAAGATACTCGCTAGGAGCAGCTTGGATGTGGCCGCTTTGTTGCAAAAAGATCTCCAGCAAAGGCGGTAGTAGGAGATGACTCATCTAAAATGGTTGCAAACATTCTCACCTAGGATGGTTTGAAAAGATTCTCAGCTAAGGTGATTACAATATGTTTCAACTGAAATTGTTGTAAGATGTCTTCGCTAAATTAGTTGCAAGAGATGTCTCAGCTTTGGTAAGGAGGCTACGCAATATATACACCTGTGCAAAAGTTAAGCACCACCCTATTTTTACGCACATGCGAGGGTATATTCATGTGCTATGAAGAAAGCAATAGCATAAACATTTATGTACCCATCCATCTTAGTGCAAGAGGTAATAATGCAACTAGAGGAATGCTGATTATGATGGTGGGGAAACACTGTATGTTTTTGTTTGAACTTGAAAACGAGGCCTGAATATGGTTACGTTGACACAACTGACAACTATTGCCCTACAGTTGACACACGTGGCTAGATTGTCTTTAATGGTGTCTGAAAACGAAGTTTAACATCTGTGCACGAGTTTGAGACTGTCATTATTAATACCGGGTATATCCACCTTGTGCCTGGATGACGGCCAGGACACGACGTCTCATGCTGGTCACCAACCGACTGATACGCCATTGTGGTATTCGTTGCCATTCAAGATGGAGTGCGTCTGTTAATTCCTGTAGGTTCTGCACAGGAGGATCCCTCCTTCTCACCATGTTTCCCAGAATGTCCCAGATATGCTCAATAGGGTTCATGTCAGGGCTCCTTGCTGGCCATGGTAGGGTTTCGATGGCATTCTGGCGGAGGTATTCATGCACAGCTCTAGCACGATGTGGTCGGGCGTTGTCATCCATGAATATAGGGTGGGTTCCAGGTGCATGAGTTACAAAATGAGGGACCACAACTCTATCCAGTATGGAATCTTGATATCTTTGTCCATTTAGTGTTCCAGGTACAGTCAACAGATCCAGCTTACAATCAAATGAGATGCACCCCCACATCATAACGGAACCTCCACCAAATGGAACTTCTTCCATGATGTTACGTTGGTCGTACGCCGTGCGTCTGGACCTCCATACACGAGTTCGACCATCTGTGGCATGAAGCAGGAACCGACTTTCATCGGACCAGTGTACCCGTCTCCAGGATCTCATGTTCCAGTGTCTTCTTTCGTTGCACCACCTCAGACGCTCCTCTTTGTGGTGTGCAGTGAGGAGAGGACGTCTGACAGGTCTCCTAGCTTTCATGCCAGCAGCATACAGTCTCCTTTTGACGGTAGACATTGACACTCTATTGCGCGTTTCCCATTGCTGGCTGAGCACTCTGCTGTTGGTGAATGGAGATCTCCTAACAAGGCGTACTAGGGCTCGATCATCACGGGCAGTAGTCTTCTTCGGTCTTCCAGATCTAGGCATGTCCTTCACCTCGTTAGTTTGCCCATGTTTTGCAATCAAACGACTGATTACAGTATGGTTAATGTTCACCTGTCTGCCAATCTCTCTGCATGACATACCAGTGGTATGCATGCCTATGATTTGCCATTTCACACGATCACTTAACCATCGTCTTGCCATAGCGGTTCACAATCAAGAGCTAATTCTCTCTGTACAAATAAACCACGGTCATGAACACAAAATTCCTAATCTTGTCGCCTAAATCTGTATGTAATGTTCTACACCTCAAACTGGACTTTTACATAACTGAACACGTGTGCTGTTTCCCGCCACGCACGGACATCAAGCGGCGTGAAGTCATGCATGCATGTGCATTTCGTACTTGGAATTATGTCAGCTAACGCGGGGACAAAAAGTATGGCAGCCTAGTTGTACCATCATGTTTCTACGTTCTATTGTTTTTGCTGGTGCTTAACTTTTGCACAGGTGTATATGTCGGCTAAGGTTTTGGGATGGTGGCACAAAACGCCCCTTCTCTACTTGTGCATCAGGATCGCACACCCACGAATTGTTGTACTTTGACTTGGCAGTTTGTTGGTGGCAGTTTGTTGGTGAATGAATTTGTCATTCAGGTTTAGCCAAATAGCTATTTTGTAAAGCTTAGATATTTCATTTGGAATGACCTCACCAGTTTCTGTTAACTTAACCCGTTAACACTTGAATTTGTTCGAGAAAATTCAAATTTTCTCATAGAAAATGTCCATTTGCAGACCAAGAGAAGACTATATTTTTTAATTTACCACTGGATTGACTGGTTCTGATATCGAGCCAGTCATTCCAGTGTTATTTTTCAAAAAAGTCTTCTCTTATTCTGCAAAAACACATTTCTCAAGACCACAGCATGAGCTGTTTTGCCTGATATGAGTGTTAAAGGGTTAAGAATGGATTTATTTATGTGTTGTGCCTCATTGAATGCACAGTTTTTGCGAGGGAGTTCCCCACACACAAATAATGCTATTTACTGATTTTCATCCTACCTCCTCTTGCATGGTATCTATCATCATTGTAATAAGTAAATTCAGTCGATCTGTTTCCGTATCAAACCCATACTGGGATCCCATCTTTTCAGATAGCCAACCTCGTATATCAATAGGATCCTGAAAGAACGGATAACAGATATAGATAGATATTTATTTGCCACAATAGGCCATAGGCCCTTGAGGTTAACAACTCAAATATATATATTCATGGAAAAACCATACAATAATTAATACAGAAGTTTAGTAATAATTTATGATTTAAAGTACATTGATAATTTACCTTTAACAAGCCACCAGCCCACATATGAATAGTAATCGCCCCTAAATACTCCCAACCCCTCCCCTGAACAACCGGCGACAATCCTCAATTCAATGTTGAATATTTTAAAACTAGTTTGACTGTTTACTTTCTCCTAGTACCATTTTCAGGTGTACGAATTGTATTGTAAATAAATTCTGCAGCTTAATGACTGTTGAATATTTGAGTCTGAATTGAAACTAATTTGACTGTGGAAATTGATCGATTTACTTTCTCCTAGTGATATTTTCAAATGGACGAATTGTATGTCATTGATAAATTTGCAGTTTAATGACTGTTGAATATTTTGAAACTAATTTGACGTGTGAGAATTTTCAACCTACTTTGTCCTTGTAGCATTTTCAAGTGTACGACTGGATATCATTAATAACTTCGCAATTAAAAAACCCCACCAAGTTGAATATTTTGATACTAATTTGACTGGAAAATCCATAATTAACTTTCTTCCTATGCTATTCTCGTGTACGAATTGTATGTTAACAAAACAGGTTACAAGAGCACTCACTCACCCACACTCCCCGAGACATTCAAGTATCGTAACATTTGTCTCTTTGTTTACTGATCTGTCCATACTGTGTTAGTAACCTATTCTTAGTTAATATCAACGTTTGTTTCAACATAGAAATGTAGCTACATCTATTATTATTATTATTAATATTATTATTATCTTCTTCTTTTCGTTCGCTGATCATACCGCCAGTCCTGTAAGTGACTATCGACATGATCATAAGCGTTAAGTGCGTGGATCCATGGTTTATCAGAGTGCGCCGTGCGGCCTGGAACCTCCGTCTTCAGCCCTCGAGGTTTCTGTCAGGGGTACCTCACCCTTACCTCCTTTAGTCGCCTCTTACGACACGCAGAGGACACAGAAGGTGTATTCTAAGCCCCACCTACAGGGCAAATTATTATTATTATTATTATTATTATTATTATTATTATTATTATTATTATTGTTATTATTATTCCACGTATAAAAGCCTAGAAAATAAGAAAAATTCCCATATACCTTGAAACGAAAGCGAATACGATACGCACGCGGAGTGGTGTGGGAGAGGGGGAGAGCGTGTGTCTGAGAGAGAGAGAGAGAGAGAGAGAGAGAGAGAGAGGGGAATAGGGATTGCTATAGTAGGATCAGTCCTATATTACTATACCCTGAATTCGTCTATCTGCATTATTATCTCCTCCACCTCAGAATCAAAGCCGCGGTTGATCCTCTTCAGTACATCTTTCATGTATTGCTGTGTCAGCTCCACCATCTGCAACATGGAGAAAGTGAGTGTCGTGTAATAAGACACTATCTGTGCCATAATTTGGCTGCACAATGCCGTGGTATAAAATCCTTAACTAACTTTGAAATATCCAGCAACATTCTACTGTTTCCAGAACCGCATCGAATAATATAGGTCTAGATGCGTTTTGCGAGATTTGGACAAAAGTCAGTCACATCAACGTACAATTGGCAGATTTTAAGCAGCGACCAAAATTGGTGACCTCTTGCCCTCTGGTGAACTAATTTCTCAACTGATTTGCAATTTATAACATATATGAAATTGCAGAGAACATTACAAGAATTAGAAACATTTTGAGTATTATTTACGCAACATTATTTAGATGCGATGCTATGTTCATATCATTTTAGTTCCCAACAATTGCATTTTTTTTAACTTTCCTAAATTGAGATTCTGTCGGTTGCCATTATAGTAACAACATTTCATGAAATAGATGAGCATTTGGCATTTAGGTTTGTCAGATTGTATCTATCACTCACGTTTTAAGCTGTTACACCCAACCTATTCCTTTGTCAGCATCTTGCCAGCCACAGTAATATAGTCCTACGACTATATTTTAAGCAGTCGTACAAATAAAGAAACAACAAACAACATTAAAAAGGTGGCTAGTTGCTAGTCCACTAAGATTGTCTCGAAAGCCATGATCCTTTGGATTACACCGTGTCGGCTTCGATGAGGATATTTTGACTTGCAATACTTAGCTAAACAATTATCATAGAGTCCCAGTTAATTACATGTAAAGTTGTTAACATAAATAATCTTAGAGAACACATCTAAAGCTCTTTCAAAAACATAGCTTCCCCCAATTATTCGCGAGTGTATGTATGCATACGATGACTCCATCAGGTCCAAAGACTGAAATAACTTCTAATACGGCAAGGAGCTAACAAGAGGCCCAAGGGCCTGTGACGCCCACCCGGAAACGAAAGCATTTGAACCATTTGCATTTAAATAGATATGATGGATAATTTTTGGAAAATCCATGAAGGCCACCCAAAAAAATGACCAATCAGAATTCTTTTTCACCCAAGTTTCGTTGAAATGAGGCCAGTTGATTAATGAGGAGTAGCAGTTTAAATGGTTTCGGAAATTTTTCAGAAATTCCAAGATAGCTGTCAAAAAATCGACCAAATCAAAATAAGTTCTAGAGCCTACCGTTGTAACACCTTTCCAGCCAAATCGGCTTAAATATCCACCAAGGAGTTAAGGAGATGCGTTTTGACAATTTCGTGTAAATTTTTCAAAAAAATAAAAAGAATTGATGAATCAAAATTCTGAAGAGAAGTTCTGGGCCCTGAACACATTATGGTCCTTCTATACAGATTTGGTTTAAATCTGTTGAGCTGCTAATGAAAAGACGCGTTTTGACAATAAAAAATTGACAAAGCAAAATTCTAAATGGAGTTTCAAGAGCCTACCACAATATGATCATTCTGGCAAAATTGGGCTGAAATCCATTAAGTTGTTAAGGAAAAGAAGCGATTTGACAATTTCCGGTATATTTTTCGTAAAATCTAAAATTTTCACTCAAATATTTGAAGAATCAAAATTATGTTTCTCCATAGAACCCGTTCTGGCCAATTTAGTTGAAATCGGTCAAAATGGTAAGAAGAAGCAATTTGACAATTTCCGTTTAATTATTCACAAAATCTAACCAAAAAAATAGACCAATAAAAATACTGAATAGAAGTTCTGGAGCCTACCAGCATAGGATCCTTCCAGCCAAATTTGGTAGAAATCGATAAAATCGCTAAGGCGCGATTTGATAGATGGATGTACGAACGACTGACAAACGACAGACGGCCGCCATGGCATAAACCCTTCGGCAAGGTGAGCTAATAATAGAAATTGGGAACTCGGAAATAAATTAATTAACATACCGCTCCATCTGTGACGACATAGACGTCCTGTGCCAAGATACATGACATTAGTGTACATAGACTTATTACAGCCACTGTCACCTGCAGAAAAAAAATATCATAAACAGGCTTAACCCCTCTTGTGTCACGTTAAACCTTTAATTATCAAACTGGCCAAAAGTGATGAGAAACTCCATAGTAAAGCCAAAAGAATAGTATTTTAAAAAATTGGCCACTGGAATGACTGGCTCTGTTACCGAGCCAGTCATTGCAGTGGTAAATTTTCAAAAATAGCATACACTTGGCCTAAAATGGACACTGCCTAGGCTGAAATTTCGATTTTCTTAACCATTAATCCAATGGTCTGGACCACCAAAAACGGCATCTGTAGTGGTCATGAGGAATGCCCATTTTTAGTCAATTTAAGTGCGAAAATTATAATCTTCTTGGACAAGATCTATCTAGACCGTTAAAGGGTTAATTGATATAAGTAGCACTTTGAGCGCTGTTGATACACGAGGGGTTAATATGAATACATCTGGAGAGCATATAAGAATATATGAGCTATTTTTCTGTAACGATCTTATGCAAATAAATGATTCGGATTCTTTGGTCTTTCCACAATTGACGTCATTTCTGCGCGATTAACCTAAATCAACGCTCAGAGAACCCCACTTGCTGGTAAAAAATATGCACTGAGTTATTTGCGTGTAAAGAATACACCATTATGCCTGCGTTCAGTAAATCAAGTTGACAATAAGAGGTATTTTAAAATTACAATTACCTAGATACAATTTTACAAAAATATAGCAACTACTACAGAAATATATACAAAAAATCGGCTTAGCTTTCCAATGATGTACGACTTCAATAATATTATGAACTTAGTTCTTAATATACACTGCTTAAAGTGCGTTGTAGCTTTTTGGGGTTAGATTTTGTGAATAATTAAACAGAAATTGTCAAGTGGGCAGATAAGGTGTTTTTCAGGGGAATCTTGCAAATGGTCACTTTTCAAATCTACCCGTTTGGCCATTTTAAATTCCAAGATGGCGGCCATTTTTCAAGATGGCCGCTAAACTCACCTATCAGAGCTACTTATTTACATATAAATGGATGGGGTTGGCCAATTGAAGTGATCTTGGTGTCGATTTATACGTTTTCCACAATGTAGAAACCGATTTTAATAGTTAAAAACGCTCAGATATCACATTTCAAATATAAAAAAATTTAAATCGTCTCTTTATTCATGTAATTCTCAACATGATTGCAATTACACTACAGTTCAATAGTTCAATTCACAATTTCTAATGCTCATCATGAATGTCTTTCTCACACTTGATCCTACTGGCACATGCAACCACGGAGTGGCATGCAGGTTAGGCCATGTCGAAAGAATGTACACCTCCGACTGCAGTCTTTCTTGCAGGAACACTTGGTTAGTTCCTGGTAACTTGTCGCGAGCAGTGGAAGGTCTGCCCAGTGTACTTGCCAGATGTTCCACTCCTTTGTCATCTCCAGTCAGCAGGATTTTGAATGTCTGGGTTGGAGTTTGCTGTCTGACTCCAGATGATCCCTGACTCAGGTAGGTCACACGTTTCACATGTTTCTTGAGTGTTGACATGGTGGGCGGAATTGCGCTATATGCATGGTCATTGCTTGCGAGCAAATAGATCGAGCTTGCGTCATTGGCATGTGTAGCTGTACTAGACCTATCATACATGATCACCACACATCTCTCCAAGATCTGAAGGTTATCATCATCATCGACTGTTGTTGGACACTGGCTGAGTTTGGTGAAGGTAGCAGAGAAATTATCACATACATTCCATGTCTGGCAGGCGGACTTCTTCCTTTTACCACGAAACGCTGATACAACGCCACACTCACCGAATGCATGGACGAATGACATTCCACTGGCTTTCTCTGCTCCTATTGCAGCAGCTATCCTATGTACTGGGATCGACCTAATATTGGCTCCTTGTCCAAAGGCAATCCATATTTCCTCTAGACCAAGCATCTTCAGGGATCCCAATACAGATATGGCTATCACAATTACATCTGTGTTATTGGCCTTTATGATGAGTGACTTGCTACCCTCGGCTGTGGCTTGTCTAGTATGTAGAACGAGACGTGTATCGGCTTCTTCATGGGAGCACGGAGCTAGACCATTTAGCAACCTCCTCTGGTTGCTAATCATGTCGTCTCCTTTTGTTACAACGATTACGCTTGGCGTATGTACTTCACACATTTTGTCTGCAAGGAAATGGAACAGTTCAGTCTTGTTGTTATCATCATATTGCAGAAAGCTTTTCCAATTTGTCGGAGCTTTGCTTGTTCCAGTCACCCTTCTTCTGATCCCCTTGCCTCGTGTGGACCTTGGCCCTGACTTTAGGCTGGATTTCTCGTGCACATCAAACACAACGTCTACCTCCTGTACTTCGAGCAGTAGGATTCCAGTTTTGGCAGAACATCTTCACTGGCATAATCATTGAATGTCTTATAGGAACGTGGATGTATGGAATTGACCAATGTTGTCCCATCTATGATCATAGTATCTGCCTTTGGTTCTGTGTCCGGTAGTGCCATTCTGCTTCAAGTATTTCAATAATCTGTGATTTCGAACACGCATGAAATTCACCATAATTGTCACTAATGATTATACTAGACTAATAACTAGACTGATTCTCATGTGTGAAGAACTCTTCTAAATCACACTGCCTCGTCTGGCATGAAATGAATAGTCGGGAAATTAGCTGACAATCATCTAGAATGAGCATTTATTTCCCCTTTCTAGATCTCGGATGCCTGACTTGAAATGCTCTTTGCCTCTCTGATGGTGGGTACCAATCATTTCAGCAAGATCGTGATCGGCAATATCCTTTGCATCCAACACCAGCATTTCAGCTGACTCTTTCTGGAAAGGATTCCCCATTTCCTGCAAAACACTCGACAGCTTTTGCACTTTCTGAAAGAAAATTCTTTGAGCACTTGGGGTCTGCTCATGATGCCTACTCGTGGCTATCACATCTGTTGCACCTGACACTGTCATAGCCATCGACTAGATGGCTCAATTTAGGACCTGCCACAATTCATCGCCTAAGTGCTATTGGATCCTCTGGCAAACCAATTGCTCCATCGCCACCTTCGATAACTGCATTATTGTGTTCATGCGGTTGTTCAGTGGCCAGTGCAGTGAACTCGCCATCAACTAGACGGCTCATTTCAGGATCTGCCACCATCCGTCGCCTAAGTGCTATTGGGTCCTCTGCCAAACGAATTGCTCCATCGTTATCTTCGATAATTGCATAATTTTGTTCATGCGCTTGGTCAATGGCCAATGAAGAGAACTCTCTTGAGAGTGCCTCACGATACAATTCAAAGTTACCTTCTCTGATAGTCCGAGTTCTCAGGCTTCACCCTTTGATGATTCTGATACCCGGCATATCAGAATCGTCATAGGATGCAGTCAGAAAACTCGGACTACTTCTCTGAATGACCGGATCAGTGTGAATATGGTTTCCTCCATGTCCAGGACAAGATTCCAGAACCTGAATTGTGGGCTCTCGTCTCCGTTGCTCACACCAGTCTCCAAAGCTCAGAGCTGATTTCTCGGATACATCAGAGCAGTAGTCATAGTATGCTGCCTTCATCAGTTTGTACAGGCGGCATGCTTGTCGTGTCCTAGTGGCAACGGATGCTGACAGGAAAGACTCAGCCATACCAGATGAGGCCACTCCTGCCTCAACAAGAGAGCGTACCCAACCACTGTGACGTAGTAATGTTCTTATTGACCGCAATGTAACCATCTCAATATGAAGTCCTCCAAGCATGATCACGAACTTGTCTTCTCTATACTCAGGCCATTTCCATTGGATTTGCTTGCTAAGGACATAGAGTGGCTGGTCCTTAGCTACCACTGGTGTTTGTCCTGATTGTGTCCCACATCTTCGCCATGACATGTTTAATTATTACAACAGAATTGAGCTTGATCTCGAATCAGTGTAATGACGAAATGCTCACTTCAAATGGATGACTCCTCTTCTGTGTTGCATTGTGGGCTGCCCGTGTTAGTGAGGTGACCGTCTTCTAACCAAGCATACTCTTCGGTCAGATGTGATTTGATTGATTCAGTTGCTGGTAATGCATGACTTGGTATCGGTGGGGTTGGGATTCTTGGTGATGTATGCTGGCTAAACATTGGTGAATGATTCAGGCAGCAGCTCACGAACCTTCTTCAACTTCATAACTCCAGTCCGGGTGCTGGAATATAGAAATACTGGTGCCATGGAAAGATGTGTGTGTGTGCTGTAGTTGCAGTAGGGTTGTGGTCATGTTATCCAGGACAGAAGTCGTAAACAACTGCTTTCACAAGGCTGGTGGGCAGATAACATCATCATCTTCCACATACTGGGCTACAACTGCTTCCCCTAGCTAGTTGGAAATTTAAAAAACTCTGCCATACGAGATACTGAGCCCATGTCCATAATCTTTTCCTGGTTTTGGCAAATACGGACATGCCCATATAAACCTCGAATGGCGTCTCGCGATCCTAGGAGTGCATGTGTGTTTTTGCTCTTTTCTTATAACCACCGGAACAGCTATACTGCAATAACTTACTGTGCCATAGCAAGGTCAGACTTGAATGCACCATGTTGAATCTGTGACATAATGTCTGCACCATCTTCAATCATGCATACGAATTGGAGAAGTGATGGTGGAACAGCTTCGCCAATGCTTCTATCATGAAATGTGTTGTTGAATGTTGATTTGTGGCTGAGCATCTCCTGCCGTATCATTTCTGCAACTTTGTCTAAGTGAATAGTGAATGGCTTTTGCGTATTTACATGTTTGTGCCAGGATGGAGCATACATCTTTCTTGAAGGTCAGGAGCACATATCGTCCTTGGTTGTGAGTTTCTAGGTGAGGCATGTGTGAAAGCAATTGGTCTTTTAGCCTAGTGGAATGTACATCTGGTGATTCAACTCCAAGCTGCTCAAGTCGCTGTTTGTATAGCCTAAAATGGCTGGTTATGTACATTCACTGGCAATTTTCGTTTCAATGATGTAAGTGACCAGCTCATAGAAATCAATTGGATATGCTTTCTTTCTGTCAAACTTTTCAATACTTGCTTCATACGTTTGTAAATTTAGATGTACTGGTTTTCGGTAGTATGGTGCTGCCAGGCAGGTAGGGTGATACTTAATTTCTTGTGCCACAAGATAGCCAGCACTTAGTTTAGCAGGAAGTTCTCTATCACTGAGGTTCTTTGCACATTTGTTTAATATCTCATTCAGTTTCATCATCATTGCTTGTCTGAGAGCATTTCCTGGAGCTGGCATTTCACATAGAAAGCATTCTGTTTTAGTTGTGAGATCTCTGGAGTTTCGTGGAATCTTGCTACTGCAGCTCTCATCTCTATCAGTTTCAGCGGTGGAAGTTCTTTTTCGGCTCTATCCAGCTTTGTGTTGTTAAAAAGAATCCGGCAACTTTCATGATACTGTGCATTATTTTTTCTCAAGCTTTCCTCTACTCCAGCACCTTCATCTAGTCTTGCTGTGTCAAGCTTAAGCGGGAGTGCATTCAAGGCATGGGCCCGAGGGATATTCTTTGCCAATTTGGTATACCCGTCTTGTCCTTTTTCGGCAGGGGTTTTATATGGTTTAAGATCGTCTTTCATGTCCTCTTGACAAAGACAGCACTTAGCCCAAATTGTTTGCCTTTTAAATTTGGCCTCCATAGCCATTGTGATTTAAAGCTGAGGGTGTATCCTTTAAATGATTACCCTTTATAATTTTTGTTTATCCTTTTCATTGTTTAGCTTTTTTATCGAGGGTTTATCCTTTTTATCAGTTATCGACAGTTTATCCTTTTACCGTTATGTAGCATGTGCAATTTTTTTGCATAGGATACAACTAGGTTCGTGCATAAAATTCTACACCTAGTCCATAACTATAGCCTCATTACCCTTGGCCCGGCTCCCCTGCGCGCTGTCACAGCCTGTCAATTCAGGTACAGCTGCTCAACCCATGTGGCGCTGGCTAGGTAGCATTTGGGACACTACATAGTTGCAGTTATCTCGCCCTATATGTTGAACACCATGATTAGCTTATATCTAACCCTATACCGAGTTCTACAGCAGTGATGTCAGTGTGCTCTGGTAATGCACCGACATTCACTCCTTTTACGATATTGTCTTTTTCTTCTTGAGTCTGTTCAGCCATTGAATATTGTCCGCTTCGTACAATTGAAATTTTGTCACCGTACACACGTACAGAGAAACTCTCCGCTACCATCACCTAGTTTAGCCCATGAGCTATCGCGGTTTACCAGGGTGTGGCCGTTGTCATGCACTGACAACATCTTGGAGCGAGAGGTGAGAGCTGGCTGAGCAATGAGGACCAGTGCCAGAGTCCATTCAAAGAATGTAGCTGCTGAGACAAAGGTACTACCTATACCACTACCAGGGTTTGGGGTCGAGTACAGGCAGCTGTACTGAGGCTGAGTACGAATACTTTGGCAAAGTACTTGAGGCTGAGTACAAGTACATGTGCTTTTTTTTTTAGCAATTGTACTGAGGCTGAGTACGAGTGCATTGTAAATGTACTCGAGTACGAGTACAAATACATGTTAATACAAAAATGTCATCCAAGTTGGCTATGGAGGGCGTGGGGGAGAACAGCCATGTACTATAATATTACCCTATGCTTGCTACGTACATGTATATAGGGTGGACATGCTGTGTGTTCCGTAAATATAAAATACGGCTTCTGTAGTGGTGTTTCCCTCTATTTATATACTAAACAAAGGTGCATTGTTGAATATTTTGGATATACATGTAATGGGACTGAATGGTGTTGCTACCATGGGCGGAATTAGCTCCCAGCCAATTTAGTGTCAAAAAATTTCACACAATGTTTACTAATGCTTTTAACGATACAGAGAAAATGGCAAATACATTACAACAAGAAATAACCAGTTGAATATTTTAAAAATAATTTGATTGGCAGTTGCTCCTAACTTAGCAGAAATTACTGCCAGTCAAATTATTTTCAAAATATTTAACAAAATATTTCCTTCATAAAGAATATGCTGAATTCATGGCATGATTGCTATGAACGTATAATATAAAGCTTCATCAGTTAAAGGTTAAATTATAAATAATTTATTTCAGATATTTATCATGTAATAAGGTTGACTATTTTGAAATTAATTTGACTGATAAACATTACTGCTGAAGGCAGCATTAAATTATTTTCGAAATATTCAACATGGAACTTTATTCTTAAAATAACTTTTTGTAATATTAACATTGATTAACCCTTTAACCCTCAAATTTGTTCAAGAAAGTTTCAATTTTCGACTGGAATTACTGGCTTTCTTATCAAGCCAGTTATTCCAGTGTTAAAATTTCCAAAAGATTTCTTCTCTTGGTCTGCAAATTAACATTTTCCCAGACCACTGCAAAATACTTTTTTCTCTGGATTGAGTGTTAAAGGGTTAAGAATTGGGAGGTCTATAAAGCCTGAAATAATGGGCTTTGTCCAATTTCATTGTCAGGATTATCATGAGTATAAAATGATACAACCGCCCTCAACTGGCCGCCGTTCGGCGATCCGTGGCCCCCACCACCCTCTCAATCCCTGTGACATAGGTTGGTGAGACATGTGGTTGGTGTATGCCTCTAGATGGAGTCCCAGGGTTGTTGAGACAGGTGGTTGGTATGCCTCTAGATGGAGGCCCCAGGGATTGAGAGGGCGGTGGGGGCCACGGATCGCCAAACGGCGGCCAGTTGAGGGAGGTTGTATCATTTAAATTTCGACACTACTACTAGGCAAATGATACCACATCCCTCTCAATCCCTGGGGCATAGGTTGCGGGGGCCACCACAGATCGCCGAACGGCTGCCAGGAAGGTAGTATCACACTACTACTACCAGGGTCTGAACGCCCATTTAGAGACAAGCCTCCACAGTGATATACACCGTTGATTGCCATCAACCACAGGGCCGGCCTCTCTATATATTCTGTGTAGGCTCAGACAAACACGTAGTCTCTGCCAGAGTCGCATAGGCATGATGGGACCACCCATAGGGGCTTCCATCTACCTTGACAACGCTCACCTGGGAGGAGGCTAAAGTGATTAGCATGTGAACCATGGCAGACTCTGGCATGCTCACATGTTACGCAGAGAATCTGGTGCTGAGCAGGTGTCTCCAGCAGACAACCATGGCCTATCCTCTCCAAACCATAGAAGTGGCAGACAGACTTGATCTCTTCACATGGGTGAACGCGGTCGTAAATGTTTCTCCGCAAGGGGTCGACCCAAGGATTGTACTGGGGGTCATCCCGGAAGTGGGTCCACTTGGCATCCATTATCATGGCAGTTTCAGCGCCCTGTGCCACTGCTGTAGACGCCAGCACGAGCAGTATGATGAGAATCATGACTATATATGAAGAGTTAAACTGAACAGAGTGAACCCCTCGAGAAATATCTGTGCCAGATCGAGTCCTGTTCCATCCGGATCGATAGTGATCTTCATCCCCTAAGGGGCAGGGGCTAGCTGCTTCACTCTGCCGCCGGCTAAGAAACGTAGCTCTAGGACTATATGAGTCGTTTGCGGGCTAGTGAGTCCGACTCGCTGAAACAGTTTAACAGCACCCTTGACTTTGGAGACATGTGACACACCATCTACCCGTAGGGTGCCCTCCTGGAGGTTAACAGCTTCTTGTGGTCCATCGAATGGACGACGTAGCAGGGGCTTTCCACCTGTAACCCCGATCCGGTGACCCACCCTCGTCAGGGAGACACCTTCACCTATGTAGGTGAGGAAGGATGATCCCCGATTGTAGAGCTTTCGAACTGTCCCATTCTTTTTCACAACAGTGGAGAGGGGAGTAACCTCTATGTCAATGACTGCGGGAGGCCTATATAGGGGCAACCATGTTTGCCATTCACCCCAGGTCCAGCGCGGTACCACCCTTCATTCCTCTCAAATATGAACTGCAGATTTTTTTGCCAGGGTCAATAACATGATATCACACCAGGAATATCTGACCTTCACCGAGATGATGAAGAGCCAGCTACAGGGTTGCCCCTTCATGATCCCTGCACAGATAAAGGCCTTAAACGGACGGATGCTCGCACTGCAACAAGAAGGAGAGCGACTACAGCGGGAGAGCTGGTATCAACAGAACGCGAGCATTGCAAGGAGGCGAAGGAATAGTGAAGGTTCCCGATAATGGCAGACCCTCCTGGAGGAGAGTAAGCAGGACGATGAGCCAGATGTAGTGGAGACCGCAGGCAATGCAGCAGAGACCACGGACGAGGATGAGCCAGATGTCGTCACATACGACGATGAGCCAGTTGTCTTCACAGACGAGGATGAGCCAGATGTCATACAGTGGGAAGAGATGGCGCAGAAGTGTAAGACCAAGAAAGCCATCCAGCCACGGACCTACTATCTTGGTCATAAGGTGAAGTTCAAGATGTCACGTCTCAGAAAGCTACTGGCACCCGACATAGTGCTTGATGACCGCTGTCTAAGAGACGTCTGTCTCAACACCAGCAAGCTGGCATGGTTCACCAGGCTCTCCAAAATGTACCCTTCTAGGACTCATGAGCAGATTCTGCAGCTGATGCAGGTTTAATCTCCAGGTATACTATGGCAAAATCAGAGTGGCGGAAGCAACCAGAAATATACCTCCCCTGACGGCCGACAAGGGCGGTACAATCCACGGCTGGCGACTCCAGCAGATAGATACCATCAAAGAGAATCTCGGCCATGAGGCAGAAAAGTACAGCAGAATGCGCAGGCGATATAAGACAGCCTACAACGTCCCCACGCATACAACCACTGCTGCGGGTGTGATTGGAGCCGGTGCTGGTGTGGCAGCTGTGGCCACTCTTGCTACAGGGGTGGGGGCCATCGTCGCCATCCTGCTGGATGGCGTGACACTAGCTGCCACTGTCTTGGCCACGGGCTTGTGGGTGGGGCAGTGGCAGATCACAAGGAGGCTGGAGAGGCATGCTAAGTATGTGGCACTGGCACAGAGTATGCTACGGACTATCGACGAGTCTGTCAGCAAAGCTCTCAAGGATGGCCAGGTCACTGATGAAGAGTACCACCATATATTGAAGGTCGAAGCCCTGTACCGCATGGAGAAACCTAAAGTGCGACAGCAATACCTCAAAGGCTCTAGTGGGCGGGTTGATATGGAGGAGTTAAAAAACGAGATGTTACGGCGAGGTCGCCTCGCTGGTCTCTGGAGTCGAGACGACTACAAACAGTGTGCTGCCTGTACAGTAGCTTTAAGAACACCAATTTAGATGGCCTTCCCACTGAACCTCACGACAGTCATCCGGAGCCAACCGCCCCTCATGGGTACACCCTTGACTGGACTGAGAGGTCTACTGGATGATATACCAGAGCTAACACCATTCTCCATCACAGTGGATGGATGGTCCCGAACCAGCTTCTCCGTCAACCCACGACCACTGACCAACCGCTCCATCACCATCAAGGATGTGAAGCAAGCTCATACTTGGATGGCTGCTCCAAGCCTCTCATATTGGAATCAGCAGCTCAACGTTGCCATATCGTGTGCCATGGCAGGATGTGGAGTAAGTTCCACCCTGCTTCACTCCTATTCTGGTACTCCTGAAGCTGTGCTCATCGCCAGCTGTCTCAGATTCCACGTGTACTTCATGGTGCAACGAATCCGCCATGAGCTGGGTGAAAGCCTCCCTGATACAAACGCCTTCGACCCATAGCTCAACAGTCATAGCATCTCAGAGGCCAGCAGACTACAGGGAGAGTTCAGCGCTCACCCAGACTATCGGTGGCATGGTGCTGACAACAGCGGTCTAGGGGTTATTTACAGTGACCCGAGACGTGACTACTCAGGACGAGTAGGCAGTCGGAAGACAGCGACATACTCATTCGATCCAGACTCCGACCCTGGAGCACTGGTGCAAAATATGCACATCACTGGCTTGCAGCAGGACTATCCAAATGTATCGAAGTACTTTGTCCCACACACCACCTCAGGCCTCACACAAGCAGGGATCGTTTGGATCAACCAGTTCCTGGAAGCACTGTGCTACTGTCTCCTTATGGCACAGACCCAGCTGCGGCATTCCATAGATGGTGTCAGCGGAGCAGAGGTCCAGGCCATGTTCATCACTCTCGTTGAGGATATGATCATCGTGGCAGACCCCAGTAGTCTTATTGTTAAGTTCCAGCAGGGGTTGCAGATAGCCCATCACAAACTTGACTGCTATTTCGCCACACCTACGGTTGATTCCGAGCAACATGATCATGAACATCGAGGACCTCCAAGTCAGGGGCTATAACAACATGATAGTCGAGGGGAGTTCCCCCGGTGTCCACTTCGGCTTCAACACTGCCATCAACGCACCTACGCATAGTACGAGCCATACAGTCGTTCTGACCCTGACAGTGCAGCCAGTCGACATGACACCACTTCCCGTGGTAGCTCTATGTGTGGTGTCAGGCCTAGCTATCATGGCGCTCTGGATCAGCCTACTCCGCCGCTAGCAAATCAGCTATAAGACTATCCTGACTCTCTACAGTAGCAGTGGGGACCACAGTGAGACACTGAACCAGCTTGTCATGCCCTACAGCCCCTATACCCGCTGCCAACATGCACATCCAAGGGCTGGAGGGTTCGGCAGCACATCCTTTTTCCAACTTGTAGTATCGCCGAGCCTTGTTCAGCTCTGAGTCCGGTGAGGCCATGGCGGTCTGCAACTGCTGGAACACATCTGACAGATACTCCCAATCCTTGTAGAAACCATTAACTCGCAGGAGCTGCTCGACGATACTCCCGCCCATGATAAGGTATTCGAGAAAGCAGATCTGTCCCTGGGCAAATCCTGGATAGAACATCAAAGCTGTCAGCTCCTCTGTCAGCTCAGCACCGGAGAGCTGAGCGAGCTCATCTGGTGGTTTCTTCTTGGAGTTCTTCAAATCCCTCCGGAAGACATCATAGTACTTCTCGCATAGCGTGAGCCCGGACATGTTTAAGATGTCTCAATAGAGAAATGAATATTCCAGAGTACCAACCCGGCCACCTGGCAGACGCAGACTAGAAAGATCTTATTAGCTCTCTCGACAGGAGACGCAGACATTTAACCGCATTGTATACTCAGTGCTTAAACTTTGACGTCAACGGTACAGATCATGAAGCAACTGCGCGAGAGCCAGGCGAGTCTTCAGACGGTGGAGAACCTTCTGCGAACCAAGACACAGAAGTTACTGACCAAAGCAAAATCTCTGGCAGTCCATGTCGCCAGTAACATGGCGGCAAATGTGGCCGTGGTGAAGATGAAAGGGGAAAATGAGGTTCTTCCTGCTGCTACTGCGGCTGTCCTCGCTACAGTGATGAGTGGGGTGGCCAGGCACTGTCTCGGAATAACTCTCCCCATCCCAAAGATCGCCCTCAGTGGTGCCTCCTACACTGTTGCCGCCAAGATCATGGGTGAACGTGTTACACTAATGGAGGCCACGGTTTTAGGGCTAGCAACGAGGACAATGGCGGAGATCATTGTCGCCTAAGCTTAACCCCTCTGAATAGTGAGAGATGGATCACGAGACCCCTGCAGCATATGAGGCATGGCATGCCGGAGGGCAGTATGTAGCCCATAGTCGAGCACGCAGACTGAGGATTGCCAATGCCCGGGTATGGTGGACCGCCCACAAGGCATGCCCCTGCAGAGAGGGCCAATACCCTGAGCACTGCTACCTATTCCCTTGGCCGACTGCGTGGTCCTCCTATGCCCAACCCTGTCACTGGGGGCATGACTAGTAGGTTTAAGCCGTCTGCATATGACTATGACTCTGTCACTCACAGACCTAGAAAGCAGAGCTAGGCGATCTTGCTCACTTGGGCGAGGCACGCCTCGGTTCAGAGGACACTGTTGCCCCTATCTCCTTCCTAGACCTCGATGAGAAGGGAGACCCGCAGGAGATCCGAGATACCATCCCAGCCCAAGATCTCATTGGTAACACTGATACGGTAGGACAATTGGCCATTAACAAGGCCAAGACTGTATACAAGGGGATGGGCATCAAGGAGAGGGCGACGATGCTCGGTATGCCCAGAATCGATGAGGCTGAAGCCATCAAGGTTATGGCTGAGTCCTATGCACAGGACCTGGTTAAGGATCTCCTGAAACCACGGAGCTCAATCCGACAGGATGGAGAGAATCTCAAGATAGGCACCCTCAGCCTAAACAGTATCACTGTCGACGGCCAAACAGGTGCAGGTGCTTTCGACAGCCTCTGGCTACCAGAGGTGAAGATGTCAGGGTTATTTGGTTTGCCGTTTAAGACGACAGGATAGTCATGGCTTCCCGGGCATGTATCATAAAGATACTGGATGTACTAGACACTGTGGGTGCTAACACAGGCCCTCTACGCTATCCTCTCAGCTGCTGCTGGGATTTCATGCTTGACACCTCCATCGCATCCTTCATATCTGCCGGAGGTGCAGGATTCTCTGCTCTGCAGGCGAAAGAGCTGGTGCAGGAAGTACTGCCGTTTAGTCTCCCAGATATAGACGAAGCTACCGCCGACCAAGTGCTAACCATCCGGCACACACATGTCTGTACCATTCGACAGTAAGCCGGCCGATGCTGGCCAGGTGGGGCTGGTCATTGCCCTGTCAGGACACGGGGAAAACATCTTTCTGCGGGCTCTCCTGGCTGACTATCTACACTCTCAATACATCCTTCTGGTGTCTGACTCCACTGCTGAGGCGGTTGACAGTAATGATCAATGGTACAATGGCCCAATCACCAAGACGCAGAACCTGCAAGCACTGATGGAGAAGCTGCTGGCAGCCCGACTGACAGAACCACTTGTTCTAGTTATCGATGACCCTGCAATGGACCAGAAGACAGTCACCTACTTCAGCAACATCACCAGGTGCATCCGGCACACAAAGATAACTATCTTCATCCTTTTTCAGAAGTACACCCGCGAGATCTCACCAGACATCTGGCACAATGCCCGGTTGCTATACTTTAGCTCCAAGTGTGGACGGGCCCTGCTCGAGACCATATACGACGCCTAACCCTCAAGGAGACCAAAGGGGACTTTATCGCAGGTGGTACAGATGGCAGCTGAGCTGTACCGCTTCATCTTCAGCAACAAGGAGACAGGTGAGCTATCACACTTCAAGCCATCTCTGGAAAAGGCGCAGACCTTCATCTACAAGCTGAATCCAGCCAGGAAACTAGCCTGCTCTACACATCATCGCTGACAGAGTGAGCGGAGACTTCGGCGGTCTCCGCTGCAACTTCTTTTCATTCATCAGAAGGCTGTGCAGTCTCCACTACTTCGTCCGCGGTCTCCGCTACTTCGTCCGCGGTCTCCGCTGCTTGAGGACCTTCGCCAGCGGTCTCCGCTACTACATCTGCAGTTTCGTCAAGTCCGTACTGTCGCTGAAACTCTACCCGCGGGTCCGTGTCTAGGACTCTCTTCTTATGGAACTTCTCATGGAAGATCCACTTTGTCCATGCGCGACGAGCATCTGATTTGTGAGCAGATTTGATGAGGTACTCCTGGTAGTTATCTGGGAATTTCAGAAATGCTTTCAGATTACTGGCCAATCTGCTGCGACCTCTTTCGTTGAAGATGTGCTCACCAGCCTCCTTGTGGCCAACAGTGAACCCCTCCTGAGTATCTTCTGCATGACCGGTGTCGTGGCTCTCTGCTACAACGGCACTGACCTCCTCCATGAAGTAGTTATTTGCTCCAGACTGGAGGCTATCCAGCATATCTCGCTCTTCCTGACTATGGAGGCTAAATACGGCAGCCCACTTCCTGACCATTAGTAGATATTTGGGGTCGACCCTCGCCCTTTGGAGAGCTAGAATAACAGGACTGTTGGTTTAGGCCACAGGAGGTAGGACGAGTGTCCTGCCCTGGGTGCTGTCAAACTTCCGGTAGAGTATCCAAGTCAGGAGTTCTTTTGTACTACGAGCTGCCGCTCCTTCCTCTATGGCAGCAAGTATCTCCGCATCAGACGGAGGTGTGACCTTGGCTCGCTCGTGGATAATGTTGATGTCATGAAGCAGTTCTCAGATCCTGTGACAGTGGGACAGTGCACGCCGTGGCTGTTGTGCTGACTGTCGTGCCGACTTGTCCTGCTGCCTATAGACAATCTGCTGGGGAACTTTGCCAAACATGGCAGCCGTTTAACCCCTCTATATACCCAGACCTTAAACATGTTGCAGTATGTGCAACATCCAGATGGGGCCATTGAACCCACGACATCACACCACACTGATCCTCGGAAGGACTGCCTGACGGTCATTCGACCTAGTATACACAATGAGAACCCATTGTCCGCTGCTGGGAAGTATATTGACTTTGCAATCTCAGCACAGAGCCACGAGATCAAGAGCATGACACTCGAGTTCAAGCTTCAGAGCACAATATAACAGATGGTAGAGCTCCCGCAGGTTCTGAACAGGTGGGAGATCGTGCACAGCAACAGCACCGTGGGCACCACCTAGGTGAACGATAAGTACCGAGTCCTAGGTCCGCTGGCTCGTGGCCCAACCTTCTATGCGAAGGGAAAGGGGTACTACACAGTGGGGTGCAATGAGGGGTTCACGGAATTCAAACTATGGGCAGGTGTCGAGAAGCCTGTGGCAGTTCCACTCTTAACCCTCCTCAAGAACACACACATGAATCCGGCTGCCATGCAGGATAGGCTGTTTCTCCGGGTGTACACTGAGCAGCTCGCAGATGCGACGATGAATGCTCCAAGTCTGGCATGACGAGAATGACCAGGAGCTGACGCAAACGGGTTCCAAACAGTGGATCATGCATGTGGAGCGAGAACGCCAGCAGGTTCAAGCCACAGCTAACCAACGGGTAGAGCTGACATTGCATTGTGGTACATCAGACTGTGTCGCTGTTGCGGTCCTGGTTCAGAAGGGAGGCGCCATCCAGCAGGTGGATAAGCTAGACGACTTCAAGCTTGTGGTTGCTGGGACCAATGTTCTTGGTGAGGTACGCAAGCTGGCTGATTGCCAACTCTACAGACAGAAAACTAAGTCATATGCACTTCTGCGCCTAACCAGTGGAAGTGAGGACCTCGAGTCGGCACTCGAGGGCCGTCACCACCTCGGGGGTAGGGGCATCCCACTTAATCAGGGCAACCGGCTCAGCTTCAACATCGGAAACCTCATAGCTGGGACTCGCTCATTAGGTGTGATGGTACTTTACTTTGGCTATGCTAAGGTATGCATTTCAAACACATCAGGTATTCAGCTTGAGCGTACGTAGAGCACGACTCCTGTTGTCACCGCTGCAGTTGCAACCACTACTATAAGCTCTGCTGTCTTCTGACCTGTCGATGCTTCATAGTCGAGCGTTGGCTCAGATATCTTTACAGCCTCGTGGTACTCATCGAGACTCTCATCTGCCTCTTTGAGGCTCTGGTTGGCCTGCGCTCGGAGTTGTCGTCGGCGTGCCTCCCTCTGGCGCATATGCTCAAGTGCTTTGCTGTACTCAAATTTTTCTGTAGCCAGCTTCTCCATCGCCTGGTTATGACGCTCACGCTCGACCTCTGCCACCTTCTTGTCGGCGAAGCTGAGTCCCCAGTTCGCTAAGGCAAACATGCCCACATTCAATATTGCGGAGGCCATGCTATAGACTACAGTTTAAAGCTACTATATAACTGCCCCAGTGACGGATCCCCAGAGCGATGTATGAACCAGAGGCTGATCCAGTCGAGGATATAGATGACGAGGACTATGAGGAGGACTATGAGGAGGATGATTATGATGCAGACGACTACGATGTAGCGGAGACTGCGGGTGAGTATGATGATGTAGAGCCTGAATCCCGCAAGCTAGTACACAGAGCGAAAAGAATCTATCGCGCTTACGTAAAAGGTTCTATCGGTCCGCTGGCAGCAGTTGGGGCGCTAATCGCTCTGTTCACAACGAAGGCTGGCGAGATAGTCCACAAGATCGCCAACAATGCTCTCCATGGGGTGGAGAAGATTTCTGAAGCCATACCAGCCATCGCCTCAGGAGTAGGTACGTTCTTCGGAGTCGCAGGCCCTTGGCTACTGTACATTGCCATAGCGCATCCTCAAAGACGTGGTGTCTCTCCCACATCTCTGTACGACCTGGTCAAGTCCATTAACTTCTGAGGGTTGGTCGATAAACTAATGTTCAGTGAGGATCCAGCAGAGATTAGACACCAATGTACGGAGGTGTTTGAGGAGGTCTTCAGTGATGGTCGAATGAATGACGGCCATCTGTTCATCTGCTTAGAGTTCATCCAGGCCATGCATGACAGGACGGGAGTGGATGTCAGTGATGAAATCTGGGAGTTTATCAGCCGTCTTTCTTGAGGAACGCTACTATCAGCCTGGTGGATATTACCGTGAGCCCCTTCAACTACTTGAGGCTGCACGTCGCAAGGGCCACAACTTCACATTGGAGAGTTAGCCAGTGGCTCAGCCGCTAAGTGATGTGGCAGATATACAGACCTCTTCCATGGCACATCAGGCATGCCCATTTCGATGAAACTGTCCCGAACAGAGTTCACCAGGCAGATGTTCTATTGCTTCCACATGACTCAGTTGGTCGTAAGATGTACAAGAATGCCCTCACCATCGTCGATGTCGCCAGCAGGTACAAGGCGGCAGTACCGCTCACAGACAAGTCAGCTAGCCAGGTGGCCCAGGCATTCCAGGGTGTCTACGAGGCTTCGGAAAATCGCCTCCAGTGGCTGGAATTGTTGCAGGTGGATGAGGGTACGGAGTTCAGAGGGGAGACTGCAGCCCTCATGCAGAAACACGGTGTGGCAGTTAGGCGACATGAGGTAGGGCATCACCGTGCCCAGGCTATCGTTGAGCAGTGGAATCGGACACTGGCAGAGAGACTGTTCCCACACCAATACGCCCAGGAAATGGCCGTGCCTAGTGAACGTTCTAGAGTATGGGTGAGTGGGCTGCCTGCTGTGGTGGAGAGATCCAATGCCGAGATTACTAGGCTAATCAGGAAGAAGCCGGTAGAGGCTATCAGACACTCTGTTGGTCTTAGCTCTAGAGGAGCGAACAAGGGAGAGGAGTGCCTACCACCTGATGCTCTGGTTCGGTACCTGTATGAGCCTGGTGAGCTGGAAGGTGGTCAACGGCGTGCAACAGATCCTAACTGGTCGATAGATGTTCACAGGCTTGACAGGTATGTGGAGGCGGAGGGGCGGCCTACACTGTACTACCTGGTACGCCAGCATGGAGTGCCTAGGCGACCATTTGTCATAGAAGAGCTTCAGCTAGTCCCTGAAGACACACAGCACCACCCCTAGGGTGCTAACATGATACTCGATGGGCTTGGTATGGACCCCATCTGGCAGCACATGGCGCTTATCATAGTAAGCGGAGTCCGAGTTTTTCCTGCGCATACATCACCATACCCTGGTTGCGCATGCGTAGGCCTCAGTTTTTAGCTCTGTCCACCCCGCCATGTAGGGCGCTGTAGAACCTCTGCCAAGAGACCTCATTCTGCCACTTTGACATTCCCTTAGCCAAGCACTTACTTGCAGCTGCACTCTCCATGGCGTAGCATTTGGAGCTGAGAGCGATGCCACGAGAGCCTTTGAACTCGAGCTTGAACAGTCCCGGAATCCATCCAGACCATTTGTCCCAAGCTAGCCAGTCCCGCTTATGATCCTGGTACTCTGCTCGCATCTCAGGGCGAATGACATCGTCGAGGTTGGAGCCTGCTATAGCGATATACACGGAGTCAGCATCCATTTGCAGGTACTCAAAGCTGTCATGAGCTACGTAGCGATCGAGGAAGTCATAGTAGAACTCCAGCATTCACAGCTTCGCGAGCTCATAAACGGCTATCCCCACCTGGAAGGGCCTTCGAATTGTGATTCTTGGCTTGCGACTCTGGAGCTCATATGACTCACCAATCTCCTCGAGATCTTCAAACCATGCACTACGCAGGGCCTTGTCTACCACGCGTTCATCCTTCGTGAAGCTGGTGTTGCTATGACGTTCTAGGGCCTCGATGAGCTTCCCGGAGGCACTGTTGCCGAGGAGTTTGAAGAGATCTGCCACGAGCACTTTGCTCTTATCTACATCTCCCAAGCGGCGGACCTCCATAACATTCTCCATGAACCACTCGAATGGGTGCATGGCCTCTAGTCTATGGTGCGGTATACAGCAGTGATCTCCAGGCCATGGGTTATATACCACTTGAGGGTCGGGCCATACAGCAGCCGCTTCTTGCCAGAGAGGGCACCGACCAGCTTCTTGGTGGTGGGCCACTTCCTCTCTGTTCGCCCTAGATATGGCAGCATCTCAGACGAGATTGCCTCTACTGGGATCTCATGGTTATAGAAGAGAGGAGGCATTTCCTCGAACTTTGCCCACAGAGCCTTGGGGACCTCTGTATCCACCTCAGCAAACCCAAACCAGCTTGTCTGCTAGGAGAGCTTCCTTAAAGCTAGCTACCCAATTGGCACCGGACCAATGGCGCACTTGCTCCTTACCACATGGCATCTCTTTGGCCATCGTTGACAGGTAGAGCATTTGCGTCATAGCTGAGTAGACACTGGCAGACATGCTCACTCTGGCGGATTCGAGTCACACCGGCCTCGTGGTATCTGGTGAACATGATGCTGGGACCGCCAACAACAGCACCCTTCAGCATCTCGTAGGCTTCCTTGTCCAGTGAATAGAGGCTAACATCCGGCATGTGCTGAGCGGTTCCATGTAGGAGGTACTGCAGTGACACCTGGGAGAGACACTGCATCTTTGAGGATGTCTATTTCTCATTCTGTGTAGAACTCCCGCATCCGCTCTAGGGCTTAGATGAATGGACTAACGTCCAGGTTGTAGTATTGCAGCCAGTCGGCGAATGTCCGCATTCCATGTTCGCTGAATGTCTGGTTACACTGTTCCCACTCTGTTCGCGTCAAGAGGTAGCCACCCTTGAGCTTAGATGCCCATGCTGAGTAGTCAGGAAGCCCTGTATAGTTGAGCTTCTCATGTAGATGGAACACACCAGCGGAGTAGACCCGCACAGAAACCCGTGCAGACCCGTAGCGGTTGAGGAACCGTGGGCAAACATGGGCGCCAACGGCACCCCATGTCTGACTGCCGGACCAGGCGAGATAGGTGAGTACCACGCCTGGCCAGCCACACCCGTCACCATGTCGGTTGGTGGCAAACCAACCATCACGGGACCGGTGCCCGGTACCGGAGTGGCCTCAACCACGGGCGGAGCCACTGCCCTGGCTTGCGCCAAGCCAGACAGATGGAGGACGGTTCCGTCCAGGACGGAATCGACCTCCATGCTCTCCACCCGCGGCATCACATCTCCTCCTCAGCCTCCTCATCTTCAGACCCCGAAGAGTCGTCACTAGACGAGGAAACCGTGGAGCCATCCTAGCGGACGGCTCCCATGCCTGACGGACTGGCCACTGCTACTGGACCACCCGGAGGTGGCCGCAGAGAGACAGAACCCGTCAGGCCGGAGCCCGACGGGACTGCCAGGGGGGGCGTACGAGACGGATCCCTCGGTGGCCAGTCCAGAACCTGTCAAAGGACAGGGTCCGAATCAAACATGGGGAGAAACTGCCCTACAATTTTTGGCAGCAGGGACGACACCAGCGTGGGCGGAACGCTACGCAAGAAACCTTGCATAGCAGGACCAAACCACACCGGTGGTGCCATCTCCGCCACCTCCGGTTGCAGACGTGGAATGCCCCCACGGGCCAAAACGGATGCTCCACGATTTACTTTCAGCCAGCCTGACCCCGCGTCAGACCCTGCCACGTCCTGGCCAAGGAACTTAAGCATCATATCGTACGACCACACTGTGCAAACGTTACACCTACTGTCAAGATTACACTTAGAACAGCGGAAACAGACATGTTCCTTGAATAGAACCCATACGAATTTGTGGCACTCGTCACATGATGGCGGGGCTGGCTTGGCTTATAAATAAGCACACACCTACAATAAGCCAGCGGAACCAAACAGAAATGGAAGGCAGACAATTAATTTTCAAATATTTTGACCATAAATTAACTGTCACCCTCCCGCACCACACCCCGCAACGTTACAGCAAAGATCGCATTGATTATGACGACAAGAAGCGGGCAATAATACACCCATCCTCAAGGATGTATAACGGAACCAGGAATCATATCGCATAGCATTCGGGGTATATTTACTAATAAATATAAATTATATTCCTAACGAAGGCCAAAACGATATGTGAAGAAACAACAAAATGTAAACAAACTGCTGTAGCACACGGTAAAACCCCAGACCACACATCTAAATCAAGAATTTTGAAACCACTGATCATTGCAAACAGATCGTGATAACACGCAAAACTTGAAAAAAATTTCTGGTACCAATTAAAGTAAGCAGCACCCAGAATCAGATGCGCGAATTAATGAAACATTTTCTTCACATAAACATCCGAGAAACACGGGTGTGACGACACCCGCTCGGATCTTACGGAGAACGACGTCAGCCGATAATCGTGTTAAAACACCGATAAGCCAACACCTAATTTCATATCTGCCGATCGCCTGTTGGGGATTTAAAGGAAGGCGATCATCTGGCATATTTCGTTGTTAACACACGTCCCAGATTCTTTGGGGTTAGAAATTGGAACATTCGACACAGACGAAATTTTAGAGACCTAAGTCTTTTAACTATGGAATAACATGGAAATATACGACCTGGTTATCATCGGAAGCGTCCATATTAATCCAAAATATCCTTTTGAGAACGCACAAGCTATCACAATTAATCACAGTAAAAAGACTTAGGCGTAAACAATCTTAAGACTTTCCAACTGCAAAAAGCATGTATTCTCTTGTCGCTATGCAAACAAGAATGAGCTTCATGGTAGACGGGTACTCGGCAGTTGGGAGCCGAGTATCCGGTTCCAAGGAGTCGGTAAAGCTTTCTAAGTCTATAGTCCTAGAGCCGGCTGTCAGGGCCAGCTGTATATCAGAAGTAATAGAATGGTGAGTATTGATCGAAGGATAAATATACGACCTGGTTATCATCGGCAGCATCCATGGTAATCCAAATATCCTTTTAGAGAGCGCACAAAGCTATCACAATTTACACAGAAAAAAGACTTAGAATAATCTCAAGACTTCCAACTGCAAAAAAGCATGTGTCTCTTGTTGCTATGCAAACAAGAATAAGCTTCATGGCAAACGGATACTCGGCAGTTGGGAGCCGAGTACCCGGTTCCAGGAGTGGGCAAAGCTTACTAAGTCTATAGTCCTAGGGCCCAGCTATCAGGACTAGCTGTATCAGAAGTAATAGAATGGTGAGTATTGATCGAAGGAGAATTTAGCATTCTCTGATATTGCAAACAGATCTATATTGGGTCTGATGCATAGTTTTAAAATCGACTTGACCAGCTCCTTCTTCAGAGACCATTTTGTTTGGAGCATACTGTGTGGGCCTGGACACAGTGTCTTCCATAAAGTTTAGTTTGCCCGGAATATGAGCTTCTGAGAGGGTCATATGCCCCTCTCGAAACTACTGGAGTATCTTCCACAATTCCATTCAAGGGGAAGAGGACGGCCTCCCCCCACCCCACCCCCTGGTTTATTGATGTAGGACACCAAAGTTGAGTTGTTGGACTAAATCAACACATGCAGATTTCTCAACTGATGATCCCACTCCACCAATGCATTCATGACCGCCTATAATTCTTTTCTGTTTCTATCATTGCTACCCAAATCTTTTATTGACGTGTCTGCAAAATAATTTTCTTATGTAATGTTTTTTGGTAACAGAAATCCTGCCAAGGGGAAGCTGAGATCAATCCAAACAAGACGGTGTTCCATTAAATGCTCTCTGATTGGAATCATTACGTCATATGTCTCCCTGTACTGAGACTATAGAGCCATCAAATACATTTGAAAGAATCGCCTCACAAGGGGAGCCCACAGAATTAACTGACGCACACTGGCCACATTGACCATCAAAGCCAACAGTTTTAGGCTGCCGAAATTTAGCTCCCGTGTATCGTCTTCACCATTATACACAATTCATTGTACGATCCCCACTGTTGGAAACACCATCCACCTCTTCAGATCGAATCTCACACCTAAATGGGTAAATTGTTGAGTTGGAAACGCAGAGATTTCTGCACGTTTATCAGCCATCCTGATTGATTCGTGATTTTCAACCCTTTCAGCATCTCTTCTAGAACAAATTTCTGATTAGCCTTGAACAGCCAGTCGTCTATATAATGTTGAACTCCAATACCTTGCTGTTTTCTCATTAATGTTGCCGTAACCACTGCCACTCTCGTGAAGATGCATGACGCCATTGCTAGGCAGAAAGGAAGAACTCTAAACTGCCAAACCTGGCCTCTGTAGGCAAACTGCAGAGATTTTCTGAACTTTTCATGCATATGAATGTGCAGATATGCATCCTTCAGTTCCAGCTAGGATGCCCACATGCCCTTCTTCAAGCCTTCCCTGACTTAAGAAAATGTTTCCATTTTAAAATTTGGCGTAAGTATGTACTTGTCTAGCCTCTTTAGGTTCAAAATAGGCTTCCCCTTCTGTGATTTTTGATACCAGGAAAGTCGATGAATAAAACCCAGGGTTCTTCCACCAATTGTGCACTTCTATTGCTTTCTTTGACTTCAGGTCTTTGAACTCTTTCTCTAAAGCCTCCCTTTGATCTAAATGCAAGGGAACTTTTAACCATAGTGGAACAAACGTTCGAGGAGGAATAAAGGAAATCCATTCCAGCGTATATCACTGATCCAACAGATTTATTACCCAACTGTCTCGGCAATGAATTGACCAGAACTGGACAAACTACGACAGTCTTCCTCCTATTGGAGGAAACGGCTAGATTAATTCTGCCTGAATGAAGCTTCCTAGTGGTGACCCTACTCTATCCTTTTGATGTTGAAATCCTTCTCCTTTCCCTTCCAATGAGTGTTATGCCAACTCATCGAAAATCTCCTCTGGAAAGCATTAGCACCTCCGCGACCTCTTCCTCTGCTCTGAAACTGCATTGGTGTCTGTACATAAGATGATTGCTGTTGAGATTTGATTAACTTATTATTGACCGTTTTTATGTCAGGCTATACCTTGCTGATGCTCATTACCATGCTGATGCATTCTCTTATCCAGTTGGTTAGCAAATTTATTATTTGTAAAAACTCTGGAACCCCGTTTATAATTCTGCACAGGAGCTCTTGAAGCAGGAACCTTTGAATAATATCTAGTATTTATATATTTCCTTTGTGATGGGCCTGACTAATAGGAAAAAGAACGTGTCCTTTTCTTAAAATAATCAGACATTCTTAGCATCTTCCTACTTCCTCCCCAATCACTTCATCTGCCTTGAAACCAAACAGGTCATCACCTAACGGAGGTGCATTCATAAGATTCTTTCTCTAAACGTTACTAATCTTTAGATGAGCTTTCCTTTCACATTTAAGACTGGCATAATTGCATCCGCAGACGCCCGCGTAACACACTTTTTGGAACACTTTCGTTGTTATCTGCTGCTTTCAAATTTGCTTCCTAACTTAATGCTAAAGAATTTAACCAGCGATTCTGTATTCTCGCAGCCCTTTCCATAGGAATCTTCTATGTGTACACCCTCTTTAGATACTAAAGGGCATTTAGTTGAAGGACTGATACAGTTGGCTTTAGTGTTCGGATACACCTTTCTGAAGGATGCTGCACCTGGCCAAGTCGAAGAAAATCATATTTAGCCACTCTTGAAATATCTGTACACGCCACCGTCATTGAAAAATGTTTAAGCATGTTTGCAGCTTTCACATGTTTATGTCGCATGTTTATTGCCCACTCATTCGTATGTAGTACTGGCTTATGCCGAGATAAATCCTCTGGAGTACAGACCGGAATAGACTTAGAGGTCCGAGTGAATGTTTCTTCCTCAAAGAAAAAGCCCATTGTCTTGACCGTCTGGTTCGGGCTCATGTCACACATTTGGAAGTAATTCATAAATCCATTTCCTCACTCAAACATATGACGTCATAATCAACTACTTGATGTGTAGGTTGACGTCATAATTATGACGTCATGAATAACTCAATATAGTCAGTCTTTAACGTTTAATAGTCCGACACGTTGTACGAATTGTATGTCTTTACCATTTAATAAACATTCTGTTGAATATTTTGAATCTAATGTGACTGGACGCTGTTGCTGCCATATGCAGCAACAGCGCCCAGTCAAATTAGTTTCAAAGTATTGAACAGCTTACTTGTATAGTTGTCTGGAAATTGATAGTCAGGAAGTTCAGAGATCGATCGATCCCAGCACGGATGAGGTGTGGGTGGAGCTTAGATAAAGATAGGCGGGCCATAGCTAAAACTGGAAAGGCCCATTATTAGTCACCTTCCAATCCTCCTCTGCTGAAAAACAGAAATATTCTGCCACATGCAGCAACAACACCCAGTCAAATTAGTTTCAAAATATTTAACAGCTTACCCGTATAGTATTCTGAAAATTGAGATTCAGAGACTACAGGGATCGATTGATCCCAAAACGGGCAAAACTGGGTGGAGCTTGGCTATAGATGGGCGGGGCATGGCTAAGACTGAATTCCTCCATTATAATTCCTACAGGTTGACTTGAATGACGCAAATGTCGCTCAATATCCAGTATTGGCGACGGTGATGACATGATCGGTCAATCTCACTTTACCTCGCTGGTATAATTCGTCAATATTGAATATTTTAGATACCAGAGGGCCTATAATTCTGTCAATATTGAATATTTTACATACCAGAGGGCCTAACATTATGACAGTAAGGCCGTACGTGGTATGTTGTATCAACATTTCTCGACCATAAATTCGTGTAAGTCACGTCAAACGTATAAATCTAATTTTCAGTACTGTTTTTTAACAAATGCTGTAAGTCCTATAACAGAGTTTCCGACTTAAAGGGGTTAGCACTCATGTATTAACTAGTAGACTACTCACCACTGAAGAACAATGCCTGTCTTCCATTGCAAGTTGTTTAAATGTAATCCTCTTTTCTAGTAACACGAGCTAGTTGATGAATGCACAAACTAACACATTTTAATTTTTCTGGGCTAAAAAAGATTTAATCACATACTAAACATGCCTGATTTATCACTAATCGGAACTCGAGAATACGGACGTGTTGACACACTAGATTGTATAGAGGGCGAAGTTGTCGAAATAGGCTTACTTTAAGTATGCGTGCGAGTACTATACTAGAAGTGCTAGGCCACTCGCCAAGTCACAGCCTATCCAGCCGTTCTATTTAAGTAGTGCTCTAAAATACAACCTTAGATGTTTACGTACGCCATTTTAATCTTCCCGTTGCATACAGTACTTTCCTTGACACAGTTGACGTCAAACAGCTATAAAGCTAGGCAAAAGTTCACAAGTTAAAGCCTATAATAACTAGATCTTAGACGGAAAGGCGAATTATTTGTTTGTTTTCTTGTATCTAGAATCTGGCATACCAGATCTAATGGTGCCTAGGTTAAAGGTAGTTTCTGTAGCATGTTGCTAATTTGTTATAACAACATTATTGAATTGTAGCCTAATTCAGGATATTCAGCAGGACATGAGTTTATGACGTGTTAACTCTGTTCAGGCTTGCTGAGTGAATGCGTTCCTCCCCGATGAGGCAATTATGACAACTGGAGCGGATACTTTTCAAGTTAAATTTTTTTAATGAAACATACAGAATATTTTTTACAACAATTCAACTAATTGTGTAGTCCGCAGCAACTTTTATTCAAACCGTAGTCTAACCATACATCATTAACTCTTTAACCCATACAAACCAGACACGACAAATTCTTTACGATGTAGGGAATATCCAGTTGAATATTTGGCAGCAACAGGTTCCAGTTTATTAAGATTTTAATATATTCAATATCCTTCCTATAAAGTTGTCTTTGTATAGAGACACTGGCGTTTAAACCTTTAACCCTCAAATTTGTTTTAAAAATTCAATCTTCTCATAAAAAATGTCCATTTGCAGACCAAGAGAACTCTTTTTGAAAATTTACCACTGGAATGACTGGCTCGATAACCGAGCCAGTCATTCCAGTGGTAAATTTTCGAAAAATAGACTTCTCTTGGTCTGCAAATGGACATTTCTCAAGACCACTGCAGAAACCGTTTCGGCTGATATGAGTGTTAAAGGGTTAAAGGATTAACTGCGCGTTCAATATGTTATATGGCTTACATAGATCAGGCTATCAACACGTCACGCGTTAGCAGTTTAAAATTTAAATTGCACTCCTGAATCTCTAAATAGTAGGTCTATCTATATTCCATTACAACGGGGATTGCAAAATGTCTTATTTGTTTACACAGCAGCTTTTATTTCCTTCCCAACGAATAGAGATCGAGAAATGAAATAAAATCGCTAAAACGTGTGACGCTAAATATGTGGCATTTCAGAACGCGCGCAGTTCACACGATCTATTATCTTTTAGCGGCTACGATATTTCTGTACATTAATATTACACTTGTACGTTCAATGTCTAGATCTTCAATACATTTATCAGCAAACCTACACAGCTTTTATGAATGTATCTAATTACCTACTTACAGAGAACACGCAAAATGCTTACATAAGACTACAATACGCCGAATATGTTTTAAGAGAGGATAATGTGTGTCAACGTACACGTCGGTAGTATACTTACTTAAGATTTCAGACCGATAACCACAACACACAACTAATTGGGGTGTGGTTATTGTTCTTACAACTATACAATAGTCTTCTATAGCTCATAATTTCAATAGTGCCTTGAAAATTGACAGTGTGGTTAAGATAATGCTGACAACCTCAACAAAACAAACACACTAAAGTACAAACGCACACTAAACTAGGCTACCAATCTGCAAGATCTCACCCCACCACCGTGCAAGCACGCGCTGCATGTTATAGTCACGCCGACCAGTTCAGTTACACCCAGGCTACCGAGGCAGGATTTGAGGGCTGAAAAATTACTAAATATATTGCTGACATTTTGATTTCAAAAATATCTATCCACGTTTTGTATTTTTAAACCAAATTGTTTATAAAATTTTTTTTTTTTTAAATGTAACACTCGTTAGGCATAATATTACCTGCCACGGGTAACGTGTATTTGAAACCGGTAAATGCTATGGTGGTAGCAGAGACACCTCTTATATATTCAGCAACACAGCTTTCAAAATATGCACCGGTCGTATAGGCATCTGATTGATTTAGCCTGCATCTATAGACTAAGAAGCAGGCTATTTGTAGGCATACGTAGCTTGGAATGGGTTAAATCCATCATATAGATGTTGAATCAATAAACTTCAAACGGAAGGAAATCCATTATCCAAAGATAGATTCTCAAACAGGGCGAACTAGTAGTGTTATTCCGACAGTCTATTGCTACATTCTATTTAATGACATGTCCTACAATGGAAATGCCGAGCTCTGTTGTATTGGTGCCGCATTGTGGCACAGAAGATAACCGCCCCCCCCCCCCCCACCATACCTAGGGTCAGGTTCGACTGGCTAACCATAGTCAGTTAGCTGGTTTATTGGGCACGCCCGAGGAACCCCCCCCCCCCCCATACCTAGGGTCAGGTTCGACTGGCTAACCATAGTCAGTTAGCTGGTTTACTGGGCACGCCCGAGGACCCCCCCCCCCCCCCATACCTAGGGTCAGGTTCGACTGGCTAACCATAGTCAGTTAGCTGGTTTACTGGGCACACCCGAGGAACCCCCCCCCCCCATACCTAGGGTCAGGTTCGACTGGCTAACCATAGTCAGTTAGCTGGTTTACTGGGCACGCCCGAGGACCCCCCCCCCCCCATACCTAGGGTCAGGTTCGACTGGCTAACCATAGTCAGTTAGCTGGTTTACTGGGCACGCCCAAGGACCCCCCCCCCCCCATACCTAGGGTCAGGTTCGACTGGCTAACCATAGTCAGTTAGCTGGTTTACTGGGCACACCCGAGGAACCCCCCCCCCCCCCATACCTAGGGTCAGGTTCGACTGGCTAACCATAGTCAGTTAGCTGGTTTACTGGGCACGCCCGAGGAACCCCCCCCCCATACCTAGGGTCAGGTTCGACTGGCTAACCATAGTCAGTTAGCTGGTTTACTGGGCACGCCCGACGAACCTCCCCCCCCCCCCCCGCCCCCATACCTAGGGTCAGGTTCGACTGGCTAACCATAGTCAGTTAGCTGGTTTACTGGGCACGCCCGAGGAACCCCCCCCCCCACCATACCTAGGGTCAGGTTCGACTGGCTAACCATAGTCAGTTAGCTGGTTTACTGGGCACGCCCGAGGAACCCCCCCCCCCCCATACCTAGGGTCAGGTTCGACTGGCTAACCATAGTCAGTTAGCTGGTTTACTGGGCACGCCCGAGGACCCCCCCCCCCATACCTAGGGTCAGGTTCGACTGGCTAACCATAGTCAGTTAGCTGGTTTATTGGGCACGCCCGAGGAACCCCCCCCCCCCCCCATACCTAGGGTCAGGTTCGACTGGCTAGCCATAGTCAGTTAGCTGGTTTACTGGGCACGCCCGAGGACCCCCCCCCCCCCATACCTAGGGTCAGGTTCGACTGGCTAACCATAGTCAGTTAGCTGGTTTATTGGGCACGCCCGAGGAACCCCCCCCCCCCCCATACCTAGGGTCAGGTTCGACTGGCTAGCCATAGTCAGTTAGCTGGTTTACTGGGCACGCCCGAGGACCCCCCCCCCCCCCATACCTAGGGTCAGGTTCGACTGGCTAACCATAGTCAGTTAGCTGGTTTACTGGGCACGCCCGAGGAACCCCCCTCCCCCCCCCCCCATACCTAGGGTCAGGTTCGACTGGCTAACCATAGTCAGTTAGCTGGTTTACTGGGCACGCCCGAGGAACGCCCCCACCCCCCATACCTAGGGTCAGGTTCGACTGGCTAACCATAGTCAGTTAGCTGGTTTACTGGGCACGCCCGAGGACCCCCCCCCCCATACCTAGGGTCAGGTTCGACTGGCTAACCATAGTCAGTTAGCTGGTTTACTGCACGCCCGAGGAATTCGTTTGTACCCACTTCCCCATTGAATTACTGTTGCAGAAAATTTGGAGCCGCGTACCAGTTCCGATTAACCCTTAAACAGAAGCGTAGGAACGTACTTGAACCTGTGTGCGTGCGTGCGTGCGTGCGCGTGTGTGTTTGGTGTGTGCGCGTGCGTGCGTGCGCGTGTGTATGTGTGTGTGCTAAAACCTAGGTGGGGTTGGGGTGGGGTGGTGTGGTGGGTTGAAGGGGCGGTATGGCCATACACTATGAGAGAGGCAAAACCTGGCACCCTTCCACCATCGCCAACCCCCCACGCCCACCCCGCCTGTTCAAACGCCTATGTTAAATTTCCGTCGACTGTTTTGATTGGCCTACGAAAATGGGTTATTTGTGTCCGCTAAGACGTAAAAAATCGTCTCTATGCGATGAAGTGGGAATGAAATGGGTCTTGGGAACATTAACATACAATAGGAAAGTACAATTTCATAAGTATTTACACTGTTATATGCATTTATTCGTGGCAAGCGAGGGGTGGGGGGCCCCATTTTGTTATTACAGTAATTTCGTGCTCGGGGTGCTCGGTCGACTACAGTTACCTAGATAATTAACTATTTCAAGTTCGACTGGTATCTAGCTAGCTATGGTTAGCTAGCTGAGCTTGACCTATAATGTATACATATGGTTAGGGCCGACTCAAGGTATAAGCGAGAAGGCGGAGGCGAGAAGGCGGAGGCGAGAAGGCGGAGACTTGGCGTAGTGGCTAGCTTGAGCTGTGCGCTTTTTCTAAACATATTTTATTGTAGCAAATGTACAAAGGGATCGGGCACAAGTTCTAGCAACTTAATATAGCCCTCGCCATACAGATATATTAAAAGGCAGCATATAAATAACGTTTAACGTATGTACAATTTAAATTTCCATAGACTAATCTGAGTAGCAGAGACAGAAAGATATGCCGAAAGAAGTAGAGAGAGAGAGAGAGAAAGAGGGAGGGAGGGAGGGAGGGATGGGGGGGGGAGAGAGAGAGAGAGAGAGAGAGAGAGAGAGAGAGAGATGCAGCATGCTTTACTAGTGATAATTATTATTATTACAATAATTATAAAATAAAACCTGTTATAATCAAGGCATATGTTACTGTCAAGAGAGAGAGAGAGAGAGAGAGAGAGAGGGAGGGAGGGAGGGAGGGATGGAGGGAGGGAGGGAGGGAGGCAGGCAGGCAGGCAGGCAGGCAGGCAGGCAGGCAGGCAGGCAGGCAGGCAGGCAGGCAGGCAGGCAGGCAGGCAGACAGGCAGGCAGGCAGGGAGGGAGGGAGGGAGGGAGCATGCTTCACTAGTGATAATTATCAGTGCACCCACATTTTCAACAGCAGCAGAAATTCAATCTTTGTCAGAGGCATCTGTACCAACCCCTCACACTGTACGTGTTATCTTTAGATAAATCAATGACAATAATATTGGTAAGATATATCCTTCCCACTTCCCAATACCAATTCCTGCACTCACGCATGGACTGACTCTCTGTACACTCTCATTATCTCATATACGTACTTGTGCCTACACCTTGTGTACAATTGACAAATTTGTGATTAGAATAGTGTGCTAAAAAGGACTGAATTTCCAATTTGTTTTAAAATCTCTATTGCTTCTCTTCAAGAAAATATCCAGGCTAACATCCAGTGTAATTTATTGAAGGGAATCGAATAAATTGCGCTTTTCATTTGCCCATTTTGGACATTAAAAAATGTAATGATAGGCCGTTTCTGGGATTTGGCAATGTGGACAATTGTGGTGTTCAAGTAGGTGGTATCGGTACAGATCATTATTGAGTTGGCTACAGTTATTTCTGATTTTGCAAGTTATTATATTTTCGCGTCTTCTGCCAAACGTGCAGAAATTAAGCCAGCTGCTCTGGGATATTTTGATCAGTTTTTGTAAGTTTTCTCTTGAAGATTGAAAGTGATGGAGCGGATTTGACTGCTATAGCAAGGTTATTCCAAAGCTGAACAACACTGGGTATGAAAGAATTCTTATATATTTCAAGATGGTGATTCGGTGGAATAAAATCATCAGAGTTTCTAAGGTTGTAGTTGTTGATATCACCTACTCTTCTGGGGACAATATCTGTTATATGAGCAGGGCAATCTTCTTGGACAATCTTATAGAATAATATGAGTTTCTTCTGTTTGCGACGCTCATGGTGAGGAATAAAGCCAGTCTCTTTTATAAAGAATTGCTAGGGGTGCATACATTGGTAAGCCGGTTATTATTCTCATGGCTTCATTCTGAAGTCTTTCAGCATCCCGACCGGAGCAATCATCCCAAACCTCACTGCCATATTCGAGTACCGGACGCAAATATGAAGTGTAAATTTGAGATAAAGTGTGCCTGCTTAAAATATATTTCATTCTTCGCATTGCAGCTAATATTTTTGCGGCTCTCTTTGATATCTGCTCTATATGATCACTCCATTTGAGGTCATTCGAAATGGTTACGCCCAATTATTTACTAGAATGCATTGACGTTAACAGTGTATTATTTACAAAGATATCTGGGGATATAAATGTACGGGAATTTGTAATCGTTAGATTCACGGTGTTTGTAGCATTACATAAAATCAACCATTGTTTTGCCCATGTTGAAATTTGATCTAAATCGCTATTTAATTTTCTTTCTATTTCGATGGATGATGCGCTGAAGCAGCATAATGCAGTGCCGTCAGCATATGATCTTAAAATGCCCTCGATGTTCTGTGAAATATCATCTATATATATACCAAAAATAAGAGAGGACCGAGCACTGAGCCTTGTGGGACTCCAGCTTCAATTTGTTTCATCGGTGAAGTTTCTTGGCTAATTAAGACACATTACTTTCATGAACTTAGGTAGCTGTTGAACCACGTAAGAAGGTCTCCTCCTAGACCATGTTCCTGTAATTTAAACAACAATCCTTTGTGCCACACTCTGTCAAATGCCTTTGAGATATCACAAAGCACAACACATGAAGATTTGTGTTCATCTAGTGCATTTGACAGAATGTGGCACAACTCGATAAGTTGAAAGACCGTTGAATAGCCTGGATGGAAACCAGATTGATATTTATAAAGGAGATTGTGTCCTGTAAGGTGATAATACACATTTTTAAAAACGATTCTTTCCATAATTTTCCCAAAGGTGCTTAATAAGGAAATTGGTCGATAATTTTCCGGTAATCTCTTATCACCTTTCTTAAATAAAGAGAAAACGGTGGCTATCTTCCAAGCATTTGGGAAATGTACCAGTTTCAAGGGATTTTTTGAATATCCAACATAAAGGAAAGGCTATGGATTGCGCCGTTTCTTTAAGCATTCCGTGACTTATTCATAATTTCCAGAAGCTTTGTTTAACTTCAGTATTTTAATAACGTCAATGATTTCGGACTCAAGTATCACAACGTATATCATTTGTTTTTGTTTCAAGTGGTGGGAGATGCTCCCTTGTATCATCGACATTTGAAATAGATGCGAAATAATTATTTAAACAAGTCGCTTTTTCCAAATCAGTTATAGCATATTTCGTACTATCATTGTCATTGTATAACAGAGGTGGGGCATGAGTCATATTTCCCCCATTTAAAAATTGTTTAACTAATTTCCAGTAGGGATGCGGATATGAATAGATAATTCATCAAGCATTAAATCTGCACTCGCTATAGAATCCTGCTTTGCCTTCTTTTTCATATTGTTAACTTTATTCTGTTGTCTTTTGAATTTGCACCAATCATTTTGATGTTGAATATGTCTGGCTTTTTTCCTAAGGCGGTCTCTTTGTCGGATTTCGCGCCTTAATGCACCGTCAAACCAAGGTTTATCATCAGACCAAATTTTTATGATTCTGTTCTATTCTATCAAGAAATAAAGAGTTGAATAAATCACACATTTTATGTACATTTTCACAGGTCCCAAAAAAGAGGTACCCATGGTGTATTGAAAATATCGTTATTCAATTTTTCAAAATCGCCTTTTTTATAAACCCACACTTTTCGTTTATAAGTTCTTTTAATTTGTATTGGGATTTTTATAGCAACATATGTTGCTGAGTGATCACTATATTCCATATATTCCTGGATCACACCTGACTCTACTGACTCAATGTTTCCATAAGTCAGTATTGGGTCAATAAGCGTTGCAGTCGTTTCTGTTATGCGCGTTGATTCACTAATTAATGAATTCATAGGGTATAAGGTGATAATGTCCTGGAGATTACGAAGAGCCGAATTTAATAAGTTTTCATTTAAGTCACTCATAATTATTGCTGTGCACTATAAATGGGTACGGCAGCAAAAAGCTCCGGAGGTTACCAATAATAGACAGAAATAAAACCAGCCTAGATATGACGTGAATGGGACCTGGAATCAAGAACTCGATATAGATGCCAATCAAACCAATAACTTAAAGCAAAGGCGAACTAGGTTCAGTCATATAGGCTACATGTATGTCGGTCAATCTGTGATAAATCATACTTTTGACAGTCATAATAAAGGGGCCCATTTCTAGTATTGCCCCGCCCATTTCGAGCTAAGTTCCGCCCACTTTGCATGTTTGTTGAAATCAATTTACATACTTTGCACCCTGAATTACCAGATTCTGGATTTCAAGGAAACTATACCGGTAAGTTGTTGGATATTTTGAAACTAATTTGACTAGGAGCTGTTACTGCCTATGGCAGCAGCAGCTCGATCCCAGTCAAATTGGATACACACTATTCAACAGTATGATTATTAAATTAAATGTTTATTAAATTGCAAATCCCTGAAAGACATACAATTCGTACACTTAAGAGGGATTTCGAGCTTCATGACGGAGATATTACACGTCATTATGATTGTAGCTCTACACGTGACGTAATTAATTATGACGTCATGTACTTGAGGATCACTCCATTAGGCATATTGGGTGGGCAGCTAGCTTCCGGCGTGACTGCAGAAACATCATGGGTGGAAATAAACTATATTTTTTAAATATAATAAATTTTTCACGCGGCAGCAACTTCAATGGAGAAATCCAGTTTTAGCTATGCCTCACCCATCTCTAGCTAACCTCCACTCACGCTTTGCCCGTGTTGGGACCAATCGATCCCTACACTACCTGCATCTCGATTTCTAGAAAACTATGGGCCTACAGGTAAGCTGTTGAAAATTTTAAAACTAATTTGACTGAGTGCTGTTGCTGCCTATATTAAATTGTAAAGACATTCAATTCGTATAACTTGACGGATTATTAAGCATTTATGACGGACTAAATCGCGCCATTCATGACGTAATTGATTATGACGTCAACCTATACGTGACGTAGTTGATTATGCCGTCATATGATTGATCGGTACACTTGATTCCTCTTTTAGTCAAATTGTATTAAAATGAATAGAGATGGCTAGAGTGTTACAGCTCATAAATAACTTAACGTGTTTCCAAAACAAAATCAAACATTTGGACGTAATTTGACTCGCAGACATTTCTGCCCAGCAATGGCTTCAAATCCAATTAAGCCCACAATAATCAACAACATTTCTTACATCGTGTTTAGACTAACCAACATGTTTCTGTTTCTGATTTGTAAACGTTTTTATTTATTTATGAGGAGTACTGTATATACATGTCCTGTCACGTGAATAAACCTCATCATTACCCATGCCCTTTAACCATTACAGCACAGAAGTTGTGACTTACAACTCGTGTAAGTCCATCCGTCTGTCCGTTCGTCTGCCCGCCTAGGCATCCGTCCGTCTTTCCGCCTAGGCTCCCGTCCGCTCATCCATCCGTTCGTCCGTCGCCCGCCCGTCCGTGCGTCCATCATTCGGTCAGTCGTTCGGCTGGCCAGTTGGTCGTTCGGTCTGTCGATCAGTCGGTCGCTGGATCAGTCATGTTACAGTCGAATTGGTTTCAAAATATTCATCAGAATTTCTGTATAGCTGTCTTGAAATTAATACACCGGCATTTCAAGTGTTAAAGGATTAATTTGTCAACCATTAACCACGTGAACTTGTCAAATAGCCTCACCAACATTAATCCACCACCGAACACGCGTCACATATATAAATATGCCTGGGTAATTCATTGGTAAATTAATTGATGACAAATCACAAATGTCTCATTTTCATGGTAATACAGTCGTCATTAGTATACTAGTCCGGATAAAGTAAATGTCAAATGTATTGCACAGCATAGCGAGCATGCATGACGCATACCCGGCGATGACTTTGATCTCCTCATCGTGTCTAGGCATTCCTTGATGTAGATAATTGAGGGATCCTGTTTTAGCTATGCCACGCCCATCTCTAGCTAAGACCTACCCACACCTCGCTCGCGCTGGGATCGATCGATCTCTGAACTCCCTGACTTATCAACTCCCAGAAAACTATACGGGTAAGCTATTGAATATTTTGAAGCTAATTTGACTGGGTGCTGTTGCTGCCTATGGCAGCAACAACACCCAGTCAATTAGTTTCAAAATATTTAACAGCATGTTTATTAAATAGTAGACATACAATTCGTACAACAACGCTTAGTCTGTTGCCAATTATGCGTTCGTGACGAACTTATCTACGTCATTCATAACGTCATTGATTATGACGCTATCCTAAGACGTCACGTAGTTGATTATGACGTCATATGATGGATGGATAAATGGAAATGTCCATTATGATCGATAAAGGGCCATTTCGTCGTTCCCCAGACTACAAAACAGTTTATGAATCCATTAATAGGCCAAAAGTACATGTGCGTTTAATACCAATGGAGGGATCCAATCTGATGCCTTTCTGAATTACGTCACATGTAAGCTGACGTCGCAATGCATAGTGACGTATCTAGCTCCGTCGTGAACATTGAAAAGACCATCACGTATACAAATTGTATGACTTTGATGGATTTACAATTTAATAAATATTATGTTGACTATTTTGATAGGCAGCAACAGCACCCAGTTAAATTAGGGTCAAGCTATTCAACAGCTATAGTTACCTTGAAAGTGGGATTCTGAGTATTCTGTGAATTCAGGATTCACAGTATATAAGTTGATTCCAACATGTGTACAAGGTGGTGGAGATTAGCTAGAGATGGATCACTTTATTGATGGTGGATCTTAGTCAAACCACCAGGTTTTATGAACATCCATCATTTGACAACAAATTCCAGGTGATATTAAAGCCTCCGAATTTGATTAATGGAGACATCCGATCTCTGACTCAAATATCTGACGTCATGATCAAAACATACATCACTTGTTAGCCGGCGTCACAATCAATATCATACATCTCTGTCACGGAAATCAAAGTCCATCAGGAAAGGGTACGACTTATATGTTACGAGTTAGTAAGCAGTCTGTTTAATAATTTGAAACTAATTTGACTGGAAACTGTTCTCTGCACTCACGAAGAAATACAATAATAAATCAATCAGCTCTTATCTGAACAATTTTATTTAATATTACATAACCTATGACGTCACTATACTAATATATTTTCTGGCCATTACCCGGAACCAACTTTATGTATTTCTTCACCCTCTCAGTAAAATCTATTTCCTTCAACCTCTCTTCCTTCTTCTCAAATACATACTGCTCTTCTCCGCCAGTAAAGATATATATGAGCCACCACCTTACCTGTTGTGTTACATATGTATGGAAAATTCCTTCCACATTACACGCGTATAACCTTGTTCCCTAAGTAAGCACAACTATTCAACGTGGAGAAGCAGACCTGCATATTCGTGAGCAATGTATGCTTGAAATGAACATGTTAAGTCATATGTGTGAGCAGGTAAGATTTTCGCGAATTCGTACATTTTAATCAAAACATCGTTAAATATATATCCGAAGATAATAAATTATATATATCACCCGATGTTCAATACAATATTCTTCAAAACATCAAAACGCCATTTTAATGAGACTGCATAGGCCCACTTACGAACAGTGAATGCCGTGCCCACTTTCGTGTATGAAAACACATGATAGTATACATTTAGCTCAATCTTGAACGCCTATATGTCATAATTCTTACTTGCTATATTTGTATTTTCTATTTTCACAGGATCACCCAAACTGTTATTATTAGTCTAGTGCACGTTATTTGCCAAAAAAATGTCCTCATTCCATAGCCATGAGTAGGCCAAGCCAAATATATGAGCTCCACTCTACTACATTAGGATATAAAATATGAGTTACTTTAGTTTTAAGATTTAAGTTAATTAAACTCTTCTGCTTTCTTACTGGCAAAGTTACTATATGACGACGTATAAACTTGATTAGGGGAGGGGGGGGGGCATATCACTTCGCGAGCCAGTCTCGCGAATCTGACAGCGTCAAAGCTAAATATTCTCTTGGGGTAGGATGGCAAAAACTGGGGTATGTCTTACATTAGTTTGTAGTCTAGTTGCTAAATATGAAGTTTTGACCAAACCTGAAAATAGTGGCCGCCTAGTGTTTTTTGTGCATTTTTCAAACCTGGCTTGTGTACTAAATTAAGATCTGTTGGGTCCATATGTTTCATATATATTTAAATATTCAAGATGGCCGAGAAAGATGGCTGCCAAAATATAAATCGTTCTATCTCGCTCACTATTTCCTAGAATGATGTTTTTTGTCTAAATATATGCTGTTTGAGGCTGTGAACTCAGTTCACAACCCTCATTTAGGGCAAGATTTGGTGACTTTAATACACAAATGTCTCGAAGCCAGCAACCAAAAATCTGTATAGGCGTTTGATTGATATGGTGCCATCGGATCCCAACGCCATGATTTCCTGGGATGGTGGAAGCACAGGGGAACAAACTGAACGGACAATCACTGACCAACAGTTATACGTGGTTGCTGTTAATGTAATGTGGGTGTATAACAACGATTACGTGGTAAGCATATATCGATGAGGTTTGTTGGATCGGTACGAGTGCCTATGCCGAATAGTGGGCTCGAAGCCATAATGAAATCTGCTGTTGGTGGTGTATCTCGCATGCTGACAGGAAGGAACGTATGATATTTGTAAGAGGAGCGAGAGAGGGAGAGAGAGAGAGAGAGAGAGAGAGAGAGAGAGAGAGAGGAGAGAGAGAGAGAGGAGAGAGAGAGAGAGAGAGAGAGAGAGAGAGAGAGAGAGAGAGAGAGAGAGAGAGAGAGAGAGAGGGAGGGAGGGAGGGAGGGAGGGAGGGAGGGAGGGAGGGAGGGAGGGAGGGAGGGAGGGAGGGAGGGAGGGAGGGAGGGAGGGAGGGAGGGAGGGAGGGGAGAGAGGGAGGGTGGAGGGAGGGAGGGAGGGAGGGAGAGAGGGAGAGAGGGGGTGGGAGAGAGAACGAGAGAGAGAGAGAGAGAGAGAGAGAGAGAGAGAGAGAGAGGGAGAGAGGGAGGGGGGAGGGAGGAGGAAGGGAGGGAGGGGGAAGGATGGAGGGAGGGCGGGGGGGGGGGGGAGGGAAGGAAGGAGGGAGGGAGGGGAGGGAGAGAGCCATCAAAGAGATGATACAATACTTCTTTGCGGCGGCCCACCAAAACTATGCAAGGTATGGATTAAATTATCTGCGTTCTATGGTACGCCTTCCTAATGAAGTTTTTAAGAGTTTCCTGAAGGGTGAGAGTCTCATGCGCCATAAACCTGGTATATTGAACGCCATGTGGTCACATATGTTTATTGAAAGTACATCTATGCGCTATGGATGTAATCCTGTTGGTTTGGTTGGCATCACACTTTCTCATTCATCTGTGAAGTGATGGGCTTTGTTCCTTCAAATAAATTTGCAACTGACTAATTAATGACTTAGCAAACTTGAAGTAATCTGGTAGCACACAATCACAAGTGGTCACCCACACAGAGAAGAGGTCAATTCTTCAGAAATCTGATGCCATAGATAGGGAGACAATCCGAAGGAAACTAGAAACATGCATTGATCAGTTGAATCCTGAAGATCCAAATAATATTGTAGAAATGGTGTCTGGTGGAATCGCTCCTGACTCAGCGAATGTTGATACCTCGATTACCAGAGGCAAGGAATACACGACCAAAAATAAAGACAGCTGGCCTGAAGGTTTCAATACTTCCATACCAAAGAAAGTTGTAACAATGCCTGTGCGCCAGAAGGTCAAGACTGGATCATCAATAACATTTAATACAGAACTGATTTATTCGGTAGTCACTGAACTAATAAATGCGACAGACATTAATCTATACGATGTCTTTAAACATTAATTAGCACCAACACCAGCATTGTTTCAGGGAAATGGAAATATGAGGCTATATCTGCAGAAAGGTTTGTTATAAAAACTAAATTAGATAGAACAATCACCCCAAACAATACTACCACCAATGACAATCATTATTGATGCATGTGTTACTCTGTATGTAATACATTGGCCAATAAACGGAACGGTTCAAAATTATAGAGATTGATTTCTGAGTTACCCATTTTCCGATTTGTGTGATAGCGACGTGCATGGCGTGTTTGATAGCCATTGTGATTACTCCATCGAAAATGGAAGAAAACGTTCCGGTGCTAGTGTTCAATCCAGTAAGCATCGCAAATTAAATGTAAATCGTCTCTTGCCTCCACAAAAAGTGATCTTGTCTATATCTCAAATAAGCAGAAATTGATTGATATCATTTGCAATCAGTTGTTACGTAAAGGAAAACATACAGAAGCCATTAACATTCGCAAACTGGTGATAACTGACTACCACATGTGAAATCTTTAAGGGTGCAATACGATTACAAGAAATTGCGTGAACATCAGGACATGCTATGAGGAAGATGATGTTATAACCCCCAATAGGTTGTTTCTGCATCTAGTAATGGATCTGCATGTATAAAGGCTATCTGTGACGACACAGGCATTGTCATATTGCTCATATACTATTACTTATACTGGAATCTAACATGTATGGCTTTAATTGGAGGCACCATTTCAAGGAGAACTGTGATAAACATTGGAGTACCTTCAAAGAAGCATGCAAGAATTGTTCCGCAACTGTTGGCTGACAGCTCATACCCTGACTGGCGGCGATAGTGTAGCGCACATGTGGGGAATCGGTAAAGTCACTTCATACAATTGAAGAAGCAACACAATTTGTTGCAGCGTGTTACGGAAGTAAAAGTGAATGGGGTGGGGGTGCATGCCAAACGCTCGCCATGAAATATGGGCAGCGAAAATGTCCAACAATCAGTGAACAAAGATGTAACGTCACTTCCACCGACGCATTTACAAAAATGTCAAGACAGCACACATTCAAACCTGTATTTGAAATCCTGCCATAGATTGTGACCCTCCATTTATTGACACAACAACCCCTTGGCTGCGTTAAAGATCAAGGAAGCAAATCAATATCACCTGTCACAATAACTGAAAATACAGCAGCAACACATCCAGAAGATCTTCAGATGATCTACTGTGGATGCTCTATCGAGAAACCTTGGTCTACATCTAGGCGTGGCTGTTTCACAGTTCAGCTGGCTTGCACAACTTTTTGTAGTTGTCATTTGGAAAACAACTGTAATAATCCGTGAACTCGGTATGTTTCCATTAACAATACCAGTGATGATATGGACAACGATGATAATCATTCTGAATTTAGTAAATAGTCACATACGTGTCTGGTTTGGTAATTGACTGATTTCTAGAACCACTCTCCATCAATATCAGCACTATGATGTTAATGTAATATTAATATATCGTTTGAATGAACATGTAAAGCAAAATGAGCTAGATACTAGATTTAGTGCTATATACCGTCACACCTGATTATAAAGGACACTGCATTGGCAATCAAAAGGTGGTCACTGTAAAAAGGAGTCACTTAATGCAATTCATTTGCATTAACAGCTTGGTCGATCGCCACAGGACGGAAATAAGGCAGATTGTTTGAGATAGATGGTTTACCGAAAGCCAACTTATTGTAATGTGTTGCTACTGCTTGACAGTAGGTGGCAATAATAGACAGGTCTGGCCTAATAGAAAATAACAAGCATGTTTAATTTAGAATGTAAAAATTATCGGCTGTCATCTTGGCGGCCATGTTGGATATTTCAATTTCCTCAAATGTGCCACATATACATCCATCATATTCAGATTCTGTATTTTTAGAGATGTAAAAACATTTTTAAAACATTGATCTGACCATTCCTTTGGGGTTTCAGTTCTACTAGCGTGAATTCATAATGGTAACTGGATTTTTGATGGAGGTAAGATGGATATCCTGGGAGGGGTGCGCTTCATCATATTATATCATGTCATATGATATACAGCTGAGTATAGTTAGGCAAAAATGCATGCCTGTCAGCCGATCCTAACGTTTAAACTTTCATAAGACAGTCACAACTATAGCACAATGATGTTGGACATATGTATCCTATTGCATAGAATCTATGTATACATGCATAATATTTAACTCTTTGTGGGAACATATATACATTATACTGCAGTGTATTTTACTGATGCAGATCTAGGTCTAGTATTATCTGAAAACTTGTTAAATTCTCAACAAAAATATACAACAATATGTACACAATCTCTATATCTGAACCTATGCGTTCTTCTATCACATATAACTTCTAATGCTTTTATTCTGTATGCCACATATGCTGTGTGACCAAGCAGCATCACGAATCCTACACTAAGTACATTTGACAAAACAATATGACACTATTTGCCCACAGCGCGAGCTACTGTATGCTGCCCACAGCGTGAACTCGAGCATCCTCACCATACAATTACCGTATTTACGTAGGACAAAATAATGTGGTCCTATATTTGTCCACAGCGTGAGCTGCTGTGTGCCACTTACCCTGTGAACGTAACAAATTATATGATAGTAGTGTAAATCTGATACTCCACAGCTGTTCTCCATATAGTAGATTATATGCTTAATTTATACTGTGACCATAAGTTGTCTAATCTGGATTTCAGTGTGGGCACTGGGACTACATAATGGTATTGCGCTCCATTGGTCGACTAACCTGGAGGAGAAAACATTGTGACTTAACTCTGCTCTGCATAAATTCTTCTTCAGCTTGCAGCCATTTCCTCTTGTCTTTAAATTAATGTCTTCTCCAAGAGAGTAGGCTTTACTTCGTATATTCCATGAGTGATATCAGCTCTAGATCGTCTATATCTTAAGCTGGGAAGGGTTAGTTTTTGCTGTACACCGCCTACTCCGTGGACTTAACAATTTATACGTGAGCTGTTGTGTGCCGCCTACGAATAAATTTCCTGGCTAGAATAGTGTCGTTGATAGGACAAATGAAAGTTACCACGGAAATAGATTTAACAATACCACGAAAATAGACATATTAAATTTCATAGAATACTGATATTATGTTTGCACAAATTCAAATATTGTAGCATTGGCTTATGTCTTATGTCTGATATTCACAAAAAGTATTTATATTTATGTTTCATATGTGTTTGACAGTGGATTGCAGTCGATTGTATGACAAAAATTTGGGCTTCGTCAAAATCTCGTCGGCCATCTCCAGTATCTTGATATGATGCACACTTATTTACTGACACATGGCATATTTGGGGGTGAATGGGCATCGTCATACAGATATGCCTTTCGAAGTTCTATGAAACACAGCTTTTTAATACCCATGGCCCGCTGCTAATATACTAATGTAAGAGACGATACATTAAAACTTATATTCAATAAAAAAACCCGCGGGTGAAGCGTGAAAAGTAGATCTCAATAACATACGTTTTATGCTACATAGCTTAAGCTTACAATGCATGCATACACCAAATTTGATTACTGTATAAGAAAAAAGACAGCCATATATAACCCTTTGTGGCTGACTGGCTGGCTGGCTGACTGGCTGGCTGGCTGGCTGACTGAGGGCGCATTGAGCTGTTAGCCGTACAACCAGTCAACTACCTGTTTAAGGCGGGTTTTTCATGCACAGTTTTTTGGGCCGTTAGTAGCTGCTGATAGGCAGTTTAAAATCAATATAGTTGTTTTACCATGTAGGCATAACTTTTCCATTTGCATGGCTAGTCACGTGGTCATCCACGCGTGTTTGTAAAATGGGTCCTTGCTCAGCTAGATGACTGAAATGCGTTTCTGATTGGCTAATACTATCTTCATCATCATCGTTTGTAGATTCCTGTAACAGGAGCACAGTTGTAAATAATAACGCCAAAAACGCCCACATGGAAATTTGTATGCCACTCGTGTAATCTCAAGGTGGATAGACACGCAGGGCGACCAGCTTGTCATGATATTTTGTCCGTAAAATAAGTTTACGCTTTTCGGACATTTTGCATGAGCGGGCGACTTGTCTCTCAGTATTTGCATATGTGAGTATGCAGAAATGCATACAAATCATCAATTTAAACTATACCTTGTCTATTACAAATTGCAAAAGGCATATAATTTAACAGATTTATTCATAAACACTATGTTAAATGGGTCGACTTGAATAGGGTCGAATTTCAATATATAAAACGAAAACTGGTAACAGATTTCTTCAGTTTGCATATTGCATGGATTAATGAATATTAAAATCGCCGATAGTAACAGTTTGCAAATCTAACAAAACGTTTTGCAATGTTTTCCCTTTTGAACAGGGAGTAGGTAAGACTGTACGGTATGGCATAATATCAAAATGTGACGATGTCAATTTTCAAACAAACCGGTTTAAACCCTATATCGGATTTAAGGGGTATGGTCATGGATGTGTCGGTACAATTATTGTAATGTGTAGCAAGTATACTATAACGTGAACGTTTGACCCAAAATACAAGCTCACGACTTTTAATTTCTTTATAAGCACCATCAATAAGGTATGCCTATATAACTTTCATCTCTAATTACGCCAGTGATAATTGTTAACGTCAAGACGCTTACTGACTACCAATAATATGTGTTCCGTTTATATCCGATTAACTCTAATGTATTTGTGCAGTAGAGTAATTGATTAATTAATAGTTCAATTACCAGATTTATCGGTTTCTTATTCATTGCGCAGCGAACAACTACATATACACTTTTGTTAACCAGGTAAATATTCTCTGATTATTTTAAAACTGTTTTGTGAAAACTGTTGCTGCCAAGGACAGCAATAACTTTCAATCAACTAGGCGCATTTAAAAATTCTGATGGCATGCGCTCATTGAACGGTATCGTTTGCATTGGATACGATCCATCCCTGTAATGCTAATTCTGGCCTGTTACAAAGCGATGTGTAACAGTGTATGGGCGTTGTTGGAGCGTGTATGTATGATTACATTATTCTGCGGCTGTAGTTGTGGAAACATCATACAACTGCAATCAGTCCTTCTTCGCTTTTGCCCACCGTGTACTGTCCTCAGCCGAAATCCTTATCTTTCTCAGGCCCATTCTTGATTTGAATGTACCGAGTCCTGCTTGCTTGGGGTCACTTCGTAGCACGGTTAGCAGATTTATGCAAAGACGTCATCTCCTGGCTTTGTATTTGCTAGCTCCAAGTATGGCGAATCTCAAGACTCTGTGCTGGTGTGCTTTGGCATCCTTAGCACAAGGCCAAACACAGACCATCTTTGCAGGGCGACTTTTACAGACAGCTGCGGCGTATTGCACATCTTGTATAGCGCATCGTTGGAAATTATGCTGTCTGGCCATCGGTGTCCAGCGATGGTGCGTTGCATTGTATAAACGTAGTGTTTTTATCAAGGGCATCTTTGATCTAAGAATCAATAGCTTCCAGAGGGACTGGAAAGCTGTGTTCCCCATGACGCGGCGTGCAGCAATGTCAGCAGTACTGAAAAACAGTGAGCCCAGGATTTTCCTCCATGGTTCGTCGCCACGAAGTGGATCATCATTTTCTTGAGCTTCATGCTTTGTAGATAGGTATATGTGGATGAACCCTGTTTTAGATTCATTCATAAAGAGATTTTTAACTTTTAGTTTGCTTGTAGCTATTGGGGTTTCTTTTCCTCATTGATGAAGTCCACATCGTCGGTATATTCCATCTTTAGTGGCACCACCAGTGTTGATACGGGGGTGGGGTGGGGGTGTGGGGGTGGGGTGTGGGAGGGTGTGCGTGTGTGTGGGATGTGTGTGGTCATGCGAAACTTTCCCGCACAGATTTCAATGCAGCAGCAAGGTAACAGGTAAAAAGCACAGGAGATAGACTATCTTCGTGTGGGGAGCCAATTCATGTCTCAAACTCTACAGACTTCACTGACATGACTCGTCTCGGTGTCTGCAAGCAGTAGTCACACTAGTCGTAGCTCATCTTCATTGCAACTGGCCTAGCGTAGTACATCTTTGATCTTTGAGCGTTTAACTGTGTATGGAAATCCCAGTGTTTGGACATGACTACCGACACAAGCATGCGTTGAGCCTACACAATGTCTGCGCAGCCGTGTCCACGTTTGAAGCCACTTTAACATGATCCGCTGAAGACATCGATCTTGTCTCGGATGTGACATAGAGTAACATTGGATAGGATTTTCTGTATGCTGTTGGGAAGCATAATGGACCGCAGATTGGCTGAGTGGGTGGGTGAGGCGGGGTGGGTGGGGTGGGGTGGGAGGGAGTGGTGGGATGGTGTGGAGTGGGGGTTCAGGTGGCTTCTTGAGCTTGGGTAACGCGATAAGGGTTTTATGACCAATTTAGTGGAAATAGTCAAAACACGTCTCCTTAGCTGCTTCACAGATTTTAACCAGATTTGTCTGGAAGGATGCTACGGTGGTAGGCTCTATCACCTCTGTTCAGAATTTTGATTGGTCGAATTTTTTGTCGCCCATCTGGGATTTTAGACCACTTAAAACGTCACTCTTCCTTAACCATATGGCGAATTTCAATGACACTTGGGTAGAACGATCTTACCGCGGTAGGCTTCAACATATCAAATGAGAATTTTGATTAGTCAAATCCTTTGGTGGCCATCTTGGATTTTCTTTAAATTATCCAGAAATACTTTAAAACGTATCTCCTAATCCGCTTATCTAATTTCAGAGCACATCAATTGTGGCCAGATACCACCACGTTGAACGCAAGTAATCTAGAACCTAAGTTGTGCAATATTAGGGGAGTCCATCTACGTCATAGGGATTCCCACTACGTCACATCAGAATGTGCCTAGTCTGTTTATGTTAATAGATATGATTGGTAAACAGAAATTGTATTAAGGTTTATGATTGGTCAAGTTGACGTCATGAAATTAGCGGTGTTGTTTAACAGATAATCAAAATCACATGCATGTTTGTATATATGCTGTTGTCTGGCCTAGAAACCCATCAATTCACCAACTGATGATCACACAATTAACTTGCGAGCTTGATTGTCAAGACTTAGGTTATTTTCAATAGAGATTTTGTTACAATATATTGCACACGGCAATGGCGCCTTATTTAAACCGCCTGTAAATGTATCTATGGTATCTTCAATTATCTACAGTTGTAAGATCAACTTAATAAATCATAACTACTCATGCGCAAGTAGTCAAATATGCGATTTAAATTCTAAAGTGACGAGCGTAAGGGCAATGAGCGCTATCATTAAATCAGCAATAAGCGCGGCGAAAAAGAGTGCGGGTTATAACAAATAAAATTATATATTTTCCACCATCAGAATTGGCTAGATTTTTTTTGGTCCTTTTTTGTCATTGCTTCACATAGTGATTTTAATATTCACTTAAATAAGTGTCACCACCGTGACAACCAACACCCACCCCACCCCCTCCATAGCCCCTTAATAAATCTAAGCATCTAGGTAATAGCAAGAAAATCCACCACGTCTTCAGGAGGCGTGCTAACTAACTTATTCGTAGCGAATCTGTGAGAAAAAAACCTTAAATTCACACAAGAAAGTAGAAAATTAATTGAATAAAGAACACGAGGTGCTAATCAGCCCATGCGTGCTCGGGCACCGAATGTGCCGATCTGGCAACTGATTAACCTGCCTATTATCTTGAATCGGTAAGTGGCCATGACAGCTTCGACTACCTCAAGATAGAGATCGATTCCACGTATGTCGCCATAGCTGGGAACAGCTTAGATGAGGTGATATGTCCAGAGATGCTTGTCGAGTATGAAGCGAGTAATCGAGACTGGCTAGCTTGGGACAAATGGTCTGGATGAACTCCATTGATGTTCAACCTCTAGTACGAAGGTGCACATGGTTTCACTCTCTGTTCCAAGTGATACTACGTGGGGAGTGTGGACGGTAAGGTGGAGTGATTGGACATTCCATTGGCTCACCTCGTCTAACCGCCACAATTATATATATATATATGCTTGGGCACAGTGATGACACAGCTCACATCATCCAACCGCCACACCATGCAAACATGGTGTGGCGGTTGGATGATGTGAGCTGTGTCATCACTGTGCCCAAGCAATCATCGAGCAGTAGACTTGGACACTGGCAGAGAGGCAGTTCCCACGCCAATATATATATATGCTGATGTGGTGCAGCATATATATATATATATATATATATATATATATATATATATATATATATATATATATATATATTATATATATATATATATATATATATATATATATATATATATATATATATATATATATATATATATATATATATATATATATATATATATATATATATATATATATATATATATATATATGTATGTCTCTACTATTTAATAAACATACTGTTGAGTATTTTGAAACTAATTTGACTGGACGCTGCTGCTGGAAGACGCTTTATAGGCAGCAACAGCGTCCAGTCAAATTAGTTCCAAAATATTCAATAGCTTACCTGTAGAGTTTTCTGGAAATTGATAGTCAGGGAATTCAGAGATCCATTGATTCCAGCACGGACGTGATGTGGGTGGAGTTTAGATTGTGGCGGGCGGGGCATAGCTAAAATAGGTCCATAGGTGTTTCTTGTTTGAAATTGTAATATGTATATTTACCAGTGCAGTCGTCTGCGGCAAAAGGCATGTTCGTGTATATGCATATGCCTTGAGCTGGCCCTGAGACAGTTCCTTCATTGGCCGATTTGTTGAGGTCACTGGTTCAACCCCCACCCCTCTGCATGTTGCATATACTGCTGCATGTTTAAGATATATCTATAGACGAGTATTAAACGCCTTCATGTTCGGTAACGTTCTCGATCAGGTTGTCTTCAGCATGACCAGAACCGAAATTTCAAGGTAACTCGGTGTTGTCGCTGCATATGGTAGCAACAGCTCACAGTCAAATTAGTTTCAAAATATTCAACAGGATGTTTATTAAATTGTAAATTCATCAAAAACATAGAATTAGTACACTTGGCGAACTTTTCGAGCTTCATGATGTAGTTATAATACGTCCTTATGATTACGATGTCAACCTGCATTTGACACATTTGATTATGACCTTATATACCTGAGCAACAGATCGGAGCCCTCCATTTGTGCACTTGGACTTTTCGAGCTTCATGATGGAGAGTTATGTACGTCATTATGATATTATTGTCAAGCCGGCTAATGTATGACGTAATTGATTATTATGACGGCAGATACTTGAGTAACAGACCATATCCCTCTATTGAACTGTATCTTTCTAAATAGTCTCAAATCATAAATTTCGTCTAAATTTAATTCAGCGACAGAAGCCATCTAGACACAGAGGATCCCACATATCACTAATCGTGTATATGCCATACTACTAAAGACCGCTATGATAGATGCGAGCTTATATGGCTGCACATTAGATTTAAATTACAAAAATTCCGTTTATGTGTTTTCTATAGACCACCGAGACTTTACGTCTCAACATGGGATGATTTTACAGATTCTATTGATATGGCCACGGACATGGGCTAACCATTAATTATAGTAGGTGATTTGAATGAAGACCTCTTCGATCATTCACTACACCATCTAACTGATATAATGGTGATATATAATCTAGAAAACGTAATTAAATCCCCAACCAGAATTACGGACACAACTCAAAAGCTTTTAGACCCCCATAATAATCAATGACTTAGTGGAACCAAATGATTCTGGCATCATCCCGATATTAGCATCCGTCTCAGACCATATAGCAACATATATGACAATAGAATGTGAAGATTATTTACAACCGACATATACCCGTGAGGTATGGATCTACCACAAAGCGAATATTGGTAAATTAAAGACGGAATTGGTCGAAACAAATTGGAACAACATATTAAATCGCTCCGATAGCATTGACGAGGCTTGTAAGGAATTTCACGAAAATATTATGACTATTGCAAAATCACGCATTCCAGTGCGCAATGTAATGTTACGAGATAATGATAAACCGTGGTACGACAACGTGATTAGAAGTGAAAGTAGAAAGCGTGACAGGTTGCGCAAGGCAGCTAGATGTACGGGAAAACAGTCAGATTGGGATAATTATAGAAAACATAGAAACCGGGTCAACAACATGAAAACCTATGCGAGGTAAAAATATATTAATAGCTTGGATAAGGAATTATGCGAACTTTCTGTGTGAAACTGTAAGAAATATTGGAAAATCGGCCGGTCATTAGTTACTGGAAAGAGCAACCGTAGTAAAATTCCACCGCTTGTGTACAAAAACGTGCAAGGAGACGTGGATGATATCGCCTTCTCGGATCAAGAACAAGCAGATTTGCTGAATTCATATTTTGTAAATATTGCCAAATTAAATGATAGTAATGTTGTACTTCCAACTTTTAGATTTAAATGCGACGGCCGAATAAACTATATTTCGCTTTCTGCGCAGGAAATAGTAGAGGCAATTTTATTACTACCAACAAACAAAGCATCGGGTCGACAAAGTTAGCCATAAACTGCTCAAGATGTGGTCAAAAGAAATCTCCATTCCTCTCAGCATTCTTTTTAATAAATGGCTAACTGACTGTCGTTTCCCATCACAAATGAAAACTGCGCATGTAGTGTCATTATTCAAGAAGGGTGCTGAGAGTGATCCAGCTAATTATAGACCTGTGTCCTTACTAAGTTGTGTTGGTAAATTTATGGAACGTCTAGTATTTAAAAAGCTATATAATCACATGAATCAATACAATTTGCTTTATAAATATCAAACCGGATTTCGTCCTGGATGCTCGACTGTGTATCAACTAATAGACATATATAATCAAATTGCCAAGGGTCTCAATGAGCGTCAATACTGTGTTCAATATTCTGTGATGTCTCAAAAGCATTTGACAGAGTATGGCACAAAGGCGTTTTGTTTAAATTAAATCAATACAGAATTTGAGGCAGCCTTTTACTATGGCTAGAAAACTACCTTCATAAAAGAAGTCAATTTGTATCAGTAAATCAAACTATATCAGAATTAGGCGACATTCAAGCAGGCGTGCCTCAAGGGTCGGTTTTAGGGCCATTTTTATTTTCTATATATGTAAATGACATTGCTGATAATTTGGAGAATCTAGCGCGCCTCTTTGCTGATGACACCACTTTATGCTGCTCTTCAAACAGTATTAATGTTATGGAGGTGTCCTTAGATCGTGACCTAGCAACACTAGCTGACTGGGCAGATGTCTGGCTTGTTAAATTCAACCCAGAAAAGACTGTGTTATTTAGTGGTCGAGCAAATAATGATAATAACACCCCTGCTCTCGTATTTGGCAATAATAATCTTGAATATTCAGAGACGCACAATCACCTAGGGGTCACCCTATCCCAGAACCTTAGCTGGAAAAGTCATATTGATTCTATATTAAAAAAATCTACTAAAGTACTTTCGACTATGAGAAAACTCAAATTTACTTTAAATCGATCCACACTTAATACAATCTATGTTTCCTATCTTCGATCTTTATTAGAGTATGCGTCTAGTGTGTGGGACGGTTGTACTATTGATGATGAAATTAAATTGGAAAGATTTCAACTTGAAGCTGGTAGAATTGTGACAGGTCTCCCTAGATTCTCATCCATAGCTAGCATTTATAATGAAACGGGGTGGGAGACATTGAAAGACAGACGAAGGCAGCAGAAACTCAAAACGTTACACAAATTACTGTACGACGACAAGGTACCAGATTTTATGACAGACATTACACCGACACGCACAAATACAACAGAGCGCTACGACTTACGGAAGCCACACAATGCTAATGTGCCTCTATCACGAATAGAAATATATAAAAAATCGTTTTTCCCAAGCACCATTCAAATCTGGAACACACTCGAAAACAATGTACAATCAGAATCAAAAATTCCAAAATTTAAGAAACTAATAAAATTTAGAAACTATATCCCTCCGAGTTTCTATAACTACGGAATTCGAACACCTTCTATCCTTCATACCAGACTACGTAACAACTGCTCCAACTTAAATTGTGACTTATGAAGCTGCAAATCACTTTCTTTTAAAATGTTCTTACTACAGTATACAAAGACAGCACTTATTACAACAACTACATCTATATATTCCTTTGACGAGTGGCTTGCTATGCAAAGGAAATACATCTCTATCCGTCCAGGAAAATGAATACATCTTCAAACAAGTTCAAAATTTTATTCAAGCTACTGGCAGACTTTAACCTCATATATGCTCCCAACGTTTGATATGATGTAGGAATATTCCGTATTTTTATTGTCATGGTTACATGGTTAGGATACAAATGACTGTATTAATATATACTATATATACACCTGTGCAAAAGTTAAGCACCAGCAAAAACAATAGAACGTAGAAACATGATGGTACAACTAGGCTGCCATACTTTTTGTCCCCGCGTTAGCTGACATAATTCCAAGTACGAAATGCACATGCATGCATGACTTCACGCCGCTTGATGTCCGTGCGTGGCGGGAAACAGCACACGTGGTCAGTTATGTAAAAGTCCAGTTTGAGGTGTAGAACATTACATACAGATTTAGGCGACAAGATTAGGAATTTTGTGTTCATGACCGAGGTTTATTTGTACAGAGAGAATTAGCTCTTGATTGTGAACCGCTATGGCAAGACGAAGGTTAAGTGATCGTGTGAAATGGCAAATCATAGGCATGCATACCACTGGTATGTCATGCAGAGAGATTGGCAGACAGCTGAACATTAACCATACTGTAATCAGTCGTTTGATTGCAAAACATGGGCAAACTAACGAGGTGAAGGACAGGCCTAGATCTGGAAGACTGAAGAAGACTACTGCCCGTGATGATCGAGCCCTAGTACGCCTTGTTAGGAGATCTCCATTCACCAACAGCAGAGTGCTCAGCCAGCAATGGGAAACGCGCAATAGAGTGTCAATGTCTACCGTCAAAAGGAGACTGTATGCTGCTGGCATGAAAGCTAGGAGACCTGTCAGACGTCCTCTCCTCACTGCACACCACAAAGAGGAGCGTCTGAGGTGGTGCAACGAAAGAAGACACTGGAACATGAGATCCTGGAGACGGGTACACTGGTCCGATGAAAGTCGGTTCCTGCTTCATGCCACAGATGGTCGAACTCGTGTATGGAGGTCCAGATGCACGGCGTACGACCAACGTAACATCATGGAAGAAGTTCCATTTGGTGGAGGTTCCGTTATGATATGGGGGTGCATCTCATTTGATTGTAAGCTGGATCTGTTGACTGTACCTGGAACACTAAATGGACAAAGATATCAAGATTCCATACTGGATAGAGTTGTGGTCCCTCATTTTGTAAATCATGCACCTGGAACCCACCCTATATTCATGGATGACAACGCCCGACCACATCGTGCTAGAGCTGTGCATGAATACCTCCGCCAGAATGCCATCGAAACCCTACCATGGCCAGCAAGGAGCCCTGACATGAACCCTATTGAGCATATCTGGGACATTCTGGGAAACATGGTGAGAAGGAGGGATCCTCCTGTGCAGAACCTACAGGAATTAACAGACGCACTCCATCTTGAATGGCAACGAATACCACAATGGCGTATCAGTCGGTTGGTGACCAGCATGAGACGTCGTGTCCAGGCCGTCATCCAGGCACAAGGTGGATATACCCGGTATTAATAATGACAGTCTCAAACTCGTGCACAGATGTTAAACTTCGTTTTCAGACACCATTAATGACAATCTAGCCACGTGTGTCAACTGTAGGGCAATAGTTGTCAGTTGTGTCAACGTAACCATATTCAGGCCTCGTTTTCAAGTTCAAACAAAAACATACAGTGTTTCCCCACCATCATAATCAGCATTCCTCTAGTTGCATTATTACCTCTTGCACTAAGATGGATGGGTACATAAATGTTTATGCTATTGCTTTCTTCATAGCACATGAATATACCCTCGCATGTGCGTAAAAATAGGGTGGTGCTTAACTTTTGCACAGGTGTATACTTTAAATTTTTGCTTCCGCTGTCGTTACTGTTAAATGTTTATGATAGAAATGACTGCAGAGATATGCTATACTGTAATGCTTTATTTCCACTGTCGTTACTGTGTATATAGTTCTTCCCGTACTCACAATTAATGTATTACTCTCCTATTGCTTTTCGGGCCATCGACGATAATGCGATGCCGCAGACGACGATGACGACGACGACGACGACGACGACGACGATGATGACGACAGGAGAGGGGATGATGGGGATGCAATAAAGGCTCGCTAACCCGTTAATCTCCTCAAACTTTTCGTTCCAAGTTATGAGGAGGTTAGAAGTTCAGATTTACCTAAATACGCAGGAGTGGAGCCATTATGAATGTGTGGGTTGGAGGTGACTGGGTCTCATTTCTCCTTTCTCTTTCGTTTTGGTTCGTGTAAGAAACGAGAAGAGAAGACCTGGTGAAAGCATGGTGGGAGTTGAGAGGAAGGGTTGGGGTGGGTAAATGACGACGGTATGTAATAACCATGAATATGGTCTGTTAATTCAATTATTCGTATTGTTTAATCTATTATATTAATGGCTAACTGCTATCCGACAATGAGTGTTTGAAGGAGCTGTTCTTTTCTTTCCTATTCTTTTTTTAATCTGTTTACATCGTTTTTATCCCCCACACATATATAATATTATATATATATATATATATATATATATATATATATATATATATATATATATATATATATATATATATATATCTCACCTCTTAATTTATTGTTTCTCTCTCACCTCGTTTTAGTGTTCTCAATCATTGGCTGCTTATAATAATTCTGTAGGGAGAGGGCAAATCTAAGTTGTAAGAACTTGTGCCCGATCCCATTGTGCAATTGTTACAATAAAATATGTTTAAATCCAAATATGAGGTGGTAATTTAATTCTTGACGGTGATAAAATGATATTGCTTAGGAACTAAATTATCAGTGGAATTGCAGATACCCAGACCCTGGGGTAAATGATGAGAGAAAGAATTGACCAATAATATATAAATACTGTAATGGTGCCATATTAAATATATGCACTATATTTACTACAGATGTGCTCTAAGTCAAACAGACAGATAGTTAATTGATTATATAAATGCAAAAATTCCATTTCTCTCTAGAACCTAACTGCTTTTCCTAAGATACCATAGCACATTCTTCCTTTATATGAGTACACGATTTTGCAGAAATCTAATGCTTTTCATATGACATAGTATAGATACAGGCCTATCTGTCAATCATTGGCTTATATTCATTTCACATATCAGTAATTATTGGCATTGGATGGCCGCTCCTGTCATCGCCTTATCAGGCACCCCTGGTGCCACACCGCGTTTTGGAACATGCGGAGTGGTCTTAGCTACCATCTCAATACAGTCTATTATCGGGCAGACAGACAAACACAGGCAGCACCCTGCACAATAAAATAAGAAAATGCATTATCGTGTTTGTTTGTGTGTATGTGAGTGCGTCCATGGCGTGCGTGCGTGAGACTGTGTGTAGGCCTATGCGTGCTCATGTTAGTGTGTGTGTGTGTGTGCGTGCGTGCGTGCGTGCGTGCGTGCGTGCGTGCGTGCGTACGTGCGTGCGTGCGTGTGCTCACTCTTTGATGGTCATGTGTGCTTTAGTGTGAATTCATAAGGGAGATTATTCTCACTTAAGACTTTTTATTGATTGCATGTCAACAAAATAAGAAAATTTATCAAATTTCTTTTTCACGAGTGAGGTGACATACTTACCTCCATAACACTCTTGATATACTGGTATATCGCCTCTAAATTCAATAATATTCAGAATTATAAAAAGTTAGGTGCCCCTAATGGGCAGGTGGAAGTACACAGTCATGTACATGACAGACACCACCCACTGCACATACGTATACCGGTACTTCCGTTACTAAATATTGGCTGACATAGAAGCAACTATTCAATAACCAAAGGACTAGGCCTCCGTGGGGTGGCGAGGCCGGGATCCTGTTAGGGAGGTAAGTATGTCATCTCACTCGTGAAAAAGAAATTTGATAAATTTTCTTATTTCACATCATGAGAACATACTTACCTCCCTAACACTCTTGATAAAAACCAGAATTTGAAAATAAATTTGGTGGGAGGGAGGCAAGGTCCTGAAAACCAGCACATCATCGAAGAGACTAGGCTCTTTGAATTCTCAAGAGATTTAAAACATCTGAAATTGTGACTGAAACACAACCAGGAATAAAAATTTTGCATCGGATAATCGACCGATGAAGAGAGATTGATCAAAAGGCGAATGTGCCCCCCCCCCCCCTCTTTCTGAGGAAGGTTAGGGAAAAAACGCTGCTCTAAATGACTAGCACGTTCTCTAATACTTAATGAAAAGTATTACTAGACATTGGAAAAAGAAGAATTGCTCCTATTTCAAAAAACTCTCTGAAAGAACCACAATTAAGAGACATTAACCATCACCATATTAAAATAAAAAATGACACCATCACCATGACAAAAATGGTCATAAATACTGACCTCTGATGTCTTAGACGTGCCACTCATCTCTTCCCCCACCGGATGAAGAGAATTGTACCAGCTAGTAGGGATACGCTACCAACAAATGTGATATTTGTAAATAGCAGAGGAGGAAACTATTTACAAACATAAACCTCTACATTATTTTATTTTCTGACCACTGAGACGGCGAGCGGGTTAGAAGTGTCACGAACGTAATGGTCGGTAAAACTTGATCCACAGTGCCACTGGGCTACTGACATAATGTCTTCAATAGAAACACCATTAAATAATGCCGTGGAAGTTACCACACCATGGACACTATGCGCCTTGGCTCTATCTACTTGGATTCCAGTGGCTGTCTTATGACAGAATTGAATACATTCACCTATCCATCTGGAAATAGTGTCTCTTGTCCGTCCGCCAAACCTGAGTTCTTCTCTTGTACTTATTTAAAGCACGGACAGGACACCATACTTTAGCACCAGGACAATATCTGGTTAAGGCGGGTAAAATAATAGGTTTACCCGGATATTTTAAAGATTGATTCTTAGCCAAGAAATTCAATCTTGGTAGAAGCTTAAGGCCTTCACCTGTAACTATATAACGGGCAGGCCCAGCAGACAAGGCATGAATTTCACTCCTGCGTCTAGCTGATGCTGCGGCAACTAAAAATACAGTTTTAAGTGTCAATAATTTTTAGCACTATGATGTAGCACTAAGTGGCTCAAAAGGTTTATCACTCAAAACCTGCAGAACCAGGGAAAGACTCCATGACGGTGTCAGTGGAGGATTTCTTGGTCTGAGATTGCCCATACCTTTAATAAGAGTATTTAAAACACTTACTTCATCACTTCCCCTCTTTGCCAAGCAAGGGATAACAGTCATTAATGCTGATTTGTATCCAGCAATAGAATTAGGCTTAAGACTATAGGCATGATACAGGTGACAGAGAAAATCAGCTACTACCTGAATAGATGCGTCCAACGGATTGATACAGCACCATTCTGCAAATCTGTTGATTTTATAATTATAAGCTCTGGAGGTTGACCCCCTTCTGGCTCTGGCCATGAAATTGGCCGCTTGCTCAGAAAAGTCCTCCTTAATCGCGGATTTTTTTTACAACATCCGTGCAGTCAATTGAAACATTGACGGATTGTTGTGAAGGGTCTTGCCCTGGAAGATAATATTGTCCATCATAGGCAGAGGAACCGGATTGCAAATCAGAAGGTCCAGCAGATCCGTAAACCATGATCGGCTTGGCCAATTCGGGGTGATCAGAAGCACTTGGCATTTCTCCTGCTTGATCTTCTGAAGAATCCTTGGAATCAGGATTGTTGGAGGGTATGCGTATGCATACATTCCCTTCCAACTGATAGCTAGCGCATCTATTGCGATAGCGCTTGGATCTGGAATCGGAGAAACGTACATCGTCATCTTTGCATTCTTCTTCATTGCGAACAAATCTATGTTGGGCTTTCCCCAATGATTGAACAGGTGATCCGCCACACATTGATTTAGTTGTCATTCCGTAGGCAGAATACTCATCCTTCGGCTCAATGAGTCTGCTAACAGATTCAGCCTTCCCGGAATATGAACTGCTTTCAAGGTGATCATATGATCCATGCACCAGCAAAGCAGCTTCCATGTCATCATACAGAGACTGGGCGACTTCGTTCCGCCCTGGCGGTTTATATAACTCACTATTGTAGAGTTGTCTGAACGTATCATCACAAATTTTCCCTCCACTTCTTTTAAGAAGTGTTCCAGGCCTAGAATTACAGCCCACAATTCTAGCATGCTGATATGTTCCTTTGACTGTTCCAGATTCCAAAGCCCTGATATAGTGGCTTCTTCCAGGCAAGCTCCCCAACCCTCCATCGATGCCCGTAAACATTGTTACTTGAGGATGGGGAGGGGTCAGGATGACCCCCGCCAGGATATTTCCTCCTCTCCATCCACCAATGAAGGTGATGAATAAGAGGGTCCAACACTTGAATGTGCGAGTCCAGTGATCCTGAACTCTGCGCCCACTGAGCTATGAGAAACAATTGAATCGGCCGCCTGCGTAAGGCCGACTGAGGAATGACTGGTTCCATTGAAACCATCAGACCTAACATTCTCAGATAGACTTGTGCTAGAATATAACGACTGTTGCAAACCAACTGAATGCACGAGAGGAGATTCTCCACTCTCTCCTGGGATGGAAAAACATATCCTATCTCCAGATCGAAGAACATACCCAGGTAAACAAACTTCTGGGATGGAGTCAGCTCTGATTTCTGAAAGTTGATTATCCAGCCTAAATCTATGAGAGTTTTCAAAACTATCTCCAGATTTGCTGTCAAACTTTCTGGGTTGTGTGCGTTCAGCAACTAGTCGTCTATGTAAGTGTGAACAGCTATATTTTTCCTGCGGAGGTATGCCGTGATAGCAAGTACCACTCGAGTGAAGACCCTTGGAGCCGTCGAGATGCCGAATGGAAGAACCTTGAATTCCCATTGGCGTCCCTGAAAAGCAAATCTCAGGAACCGACGAAAACTCCTTGCAATTGGAATGTGGAAATAAGCATCCTTGAGATCTATAAATGCTGTCTACATCCCCTTATCTAACCCCAACAACACCGATCTTACTGTTTCCATTTTGAAACTCGGTGTGTCTATAAACTTGTTTATAGGTTTGAGGTTGAGAATTGGTCTCCACCCCCAGTGTTGTTTGCCACAAGAAACACGGTTGAATATAAGCCGGGGAAATCTTGTGCCGGTTGAATTGCTTCCTTTAGAATTAGAGATTCTATCTCCTCTTCTATGCACAACCGCTTGTCTGGATCTCTTGGAATTTGAGTCCAGACCGGTACCAGAGACAGATGCAACGGCGGACCTCTTATCCATTCTGGACTGTATCCATGCAAAAGCCATTGCAAGACTAAGCGGTCCTGAATTAACCGCTCCCATTTCTGAATGTGGCAAGTCAAACGACCTCCCACTGGTGCACCTAGGGTTGACGGGGTGCCCATAAGTTACTTGTGGTAACCGGAAAATCTTTTATTGCATCAGGCCCGGTTACCACGCGCCGCGACCAGCGCCACGTGCACCATGGTGCGCGGGCTGCTGTCTGGCTGGCTGCACTTGAGGCACTGGCTGATGTACAACAGCACGCTGCTGCTGGCACGATCGACGCGGTCTCTGAAACCGGCCAGCCTGCTGGCCTCTGACAATGCCAGCACCGCCACGAGCGTACTGCTGTCGAGCAGCCGAGGGCTGAACATGCACGTGTTCTCTGCGCAGCACTTCAAACTGTGCGCGCAGTGCCCTCTGGTTATTCACCAAAGTCACTGTCTCTTGGAGGTGCCGCAACCTTCACCTCCAAAGAGACCAGGGCCCGCCATCGGCGCTTGCAACAAGCGCGGCTTGAGCTCCTGGGCACAAATTGTCCAACGCAAAAGTGCGCCTCATTCTCAGCGACTTTGTGACTGACCTAGTCAGATAGTCCAAAACCAGGTTGATGCCATCCTGGATGGCTCATTGGACTGTCACAGGACTAGGCTGTTGCTGCACCGATGCTGCTACTACCCCCGATGGCAGCTGAGAGACACGCGAAGTGCACTAATCACTGCTCATGAACTCTCCTCGGTGTCGCGCAAAGCGGCATTAGCCGAGTGCATAGCGCCCGTGCACAACACTCCCATGTCAGCATGGGAAGCCAGCCGCGTATCTTCCCACAGAGCGGCGCGGTCGTCCGCGCTCGGTCTGGGCGCTAGGCCATATCGAGCATACTGACTAGCAGTAACTCGACATCATCTAGCAACCTCGCGAGGCGACCTTTCGGTCTGATCGAGTCCTCTGCCACCGAGAACATATATAAGATATGTTCAGCATACGGCAGAGACAGAGTCGTGCTGGCCAATGGCATTGCCTGTAACCATGCCCGAGGGTTACCGGCGGCCGTCTCGTCCACGGAGAGCTCTGGTCTAACAGCAAGGAGCCCCGCACACGCTTCTGACAAGTCTTCATCCGTGGCTACCTGCGAATTGCCGACGAGCACCAGGCCCTCGTCATCTTCAATGGCATTCGCAGGCACCAATGCCACGCTTGTGTGTGGGGGTTCATGCACACCAGCGTGGCCCGGAAAGTCCCCATGAGATTCCACGTCTAAGCGTGGAATCTTATACGGGCGACCGTCTGCTCCAAACTGGCCCACATGCTGAACCATGAAACCTGCTCCCGAGGGAACAGTGCCATAGGTGCGAGTGGTCATGCTCCCCATGAGAGGAGTGTAGACGCTCGCATCCATGTCTTCATGGTCATCCTGTGGACCGAGCAGGTAGTCTTCATCATCTTCTTGGTCAGGAAAGTTAGACTCTGGATTAGTAAAGAAAACTAACCCAGACTGACCAGGAGAATGCTCGAAAGCAGATGATGAGGGTACTCCGCGAGTGATTGTGGTCAGGCCCGCTGGTCGGGTTCCGCCTGATGCTGCTCGCGCCGCTGGAACACCAGGCGATGCGAACATCAAGCCTGGGTCCAAGACGGCCGCCCCTGGATCACTAAACACTGTCCGAGCTAGTAGGGCATGATCCAGGGACGGGGGCTACCTGCACTGAGGTCGACGCACAGGAAGTTGAAACACCTGTGCCAGGCTACAAGCCGCGAAGCATGTCAGGCATCAGGTCTTTCAAAGTCCTGCGCATCTCACTCACTAACTCAACCGTGAAGCCCTCGAGCTCACCCTTCTCAGAGGCCTTCTTCTTACCCTCCTTCTTGGTCTTTTAGCCCTCCTCAGCCATCAGCTTAGCCTGGGAACAGAAGAATTCAGAGGTTAGATCCCACCCCACCCCCCCTCTTTACAAATGACACATTTGTTAGTTAGCCTACAAGCTGAACACAGATGGCAAGTGTGGGGGAAGAATCTAGCCTTCATAGGCTTCAGACAGGATGGACATTTCTGAAAGGGAAGGGATACGAAGACAATGAGTATGATAGTTTTCAAAGCCTTATTAATTGACTATTAGTACAAAACAAGAACAAACTCGAGAGAAGACATCCACTTTTATGACAGACAACCCTGACGGGACAGCTGACTTCTCTAGTTAATAAAAACCAATCACAACCAGGGTCCCAAATTAATAAAGAGGGAGAGAGAGAGAGAGAGAGAGAGAGAGAGAGAGAGAGAGAGAGAGAGAGAGAGAGAAAGAAAGATTATGACTATCTAGATATTTCTCCACCATCCTAACAAAGAGTGATGAACACATCACAGACTTCTCTAAACTAAGATTATGACATCAAGAAAAGAGAAAAAACTCTGGTTGATTATGACATCAAACCTCAACGCAAAAGCTCCTTCAAGGAGAGGGGATGTCAGAAAAGAATGCAAGAAATATCAAGATATTAAAGACATTCATACCTCCCGAATAATATAATATTAAATTATATATATTCGAGAACCCATGCACACACAAGAGAGAATATAGTGCAATAACAAAAGGCAGCAGAAAATTGTGATTGTTTTCAAATAATTATGTGCCATAATTAATGAACTCCCTTAGCCTGAGCAGGCAACCATCCTCTTGTGCAGGAGAACATGTCCATCCATCCGCCGAGACTCCTCTTCCAGAAGAACTGATGAGGGGGGGGGGGGGGGTGGTGATGGGACAAAAGGAAGGAGATATTTCCTTTATTAATTTAATTTATCTCCAACCCGTAGACATATCACGATGATAAGTCAAAAAACGAGACGTGAACAACCTTCGAGAGAAGAACAGGAATCCTTATTCAGTCATAAGACAAACCTGTAAGCATAAAACACAAGAGATTAATAGCCCTAGGCGCTGGGAAAAAATTTACAAGGATTCCCAGCGCCTGAAAACGCGGTACCGCCGAAACGGCCGCGACGAAAACCGGTAACAAATAAAAGTTACAAGTCTTAAATAAATATATGCAACAATATCACCGTAGCAGATGACGAGGAGGACTCCTCCAATACTTTAGCATCAGCCATGATGGATTGGGATGATTTTGTTCTAGAGAACATGTTGCTTCTCAGCCAATATATTAGAAAATGGAAGTACCGGTATGCACATGCGCAGTGGGTGGTGTCTGTCATGTGCATGACTATGTACTTCCACCTGCCCATTAGGGGCACCTAACTGTTTATAATTCTGAATATTATTGAATTTAGAGCCGATATACTAGTATATCAAGAGTGTTAGGGAGGTAAGTATGTTCTCATGATGTGAAATCATAGGAATGTAACAATACAAGATCTTAGATAATGAGTATCCTATGATCTCGATTCCATAGCAAGGTGTTGAATTTAGAAAAAATAATATGATCCGGAACTGGTGCCAGGCAAATTGGTTCCTAAATCCAACACAATATTACGTACATCATAATTAATTCACCTTTCCAAAATATCCATCTATCATCTAACGCCATTTGACGTCATAATCAGCTAAGCGGCGTATAGGATGACGTTATAAAGGATTCTATTTGGCCCGTCTTTAACTTTTAATAGTCTATCAAGTTGTACGAATTGTATGCCTCTACTATTTAATAAACATGTTGTTGAGTATTTTGAACCTAATTTGACTGGATACTGTTGCTGCCAGACGCTTTATAGGCAGCAACAGCGTGCAGTCAAATTAGTTCCAAAATATTCAATAGATTACCTGTATAGTTTTCTGGAAATTGATAGTCAGGGAGTTCAGAGATCCATTGATACCAGCACGGATGTGATGTGGGTGGAGCTTAGATTGAGGTGGGTGGGGCATAGCTAAAATAGGTCCATTTGTTTTTTGTTTGAAATTGTAATATGCATATTTACCAGTGCAGTCGTCTGTGACAAAAGGCATGTGCGTGTCTTCATCAAACTGAATAGCCTGGTAGCCAGAGTCATTGCATGCCATATAGCACTTGCCACAGTTGATACACATATCCTGTAAAAGTGAGAGTAGCAACTCCATAGACATATTGTTCACATAACATAGGCCCACCTAGTCACCAATATTTCAACTTCTCTAGATTATCTGAAACAAGTGTAATGTGCTGTGATTGTGACATATACTGAGCCAAAAAAGTTTAACAATTTCACATTTTTGCTTGCTGTGTTAAAACTATGCTCTCTATTGTAATCAAATGTGCAGGTAATTTTATTCAACACAATGCCTCGCTCTCTGGAATGAAATCAAAACAATCTCTTGTTTTTCACGCCGGTGCGCTTAATGCATGTGAAAATGCATATTGCATGCACTGGTCAAAATTTGCGCGTCGCGTAGGTGTAATGACACCACATTCCAAAACAGGTAACCAACGTGAACTGAAAACGTTAATAAAGTTTGCACCTGCTAACATGGGCTGCCGCCCAGAGTTATCCGAAAATCAGCGCCATGAAGCAATGGGAAGACTTGCTGCTGGTCTACATCGCAAGGAAGGCAAGTATTAAAACAGTAGATACCAACACTCTCCATTCATCCCTCGATTTCCGTAGTCTGATCTCTGACTTGGCATATGCAAAAATCATTTTCCTGGAAATGGAATCGGCCATGAGGGTCGATTATATCAATACTATTGTCCGTCCAGTACATTCCTAAAATTATCATTTTGATGCATAATTTGGCAACAATGACAGAAAAACATCTACTATCTTCCGAATTTTAGCAATACATAGGCTACATAGGCGGTTTGTAGATTTAAGAAATATTTGAAAATGCCCCTTCAGTGAGAAAGTATGGGTATATCATTTTCTGACACGAAGCAAGTCAAAATAGATCAGCAATAAAGAAATTGAGCATAGGCTACCCATTACCCGTCTTCCTGATTCATTCTGATAATAAACAAGATGAATGTGACGTCACAGTGCAGTGAGGAATTGATGAATGTGACGTCACAGTGCAGTGAGGAATTAGCATACAGAATAACGTTCCCTTGCATGATTACATCATAATATATCACGTTATCAGAAATGAGACCTTCCCCCCCCCCCCTCTTTCTCCAACCCCTCTCCACTCTTTATCTTTTTCTCACTCTCACTCTGGTATTAAATCTAGAACCTATCTCGCTCACATCATTTACGAGCGCCACCACTTGTTGTTTGACATCCAGGTCTTGGTAGGGCCCAATCTGCTTCAAAGCCTTCCCAATCACATCCTGCAATTAGAGATATGATACATTGAGTCCAGTGTTACGTACATATGTATGTACACACGTGTGTATGCAATATTGTCAATACAATGGCGTACGGTTCCTTAAAACTACTAAAATTAATGTTATTTTATTACCTTAATTAACCATTTTGCTAAAAGGAAGAAATATGTCCTGGTTGTTACAAAGATAAATCACAGAGATAAATATAATGTACCTTTCCAGGTTATCCATTCATCATATGACGTCATAATCAACTACGTGACGTGTAGGATGACGTCATAATCAGGATGTCATGAATGACTCGATTTAGTCCGTCTTAAACGCTTAATAGTCCGATACGTTGTACGAATGATATATCTTTACCATTTAATAAAAATGCGGTTGAATATTCTGAAACTAACAAGCGTTGTTGTACGAATTGTACATCTTTACTATTTAATAAACATGCTGTCGAATATTTTGAAACTAATTTGACTGGGCGCTGTTGCTGCCATAGGCAACAGCGCCCAGTCAGATTAGTTTCAAAATATTGATCAGCTTACCTGTATAGTTTTCTGGAAATTGATAGTCAGGGAGTTCAGGGATCGACCGATCCCAACATGAGTGAGGTGTGGGTTGACACCAAAATAAATGTCCGTATTTACCTCCTGAGTTGCAGGAGATATCGTCTGAGAGCGTCTAGAGTTTAATATTTTCCGGGGTAGGACCCCCGGACCGCCCCAACCGTCTGGTTTACATTTCCACTCAGGAAAAATCGGTTTCCAGTGGCGGTGCACAGGTGTTTGCTGTGGCAGGCATCACGTTGGTTTAGAGCTGCCTTTGTCGCTGCCCAGCCGTTACAGTTATACAGCATCAAGGATACGCAGGTTGCGTTGTATAAACCTAGTGTTTTTGTCAAGGTCATATTTGATCTACGAGTCCATAGCTACCAGAAGGACTGGAAAGGACTGCAGAGCAGTGAGCCCAGGATTTTACTTTACCTCCATGGTTCGCCGCCATGAAGTGGATCGGCATTTTCTTTAGTTTCATGCTTTGTAGATAGGTATGTTTTGGATTCATCCATAGAGATTCCCAATTTTTAGTCTGCTTGCAACTATTGAGAGACGTTCGTCAATGGGAGTTTCAAGAGCCATATTGTTGTACTTAGGCTTACTACATTGTATCTATGTCTAATGTGACGAAAGACCAATTGAAAGAGAACATTTAAATGTATGCTGATGATACCAAAAACATACAGAAAGTAGTGACACTAATATGTTGACTCTATAAGATGATCTCTATCAGATGTGGGATTAGAGTAAAAATAGCGCTTGAAGTAGCGCTTGAAGTTGCCTTGTGATGGCATTAGGTGACCGCAAACGGTTAAAGACAGAATATTCATTCTCAAAATTGCTAGAAACATCTCGGAAGATACAAGTAGAATGTAAGAATACGTTTAAGGACTTTAAAATCTGACACATGAAAAGGATATACGTCACAGATAAACTGACGTCACAAATAAAATAAGTCATGATCGAATGGCGTATCTAACTCCGTCAGGAACTCTTAATAGTCCGTCATATGTAGGAATTGTATGTCTTTACTACTTAATAACCATTCTGTTCATTATTTTGAAACTAATCTCACTGGGCGAGCAAGAGCACCAAGTCAAATTAATCTCAACAAAGTATTCAACAGCTTACCCGTATAGTTGTCTCGAAATTGAGATTCCGGGAGTTCAGTGTTCGATCGATCCCAACACAGGCACACCATGGGAGGAGAATTGCTATAGATGGGCGGGGTATAGCTAAGAGTGGATTCATCCATAGTATTCCTTATTGAATTAGGCGTGCATGTAAGGTTCGTGATGTCAAAGGATTCCTGGCACTGTATAAATCTTTAGGCAGAAGAAAGTTGTATTGTGATAATTCAGCTTGGAGCACATATAAACAACAAGAGATTCCAGCGGCCTGTATCGCTCACCTGGAATTATTTGCCAGCGCCGAAACCGAGCAAAACGAGATGACCACTGGAAAAATTTGCCAATCTAATTTCTGTGAAGAAGGTTTAGACAGGTTTCATTAAAATTAGCACATTGGTTAATAAGTAGTCTTTGATTTTCTCAGAATTTTTGCCGACAAACACGTTAAATTTTTGTTGTTTTGATGCACCAACTTTACATGGACAAACTTTAACTTTTTATAAGAGGATGGTACGGTGGTAATTACATCACAACTCTAAACCCACCAGATTGTTGGTAGCAACGCAGACATACCTTCAGAGCGGGAACAGGATCATGGGGTCTATACACTGTCCTCTGGTCCGTTGCTGTATCACCATCTTGGACTGACTGTGATTTCTTCATCTGGACAATGCTCTCTTCTCGTCTGGTTAGATATGGACCAAAAGAGGGAAGCACCTGCAACGTGTTGGGGGCATAAGTTTATGGACATGTTACTAGGAAGAAATCACATTCGGGTCCTCATGTGAATAAATAAGTGCAAGTTTAATTAGTATGATCGATCGCATTAGTCGCAAAGCCATACCACCTAGCCATCCAAGACCACTATCATCTTCAAACTATATCCATTAGGGTAGTAAGTATCACCGTTATCATAATGGTTGATCGTTATCATAATGGACCTTTCCAGTTTTAGCTATGCCCCGCCCATCTCTATCTAATCCCCACCCACACCACGCTCGTGTTGGGATCGATCGATCTCTGAACTCCCTGACCATTAATTTCCAGAAAACTATGCAGGTAAGCTGTTGAATATTTTGAAACTAATTTAACTCGGTGCTGTTGCTGCCTATGGCGGCAACAGCGTCCAGTTAAATTAGTTTAAAAATATTCAACAGAATATTTATTAAATGGTAAAGACATACAATTCGTACAACGTGTCGGACTATTATGCGTTTAAGACGCACTAAATCGAGTCATTCTACACGTCAGACAGTTGATTATGACGTCATATGACAGATGGATAAATTGGAAAGGCCCATTCTGCCTCATTAAAAACTTCCTCTTCCTCCTTCTTCACCTCCTCCTGACCTCCAGCCCCCTTTTTCGTATTATCATCATCATCATCATCAATAAACAACAACTTCTTACCCGCCCGTTGTCACCATTAATCTTATAGACAGGTTTTCCTTTCTGGTGTTCCCGTGTGGGAGGGCTCTGTCCGTTCCAGCGCTGCAACTCGCTCAGACTCTGAAGGTAGAGTAGTGCTTTCAGTCCGCTGATGTAGTCATCAATAACTGTGAAATCCTGGTTTTGAACGGCACTACCCACCTGCAAACAAACAAACAAACAAACAAACAAAAATCAAACAAACAAACAAACAATTTACACAGCTGGGGGGGCATCGCATGTGAACTTACTTCTATTATTAAGGCACTTGTCTTTTGTGTTCCTCACCCACGCCACCACAGCCACCCCCTCCCATTAAAAGAGGGATCCTTTTCTAACTGCGCCCCGCTCATTTCTAGGTAAGCCCCAACCATTCTGATGTGATCGATTTATACACTTTGACTCCTGAATTCCAAGAATTCCAATTTCAAGGTAACTACACACGTAAGCTTGTGAATAATTTGAAACAATAGCAACAGTGCCCTGTCAAATTAGTTTCAAAATATTCAACAGACTGTTTATTAAATAATAAAGACATAAAATTTGTACACTTGACGCCGTTGACTATCTATTCAATGTTCATGACGGACCTAGATACGCTATTCTTTACGCAGTTTGATTGTGACGTCTGCCTACATGTGAATGATTATGACGTCATGTCATATACTTCAGTGACAGATCAGATCTATCCATTCAATCTCACATGCTTTTATGACAGCCTCTTGATCTGGCTATCAAATGACGTCATCTGTCAGGATTTTGTCCGTGGAAAGTGTAGTTTAGTCATATTAAGTTATGAGCTCACACAAATCCAACAGAAGGTATTTCAGTGCTTTTATAACGCCTTACCTGCCCTAAACAACATATCAAAGGTCAAACAATCGAGATATGGGAAATCACTAAAGAAATAAGAAAAGAAAAATGTCCGTCATACATAATATAGATTAACATACCCTTCCTTATATCCATGGCGCGGTCTCGATATATGGGTTATTTCGAATGCCTTTTTCTTCTAGAAATTAATTGACACCAAAATAAATGGCATTTGATAGCTTATTAAATATAATTGTCACAAAAATACAACATAATGGAAATCAACGCTATATATCCTGATGAGTCGCCTCCAGTCCAGCAGTTAGCTGTCTTTCATTTAATATTCTGCCATAACAAAAAATTATGGCAATAAATCAAATAAATAACATCAAACGCTTATCTTACAGATATTTATATCGGTATTAACCTTTTGTAGAAACTTGAGATTGATGAGAAGTGTCATTATAAAACAAATCCGCAACACCTTTATAACCAAAAACAATGAAACTATGCCCTAAAAGATAGCATGGTTCAAATTATCAGTGCAGTAAGTGTAGCTTTACGGGGTGAAATGGCGAAAGATGTTAGATCATCGTCACGGTCTTCTTCATCCCACAACAGCTGTGCAGGTGCTGGTGGTGCAGTCTGTGGTTATACAGATATAGGAACTCTTCATAACCACCTTTTCACAGAATCGCGTATATATCGCAGAATACCAAGCCATTCGTCGGCGTTGCTTTGTACATACTGGCAAGGGCTCTCTAGCCAGCCTTGTGATGTCATGCTCGGGTGCATTAATGTTGTCAAAGAATTTAGCTTATTTATGGGAATCGTGACCGCTTATGAATTTCTTGAGGGGAATTCCTTTCTCAAGTCCATAAATGTGTGAAGTTGTGTCACAACCAACAATATCATGTATGAAAGGAATGGTCCTGCAACCTTCTAAATGAAGTTGTCACTTTACCACCTTAATGTTCCAGATACCATTTTGCTTAGATCGCTTCTTCAGTTCAGTTTTCAAGGATACATCATGCGACTCCAGACTTGTGTGATAGCGGAGTAGGACAAGTAAGAGTTTCATCACCTATGAGTACAGCGTTAATCTGTTTTGTAGAACCGAGTGCTGTCTGTACGATTAAGAGATCGCCATCTCCCTGTGCATGAAGTGATTGACTGCGAGCACTGACGGAGATGGTTGATGGATCTTTGTGTATTTGACTTTCTAGCTAGAATGTTTTTCTTTTTCATTGTGATGTGCATACCATCAGCAGACGTCGTAGTTGCTCCACATTTACCTCTGTCCTTATCTGACGAGTTGTGTCTTTAGTCGATGTGCTGTCATATCCATCAAACACAATGGATGCCACACCATACTTTCTTGCAAAGTAATCTATGTGTGTATGTGACTGGTCCATGTAACCATGGAATGCCATGTATAAGTGCACCGCCATCCCGCCCAAACTGTAGTCCACTTGATATTTCACTATTGTCTGGTGCTATGTAACTCCAGATTGCTTCAACAAGTACTGACATTTGCGGTTCTCTTAGCATACAAAGTGCTGGTGGATGGCTAAACAATACATATTTGAAAACATCCGCCATCTCAGCTGATGCTTTTCCAGCAATAAAAGGTCATTGGAACAGTAGCTGATGATTGACCTGTACAGTCACCTCGCCAATCTTGATGGGCGACTTCATCCCCAGGGTTACTACTTTGTCTTTCTTTTTGAATGAATGTTCCGTACGTGTTGTCCATTCCTGGAGTCAAGGATAGTAGCCCTGCCAATGACCTTTGCTTGGTCAACATTTGCATTGCTATCTGACGTGGCACCAACAGCTATGCTTCGAAGGTTTGGATCAGAGCTAAATGGATTTTTGTATTCTAAATAATTGATAAATTTGTGAGAGTCCTTCCTGCCAGGTGTTTGTCTAGCCTTGTACATGTCTTTGTTGCGCTCACTAATGTCATATCGCACAAGACTTGCAAGACTCAATCAACCTTAGCTCACGATGGCATAGAAGGTAGCCAAAGTAACATCTGCCCACTTGTTAGGCCACCATTAGACATCATATTCTCATCAATACCCTGCCCATACACGGTTACTTCTGCTTACACCGTGTCCGCCACTTATCAAAGTTATCATACACATCTGGATGTTCAGTCTTCAGATTTGCAATGTTTTGAAGATATAAACGTGCAGAGTGTGTATAGAGATTATGGCCAGAAGCAGTCATTTAAGAAAGCATTTTATCTGAGGATCGAGAGCCCATTTGCCAGTACGCTCTGCTTTTATGAATTTATGCAAGAGGTCTACCACACTGCAGCCATAGAAATCTTCATATGATCTTTTGTAATTTGTAAATGATCATATATCTTCATCAGAATACTAGATACATTAACATATGCAGCCAGCTTGGGATCTGCCATCATCTCCTCAGAGAGAGCCTTAGCTTCAGCTAGATTTACATCCAAATATCAAATTCCTTTGTAGCAATTTCTTGAGATTCTTTTAATGACGTCGTAGTTGTGATCGTTTCTGATTCAACGTCAGTAGGTCTTCTGGATTCTATGTCTGCATTCCCATTTTTATCATGGTACATAATTGATATAGGCTTTCCAAACATATCTGGTAAAATGCGTGGTGTGTTATTGCCATCTAAATTAAACATTTTAGAAGTCGAAATAAAACATTGCAAAGCTAAATCGGTTTTCATTTTACATTGAATGACACTTAGAATTCACTCGGGAACAAATCTTTTGAACAAAACCAATAATTATCAGATGTATATAAATGAGCTGCTCAACCCTTTCATAGCTAAACACCAAAGTACAAAAGGTATAGGGCCCAACATAAGAAATATTCTACTGATAATTTCTGTACTTTGACGGGAAACTTCTGCTGCCTACGTCTATAACGTCCTATAGAATAAAATTGAAAACGTGCACCAGTCTACCTGCACATGGTAATAGACTGAGACATTAACAGTGAAAGGGTTAATGCATATAACACGTATTCACACACATGATAGAAATATACTGCATCATAGAATGACTTAAACGTACATCACCAAATAGCATTTGGAGCTGAGTTAGTGCTCGAATGTCGCTCCTCGTTTGAATTTAGCATCTTATAACTATGCTGGTGGGTAATTATGAATTGGAGACTTCTTAAAATCTATGTTAATTTCGTTGTTTGTGTTGATGTAATTCGATCACTGGATGCCAATTGTCGTGTCAAATACTATAAATAACCTTGAAATCATTATTCTACTTGTGTTATTTGAAACGCTGTAATTACCTTTGTGCCATCTTGTATTAATAATCTTGGTATTTACAAAAGGGCCATGAACAACCACTTTACGGGCATATACTTTGTAGTAGGTTGATTTAGCAACACGAACGTAGTAGGAAACAACTTTAAATGGTAATTTTATCATTATTACATGGATATTTCTTCATTTCCTCAGAATTTCTTTTGGCAGTTATCGCCATCTTGTTTGGGCTTTTAGAGGAGCTTTCGCCAACGCGATTTGTTGGGACTTTTTATATGTTACATAACACACATGTCCAGGTATAAAACCACTGAAATAGCTTCTGTTGGAATTAGTGATAGATTCGGCCAGTATGCGTGCGTGCGTGCGTGCGTGCGTGTGTGCGTCTGTCAATGAAATTCTGAAGAAATATCCATGTAATAATGATAAATTAGCCATTTAAAGTTGTTTGCTTAAATGGTCAAATTTGGTCAAGAAAATCAAACTGTTTGTATATTGACTCTACATTTGAGAGCTAAGAGAAGACTATTTAATTTTTCCACTGGAATGACTGGTTCATGGCTCCGTTATCGAGCCAGACATTCCATTGATAAATTATTTAATATTGGCTTCTCTTGGTATGCAAATTGACATCCTTCAAGACCACTGAAAAAGCCGAATTTGGCCGACTGGGCCACTGAATAGCTATTATGTCGAGCGCAAACCAAGAAATATGCAATAACAGGCCATAGATTAGGCATGGGGACAAATAAATATGGATATTTTGATCGCATTATTCAGATTTCATGTTTATGACTTACTTGTAAAACCGATGCACCGGAATGAAGGAATTCTAGCCCGGCTTCCGCGGAGTCAATTCCTCCGGTTGCTAAAATAGGGAAGCCTGGCAAAGCCTTGGCAATAGATGACACTGCGCGAAGGGCGACTGGGCGAATGGCATTTCCACTGATTCCACCATATGTTGTCCGCCTTTCAGATCCCACAGCAGGCCAAGGGCTTGCATCGCCCTTCAACCCCATCAATCCCGATACAGTATTTGTGACAGTTACGCCATCCGCGTGACCTATCAATACCAAAAGAAGATGAGAAGATGAGTGCACCGATAACATAAAATCTGATCGATGTGTCCCTTCATAATTCTTGCACCCAGTGTGAGCTAATATATGAAAAACACCGGCACACCCACACATGCATTGCGCGTTGTGCTTGGAGGTGGCGACCGCCCTGATCACCCCACAGCATAAGGGCGTCTCACTAACATAACGTATCCCTGGAAACAGACGTTTGCGTAATTAATACTGTGGCATTTTAAGGCTGAGGGATAATTATGTAATTTCAAGAGGCGTAGCCAACTATGCTTGCTTGCGTGCGTACGTGTTAGGAACAAAAATTAAGCGTTTGAATCACAACTAGGCCTACAAAAGGTAATATTTACTATAGCCAAGCCTACTACCATAACATTAAAGAACTAATGAACACTAGAGGAATCCAATCTGCCAGTCAGGTATATGACGTCACAATTAATTACGTCTCATCGAGGCTGACGTCACAATCAACTACGTAATGTATGACGTACCTAAGTCAGTCAGGAACTTTTAACAGTCCGCCAGCTTTACGAATTGCATGTCTTTTTAAAAACCATTTTGTTGAATATTTTGAACTAATTTTACTGGGCGGTGTTGCTGTCGTAGTGTTAATATTATGTTGACAATTTCTGTAATTTGATGGGAAAATTCCAATGTGTAACTGGTAGAAATGGATGCTTTTATTAGTATGGACTGTACCTTCATATGCTGCTTTCGCAATGTTGTCAATATTGGTGACATTCGGTGTTAACTTGGCAAAGAATGGAATCTTAATGGCTTCTCTCACCCACTCACAGATACCTCTGACCAACTCAGTATTCTGAGACAAACATAACACATATAACACATAACTGCATGATGCGATGCTTAATATCTCATCTAGCTACAGCCTACATGTCTATGGCTGGAAAGTATGGCACCGTCTCCATTTCCAACTACGATTATCAACCTCCATGTGTTTACTGCATTACTTCAGAAACCATTGCATGCACACGTATACGGTGCGCGCACACAGGCACATACAATATACACACGCACGCACGCACACACACACCACGCCAGCATCAACTCCGGCGTATGCACCCACGCATAGGTTACAACATGTGGTGTATGCAGCGTTTTTACATAGATTCATATCTAAATATTCAGGTGCATACAGATTCGATCTATCGAATCATTGGTGTTCAAATGGTCATGAGTAATTCCAAACGCAATGGGAAAATGATCCCAACAATTTCATTGGGCAGCTATGTTATCTGAACATACTGACCATTGACATTGGCAGAAACTCTCAGAAGCTATACGAAGAATACACACATCAATCCGAGCTCACCTGCCCACACGCAATGCCCATCCCTTTCTCGCCCATGCCATGAGGACAGGATAGGTTCACTTCTAATGCATCTGCACCTGATCTCTGAAAAAGGAACGTGCTTCAAGCTATGCATCATCATTTCAGTAAATCCCTAAAACACCACCGTTAGCCTATAGTAACCATACCAGTAGTAACGTCCAACGCATAGACCAATCTCTCAAATTATATATCATGCATGTATGTATACACTTTATACAAACAATCATTTAGGAAATGTATTACATTGAAGCCTCTTCTAATGGACCTTTCTAGTTTTAGCTATGCCTCACTCATCTCAACTAAGATCCACCCACACCTCGCTCGTGTTGGGATTGATCGATCCATAAACTCCCTGAATCTCAATTTTCAGACGACTCAGCAGGAAAGCTGTTGAATATTTTGAAACTAATTTGGCTGGGCGCTGTTGCTGCCTTTAGCAACAACGGCGCCCAGTCAAATTAGTTTCAAAATATTCAACAGCATGTTTATTAAATAGCAAAGACATACAATATTCGTACAACAATGCTTAGACCGTCTACATAAGTTCACAGTTCGGGCAAAAGTTGGTGTCGTCTTAATGAACCGCAAACATTTGACCCACCAGCTTTTTACAATTGTTAATGAATTGCATTAAGAATGGAGGGATCACATGCGTCACTCAAGTATCTGACGTCACAATCAAATACATCGCATATTAACTGTCTTCACAATCAAAATGACATCGCAGCGTCACGAAAATCTGTCACTAAAGTGTACGAATTGTATGTCTATGATGAATTTACAATTTACTAAACATTCTGTTGAATATTTTGAATCTAATTTGACTGGGACCCTTTGCTGCCGTATGTAGCAACAGTCCCCAGTCGAATGAGCTTCACAATATTCAAAGTCGTACCTGTGTATGCTAGATTCTGGTTCGAATCCAACATGAAATGGGCAGGTTTAGATAGAAATTGGTGGGACATAGATAGAAATGGGCAGGGCATATTTAGAAATGGGTGGGGGCATATCTAGAAATGGGTGGGGCATATCTAGAAATCAGCGGACAGTGGGTAGAAATGGGAAAGTTATATCTAGAAATGGGCAGGGCATATCTAGAAATGGGCAGGGCATACCTAGAAATGGGAAAGGCATATAGAAATGTGCAGGGCACATCTAGAAATGGGAAGGGCACATCTAGAAATGGGATATCTGGAAGGGCACATCTAGAAATGGGAAGGGCACATCTAGAAATAGGAGGGACATATCTAGAAATGGGCGGGCATAGAAATGGGCAAGGCATATCTAGAAATGGGTGGGGCATATCTAGAAACCAGCGGACAGTAGGTAGAAATGGGAAAGGGCATATCTAGAAATGCGCCGGGCACATCTAGAAATGGGAAGGGCACATCTAGAAATGGGAAGGGCACATCTAGAAATGGGAAGGGCATATCTAGAAATGGGTTGGGTATGGCTAGACATGGGTTATGCATATCTAGAAATAGGAGGGACATATCTAGAAATGGGCGGGCATAGCTAGAAATGGACGGAGAATAGCTAGAATTGGGCGGAGAATAGCAAGAAATGAATGCCTCTAATACCAGCTGTCTTTGATAACCACTTTCTGATGGCCCACAGTGCACAGAGAACGCTTTAGACAATTTTCACAATATATGTATAGATACACTAATAAATTTGTTCTTAACCTCTGCCATTTGAGCCAGCTCCATCCAGTCCTGTTTGTTGTACACACACATAATGCTGGCAATCACGATCTGGAAATAAGAATAGATAGAAGCTGAACTCACAAAACCAAATTTAACGTTGCTCATGTTTTATTGATAATGATTAACCAATCTTTTGCAAACTGCACCCCAAAGGCCTCAAACTGAAAAACTAGTTATATCAGTTAGCATGCTACTTATATCAATTAACTCTTTAATATTCAGGACTTTAAAGAAATGAAGAGTATCTTCTTTTTATAGATCAGTGGAATATACAAAATAGCTTTCTATTGGCTTGCAAATGGATATTTCTGCAGAGGGCATTTAGTCGGCTTGACAAGTAAATGGTTAACAGTCAAGAAAATAATTTTTGTGCTTATTCAGTGTCCATTTGTAGGGGAAGAGAAGCCTATTCTGAAAATGTAACACTGGAATGACTAGCTCGATAACCGAGTCAGTCAATCCAGTGGTAAATTTTCAAAAACAGTTTTCTCTTGGTGTACAAATGGACATTTCTCATAGCCGGGTTTGTTCGGCATGATCATCAATAGCTGAATCCCGTTTTAACTATGCTCTGCTCATCTCTAGCTAAGCTCCATTCACGCTATGCCCGTCACGTTGGGATCGACCGATCCCTGCACTCTCAATCTCTATTTCCAGAAAACTATGCAAATAGGATTATGAATGTTTTGAAAGTAATTTGACTGGGTGCTGTTGCTGCCTATGGCAGCAACAGTGCCCAGTCAAATTACTTTCAAAATATTCAACAGACTGTATATTAAATAGTAAAGACATACAATTCGTACAACGTGTCGGACTATTAAGTGTTTGTAAGGTACAACATCGCGTCATTCATGGCGTAATTGATTATGACGGCAGCCTGCATGTGACGTGGTTGATTATGAGGTCATATGAGTTCTCAGTTTTCAGAGGCTTAAATTTTGAACATAGATGTAATGAAACGAAATAAATCTTAACATATTAAGATGTCATTATGTGTAAATTAATATAATTTTCTTAAGTTGTGAAATTGAATTAGCGACACGAGTCCCTAATTCAACTTCATTTCATTACATCTAGGCACGCAATTTAAGCCTCTAAAAGTATGCAATTTTAACAATTTTATTTTCGAGCATTTTGCTGTGAATATGCACCAGATTGGTTAAATATATCTGCTATTTAATGTATGGTGGGCCTACCTTTTCAGGGAAGTCTCGTTTAAGTTCGGTTACACTTTGACACCAATAAGCGGCCGTCTTTTCACTGATTAACTCAATGTTTAGAAAAGATCCCTGACCCGGTCCATAAATGTGACCTGAGGTAGTCCCACGGACAATACGCGGTGATATATTTGTCACAAGCTCCTGCGAATAGCAAACAAGATCAATTTGTGATTTTAAGCCATTTCGTTTCATAGTTTTGAAAATTGTATGTAGATTATTATCCGGGTGTTTATGCGCGCGTACGTGTCTTTGCCGTAGTGGCCAGTCACCCACTTTGCCTTTCGCCGCCATGTTGGCTAGTTGTTTTTTATTTGCTTTCGATTTTTTTTTCATTTATCATAGCTCGCTTAACGTTTCACACGTGTTAAATATGCCTGATACTCGTAGTGGAAAGCCTGCCGAACTATTACAGCTAGTCACAATGCAGCCCGAATTCGATTTTGATAGTTGGTGTGAATTAAATGAATTTTCATCGGATACAAAGGATGCTCAAGTTGAAAAGGTTTTGCTTTCTCGCAATTGTTTGAAAAAACTAACGCAGAAGTTAATCAATGATGTATTTGTGAACAGTAATTTAGGACAACGTCTCTTGTTGGAAGATGCCGTCAGTGCTTTAAAATCAAGTGACACGAATGTGAGTGCAAGTAATTCCACAGACGTGCATGCCCAAAATGACGTGGACAACAGTTCTATCCCTGCAAGTGGTGGTAATGGGCAGCCACGAGCGGAGGTAACTAGCATTGTGGATAATATCTCAGCGGACAATATTCTGACACTTCTGAACAACGTTTGTCGTCCAGTTCCATCAGCCACGAGCACCAGCAACATACAAGCTGGAGCCATTCCCACTAAACAGAACGTACCACTTCCGGATGTACGATATTTCATATCGGCTGTACCCAATGGCAATTCAACGTGCAATACTGTAGACACGGGACCATTTGAACTTAAGGTTAAAGACACAAAGGTGCCTTATAATAAGCTCAGCCAGGCACAATATATGGAAGGTTCTTGTCAGATTCTACAAGAAATGATCCGCAAAGACAACGGCTCCACAGAAACGGTGTCGCAGTTTTAGACTACTTAGTGAAAATAGCCACATTTAGCCAAGCATTCGACTGGTTATCTGTGTTAACCTATGACATGCAATACATACGTGCGCAAGCAAGTGACAATGTGAAATGGGGAACCGATAATCTGTTCCTCATGCAGACTTGGCTACGTCCCAAACCGAACGATATACTCGTACAACAACATTAACTACAACACCAGCGGAACCGTCAGACCTTAAATAAACATAGTGACCAAAAGACCACTTTTGACCCGCGCACCGCCAAACCAGTCTGCATGTGTTTCAATGGACGTAACGGCTGTAATATGCAGATATGTAACTACGCACACGTGTGTTTGTCCTGTCTCTCACCGAGCCACGGCGATTTTAACCATCGATCAAAACCTCAACAACCGCAGGCTTTAAAAAACGAATAGATTACCAGCAATGTTCTAAACCATTGCGAAAGTGTATAGATGTATGGGAGCATAAAGTCGATGGTGATATGGACAAAGACTATATATTATACGTTATTAAAAACGGCTTTTCAATCCTTGATGACTGTGCCATTAACCATTTGCCTGTAAGGGTTCCTAATTCTAACTCCTCAATTATCAATAAAGTGAATATTGAAAGTTAATTACATAATCGTAAAGCAACCCCTTCTATTATAAGTTCCTTGAATGCGATACCCATGCACGACGGATCCTGCCGCTTAATCAACGACTGTAGTCGTCCTGTCGGTAGTGGGGTGAACGATTACGCAACCAAAGACACATGCCAATATCAAACCATACAGGAGGTTCTCTCCATCATACAACCAGGCTGGTACATGGCAAAAATTGACTTAAGATCTGCGTATCGCAGCGTAAATATTTATTCATCTAATTACAAATACACAGATTTATAATGGCATTTTTAGGACGATAATAATCCAACATTTCTCTGTGATAACAAGCTATCTTTCGGAGCTCGCAAAAGTCCAAGTATTTTCAATCGCATAACGCAAGCAGTCAAACGAATGTTACATTGCCGTGGCTACAACTGCATTGTGTACTTAGATGACTTTCTACTTGCAGAGGCTACATTTACTCAATGTCTGGCAGCATATAATGAGTTAATCAAGCTACTAAGATCGCTAGGTTTCTCCATGAACTGGAAGAAAGCAGTAGACCCGTGTCAGAGTCCAACATTCTTAGGCATCAACATCAACACTGTTTCAGGAACTCTGTCTAGATCCACAAAAACTCTCTGAACTTATTGTTTATTTACATACGTTTATGTCACGTGTTAGGGCGTCTCGGAAACAGTTAGAGAAACTAGCAGGGAAACTGACATGGGCTGCACATGTAATTAACTGGGGACGACTACATATAAGGCGCATTTTTGACATTCTTAGCAAATTATCACACCCGCACCATAAAAGCAAGTTGTCGTCTGAGCATAGACTGGTGGTTATACCATCTAACTCACACAGAAAATCGTCGACTTATTTGGGATGTTCGCCCAGTAATTGCAGTTGTGACTGATGCTTGCCCAATTGCCGTGTGTGTGTGTGTGTGCGTGTGGGTGGGTGGGTGGGTGGGTAATTTCATCCCAGGTAATCAAAATGTTATTGCGGATGCCATTTCTCGGTTCCATCTTTCTGGGTACATGCAGCGTTTTATTAATGCATTACATATGTCTAATATTCCTATGCCATATGCATATCACCTGCTAGATCGGCTCACAGTGTGTGCTTTCTGTCTTCCCAGATCCGGCAGTGGCAGCAGTTATACAGCGACTGGACCTAAATGTCACAAATCTTATCAGTGCCGAGTACGCGAGTTCCACGCGAAAAGCTCACAAAACTCAGTGCCAGACATACTATGCATTTTGCAATCTCATAGGTTGTTCTGCTGTACCAATATATCCAGTAAACTCGCTTCGTTACATTATATATTTATACAAGTCTAAATATTTCTAAACAATTCAGCAGTATGTTAATATCGTGCGCATCTTGCACTTAGACCACGGGCTATCCAACATTTTGAAAGATAATTGGAAACTTCAATGTCTTCTTAAAGATGTGAAACGTACAAAAGGCAACAACTCTGTCGGAAAGCCGCCATTCACACTTAACCATCTGGCAGCCATGAGCTATGTACTAGACCTCAATGTGCTTGAAAACATTCAATTTTTGGGCTGCCGTCACAACTGGGTTTTTCGGGTTATTGCGCGTCGGTAATTTCACCACCTCGTCTAGTTCCAGTCCATGTGATAGAAACTGTGTCAGACGTCAAGACATCATGTTCTATCACAATGGTGTCGAAATCGCAATCGTAAGGAAATAATGCGTTTCCTGGGCATGGCTGGATTTTTCAGGAAATTCTGCAAGAATTTTTCAACCCTTGCAGCTCCACTGACGAACTTGCTCAAAAAGAATGTTCCATTTTTATGGACATTAGAATGCACTGATGCTTTCAATAAGATCAAGGCAATTTTGTATTCAAGTCCAGTACTGGCTGCACCAGATTACGCAAGACCAATGCAGTTGGTAATTGATGCTAGTGATCTGGGATTAGGTGCTGTACTAATGCAGGCAGATAGTCAGGGACATGATCACCCTGTGCGCTATTTCTCGAGAAAGTTTGATAAGCATGAGTTAAGATACTCCACAATCGAAAAGGAGTGTTTAGCTCTTGTTGTCTCACTTCAACATTTCAACATCTATTTATGTTCATGGAAATTTCCCATTGAGATTTTTACAGATCACAATCCTCTTGTTTTTATACAAAAAATGTCAGGTGAAAATCAACGTATTTACAGGTGGAGTCTGACGATCCAGGCATATAAAGGGAACAGATAACGTATTGGTTGACGCTTTGTCAAGGACACACTGAATAAAACCAATGAAAGGACTTCCAAGATATTATGACAGGTAAATTATTATAGTTAACCTAATATTTGATAATATATTTTTCGCTTTGGTGGCCTTGACCTTCGGGTAGCCGGTTACTCTAACGGTCGTCGCTGAGTGTAACCTCGGGTATTCTTTGGAATACGTATCCGCCCTCGTTGCTCGCGATTTTTAAGATCTTTTCGGGTCGTTCGCGGCTGGTGAGGATTTCCGAGATTGGTCTTTGCGATAATTTTGTTAAAGTAGTGGTTACTATTTTCAATCCTGAGTAGTATATCCTAATTGGCTATTCAGTATGGTAGAATCGACGAACACTTCTAGGCATAGTCATTCACGAAGGCACGGGTCTATGTAAAGTAAGTTCGTTCGTAACTTCATTAAAGTTATCATGTATCAATAGTGGATACATTAAAGTGCATTCATGATAATGCAAGATATACAGGTTACAGTAAAGTTTCTATTGTCAATTTCAACAATTACCTTAATTGTCAGTTTTTTTTAAATATTAATATTTTTCAATGCTTACAATATTACCGAAATCGTCTTATAGCTGTATATCACCAGTCCTTTAAGGTGAAAACGCACACTTATAAAGAAAGAATGCGTTTTCTCAATTTAGGAGGTAGGGGCATGTAAGGAGACGCGTCAACTTTAAGCTGATGACGTCACAAACACAATTTGAATTTGAATAAGGCCGCTTATAAATTGCTTATTGGCCTAAGAATGTTAATCTGACACGATAGATGCCATGTTTTCAAAATATGATCCAAAATTGGTTAAATTGATCTGGGACTATTTTGTCTGATTTCGATATGGTTGAGTGATCACTCAATACTATGAGTGATCAGTCAACTTCCATATATGGCATTATACATGCTTCTCGGCGCGAAAATTCCCGCCAAAGCATGTGTCAGTGAATAGCAAGATTAGTGTCTGCGCAGGCATGAAACCAGCGAGATGTGTTTGGTTCTTCAAATGTGAAGGTTTTAAAAAGTTTTCTTATTATTATTTTATGTGAGCGGTAGGGTTTCCTTTTAAGTTATAATGCCAAGTAGTTGAATATCAACGTTTTATATTAAGTTGAATTAGTAGTGATAGTCCTAGGTGCCGTAATTGATTCCTATGGAGGCGGCGTGAAATCTACAAGAGAACTGAGGTAATCGATCAGTCGATCATTTTCGCCTGATCTGCGATCACATTTCAATAAACACTCAGCTATCAAATACCCCTCCACACCCTAGGAACAACTCACTTAGCTCACCTACCATCACACCTGCCGGCTACAGGTTAAAATCAGCCATGGGGAACCACTTATCCTTCCGAACCCGCCAATGGACCTTCTTCAGTAGTCATTCATCTGCTCATGGGTCTTCTAATCTTATGACCCATCGTCGAACGCTTCTACGATAATCTTCAGTCTATTCCAGGATAGCTTTCCACAACATTCTCAATCACCATAGAGATGTGTCGAACCCGTTCTTTACATCTACACATGCATCAGTTATCAGAACACTGATATAATATAGTTATCTTCTTCGAATTACATTTCGGGACTCGATTCTTAACAGCAGTCATCCGAGGATAGTCTTCAACGAATCACCTCTGGATCTCCATTTCGTTTAATGTCATTGTGCTTTAACGCCCACATTGGGCGTTGCTCATATATGTTTCGCCAGTGACGTCACGCTCCTTATATTCCTGTGCCTGTGTTTATATCACACATATATATCGATTATTATTCCGGATTCGCATGACCTATTTCAGATCATCTTCTTCGACCACCTCTCCAGGGTCGAGCAACTCAACTATGACAGACTACAGTCTCTACGTTTCTAATTCCAGTAGTAAATTTTCATAATAATCTTCTAATCCTACGAAAATGGACATTTCTCAGACCCATGATAGAAGTTATTTCCAGCGGGTAAAATCAGTAAAGATTTGAGTTGCACAATTTTATATAATTCGACTCAACGCGAATTAACGGAATCGATTCATTATTTAAACTGAATCATATCCCGTCGCTTATCGAGACAAGGTAAAATTTTTTATGTTTAGTGTTGTTTATACGTTTTGGTTTCAAGCAGTTAATGGTTGGGATAACATTTTACTCCAGACATTAACTGATTATGACCAAACGTCTAATAACTTAATTGCTAAGCATGAACTCATTATGCCAAATTATTCTATGGTAATGACTGATTTATAAACCGAATTATAGTAGGTCTGATGCTTCAACTTTCGCTGAAATAGCATGCATCGTGAATTCGTTCAAGCTTGATTCAAATTATCTGTGATATACCATTACTGTCAGTCCATCTCATCTATTTTATTCCGTTTTATCCAACTGTGCAATTGATGATATTTTTAATTGAAATGCTATACATATATTAAATATTTTTGAACAACTGATATTGATATCTTTGTCTAATTAACCCTCTCTGACGCATTCGCTGCCAACAATGATATCCAGTTAGTTTAAGTCCGTTCTTAGGAATTAATAATTTGAAACTTTGTCTGGGATATCCAATCCACATTCTTGGTTAACAACCAATTCATCGACCATTGAGATGGGACCATAGAATTTAATCTCGACAAGTCATTCAAGTAGGAATTGACAGTCCGCCATCTTGACACACTTTATGATTACGTCATAATATTCAAACCTCATTCGATTCCCAAGTTCATCGAGATGGTCCAATCATAAATTACGTCATATTAACTTAGCGTCAGTCGATGTCTGGTAAATCCTAGAATTGTCATTGGCGGCCATCTTGGGTCTCCGATAGATTTACACTTCAGATTGGTTTTTCCATTTCGTAACCCTGTATCTTCTTGGATATTGAGATCGCCCTATTAGGTCATTCTGAGGTCAAGAAGTCATCAAATTGGATCTTCGAAAGACGATGTTACCATATTGAGTCAATTTGAAAAAGAGACCGCCATCTTGGGTCTCTTGATTCTGTCAATCCACCATCTTGAATTCATTTGAGTCATAATTGCATTGACTTAACTTCGGTTTAGTTAAGCAATTCGGATCAAATGAATTGATTAACGGTAGAGCCTCCCAGTATTTAACCCATAGACAACAACTTTCCAATTTGAATCGCTTAATTGAGCACTACAGGGAGGCTCGCTCCGTGACAGTATGTATGTATGTGTGTGTGCGTACGTGCGTGCGTGCGTGCGTGCGTATGTGTTTTCTAGCCATTAATAATATGCGTGATTATTCCAACTTGCATCCCCGACTTATGGCTAAAATATGTATTTCGAGATGCACTTAGTGGCCCCGTGACCTAGGTATTTGAAATATTGATTTGAAACAAAATTATGGTTCTAGCCAACAACAATATAAATTTATGTTACAGAATTGGTTAGGCTTGGATTGCTGAGTTATCGAAGAAAATGTGAGCACTCTGTTATTTCACTAAGTGACCCTCAATGTTTGACCATTTGGCTTGAAACTCTGAAATTATTTAAAGCCACTTACAATATATCAACGTTGTTTGGTAAATATCTTGCTATGCTGAATCTGAGGGTCCTATGTCCCGGGTGAGCATTAGGCCAATTGTTTTATCCTAGATATGATATGATATATTTTTTTTAGCATTTTTGCCGGTTTAGGCAAATCATCATAAATTACGCGAGACAATCAATACAACTTACAGTAATTAAAGGTGCATGCTCGCGCCAGAATGCTTGAGAATGGAATTGTTGAGATTATGTGCTTTTGGGGGCTTGGATTGTGTGCCTCGATGTAGTGGGGCGGGGTGAGTCATGGCGCATGATGATTTGATTCCATATAAATAAATTTCGTAAGGTTAGTTGTGAATTTGGATGGGAGACTCGTGCCTCTAATTCAATTTGGCAGCTTAAAGAAATTATATTAATTAATATGCGTGGTCAAGTCATCACGTGCTGGAATTTATTTCGTTTCATTGCATCTGGGTGCGCAGTTTAGGCCTCTAGGAGCATGCCGTTTTAGCAGTTTTATTTTCGGGCATTCAGCTGTGGATATGCACCTTTAAGATCTACACACACACACACACACACACACACACACACACACACACACACACACACACACACACACTCACTCACTCACTCACTCACTCACTCACTCACTCACTCACTCACTCACTCACTCACTCACTCACTCACTCACTCACTCTCACACACACACACACACACACACACACACACACACACACACACACACACACACACACACACACACACACACATATATATGGTAAAATGGACCCTTCCAAGTATATCCCTTGATCATATGACATCATAATCAACTACGTGATCTGTAAGATGACGTCACAATCATGACGCCATGAATGCCTCGATATAGTCAGTCTTAAACGATTAATAGTCTGACACGTACGAATTCACCTTTCCAAAGTATCCATTCATCATCTGACCTAGTATGACGTCATAATCAGTTCCGCGCGTGTGTGATGACGTCATAATCATTACGTCACAAAGGGTTCCATATAGACAGTCATCAAATCTCAAAGAGTCTGACACGTTGTATAAATTGTATGTCTTTGCAATTCTTTGCTATTTAATAGACATGCTGTTGGATGATTTGAGGCTGGTTTGACTGGGCGCTGTTGCTGCCTTAGGTAGCACCGGCGCCCAGTCAACTTAGCCTCAAGATACCCAACAGCTCATCTGTATAGCTTTCTGAAAATCGATAATCAGGCATAATCTATTGTATAGTTAGGCTGGTACCCGACTCCTCATACCCTCGCTGACGATTCTCTGGCTCAGGATATGGGGGCCGGTAACGGCTGCCATCTTTGTACGCGATTTACGTACATGACGTCATTACACAGATAGGGGAAATCCATACGACAGCAGACGCTTCAAAGCGAAATGACAGCTATTTAACCCTTGTACAACACCGCTTCGGGTATTAGTATGGTCTTATCTGACTCATTTCGTTACACAACATAACTAAAATGGAATTTTTCACTAAAGACTATTGCCCCAAATTAAAAAAGTCCCGCTATTAATCTAGATTATTTTCTTGAAGGATAGCAGTAGGCACACTTCCAAATTTTGTTACCAGTTTTCGTTCATCGCTTAGTACCACTAAATAGTTAGCTACTTCTAGTAGTAGAAGGCCCAGACTACATATTTACTTGTTATGTGACTCTTCTAGAGTTTATTTTACGGGAATACTTGTATAAATTGTATAAAGTATACTAGTATTTCCTTCAAAATCAGCGTGGCCTACCAATAAGGGTAGTGGGGAGGGTGGGTGGTATTGGGGTGAGGGTGGCTGATTTGTGGAGGCAAATGAAAATCGTTCCAGCAGGGGTGTTTCCTGCGAAACTTTGAAAATTTGATTCATTGATTACTTTCTGTATCATGATTCCAACACATTATGTTGAATATTTTGAAACTAAAATTACTGGAATTGTAGAGGCCGTCACAGCATCTTACAATAATATTATTTGTGTCCTTGGATCATAGGTCACATTTCTGCACCATTGGGTTAATATAATTTGGATAATGAGGGGCACCCCCAGAGCTCTGTTCCTCCCTCCCCCCCCCCCACCCCACCACCCACATCCACCCCATGCAACATTCACTCCAGCCAAAGTATATATAAGGCACCATGGAATGATGGATGCCCTTTTTAAAATCAGTTTCATTGCCATAATACATATAATAATGATTTATCTGATTTTCACCATTGACCAACCATTAAAACCATGATTGATGTTAACTCTCCAGGTAAATAACTATGTTCTACACGCGAACCACTGATCCTGTGATCATGTAGGCCTTTGGATCAGTAACAGGTAACTCATTTATTAATGGTAAATCCAGATTGATCCATTTGGATCACTTGTTTTTCACAAGTAGCAAATCTAAATATATAAAAAGGACTTACATTTACTGCTTACTTTATCAAATACCTGTAAACTGTAGCTGGTTTAACCTGTGAAAGGTTATTGTTGAAATTAAAGTTGTTGTTAATTATGTCAATATTTACATGTAAATTTAGTTTGAAAATACAAATATGTTGGCCTGAAATGTGCAAATTTGTGATTAACAGCAAAGTTACACAGAAATGTAAACATTTTGACAGTTAAATGAGAATCTGGTTTTGAAAGAACAGAGATTTAAATGGAAATGTGAAGATTTTACAAAATTCAGACTAGTATTATGAAAATTTAAGTCAGAAAATTCAAAGCTTTCAGCCTGAAACAAGGGCATTTTGGTTTAAATGAGATTAATTTCAGGCCACACTTAAATTATTGTTTATTTGGGGTAACCAAATTAATATTTTGGTTATGTATGCTTATATATCCAAAATATATTATAGGGTTTAATACTACAAACAAACCATAATTTAAGAGTGGTCTCAGTGATCTTGAAAAATGATACCAGACTGCCATAGATCAAAGTAGACTTTGAAACCAAGAGGCACAATGGGCATGGTGGGCCTGTATCACTCTCCTAGGATATCAGTATCTGTATAAGAAACATTTAAAATTGGGTTTCAAACACAGATTATGGATGGAATCATGGAAATGTGTACTTAAATGCAGAAATTTGTGCTGAATTGCACACATTTCTTGCTGAAATTTGGACAAATTTGTGTTAAAAGCAAAAGTTTAGAGAAATATATAAATTTTGACATTTAATATGTGTATCTGGGCTCAAAATGTTAAATCTGTAATGGACCGTTTCGTCAAATATTAGCCAATGTTTAAAATTTAACAAGAAATTAGAAAACTTTGACCAAAAATGAAAGAATATGTGTGAAAATGCAAAAATTTGGTACTGAAATCTGTGGATTTGGGATTATAAGCAAATGTTTACCAAGAAATCTATAGATTTTCACAGTTAATAAGAATATCTGGGTTCAAAGTGCTAAAAGAAATTTCAAATGACCAGTAATCTGAGAATTTAAGCTGGAAATATGAAGAATCTGGACAGAAACATGCAAAGTCTTGGACAGGATACAAGAAAGTTTGGACTAAAAAGCAGCTGCTTTGTTTAGAAACAAAACATATGGGTGCAAAATGCAAAAGTAAGACAATTTAGGCTGAAGATACACACATTTCTGTATGAAGAATTGATATCTATGTTCCAAATATGAACATTTTATCAGGAAACATGAATATTTTAGGTAAAAAATTTAAGAATTTACCGGTAGGCCCAAAATGGCAAAACTTGGATATGAAATGATGGCCACTGGCCAATAATGTCAAATTCCTATTCAACAGGCCCAAAACCTATATTATCGCCATGTTCACTGTGAAAAATCATCAACTAAGATAGCCGAGTCTAAACCCTTTAATGGTAATTAAGCCGGCAAAAACCAGCCCTTGTAGTGGTATTAGTATTTTCAAGAATTTATCACTAATACCTGTGTCAGTCATTCCAGTGTTAAAATTTCAAAGAATATTATTTCTTGGACTGCAAATGGACATTCACTAAGTAAAATGGCAATTTTCTTAACCAATTCTAACCATTAACAGCAACAATTTGGACAGGAAATATGAAGATTTTTGAATGAAATGCAAAATTTTTATTTAGAAACATGAAAATCTTGGTACAAAGGCAGAACTATTACCATTGGCTGAAAATACATACATTTCTGTACAAAGCATGGATATCTAAGTTCCAAATTGGAAATTTTGGCAAAAACTTGACCATTTAGGTCAGAAATGAAAGAATTTGTATCCATAATAAGATAATTGCCATGCAAAACAAAAGAATTGATGATCATGGACACTGGCTCAAAGATAAAAATCTATATATCACTGTTTTCACTGTCAAGACCATCAACTACATGTAACAAAAGCTCAACTGTGATTGGTCGATAACGTTGAGTTTGCTTTAGCTTAGCTGACTTTTCACACACATATATCTGGGAAAAACATTTACCAGTAGATCAATCTGGCCTAGTTTCTTAAGAATATATGTAAACGGTAAATTTTCTTAAATTTGAATGGTCACCAATAATAACACATTCAGCCAGTAAGCTTTGCATGAAGTGGATGATGGTGTGACTTAGTGACCCAAATAGGCAAGGGCCTCTATTCCAAACTCAGAATTTGCTACTGGTAGAATGGTTAAAGGTTTTTCAAAAGATTTAAAGACATGCAAACAAACATTGCCTATTGTTTTATTTATTGAGCTATTTAGACCAAATATATTGCCATAGAATAAGCTCATTTGGCCTCTCATGCTTTTCAGACCAGGTGAGCTAGAACTGAGATCTGCAGAAAACTAAATATTTTGAAAATAATTTGTCTGAAAGTGATTTACATGTAGGTCTTGTGGTTTGTGCAGCTATATCCTTAAATCAAATTCTTTCTTCTTCTTTTCGTTCGCTGATCATACCGCCAGTCCTGTAAGTGACTATCGACATGATCATAAGCGTTAAGTACATGGATCCATGGTTTATTAGAGTGCGCCGTGCGGCCTGGAACCTCCGTCTTCAGCACTCGAGGTTTCTGTCAGGGTTACCTCACCCGTACCTCCTTTAGTCGCCTCTTATGACACGCAGAGGATACGGAAGGTGTATTCTAAGCCCCACCTACAGGGCAAGTTTTAAATCAAATAATGTGACTGAATTAATAAAGAGGCAAGGAGTGTTTTGGTCTTGCTCACTCTGATTGCAAATAAATCTGCTTTTAAGAGAGATGATATGAAGATTGTAGAATATCTTGAAAATAACCTGATTGACAGGTGTTTGCCCCTCTCTATGGAACAGCAGGTTACAGTGAAATTGTTTTTGAAATAGTTTGCCTATTGAAATATCATGCGCATACACTGTCATTGTCATACAGAGTGAAATTGAATATTGTTTCCACTGTTTTTATTAATTTTTTTTTTTTGCAGATGAGAGTCCTCACCTCAGATGGATATGTTACTAAATGTGAAACATGACCATGTCACCGAAGTCATTATTGTTTTGTGTGACAGCATTTTCTCATTGAGTATAGGGGTACAGCATGAAATATATTGCTCAGATTTCCTGACTTTCCAGCTGATCATTGAAATCTTATATACAATTTTTCATTCCAGTGAATTAAGTTGTGATTTACTTATTGGACAGCAGATTTTCTATCCCCACATTGAAAAAATGCTGGAATAATGAAATCGCACTTGTTTGTTCATTTACAGGCCATGATGAGACTATTTTTTTTTAAAGTTTACCACTGTAATGACTGATTCTGCTGTCGCACCAGCCAATCGATCAGTGTATAACTTTCAAAAATAGTCTCTTGGTGTACAGAGCCATTTCTCAAGACCACTGCAGAAGCTATTTTGGCCCGGTTCGGTGATTAACAGGTAAATTCAAGTCATTAACTCATTCAAAACCCAAAAACCATACAACATATTCCTCATGCTAATACGAGGTTGTTGGTTGCACAAGGTACATGGACATTTTGAGCTGATAGATAGTAATACCAGTTTAACCCTCAATGTCTCAATTTCAAGACAATTATACAGGAAGCCTGTTAAATATTTGTAATCTATGGCAGCAGCAGCTCAGTCAAATTGGTTTCAAAATACTCAATATAATATTAATTATTGTACATCATAAAGAATATCAGGCTAAACAAATTATTCTGGATGAAAAACATTATGTTGAATATTGTGTTTTAACTAGATTCAAGATTCTTTACTTTCATATAGATAAATAATTTAATAGTTCAAAACAGGCATCCACCAAAGACTAAGGCTATGTGGTGCTGGGCCCTTGACAAACTAGGTAAATGCACAGATGAAAAAAACTTAACAACCTACAACAGTGGAAGACTGATATCCTCCCCCCCCCCCTTTCCAGAATAACAAGTCTACAACACAGTAGCACTGGAGTCCAGCTCATAAATAGGTTAATATAGTTCCAAAACGTGAATATTTTCGCAGCACTGGCTTCCAATCAAATTAAGTCCAAAATATTCAACTGTACATTTTATCTTGTTTTGGAAACAATATAAGTTATTTCTGAGCCGTAGTGTACGTCCAACAGCGGGAAGTTGACATTTCCCGGAATCTTAGAACACGTTTACAGAAATGCATTTCAGCAGCTTGAATCTGACAATTCGCTACAGATACACAATTTTGCCAAACAATGTTTGTTTGCATTTCATAAGATGGACTAGACACTGAATAAGTGTCGTTTTACGCGATGTATTTCCGTATTCATAATCAGCTGATTAAAATGTAAACAGAGTTATTTTACATTCCACTCGTTTGTTTTGGGTCCCCCAGGCTAAAAATTGACAACCAATAGAAATATTCGGTCTTACACGTATGCGACTTATCTACATTAGCCAATCAGCGCCGTGGACTCTGTAGCCGTTACCGGCTCCACTATTGCGATTATGAGCAATTGGAGTCGGGTACCAGCTTATTGTATAGTGTACATATTTTGACTTTAGGGATTATCAATACATTTATTAATTTATTGTTTATGAACGTATATAATAGCTGACCGTCATTGTAGGTTTATACTCTGTACACTCAAGGGCCTATGGCTTAATGTGGAGTCAATAAATCAAATCAATATGAATGTATGTGACAAATTCCACCTTATAGGATTCCAGAGATATGCCTCGGACAAACAGGCAGGCGGGTGGGTGGGTGGGCAGGCGGGCGGGCGGGTGGGGTGGGTGGGGTGGGGGTAGGTTGTGAGGTAGGGTGGACTGACGGACGTGCGGGCAAGCAGACGGACAGACAAACAGATTGCACCAACACTGCAATACTCACACCAGCTTTTGGCGACATGAGTAATTAATAATATATAAGTTGTAGTTACATTGGTAGAACTACAGTACTGTTGCTTTATTAGATATCTTTCACCAAATATGTGGCGATTCGATCACCAGGGATATTGTTATTCTTTTATTTACTTTATCCAATGAGAATGTCTTGGTGATCGTGAATCCCCAGCCTGCTTCAAAGCCTCGCCTGATCATGGCGCTGCTTGTAGCTGGTGGTGCACTAGCCAGGCCAAATGGGTTAAGGAACTTGAGACCGCACATCTCCACGCTCACGTCAACCAAGTCTATAGGTGAGTAAAACTTCGGTAGCACCGGCTCATTTGGAATGATCCGCTTATGCAAAGCCTAAGTAAAACAAAATAAAAATATCACTTAAATTCACCCATGATGTGGTAACATTATTGAAATAAATACCCAACAAGGCTAAACGATTATAACTGAATAACACTCTATGCAATGTTACATTATCAAATCATCGTCTACCGGTGGAAACGGGTAGTGAGAGTAAGTCATTTGAACGAAGTCGGAGACGAATGCCATGATCTTTTTCTATGCACCTATTTCGCAAGGAAAAGATCAGCTTGACTTATAATTTGCATATAGTTATAACAAGCTAGTAATTTTATTGGAGAGCGTGATGGAAAATCCGGACGGTTTGCAGGTTTGCACTGACCGCTGTAGATGCAGAATAGCTCAAACCTGTAGATATTTGTGAATATGCCAAGAGGCTTGCTTCCCGTCATTGGCGGACTCTACTGTAGTCTGAGCAACTCCTGCCAAATCTCCACCGCAAAATACCCAGTTTTCACTGGTTTGCATGGTAACGGGATCCACTTCAGGCTGTCCCCATTTGTTCATCATGATTGGCGACAAGGCTGATATGACTGAAATTAAAAAGGAATATATTGCCAAATTGAAGACAATTTAGTGTGGCTAAAATAATGATCTGTCGGATGTCGGAAAGATTCACTACATTATGGTTCCCCCAAGAGATGTGCGTGTGCGTGCGTGCGTATATGCGTGGTTGCGTGTGTATGTGCGTGCATATGTGCGTGTGTGCATGCGTGCGTGCATCCGTGCATGCGTGCGTGCTGTAGGCCTACCATTATCGTCAGCTAACGTGGAACCAAAAGCTGAAATTATAAAGTCAGCTTTAAGTTTCACAGTTTCTCCTTCACTCTCTACCCATTGGTCGCTATTGTCCTGCTCCATCCGAACAAATTCCATCCCGGTGATTCGGTTGCTCCTTTTCGTTACTTTGGTCGGAGCCAAAAATGGTAGAAATTCACACTTCTCAACACGAGCCAATTCCATCTGAAATGAGGAGTAAAATGCTCTTCTTTAATTCTGTGACTCTTAAAACGTCAGAGTCTCACTTCCAAGACAACTACGTAACGGTATATGTAGGCCTCTTTACAGCAAAGCTAATATTATGTAGCTAATTCGACCGAACCCATACGTAGCAACAGCTCCCGGACAATTTATCTTCAAAATACTCAACATAATATTCCTTATATCATAATGAATTTGTCGTTTCTATTCCGTAAGTGCCCAGGGGGTGGGGTGGGGTACCTGGGGTAACGTATAAATGGCAACGTACAGACGCGCAAAACACCATCAGCTTTTGTAGTCACAATGACCGTTTGCCTGCTGAATTTCTGCAGACTACGTTTTTCACAAGGTTTAACTCTGGATATGCTGAATATTTTGAAAACAATTTGTCTAAATGTTGTTGGTGGCTACCAACAACTTTCAGTCAAATTATTTTCAAAATATTCATCAGGTCCTGACTTAATGCCCATTGAAATTGTTGTCTGGTGGCTTGCAGCAGTCGGACAGTTAAGCAGTAGGATAGCGTCTACAGCAAACAAATACATCGGAGGTTATGGAACCTAAGTTTGCTTAGATAGAAAGTTGCACTTAAAGATATCGTGAGCTGATAAGACTTCTAGCGTTAACCTGTGGTTTGCAATCATTTTAGCAGGTTGTGACGCCAACATTCCCATTATACACTATTATATAGACGGCTAACCAGGTAATAAATTTTAGTGTAACCGCGTTCTTCGAATCGATAATTTGCAACGTGTTAGGATATTTATCACCATGTTTAAAAAAAACGTCGAGATATTGTAATCGCCTCCGTCCGTCTGTCCATCATGATATCTCCTCCAAAACCGTTGGGTGGAATCTAACCCTGGTTGTTATGTGGGTTACCCATATGATCCCGCTTGGCAAGACGATATTTACAAATTTCTTCTGTCCCCAAGGGGCAAATGGTCAAATCACTTGTAACGCAACTCCTCTGAAACCGTTAGACGGAACTCAACCCAATTTGATATGTGAGTTACCAATATGATTGCGGACTGCAGGAGGCCATTTACATTTGACCAACACCCCCACCCCAACCACTCTGCAATCATATGGATCATCTAGATTTGATTAAAAACTATCAAATAGTTCTTATGCAGCAGGGGTTTGGATTAGGGTGGTATGGGTTGTTCCTATTGGTTTCTATAGTGCAGAAATTGATTTTTGGGAGCACCGAGAGGTCGCCCAGTAGATGCAAAACTGGGTACAATGCTCTTTCTAGTTAATATCGTAAGATTTCTATGCTCACAACTAGTATAAGACTGTCCGTCGGTTGTCAAATTCTGGACATTTTGACAAAGCCACATATCTCGCACTTGTTTTCTTATATAATATGGTGTTCTTATTGGCTTAAGATAGCTTTAATAATAAAGGCGATTTCCTCATTGCTCTCAATCATCACTTCTTCCACAACTACCTACTTCTTCTTCCACTATTACCCACTTCTTCTGGAACCACTAACTACTTCTTCTGGAACCACTAACTACTTCTTCTGGAACCACTACCTACTTCTTCTGGAACCACTACCTACTTCTTCTGGAACCGCTCGTATGTTGGTGAATCCGCGTCGAAAGACAACAAACACGCGTCTGGCACCACATCGCAGCGCGGAAGTGGCACAATCGAATGCTGTATCACCAGATCCAAGCACAATCACGCGACCGTGAAGACGTGGTAACGAGGCTTTACACGCACACATACCTGAAATTAGCGTTGCTGATATTAAACACGAAATAGGTACTCGTTAACCTGAAATGGAACCTGTAGATAAAAGTAATTCGTGTGAAATAAAAGTTGTAATTATAATATATTACACTATGATGGCGGTCGTTGTTGTGTAGGAAATCGTCAACTTTAGTAACTTCATTGTATTGATTAACGTTCTCGGTCCCTATTAAATAGGGACTTTCGCACGAGATCTATGCCTGTTGATTTTTGTTCAATTTTCCCGGCATGCAATGCTTCCCGGGGTGCAATGATACCCAGTGTGCAAATGACTTCACAATCGTTGTAATTATTGGACGCCATATTCGTTAAGTCTATTGTCTTTACAGGTAGAATTTCTCAATGAGAACTACCCCACCCCACCCATTTTTGCTAGTCATTTATTCTTGGCGAGAAAGTGTATAGGCCCATTGCTCACTCTATCTACATAGTACGATATTGACGGTCAGGTGATAGTGTGGCTAGCAATGTTGATAGTGCCTTAGTAATAAACAACTTCATCAAATTGCTCTTCAAATACGCAGCAAATGTCGCCTCAAAAGTATGATGATTATGACTGAAAGCCGTTGCAGAAGCGATTTACATTCAAATGTGTATAAAATCTGTATCAAGAAACAATCACATTGTTTACTAATTATTTTGATATTAATTTGACTGAATGCTGTTGCTGTCACAACTTTCACACACATAATTGTCAAAGATTTCAACAGCTTTCTTGGGGTTTTTTCAGTGATAAATCACGACCTGTATAGACAATGCAATAAACCAATATGGCGTTCAATAGTTACAACTAACATGGAGATAAGATAGTGCACGATTGGTAACATTGCATACTGTGTAAAATGCGCAGACATCGGCAGTCATCTAATACCTCGTTCAAATATTTCATTATTTAATTGGACACGTGAGCTTTACTTATCGGTAGGTGGCATGGACCCATTGCTTAACTAGTAGAATGCATTCGAGGGAGATGCTGACTCACAGCTTTGCGTTCTGTCTTGCCAATGCACTTAGTGACTCCCGTGGCCTAGATAGTGACCCGTTCACCTCAAACTCAAAGGAATCATAAACTGTCATAATATGAAGGCGTGTGCTAAATCTCGTGATTCTACCTTCTTGCTTTCCAGAGTTATGGTCAACAATGTATATTCCACATGTACGTCCTGACCCCGTGACCAAAATACTTGATGATTTGTTCTGAAATTCATAGAACTTCTAGCTACCTATGCTCTGAAGGGATGCGTCATATTTGATAATTCTACCTACTCGCGTTCCCGTTTCATGGCTAAAAATGTGTATTTCTGGATACACTTATGATACAGTGACCTAGATATTTGAACTTTTGACGTTAAACTATATTTTCCTTCTACACAACTACAATATGAATGCATAGTACCGGTTTGGTAATTCTACATTATTGCATTCCAGAGTTATTGACGAAAATATGTATTCTGATATGCACTAAGTGAAGTTATTGGTTTAATTGGCGTCTATCGAGTCCCTGATTCCAGATCCCATTCACGCCATATCTCGGCTGGTTTTATTTAAAGTCTATTATTGGTAACTTCCCCAGTTTTATACCGATACCCGTTTATACTACTGGGTGGAGAGAGGCAACGAAGAGGGAAGGAGAGTGCCTATGTTTCCACTGATCGCTCGTGAGCCACCTGATTGCCTGATTGTCGAACGGGATTCCCACCCGCCTGATTAACGGACAACCACGTTAGCGCCACGGCCAACCGTCACCTCCTCTACTAAGTGATCCCATCACCTCGATTTCTTTAACCTTTTGACCTCAAACTAAAACATTTTCTAGCCACTCATAGTATGAATGTATGTGCCAAATTTGGTGATTCTACCTCATAGGAGGCAGACAGACAGGCAGGCAGGCAGGCAGGCAGGCAGGCAGGCAGGTAGGTAGGTAGGTAGGCAGACAGACAGACAGACAGACATACAGCACCAACCGCAATACTCACACCAGCCTTTGGCTGCGTGAGTAAACACAGTCAAATCTATCTATAACAGACATCTGCCTTGGGGGAAAATGATGGAGTTTCCTTAAGATCTCTTAAGAGAAGCCATTTACCGCATTCTGACTGATACAATTTGGGGGAATAAGCTGGGCGAATAAGTAGAGCTATTTCTCTAAATTATTTTCTCAAGGACCATCCCTACCCCACCCACCATGTATAAGTGTACGCTACATTGCTAGGCACCACAGCAGCGGTCAACATGGTGATATAAGGCCTACCTCTGATGTCACGATTACTCACCAGGTTTGCTCGCCTTGGCTACAATTGGCAGGAATTCCTTAGACGTGAAGAAACCATTCTCCGGAACCAAGTCCTCAAATATTGGAATTCGTTTCGGGCTTGGTAAACCTTCAGGTTAAGAAGAAATTAGATAGATTGTGTGTTATTTGAACAACATATTTATCCGAACATTCAATGAACGAATGAACGAATGAATGAACAAATGAATGAGCAAACGAATGAACGAACGGGTGGGTGGGTCAACGAACAGGTGGGCTGGTGGATGGGTGGACGAACGAACGAGAGAATGAATGAATGAATGATCGAATGAACGAACAAACAAATGAACAAACGAATGAACGAAATACAGCAATAAATGAAGGAAGAGGAAAAAGGAAACGCATGCATCGTACAATGACATCCATGCATCGTGTGAAGTGCCAAGACAAATGCGGCTTATAATACATATCAGTTGAGTGGGGCCAACAAACAGCTGTAGCCCACAAAACCTGAAAATAAATCTGAGCCGAAGTCTAGGAATAAAGGTGCGACTAAAGCCACCATCAATTTGATAATGATTTACCAGGGTGGGGGGGGGTATGGGTGTGTGTGGTTGGGATTGATGTCAGAACACGATCTTCATGGTTTTGTCAAATATGGAAAACGTCAAACACTACACACCTAGGTATACATAGTATATGCATGTGGTCAGGTAATGGGAAGGACTAGCCAACCTGGAACCAGTAAACCGCCACCCCGGGACATGCAACGGCTGCCGTATGGATGGATATATATATACTCAATGCACACACGATGGCAAGCATATCTAAGAAACGATTCCCCCCTCTGCGCATGCGCCGGGCCACAGGACGTACCCCACATAATGGACAGGTTTTCTTTCATAGGGTAGGACATGGACACGTTTGCGTGATGCCGATGACTGAGTGGACTCTTTACGGTGTATAGATAATCTTTATATGACTTCTTCCTCGAAATAATGGCCATGATCACAAAACTTTCCGGGAATGGTTGATACCATTAGAAAGCCTGAAGATTCTTCCTCAAGATGACAACAGCGAGTCATGTCAAGAAGAAAGCGACGCCTGAATTCCTAAATCATTGTGTGTACTCGGTAAAAGATAGTACAGAGCACGACCCCGACATTCAATAGCTGACTCCTGCTGGACGCTGCCGAAGCTGGCGCCTCTGTACAGACAATCCGATTGGCTGGAGATATCATAAGAAAGCCAGCCATTCATCAAAGGATAATGAGATGCAGAGCAGAGACCTAAAACACTGCGATACCCGTCAAGGTTTCGCAATGACGCCGGTCAACAGTAATTGTTCCACTTCTCTGCTCTAATATCTGACAGGGAAAGCACAGCAGGACTTCTGACTTAAATCGCTTGGAGCGGACGTCATTTACATAGTCGACAATGCGACAACCTCCTTTTTGAAAAGGCTGCTCAAACAATGGCATAAATTCTTCCACCTTCAGAAACTTCCTCTGTTCATGTGCTACTCAAGAGACTTCGTGAACGGAATAGTCATGCCGTCTCCTGAAATTAAAGAGAAGAAGACACAAGATCCACCATAGCTGAACCTGTCAGCCCTTCCCATGATGCAACTTCATTAAGAAACTGCTGCCACCTACCGCTTGCTGCAAAGGAACTCAGAAATCCTCTTCTGAGTACTAGCATCTGACTGAGTTCTGCTTTGGCTACATCGTGCCATCTTATGCTGAAGGGCGCTTACCCCGTGATTGAAGAACATTCTTGTGAAAGCTAACTTCTACCGCACTGCCCTCTTTTTAACAAAACCTCTTCGTGAAAACAGACTTCCTCTTATGACCATTTCTCTACGAGGATCTGCTCGAAATTTGATATACTCTAAGAAGTTCCCCCCGTCTGGCTTTTATGATCTCTGGCCATCGAGGATTAAACCACTGCATGACGTTGTGCCTTGGGAATATACCTACTAAGGCTGGTTCAAAGCCAACAATGCCTCCAATATCAAAACCTAGATCCCGCAACTGTGGGACTTTTTTGTGACTGTGAACTTTCTACCATGATTCTAGGACTCGAACTGTGCATGTTAAATCTTAAATGTACTCACTAATCTAGTTTTCTATTCTATACAGATTCCCAGACATATTGCTTGAAGTGCCATTTACTATTAATTCCTCTGCTCTTCTAGCAGCCATTTCATTCTAAAAAGAGTTCGCCCATCTTAACCATCATCTGCGGACAACGATCTCGCACTCCGCTCAACGTGAAGACAAACCCTAGCATTGTAGCAGTATCGCTTTTCGAATGAATACAAAAAAGGCCACTCACCTCTTCTGCCACTTTTCTAGGCGGGTGACACCCTCAGTGCTTCGCGCAGCAGAAAGAAATTATAACAACGCTGTGATTGGAGACACATCTTTCATTTATTTCGTAGACTCCCGACACTTCAGTTGGACCTCCTGTAAATAGTAGAGTCGCCAGCGGACGTTTCTGCCACTTTTCCCTCGCAAGCTCCTGTTTGAAACTCCCGCAATCAATGCATCCCTTTCAGCACCCGATCTGCGTTGTTTCGCCTGGCCTCAAACCATTTTGAGTAGGAAATAATGTTAGGACTAGGAACCGGCCATACCAACTAAGGTGGGTACGGAATGGCCAGTCCGGATTCGCTCTGGGCACACCCGCTGAGTAGGATAGTACACGTATATAGGCCCTAAGAGAGAGGTTTTTGTTTAAAATGGCTAAGTCTGTTAGAATGCGCGGTGCGCATGCGCGCACGTCAGAGCTTCCCTGACAACATGTGTCAGAATTGGGAAGGTTGTGCATGCCTATAGTGTACCGAGTTGGTACTTGTGATTTTATTAAATTATACTATTCTCGTTGTTCTTGGTACCGACCCGGACAGGGGATTAAAACGAGGATTACAGAACGTTTTCCTATTTCAAAATCGGACCAGAAATGGCCAAGTTATCAGCGAAACTCCTGTTAAATTATTTACAAAACATTGCTTTTTGATGTCGTAATCACGTGTATGCATTAAATGAATAAGGAATGTGCTGTGCACGTGATGGCCACGTCACCACTTCTAGCTGCACGCTGATTGGCTACTGCTCGACCGCTGTTTGGCTGAGGTACCTACCTCTGACATCACGAGTAGTATAAAAGGGGTGAAAAATCAAAGATCGAGAGCACCACTGGCGTGAAAGCTGACCCGTCAGGAAGGCTGCTGGACCTGCGCAGACTAGACGTGTGTAACTGCTGACCTACGGTGATTCCATCATCACTGCGGTGCCATTCGGATTTCAGTTCACCCGCGCCGGTAAGCAGTTCTTGACTTTCTGCAATACAAGTTTTTGGATGCTCTCGGACGGCCATCCGGGGGCGAAATAAATAAAGTAATAACTCTCGCATCAGAACTTTCCAAGTGGAGTTTATCCGCGGACAGACCGTGTTGGCCCAAATGTGATTCTACGGAACGTAGAACTGATGGCGATTCTTGGTGGATGACTCGCCAGATCTGCCGCCCACGCTGAAAAGTGGATTCAAACTTCCACGCTGCATGTCACGTGTGATCATTAACTTTTAGACCACAGTCTGGTGGAAACTTTTCAATAACTGTTTAAATCCTGTATTAGTTAAAGGACTATTTAATGGACATCACCTGAACTGTTCTGTTTTGCTGTCCTGAGAATGTGCCGTATTCCAACTTGCCTGCAGAAGCCTGCTTGCGGAAACCTGCTTGCGGAACCCTGTTTGCGGAAACCTGCCTGCGGAAATCTTTCCAGCATCAGAGATCGTGCCATCTCGCGCTATCTATGTATTAGCGTGTCAATTTCAGCAACTCATGAACTTTTACTGTACCGATGACCAATAGGTACTCAAGTAGCTATACTATTGAACATTTAATTATTTCTTTATATGGTACCGCATTCTTATATTTTCTGTTCTTACTGTGAATATTATCCTTGTTTACTGTGGGTACTCCCAACTAACAGCACCATAAGGTCCAATGACCTGTGATACTTTATTCTCATCGTATTCATCAATTGTGTATTAGTTAGTTGTGCATATGGAAAGTAGCCATCTAGTTAATATGTTTTGTTTATTTGTAAAACTCTAGACGGCAGTACGCTAGGAAATACTATACATCAACATATATATCCGCATACCCACCAGCATCAATTTTACACTGAAGGTCGCTGATCATGCTCTAATTGCTTGAGCCTGTAATGTTACTGACTAAATCTGGCTAATTAGTTCAATAGGATAGGTTTGAAGGAGTTAAGAACAATTTCTCCATAAGAGACGCATAGTGTACGCCTCTTTTCCGGTTGTAGTGGATATGTAACACCATTCCCCGGCTAGGTTGTGTAAAATTGGCCGATTACCTTAGGGCCTCATATATATATATATATATATATATATATATATATATATATATATATATATATACACCTGTGCAAAAGTTAAGCACCAGCAAAAACAATAGAACGTAGAAACATGATGGTACAACTAGGCTGCCATACTTTTTGTCCCCGCGTTAGCTGACATAATTCCAAGTACGAAATGCACATGCATGCATGACTTCACGCCGCTTGATGTCCGTGCGTGGCGGGAAACAGCACACGTGTTCAGTTATGTAAAAGTCCAGTTTGAGGTGTAGAACATTACATACAGATTTAGGCGACAAGATTAGGAATTTTGTGTTCATGACCGTGGTTTATTTGTACAGAGAGAATTAGCTCTTGATTGTGAACCGCTATGGCAAGACGAAGGTTAAGTGATCGTGTGAAATGGCAAATCATAGGCATGCATACCACTGGTATGTCATGCAGAGAGATTGGCAGACAGCTGAACATTAACCATACTGTAATCAGTCGTTTGATTGCAAAACATGGGCAAACTAACGAGGTGAAGGACAGGCCTAGATCTGGAAGACCGAAGAAGACTACTGCCCGTGATGATCGAGCCCTAGTACGCCTTGTTAGGAGATCTCCATTCACCAACAGCAGAGTGCTCAGCCAGCAATGGGAAACGCGCAATAGAGTGTCAATGTCTACCGTCAAAATGAGACTGTATGCTGCTGGCATGAAAGCTAGGAGACCTGTCAGACGTCCTCTCCTCACTGCACACCACAAAGAGGAGCGTCTGAGGTGGTGCAACGAAAGAAGACACTGGAACATGAGATCCTGGAGACGGGTACACTGGTCCGATGAAAGTCGGTTCCTGCTTCATGCCACAGATGGTCGAACTCGTGTATGGAGGTCCAGACGCACGGCGTACGACCAACGTAACATCATGGAAGAAGTTCCATTTGGTGGAGGTTCCGTTATGATATGGGGGTGCATCTCATTTGATTGTAAGCTGGATCTGTTGACTGTACCTGGAACACTAAATGGACAAAGATATCAAGATTCCATACTGGATAGAGTTGTGGTCCCTCATTTTGTAAATCATGCACCTGGAACCCACCCTATATTCATGGATGACAACGCCCGACCACATCGTGCTAGAGCTGTGCATGAATACCTCCGCCAGAATGCCATCGAAACCCTACCATGGCCAGCAAGGAGCCCTGACATGAACCCTATTGAGCATATCTGGGACATTCTGGGAAACATGGTGAGAAGGAGGGATCCTCCTGTGCAGAACCTACAGGAATTAACAGACGCACTCCATCTTGAATGGCAACGAATACCACAATGGCGTATCAGTCGGTTGGTGACCAGCATGAGACGTCGTGTCCAGGCCGTCATCCAGGCACAAGGTGGATATACCCGGTATTAATAATGACAGTCTCAAACTCGTGCACAGATGTTAAACTTCGTTTTCAGACACCATTAATGACAATCTAGCCACGTGTGTCAACTGTAGGGAAATAGTTGTCAGTTGTGTCAACGTAACCATATTCAGGCCTCGTTTTCAAGTTCAAACAAAAACATACAGTGTTTCCCCACCATCATAATCAGCATTCCTCTAGTTGCATTATTACCTCTTGCACTAAGATGGATGGGTACATAAATGTTTATGCTATTGCTTTCTTCATAGCACATGAATATACCCTCGCATGTGCGTAAAAATAGGGTGGTGCTTAACTTTTGCACAGGTGTATATATATATATATATATATATATATATATATATATATATATATATATATATATATATATATATATATATATATATATATATATATATATATATATATATATATATATATAGAGAGAGAGAGAGAGAGAGAGAGAGAGTTATTGTCTCTTTCCATGATCCACCAGCCACAAGGCTTTATAATTGTCTGGATTCCCTATCGGCCGGATCCGACCCTGGAAATTATCGGAGGTTTGCGAGTGGTGATGGTTAAAGTGGTGAATTAGTTAGTTGTATACCCGCCTGCAGTGCAATTCTGGGCATTCTGGAACTTAACCCTAATGACAGGTTAAATGTTAACTCCATAGAATGCGGCAACGAATGAGATGCGGATCTCCATCCAATTAGTTGTAGTGTCTGGCTGAGATCTTGGAATCCGCCACGCCCTCATGGGAAGGACACTAGCAATGGATATCCGTCTCTCTATCCCCACCATAAATGGCATGGCACTTTCTAAACTTGCTTGTGTAAATTGTAACCCTTGTCTTGGTGAAGTTATATGTGGTTGCGGGACAAGGTAACCGGATTATTATCTGATTCGGGAGCCTTGCTTCGTAGCATGTACGCACACTATCCTTCGGAGGTAGATGCTATGCAGGGCGACCTATGGGAAGCTGAGCATCGGCGCCCATTGGATAAATGTATCTAAAGTTAGGTAGGAATCCCTGCCACTTGTGGCCAAAGCTTGTATTCGTTTCTAATAACTAACTGGTAGGCTAGAATGTAGCAGAAGGCCCGCATAAATAAAGCGACAACTACCAATGCAGTAACTTTGGACCTACATAAGATGGTGACCTGGGAATTCTTTGGAAATCTTCCGTCACGTAAACCAGTGTGCATCATATTAATTATGGCTTCACTAGAATTTTCAGCACTTAGCATTTTCTGTTTGAACAAAAGAGTGGCCCTTTTTGCTAGCTCTTTTCCTCCACTTCGGTGTTGAAGGCAGTTTCCTGTGACGGAGGCCCGTGTGAGGCACTTTCCTCTCGCAACAACAATATTGTATGTGTGTGTGTTAGGGGCATATTAGTTCATATTGAACTACCTAGTGACTTCTTTGTGGCTCTCTCTCTTGCGGGGATACCTCTGCGGATTCAAGGATCTGTATGGTACCTTCGGCGAGACCACATGGAAAGGACACCGGATGGCTCTATGTTTTGTATTATTGTGCTCATTACTGTCAAATGAGTGATATTGTTTGTATAGTATATAAATTTGTGACTGTTTAGTTATTAACATCTTGTCCATTTCTCTAAATTAGAATGGACCGCCATACCGGTGACACCAACAGCCAGGATGAGACAGTGTGGTTCAATCTCGGCGGCAATGGTCACATGGCCCCACTGGAACATCAGTGTTCCACCGGCTCTAGAGGCCGGTCTTTGTATCTTCTGGAGAGATGCGATATGGGACCTGCCCCCCCCCCCCCCGAGAACCGCAGCTAACCAGCCCTCCTACACACCATGTACTTGCGGTACAATGGAGTGGAACGACATGGCGGACCAGCACGTACCCCCACGAGCTACAATCCCTTGGTTCGCCACGCCTCTCAGCTCGCCTTACCCATGCCAGAAAACCTCGTTGCCGACTCCCCATGCCGTAGCAAACAGTTTCGACAATGCAATATTACATCATGCCGCATGAAACCACTCCCTATGGACGAATTCTGTTCACGGCTTCGATAAGCCCCGCCATCCTTTTGGCCACTACTATGGGTCTTGTGGCCCTGACGTTTTCTTTTCTGATAGAGAAGATTTTGCCACCTAAATTCTGCACCACCTGCCAGGACGCTATCTAGGCGTATCCCCTAGATTGGAACAAACACCTCAGCGTAATCTTCTCCCTTGATTAGCGAACCTTTTTCTTTTAGACTGCTTGGCTCGTGGTCGTGATAAATGATAAATGTAGCGATAGCTAAGCGATACTGCGGTTAACACTGGTTCCCTGCGACCAAACCAGATAACCACTGCATCACCAGAATCTTTTCCAAATTTGCCGTGCCTTCTCAGCCTGTCATCATTTTAGATCACAGTGGCACCCAAACTCGACAGAGGTTCCACTATACTCTTTCGTCTTTAATTACATAGGCCAGTTTGCACGTCTGCAACTCAAAAGGACCATCGCTTTGACTGCATCAAGATCTTTTTGACGTCGCTCAAGTCGATCTAGGCTCTGAGCCAAAGATTCGCCCGACCTTGTGAGGTTAGAGGTTCTCGCTCAATCTAACCGATCGCATCCTTCTGCGGCTTCCTTAGGCCTTAACCTGCAAAACATCTTAGGTAACTAAACCACCATTTCGTGCTTTAGACCTGCCGCCTATGGCTTAATTTGCAGCATCTAATATTTACCCTATAATGCCTGCCCCAATTGAATTTCGAATGACGAACTACGAATTTCGGTCCTACTTATAATAGGTGTGGACAGTATCCACTTCGGAGACCTGACCACGTCGGACCGGCGCCCCAATCCGGAGCTCGGTTGATACGAGGAACAGGAACGAATGCACGATGACAGGCTATGACACCAGACCCAGTCTCGGCAACAAAGTGGGGGTGGAGGCAGATGGCTAGGGAGACAGCCACGAGACTGCGGCCACCTGGCCGCACCTTTGCAAAATGACTGAATGTTGAGTGAATTTGAACTTGCTACCACTGATACTATATACACGTTACTTCCTTGTTCCTTGCAGACAGCATATGAGAATCTCCTACATGCTATTGTCCCTATGGGCGGTATCAGGTGAGTTGGGCATTTACTCTTCAGGGGTAATAGAGGAATCCAATCTGTCAGTCAAATATATGATGTCATAATGAATTATGCCACAAGTAGCTTGACTTCACAATCAATTACTTCATGAATGATGAAGTCCGTCATAAACGCGTAATAGTTCGTCAAGTAGTATGAATAGTATGTCTTTCCTCTTTAATAAACATTCTCATAGGCAGCAGCGGCACCCAGTCAAATTAGTTTCGAAATATTCAACAGCCTACCTGTATAGTTTTCTGGAAATTGATGAGCAGGGGTTCAGAGTTCGATCGATCGGAAAGCGTGGACGGAGATTAGCTAGAGATGGGTGGGGCAAAGCTAAAAGTGGATTCATCCATTAATTTAATACATGCGTCCTTAGATGTTAAGCTCTGTTTGAAGTATGGGAAGATTTGGTGAGAAGCCATGAACCTCCTTTTTCGGCCATGGGAACAATTTTACAATTTTGTATCATTATTTAAAAAAAAGGTTTCAAGACATGTTTTTTTTGGTGATAATCAGCATTAATTTTTTAATTTAAATCAATGAATTTAATACCGACCTTTCCACAATAACTAACTCGTGCCCATAACATGAAACCTGGCGCGAAATACGTAACAAACTTCAACATATGTTGGGATTTGTCGAACCATGAATCTCAATTTCCAAACAAAGAATTCCGGGTCTCGCCATACCGTCGATTTAACTTGACCTTGACGTTTGACCGTAGGCGCTAAACTCGCACGTGCGGACAATGTGACGGAGGGACAAGTTGAGTTGGGGTGTGGTGGGGTGATGTGGATAGACGGTCGGTCCGGTGGACATAGCTATAACAATAAACTCTAAACACTTTGTGTTGAAGCTACCAAATATGCGTCTAAATATATATAGAAAGAAAAAGATTGCTAAAGTAATCGCTAAATTCAATCATGAAAATCAAATTATTTGCTTATTCATTGTTCGTTTGCAGGCCCGGAGAAGACTATTATTGAGGGTTTACCACGGGAATGATTGGCTCGGTTATCGTGCTACTCATTCCAGTGGAAAAACTTCAGGCGTAGTCTTCGCTTGGCCTGCAAATGGGCATTCCTCAAGACAGCTACAGAGGCCGGTGTTGGCCGTCTTCGGTACGAAAGGGTTAAGAGATACATGTCCGCATCATGTTTTGTTGCAGAAATAATGACAATATAACAAAACTATATAATTTGTGGTATATAGGCAAATGACTACTGTTAAACAAATATTAATTTTTAATAATATAGTAATTTAATATTGTATTATGCTAGTGTTCCGCCAAACGATGTTATGTACTGTACGCTCAGGGCCTTCGGCCTATTGTGGAAATCTATCTATAGCTAACACTTACCAATGCCAATAAAACTTGCTTTGTATCCTTGTATTTTAAGCAAGTCCAGTGTGACGTCATCTGTGTGCAGAGATCTACCCATGACTACCTATAATAATAATAATAATAATAATAATAATAATAATAAAAATAATAATAAACCCTCCTGCACCGTAAGTTCCTTTGTTGTGATACAATTTGAGGTGAATTGGATAAGTAGTAAGTACGCACACACGCGTGGCCTCACTCACGACGGGCAGACAGACGGACGGATGGATGGACGAACGGATGGACGGACGGCTGGACGGCTAGACAGATGGACGGACAGACAGACAGATAGACCAGAATGCAATACTTTCTTCCCGTAGGCCTCATAATTATTACAATCGGACAAGAGGTTCAGGCGGTATCGCTATGATTATATTTTGCATAAAACCGTCCAAGATTTATTTTTTAAATGTGTTCTTGTGCGTCGGAGAGTGTAAGCGATGTTCCCCGCAAACGGGATTAAATTATACATCGTGTAGCCACATCACAACGAAGGCACATCAAGACTTACCTTCACTCCCAAATCTTTCATAAGATCGATTTCAAATTTGACATCCGAGTACGGAAGCCGATATTGTGGGATTTCAGAGCAACTGTAACACATAACACAAGGTCACCTGACTGGTAGTTTTATCTTAATTATGCTATATCACTGGCTATTTTAAAATCTATTGCATTTTATATAATTGATAGATTTTGAGGCTTTTTTGTTTTGTCATCACACTAATGTATCCGACCATGCTTTTTGGTGCGCATGGTTGTTAGTCGTCAAGGCACTAAACGAAATCAAGGATTTCTTTTTTCACGAGAGAGTTGATACTTACCTCCCTAATACTTTTGATATTGCTAAATATCGGCTTTCACTCAATAAACACTCAGATTAAAACAGTTAGGTGCCCCTACTGGGCAGGGAGTCAGAGCGTAGTCTGGCGGATGCCAGCCCCACCACCGCGCATGCGCAGACTAGCACTTCCTCTGACTAATTTATTGGCTGATACACATGCAACTATTAAGAGCCTGAAGACCGAGCCTCTGTGGGGTGGAGAGGCCGGGTCCGTATCTAGGGAGGTAAGTATCAACTCTCTCGTGAAAAAAGAAATCCTTGATTTCGTTTATTTCACATCAAGAGTATACTTACCTCCCTAATACTTTTGATATTGCCAGAATTCGACAGTGAATTCGGCGGGAGGGAGGCGAGGTCAAAAGACCAGCTCATCCCTATACGCTTTTCTGCGTTTAAGGCACTTAAACTTCTGAAACTGTATGAAAAAACAGTCAGGATTTGACTAGCCATCGGATAACACCACCGATGTATGAGAGATGACCGAATGTCATATGCGCTCCCCCCCCCCTCCTTCCTGGGAGGAAGAGTCGAATGACCTCAATGTCCTATACGCTCTCTACGTACAAGTGCCATGTACTACAGGACAGAGACGAAAAAACTCCCTTTTCGTATACTCTCAACAATGAACCACATAAATACACAAAACCACCATCATATTAATAACGGATAACGTGACAAGACAATCAACAATGGAGAACCCATGCACAAGACTGACCTTGTTGAAAAGGCTGCTGACATCATCTTCCCATTGGTGAAGAATGATGCAGTCCCAAAAAAGTGGTTGTTTCCATAAATTAATTGTGAAATATATAAGCAATGAGGAAACCTCATCAAAAATATAAACCTAGTTATTTTTTCAAAATCGACAAGGCGAGAGGATTAGAGGTGTCACGGAGATAATGGTCTGTAAAACTTGACTCACAGTGCCACTGAGCCACCGACATAATATCATCCACAGGGACCCCATTAAATAGGGCAGTGGATGTCACTACGCCGCGGACACTGTGAGCCTTGGCCACGTCAACCTGATTCCCGGTGGCGGATTTATGACAAAACTGAATGCATTCTACAATCCACCTGGAAATGGTGTCCTTAGAAGCCCTGCCATGGGGTTCAATATATGACAACCATAACGCCGACTGGTCGGTGCGCCACTCCGATGTACGTTGTTTGTACCGGAGAAGCGCCCGGACGGGACACCATGCTTTAGAATTAGGATCATATCTAGTTAAAGCAGGCAAAACAATAGGTTGACCTGGATATTTCAACGACTGATTCTTAGCCAAGAAATTAATCCTAGGTAGCAGCTTAAGGCCTTCCCCTGAAACAACAAAACGGTCATCCTCGGCTGATAAGGCATGAATTTCACTTCTACGCCTAGCCGAGGCCGCAGCAATTAAAAACACAGTCTTCAGTGTTAATAGTTTCATAGAAATGGAACTAAGTGGTTCAAAAGGCTTATCGCCTAGTACTTGAAGCACTAGCGATAAACTCCAAGACGGAATCACAGGAGGATTCCTTGGTCTTAGATTGCCCATGCCTTTAATTAATACATTTAATGTATTTACTTCATCACTTCCCCTCTTAGCCAAGCAAGGAATAACAGACATTAAAGCTGACTTATAACCAGCAATAGAGTTAGGCTTGAGGCTATAGGCATCATACAGGTGACAGAGGAAATCAGCTACTACCTGAATAGATGAATCCATTGGATCAATACATCTTTTTGAGCACCATTCTGCAAATCTGTTGATTTTATAATTATATGCTCTGGAGGTTGACCCCCTCCTGGCTTTGGCCATAAACATGGCTGCTTGCTCAGAAAAGCCCTCCTTAATTCTAGATTCCTTGACAACATCCACGCAGTCAATCTGAACATTGACGGATTGTTGTGAAGGGCCTTGCCCTGGAAGATAGTCGTCCATCAGAGGCAGAGGAACCGGATTGCAGACCAGAAGGTCCAGCAGATCCGTATACCATGATCGGCTTGGCCAATCCGGGGCGATCAGAAGCACTTGGCATTCCTCTTGTCTGATTTTCTGAAGAATTTTTGGAATCAGGATTGCTGGAGGGAATGCGTATGCATACATTCTCCCCCAGCTGATAGCTAACGCATCTGTTGCGAAAGCGCTTGGATCCGGAATCGGAGAGACGTACGTCGTCATCTTCGCATTCTTCTTCGTTGCGAACAAATCGATGTTGGGTTTGCCCCAATGGTCGAACAGACGATCCGCCACACATTGATTTAGTTGCCATTCCGTGGGTAAAACACTCATCCTCCGGCTCAATGAGTCTGCTAGCAGATTTAACCTTCCCGGAATATGAACTGCTTTCAAGGTAATCTGGTGATCCAGGCACCAACAAAGCAGTCCCCATGTCATCATACAGAGACTGGGCGACTTCGTTCCGCCCTGGCGGTTTATGTAAGTCACAACTGTTGAGTTGTCTGAACGAATAAGAACAATCTTGCCCTGACCTTTCTGTAAGAAATGTTCCAGGCCCAGGACTACTGCTCTTAGCTCCAGTAGATTTATGTGTTCCTTTGACTGTTCCAGGTTCCAAAGCCCTGATATCGTGGATTCTTCCAGGCAAGCTCCCCAGCCCTCCATCGATGCATCTGTATACACAGTCACCTGAGGGTGGGGAGGGGTTAGCATAACCCCCACCAAGAGATTCTCTGTGTCCAACCACCATTGCAGGTGATGAATCAGAGGCGCCAACACTGACACGTTCGAGTCCAGCGAACCTGTACTCTGGGTCCATTGTGTCATGAGAAATAACTGGATCGGCCGCCTGAGGAATGACTGGTTCCAATGAAACCATCAACCCCAGCATTCTCAAGTAAACCCGTGCCAGGACATGACGACTGTCGCACACTGACTGAATCAATGAGATGAGTTTCTGAACTCTCTCCTGAGTAGGAAAAACATATCCTGTCTCTAGATCGAAGAACATCCCCAGGTAAACAAAGTTCTGGGATGGAGTCAGCTCTGATTTTGGGAAATTGATCATCCAGCCCAAGTCTGTGAGAGTCTTCAAAACAATCTCCAGACTGGCCGATAAACTTTCCTGGGTGTGCGCTTTCAACAGCCAGTCTCTATGTACGTGTGGACTGCTATGCTTCTCCTGCGGAGGTATGCGGTGATCGCAAGAACCACACGGGTGAAAACCCGAGGAGCCGTGGAAATTCCGAAGGGTAATACCCTGAATTCCCACTGTCTGCCCTGGAATGCAAATCTCAGGAAGCGACGGAAACTCCTGTGTATGGGGATGTGGAAATAAGCGTCCTTCAAATCTATCGACGCTGTCCACATTCCCCTCTCTAACCCCGCCAACACCGAGCGCACAGTCTCCATCTTGAAACTGGGCGTCTCTATGAACTTGTTCAATGGCTTGAGGTTGAGAATTGGTCTCCACCCTCCGGTGTTTTTTGTTACTAAGAACAGGGTTGAATAGAAGCCCGGACACCTTTGTGCCGGCTGAATAGCTCCTTTTTGTATGAGGGAATTTATTTCCTCCTCGATACACAACCTTTGCTCTGGATCTCTCGGATTTGGAGTCCAGATCGGCACTAGAGACAGTCGCGATGGCGGGCCTGTCATCCAATCGGGATGATACCCGACTGAAAGCCATCGCAAGACTAAACGGTCCTGAGTTAACCGTTCCCACTCTTGCATGTGGTCGGCTAGCCGGCCTCCCACCGGTCCACCTAGGGATAGAGGTGGACATAAGGAGTGCAAGAGCGGCACTGTCTCCTTTGCCAGAAACACCGGAGCGGTTCTCACCGCGGTAACCGTCCCATCAGGAGCGATTACCACGCCCAGATCCTCGCGCGCCACGACCAGCACCGTGCGCACCTCGGTGCGCGGGCGGCTGCCTGGCTGACTGCGCCTGAGGAGCCTGCGCCCCCCCTCGCTGCTGGCCGAATCGCACGCGGCCGAGGCCGACGCTGCGGTGGTGGTTGGCCTCTGACCTGGCCACCACCACCTCGAGCCTGCAGGGGACGATACGCAGGGGGTGCGGCGCGAACGTTAGCACGACGAAGCACCTCAAACTGCTCACGCAGCGCCCTCTGGTTATTTACCAGAGTAACCGTCTCCTGGAGGTGCCTACATCCCTCACCTCCAAAGAGACCAGGACCTGTCATAGGCGTACGCAGTAGCCTATTGTACAGGTCCTGGGACGGGCACAGATTGTCCAAGGCAAATGTGCGCCTTGCCCGGACACTCCTGGTCACCGCCCGAGTCATACAGTCCAGAGCCAGGTTGATACCATCCTGGATGGCTCGCTGGACTGTGACCGGACTTGGCTGGCGCGATGGGGATGCTGTTACTACCCCTTGTAACAGCTGGGAGACGTGGGACAGAGCGGCAATCGAAGCCCTCCCACTCTCCTCCGCATCACGCAACGCGGTATTTGCTGAACGCAACGCGTTCGAACACAAGACTCCCGTGTCAGAACGGGAGCCTGGCCGCGCATCCTCACCCAAAGCCGCGCGGTCATCCACGCTCGGCTTAGGTACCACACCGTACCGCTGGTAATCCACGGGCACGATGCGGCAACGCCTGGCCACCTCGCACGGGGCCTTCGCGAGACGTCCACTCGACTTAATGGACGTCTCCGCCGCCTTGAACATGTCAACGACATGCTCTGCCAGCGGCAGAGAAGGCATAGCGTTAGCAGTAGGCTTACCAGCTAACCACGGCCTGTGGTCACACTGGCTAGCCGACTGCTCCACGGGCAGATCTGGTCTAACACTCACCAACCACTGGCAAGCGTCAGACCAATCCTCCTCCGTGGCTAGCTGCGAGCGCTCTACAAGACGGGGGCCTTCGTCTTCCTCCTGAGCGCAAGCAACAGAGCTTGACGGCGGATACGCTGATACCCCTGGCAAGCCAGGGAGAGCATGCGGGCCTGACAACACCGGCATGCTAATCTCACTGGCTTGACCAGGAGCAGGCGCCGTGGTAGAGCGCGGGGCACATACCGCCCCACCACGGCCCCGGCCAGCACCAGCGACACTCTCGGCAAGCCGAGGTATGCGGTAACGCTGGCCCTCAGCGCCCAGGGCCACAGTCTGAACCGCGGATTCTACCCCTGCGTGAGTAGCACCGTGGAATAAGTCGCCTGTATTCCCCGCGAGGGGTGCACAGACGTCATAATCCATGGCCACGTCCTCAGACGGCGACCCCAACAGGTAATCCTCATCCTCCTGGCCAGACAGATTAGACTCCGGGTCAGCAAAGAGAGCTAACCCGGACTGGCCAGGGAAGGTGCCATAGGAGGTACTGGCACCCGCGGCGTGCGGATACCCCTGGACTGATAAGCAGCCCGCGGGTTCCAGCGACAACCATCCACGGCCCCTCGGCGCGGCACTAAGCCTGCTGCCAGGGTCGTGGAACGCCCCCTCTACTGGGGCCACCTCTGAATCTTCGAACAACGGAAGCGTACTAAGGAAAGGTGATTCAGAGGTGGGGATTACCTGCTCCGAAGCAGATGATGAGGACAGCAAAGGATTTGGTCCAGGAAGCATGCCACGAAGCAACTCTGGAACCAAATCCTTTATTGTCCTCCTCATCTCTCCCAACATCTCGGTCCGGAAGGCCTCCATGTCCACCGCGGACGAGGCCTTCCTCTTACCCTTCTTACTCACACCCTCTCTTTTCTGCTTCTTCTTCTCCTCCTCCACCACCTTGTCCTTCGCCTGCAAGCACAAGAATTCGGACATTAGCTCGCCCCCCCCCCCCCCAGTGCTTACATATCTCGCAATTAAGCAAGGGACCACAGGGGCTACACTGATAACAGAGATGAGGCACAAACTTGTCCTTCAAAAACCGTCCACAGGACGCACAACCAGGTCTCTGAAACAGGGCAAAGGACGAGGAGTATGAGCAATCTAGTTAAGCTCAGAAACTCACCAACTCAAGAGAAGGAAATGATCATAAAGATCAATATTCATCAGAAAACCAGCTTTGGACAAACTTTAATTGTTAATAAAGAGCAAGGCTGATTATGACGTCATTAATCCTATGACAGGAAAAAATCGATCCCCAACAAACATCCAAGTGCAAGGACGAATTGTATCTCTAACCAGAACATGTGCAGAATGGACATTTCGACTACACAACCATCAGATATATACTGATAACAATGGCAAATAAGGTTAATTATCTCCCTTTCCTCTCTAAATAATTAACATCACCTCATATCAATAATTAGATACCTGACACTTTGTATAGACAAACCATCCAACGTGATGAACTGGAGCACTCCACCAACTGAACGCCTCTTAACTCTCTCCACCTCTAGGGGAAGGAATTGGATCAAGAGGGCAAAGTGAGAAGACCTTTATACTAGGCCTCCGACTCACTGGACATAAAATTTTTGGTTAGATAACCTAACAGTATTAGTAGGAAATGGAACCATGGTGGAGAGAAACAAACCCTCTGCTGATGTGATGTCCATTACATATCGTCACACAGACCTGCGGACATAAACACAAAGAGAGATTAGTATTATATAGCACCTAGTTGAAATAAACCAACTAAACAAGGCGCTTATCACGGTAAACGCGAGTCCCGGAAACACATTACACCGGGGAAAAAACTCGCTAATTTTACTAGAAGTCACCTGATTTAAAGGTCCTGGGCCCTCCTCTGGCGAAGTCATCCTTTCTGCCATCTTTATCAGGGATAATCACTTCCAAATTCACACAAAAAGACTGAATTGAGTAAAGAAAAGCTCTAGCACAAAAACATGTGTAGACTCTCTGCCAATAAATTAGCAAAGAGGAAGTGCTAGTCTGCGCATGCGCGGTGGTGGGGCTGGCATCCGCAAGACTACGCTCTGACTCCCTGCCCAGTAGGGGCACCTAACTGTTTTAATCTGAGTGTTTATTGAGTGAAAGCCGATATTTAGCAATATCAAAAGTATTAGGGAGGTAAGTATACTCTTGATGTGAAATGGTTCTTTCAGTCGAGTGGTCGTAACCAATCATAAATGACGACATGTCATTTCATACAGCAATGGAGGAATCCAGTTTTAGCGATGCCCCACAATTTCTAGCTAAGCTCCGCCCACGCTTTGCTCGTGTAGGAGTCAATCGAGCCCTGAACACTCTGAATATTAATTGCCTGAAAACTATACAGATAAGCCGTTGAATGTTTTGAAACTAATTTGACTGGGTGCTGGCGCCTGGGTAAATTAGATTCAAAATAATCAACAGTATATTTATTAAATAGTAAAGACATACAAGTCGTACAACAACGCTTAGTCTGTCATCAATTATACATTCGTGAAGAACTGACCTACGTCATTCCAGACGTAATTGATTATGACGTCAAACTACATGTCACGTTGTTGATTATGACGTTAAATGATTGATGGATAAACTGGAATCCTCCACTGACTTGTACAGTACAGCTAAGAAATAACTTAGCATATTTCCAAAACAAAATATAACGCACAGTTGAATATACTGAACATAATTGGACTAGAAGACATTGATGCCTAATGCAGAAATATCTTACAATCCAATTAGGTTCAAAATATTCAACAGCGCATTTCTCACATTGTTTTCGAAATTGTATTAAGCCTAACTAACAGGTGTCTGTTTTATTTTGGAAACATGTTAACTTATTTATGAGCAGTACTGTACTATGTAACGTTTCAGCTAGCACTTTAAATGAGCCTGAAAGTGTTTGCTTTAGGCACATTTTACTGCATTGTAACATATGACCACAGCATACTTTCAAAGGGGCATCTACGTGCAGTTCATGTGAATTGCTGCACGTGTATTCCACGTGTATTTTACCAAAACGGAGTCTTATAGTGGGTCAACATGTAGGAAAGATCCAATCATGTAGTCCCTGCAAGAAACCTATTAAGGACAGGGGTGCTGCTGCCATTCATATATTAGAATGCTCTTTTTAGAGGTTCCACTTGTTCTTTGACCTAGCCATTTTATATTTATTTGTTACAAAATCATATGACTTGTAGGCCCGACAGCTCCTGTCATTGGTTAAAGGGATTTTCGCACGCCGGGAGGGCGATGGTCTACAATCCATGATTGCTATTGTTTCATTATTATATCGTTGGTGCTTTTATGAATATCGCAAAACCCATGAGCTAACAAATCTAACAGTATCCACTTTGGCTGAACACACTATCAAAATACATCAAACAGAAAGGCATTTGTGATTGGCTGATGCCGATGCCATAAACTTCTCTTGTACACACTTACATGGACCTCATTCACTAATCAGGTTTATCAAATCACGACCCTATGCTTTCAGAGATTCTGGGGGAGAAGTTATTTTTGTGAAAACTGGGTCATCCAAGATGGTCACAAGGCAGATCTACAAATCAGGTTCTACTGAAAATCTCTTGGGTCTCTCTAATACAAGGATGTCTTTTGACCAATTTGGTTGTAGTCTGGCCATTATATCCTCACTTCCAGAATACATGAACTGTTTTTAAATAATTGTCCTGTTTAAAAGATGGTAAAATGTGTTTCTAAAAGTGCAAATTTCAATATGGCTACCAGCAAAATCGACCAATCGTCTTCACTTGGACAACTTTGTATTTCTCTACCCAAAGGAACCTATTTCTGCGAAATTTTACTTAAATTACATACGTGGTTCATGAGATGAGACGTGGTTAGATGAGAAGGATGATGGTGACAGATAGATGACACATGACAGAGAAACATGTGACAGATAGTCGCCATGACATAAGCTTAGTTGACACTTCATCCCAGGTAAGGTAATAATACACGTTCTGAAATCTATCACGTATCTATTCCTTATTAGGGGTAGAGTTAAGAAATCATTTTATAGAAGCTAATGAATTAAAAGCTGGTCCTGGAAGCAGCTTCTTACAAGCACAACGTTTTCAAAGTAAACACTGGTTAGTATATAAAACAACAACAACAGCATGTCTTGATACTCATTGTTAGTTATCAGAAAATGTGGTTTCTTCAGACACATTATGCTTGCATTTGGGGAAATTAGGTAATATAGACTGACCGCTTTATAACTCTCCTATGAATGCCTCTGACTGGTCTAGACCATCTATTCTATGTCAATGTGATGTGTTGACCACATCCACCACCTAAAGTGTTCTCGTTGTAATTCATACGTGCTTGGAAATTGTGAAGTGAACATTCTGAGAGCTTGTGATCCATACGTGTTTGGAATAGTGAAGTGAACATTCTGGGAGCTTGTAATTCATACGTGTTTGGAATAGTGAGATGAACATTCTGAGAGCTTGAATTCATTCGTGTTTGAAACAGTGAAGTGAACATTCTGAGAGCTTGTAATTCATAAGCATTTGAAATAGTGAAGTAAACAGTCTGAGAGCTTGTGATCCATACGTGTTTGGAATAGTGAAGTGAACATTCTGAGAGCTTGTGATCCATACATGTTTGGAATAGTGAAGTGAACATTCTGAGAGCTTGTAATTCATACGCGTTTGGAATAGTGAGATGAACATTCTGAGAGCTTGAATTCATTCGTATTTGGAATAGTGAAGTGAACATTCTGAGAGCTTGTGATCCATACGTGTCTGGAATAGTGAAGTGAACATTCTGAGAGCTTGTAATTCATACGTGTTTGGAATAGTGAGATGAACATTCTGAGAGCTTGAATTCATTCGTATTTGGAATAGTGAAGTGAACATTCTTTCTGAGAGCTTGTAATTCATATGTGTTTGGAATAGTGAAGTGACCAGTCTGAGAGCTTGTAATTCATACGTGTTTGGAATAGTGAAAGGAACATTCTGAGAGCGTGTGATTCATACGTGTTTGGAATAGTGAAAGGAACATTCTAAGAGCTTGTAATTCAAACGGGATTGGAATAGTGAAGTGAACAGTCTGAGAGCTTGTAATTCATACGTGTCTGGAATAGTGAAGTGAACAGTCTGAGAGCTGGTGATCCATACGTGTTTGGAATAGTGAGGTGAACATTCTGAGAGCTATTCATAAAGACGATTCATTATAATATATATATATGGTGCAGTGCAAATACTCAACTAATTCTTGCCATGTCATGAATGTTCTCAAGATAAAAACAAGTCAATTGAAAATTGAATCTTCATTTTGTCATATTTTAGAAAAACATATCTTTACAATGCTAGTTTACCTAATATGTGCATCATTTTCGGTACTGTTATTTTCTATTATCTACCTGAGTCCTCCTATGTAGTCCTCTTTTTCAAAAATAGTAATATCATCGTATCCCAGTCTGGCAAGAAATGTAGCACAACTTATGCTGGCAGGGCCACAGCCCATAAGTGCAATCTTGGATGAGTAACTCTGATGCATCTTATTACCAGCCGGAAGCATGGGATCACGAATCTGAGGCACACGCATCTTCTGAAATATCTATCCGAACAGAGCATACAAATATCTATCAGGCAATATCTTAAAACAAATTTTCTTGCCTGATTAAATATATTTGAGCAACGAAATTTCGAGAAACCATTTCTCATGCACCAATAAGAAACGAATGAACTAAATATATAATATGTAATCTGCATTAAGATACAAAGGTTTATTTTCATACATAAACACAATTATGAACGATGAACACTTATTGGCTACCAAAATCTTAAATTTATGGACAGTTAAATCAATGAATGCATTTATTAGTATAAATAATTCCGAAAACGCCTATGGATGCATAGACATTAAATATGGTAACTACAAATTAAGCATTCTTATTTCCCGTTTTAATTTTCAGAGACCTCGCTGCAACAGTATATGCTAAAAATAACATCTGCCGGAAATTCTTAATACAAATATTCGCTAATAGCTCCACCTGCAATGTAAAGGAGAACACAATGATACAAACCAACAATTTGTCAGAAGAATGGTTTTATGCTTTGAAAAATGCAGCAATGAAAATGTATGAAAACAATGGAAAACAACAGCTCATCTAAGTATTTGTAGTATAATGTGCCTGAATATCAATTAGGAGATACACTTTCATACCAATATATAGGGGTTTTTCACAACTGTTTTATAGTGTTTTAACACCTGTAGAACAGAGCATTAGCAAGATCTGCATCGAGTTTCTTTCTCCTCAATTTTGTTTTCAAAATCTACCAATATCACACATTTAATGAAAGAATACAATGATTAGATAGTACACAAAAATGTATCTATGAAATCAACAAGTATTCTCATAAATCTTTCTTTAAGTGATAAATATTGCGTCCAAAATACGATGAAAATACCTGGAGTAATTGGTAAATCCAAAATGCACACTGTTCGTGGAATTCTATAACATAGTAAATATGTAACTCAAAATATATACAAATTAGCAAAGATTTATCCAACTTCAAATTACCATAAAATAACGAGAATGAATGCAAACAGAATAGAGGCTCCATACTGAAGAGGTGTATAGTTTTATATTATCCAATTGGTCTCACCGTTTCAGGGGCACTGCTACATTCTACATTTTCTAACATGAACATTTGAATTGGAAATTGTTGTGAAATTGTGCGCATGTGTGCAATATACACTCATTAAATAATTATAGCCATACAATAATAATTCATCGTCAGTGAAAAGAAGCAATGGATACTGACATAGCAGGCATATGGAGGTTGCTCTAAAGCTTAAACTCATAGACTAAAGAGTTACACATGGTCACTAATTCAAACTACTGAAGGAGAGATGCAACAAAACAATTAGATTAAATGCATTTCCGCAAAGAGTAGTAAACGTATGGAACAGTTTTCCAGCAGCAGTAGTAGATGCGCCAACATTGGCAACATTTTAAGAACAGACTGGACTGTTACTGGAGTTCCCAAAATATACTGTATGACTACAACACTCCACTAATCACCACACAGTATATTCGGAATCATGATGACAGCACTACCACTACTGGTAGTTATTCTGAAGAGGATGTGACAAATGATAACTAGGATCATGTTGCCACTACTATCTAAAGTATATGTTTAAACGATAAACAAATGATAACATGATCAAACGTCGCGAACAATATAATTTACATTGACAACAATGTGTAATAATAGATACTCCTATATAAAATCTATTTGAGACACAATCAGATTATTACTTATTAACTATAGCTAGTAAGTGCCATTCTAGCTTGCCATTACATTAGCTGCACTGGAACAGATAGTTATAATGGCAGATGGTAATTAGATGAAATTGTTGAACAACCTCTAGTCCTAAATAGCTATAGCTATGCAAAGTATCACAACGAGTAATTTAATCTTTCTATAACAATGAAAATATTGGGATTAATTACATAAATTAAAGAACTAAAGTTACACAAATTAAAGAACCAAAGTTCTGAACTTCATAATTTTTCTGGAATCTTTTGTCTTATGTGAAAAATGTGACCGCCTGGCCGAATGGACAACAAACTGACAGGCAGTGTCTCAGCTAAACATTGTTCATTGAAGCATGATAAAATGTGAAAATAAAGATTTAATTCTAGTTTTATATTATATATCAACATTTCTGTTTTCATAAAATCATATTGATGTCAGTATGATGATAGGCTAAACTCACCTCAACTGCAAACTGCTGTAGTCCACCAATGTTGATTGGGCCCTCCTCTGTGGCCTGTAGGTTACAGCCACCTACACACAAATCACTTACAGGGCACACCATACCACATGTCAAACCCAGGGGATTATCTGAGAGAATAGACTTTGCAGCACCATAGTAATTCTGCAAATATCAATAATATTCTATGTAGTAGCTGGGATTATTCTAAACTCAAAGGCAATGCGAAGAACGACGAGGGATGCATAAAGTATTAGTTTTAGTTACTTGCATTGTACATTAATTAGCTCATCTGTTCCCATCTTACCTTATTGGCTATGCTTGTGATGAATGCTTTGATATCCAATTGAGTGGGACAACTTTTCTGGCATGGAGCATCAGCACATTTTAAACATCTGAGAGAAAATATCAACATTTCTTTAAACAGAATAACCCATATTTTTCTCTGCTCATGTCTTGTGAAAAGATGTTTCGGACAAATTATCTGGCAAATCAGTTTCACTAAAATAATTGTCCAAAATGAAATTATAACACGCCATGTAGGAGAATAGAGAGGAAGCAGAACTGTGGTTGCAATGCAACCGTAAAGTTCGTCTGATTAATATAATGGCATGATGATTATGTTCAGAATGCAAACTAACTATTTATTTTACCATTGAAAGGTAGAATGATGCAATATATATATATATATATATATATATATATATATATATATATATATATATATATATATATATATATATACATATATTAGGGGAGTGCATTTGGAACAATACCAGTACACTTGTACATGTTAGAGGCCGAGGAGGCCTACATCGCTGACCTGATACATACACAATTCAACTAGAAAGTCAATCGCCTAGAAGTAGAACTCTAACGGTGTGACAAATTAATTGCAACAAGATTAATGATGTGTCCTACCAAATTTGATTAAAATCGGTCCAGTGGTTCGAGAAGATATTTTAATTTCTCATTGCTTCACTATGGGAGTTTCTGGCGGAGAAAAAATATTCAAGTCATTCGACTGTTTTGAGAGTGACAAATGTGAAGTTAGGCTGCCAATCCAAATGTAACGTGTTTGGCAGCCACATATTGTATTTTTATTTGATGGATATTGAAGAGGAAATTTGTTTTGTTAAACCAACCTAGGATTCAAAATCCATCAAATAAGAAAAAATGCAATATGTCTACCAAACACACTACATTTTGATTGATCCACGGCCCTATGTACTTCCATTGAACAAACATTAATGGCGCCTAGTACCTAATCGTATCTCCCGAATTTCCGTCCCATCTGTTCTGTGGTTCTGGAGAAGAATTCACCCAAGCGGGCCACCAAAGAATTAGGTCAATCAACTTCCCTCGAACAAACTTGGTTCAGCTGTAGCCCTAGATGATGTTTTATGAGTTTGGAATCGATCTCCACATGGTTTCGGAGAAGAGGATTTTTATAGATGTTTCTAAAAATCGGCCAAAATCCCAGATGACTGATGGCAAAATTGGCTGATCGCCTTCCTTTGAAGCCTAGGTCATAAAGCTGCTGCTTCTTGCCAAATCTAATTGAGATCGGTCCAGTGGTTCTCGAAAACAAGAAATTTCCAAAAAAAATTGTATTAGTAAGCAAGTTTTTGGCTGGAAGAGGTAGCAAGAGGGCCGCTAAACCATTTATCCGACAGTTTCGAAACTGGCAAATTTTTAATTATCGTACCCAAAAACCTATATAAATCAATCTTGGTTTCAAAATCCATTAAAAATCCGATATAACCGCCAATCACACTACATTTTGATTGGTCCCCGGCGACCATGATTTTGTATCAACATCCCTTGGAAAGCTTTAATTGCGTTTAGGGCCAAATCATATTTCCCAAATTTTTGCCCGATCCATTCAGCGGTTCTGGAGAAAAAGTTGTTTTCGCGAAAACTCGGCCATCCAAGATGTCTGCCAAAGCATTTGGCCGATCAAGTTCTCTCTAACAAACTTGGTTCAGCTTTTGGGTTTGATGATGTTTCATGAGTTTTGCATCGATCCTCCAAGCGGTTTTGGAGAAGAAGATTCTTAAAGGCGTTTCTAAAAATCGACTAAAATCAAAGATCACCGCCAGCCAAATTCGTTTGAACAAACTTGGATCTCTATGATGTAAGGATGCTTCTTTCAAAATATAATCGAAATTGGCCCAGTTGTTCGTGAAAAATGTTGACAGATGGATGAAAGGAGAACGGATGATGGGCAGATGACTCACAGACGGATATATATATATATATATATATATATATATATATATATATATATATATATATATATATATATATATATATATATATATATATATATATATATATATATATATATATATATATATATATATATATATATATATATATATATATATATATATATATAGTTAGACAGCTTTACAAGCTCTTTCACCGAAGATAGACCGCTGCTAATGTCGGAGCCTCTGAGATTTGTGTGCCCCTGGGCGACGTTCTTACGATACAATAGCATCTGCCACATACTCACGCTGTTCTTGGCCACGGGGTTCGATAAAGTGGACCAGATTGGCGTACTGGCTCGCCACTGACGCCAGCTACGCTCTACACTATATATATATATATATATATATATATATATATATATATATATATATATATATATATATATATATATATATATATATATAGCGCGTGGGCGTGGGCGCGCACTTGCATGCATGTACTACGCGACCGTACGTTCGTGCGAGTGTGCGCACTGTGTGTTAAATAAACTCCTTAATTCAGAAAGATAAATTAAAAATGGGTATGATATAATCAGAATATATGTGTTGATCGGCTTCATGAGATAATTGTGACGTTGACGTTGGGGTATAAAGATAATATTGAAGATGTTGGATAATAGTGTGGAGGAAACTAGTTTGCATGTAAACTATACAGTGTATAGTAGGCTTGTGCGATTATTGCGCTGAGCGATCGCGATCGATTATTAAAAAATAATAGTGATTAGTCGATTAATCAGCTTGGATAGAAATTACCAAGACATAGCAACAAAAGAATATCAATGACGAAAATTGCAATGGTAAAGAAGACTATTTTTGAAAATGTATTACTGGAATGCTTGGCTCGAGAATCGAGCCAGGCATTCCATTAATACATTTCCAAAAATAGTCTTCTCTTGTCCTGCAAATGGACATATATTCACTCAGCAAAATGTAATTTTTCATGAAAGATCGCATTAAAAAGCAATTGAAAGCTATGTTTTGAAATATTTTATGCAATAGAAATATTCACGATTATTCGATTATTTAATTTTTTATCATATAAATTCACGATTTAAAACATAATCGCGATTTTCGATTTAATCACGTAATCTCGCAAGCCTAGTGTATAGTGTATGTGTATGTGTGAAAACGACTATTCATGTGAAACTACACACCTGGCTGCCTCTCGAAGAGCCCCTCTTTCGCTTAACGTGGTATGCTTGATATCATCAAAGTTACTCTCTAAACTTAAACATGCCTGAAAAATATAATATATAAATTTATAATCTGTATACTTAAGACGTGCATGATAAAATGCATCACTTTGATAACATGGAATAACATTCTCACAAACATTTAAAAATGATGATATGTGTGGCCTGAATTCTCAGAGTACATACTCTGCTTATATTTTGCTTAGTTTAAGTTTAAAAGATTAGTGGCCTATCTCCTCCTATTAATATCCACTCAGAAATTGATGTGAATAGCTACTAGACGATATAAACATTTACACCAATTGTTCGAGAATATCAATAGAACTTTCCACTTTATCAACCAATCATATGAAGTTATAATCAACTACGCGTCGTGTAGAATGACATCATAATGAATGATGTCATGAATAACGTCGATAAGTACGTCACGAACGCATATTTGAAGACGGACTATGCGTTGTTGTACGAATTGTATGTTTTTACTATTTAAAAAATATTCTGCTGAATATTTTGAAACTAATTTGACTGGGCGCTGTTGCTGCGCAGCAACAGCAACAAGTCAAGTTAGTTAGAAAATATTCAACAGCTTACCTGTATAGTTTTCATGAAATTGATAGTTAGGGCATTCGGGGATCGATCAATCTCAACACGGCGAAGTGTGGGTAGAGCTTAGCTAGAGATGGGTGGGGCATAGCTAAAACTGGAAAGGTCCATTGTACATAAATCACTTACTGAGCAGCCTTTCTCTTCATTCCTCTTCCAATGTTTCTTGTTTTGTTTGGTTTGCGAGGTTGGCAAAATGCGCGCATAGTTTACTACCCGTGGATTCAATGATAGTAAATTCTGTGGAAAAACAGAAGTACCATATTGTCAGTTAGATAGACAACTCGCTTGCTATCCGGCGTGCTGGCTGACTGGCTATCTGGCTGACTGGCTAGCTGGCTGACTGGCTAGCTGGCTGGCTGGCTGACCGGCTGAATTGGTAGATGAATAAATCAATGAAACCGATTTTTCGAGGTTTTTAGATTTTCCTGATATTTTTTTGGATTTAGGTTTTCCGGATCACACCCACTGTTGTCGAATCCTAGTGTACGGCCACCCCCTGTCTTGTGTTAAATTTTAAGCTGAATCAGACCCATAGCTTCTGAAATATCCAGAATCTCAACCAATCTTGATCCAATTTGGATCAGTTATTTTCAGATATAGGCACACGACAGATAGCCAGTCAGCCACAGCCAGCCCGCCAGCCAGCAGGACAGACAGACAGACAGACAGACAGACAGACAGACGCACATACGCATGCACGCACATACGCATGCACGCACACACGCATGCATATGAACAGACCCAAATGCAATACCTTCTTCCCCTTATGTGGTATTGGTAATTACATTATTCCTTAGACGGTATGGCTAACGCCCAACTTAATGTACTGTTAGTCTGGTCAATATACAGGTTGACCATCAAAAAATTGCAATGAAAAGGGTTTTTTGGTGGCTTACGTTTGTGGAGGTGTACAGAGTAACGTACCAAAATTCTATCAAAATCTACCAATCGGAAAGTGAAAACATTAGATCAAATCCAATCTGGCAGATATTTCGACCTTTATGGCCAAATATCTCAGAATCAGTGCATCAAATACCCATTAGATGTATTATTCAAGATTAGGAAACTGACTATTTTTTTTTTTAAGATTCGAAAAACAGTGTCTGATTGCTCTACGACATCATAAAGACATCATATAGTAATAACATGACTTCGTGTTCTGATTTGATTGGGAGAACGTCCAATATGTTAACATTTCTCCAAAACTGTGACTGAATTTTATTTGAAATGAAAGTAATCCTTATTTGTATTTACAAAAGATAAACTTCTCATGATGTTTTGAATGATGTATCATTAAAAAAACATGTGATGCAAATGTAGACCGTTGAATGTAATCCACATACCGTTTGCGTTAGCACTGGGACAATGTTCAGTAATGTTTCGTATGCTCACTATATACTTCAGTTTAGTAATGTAGATGACACATTACTGAACACTATTGCACGACGAACGTAATCACATTGCGTCACTAACTCGCTGTCATATTCTTGATCATCGATATAATGTTTATGCAAGTTGCTACATGATTCGGGTTGACATGTTCGACAAGCAGCCGTGCATGGGAGTCCATAACCCGTGCAACTACAACGCGGCGTACGGAAGGCAGTTGAGCGGTTGTAATGGAACACTTTTAGGAGATTGCCAGATGCAGCATTTCTTTTTTCGACATTATCGGCACACATTGATTGTCATCATATTTCCAACCCAAGTTCACAGTGTTCATGTCCCTTTCTTTTCCTATCCAGACAATGATCTGGTAGTAAACACCGAGGCTGTGGAATTTTGTAGCAGATGCAGTTGGGGAAGACGTTCTGGTATAACAAATTATTGTGTAGCAGCCATTTTCTTACTGAATATTTTATAGTGCAAGGATGCAAGCGAAACCATACATTTTCCACCAAACATGATAGCCATAGCTTGGCATCCAAAGTCTTCAATGGTGTCACTTGTCTGGCCAGGTAAACCGAATAGATTTGCACAAGATTTCATGAAAGAATCGCCTTTAATAAGTTTCTGGAACACCGACTTCTTTCAAACACCAAAGATGAGTGGTGTGGTAACCTGTGAATGCGTGGCTAAAGAGTAACTGAGAGCACGCCAGGAGTAGGTATATGGGTCAAAAGGTAAAAAAATTATTGTAATTCAACTACTCACAAACTGTTGGACAGAATTCAGCCAAGTTCGTATATAAGTTACACACATGATTGTGGAGGAGAAAACCATATGTATCAGTCATATACATTTGGCTCCGTCTCTCGGGGGTCAAAAGGTCAAAGTGGTGAATGTAGGGATTTGCGATGATGCGTCATCGACCGAGCATTCAAGTTTGATATGCAGCCCTTAGTATACTATCAAATAGTTATATATACACAAAAGGTATGCTAAACACAATCGTAAAGTTAATCCGCCAGGAAGATCGTAGCGGAGTGATTATTTTACAGTACTGTAACAATAGCGCAGTGTTCTGAAGGCTAACAATTTTATCACTGAGTGTACAATATAAGGAAAAACATGGGACTAGAAAATCCCAATGTTTTGAGTATATTAACACGAGCCATTAGAAGACGGCATATCTCCCCCCCCCCCCCCATCCCCACTCCACCATCCCCCAGATCCAAACATTTCAGACAAACATACATCAAGAGTGGGCATACATGTAACGTTAATTGTAAAGAGGACAATATTTTAGAAAAACTAATCAATGAAAAATGAAATCCTGACACTGCATCTCGCCTTAAAGAACGATAGATTTGCAAGTGCACGTTCAATTGTGTTCAACTATTATGCCCGGACAAGAGAATTTTGGTGAATTTTAAAGTTTTTCAAGGGAGATAACTCAGGAAAATATTGACGAATTTCTTCAAAATAGAATCATAGCACTGCTTCTTCAAGTAATACATTCAGTGACAAAGTAATTGAGAGCATAGGTTCAAATTGTTTTCAAGATCTGGCACGAACAAGACAATTTTGAAGTTTTTCAAGGGAGATAACTCAGGAAAATATTGACGAATTTCTTCAAAATAGAATCATAGCACTGCTTCTTCAAGTAATACATTCAGTGACAAAGTAATTGAGAGCATAGGTTCAAATTGTTTTCAAGATCTGGCACGAACAAGACAATTTTGAAGTTTTTCAAGGGAGATAACTCAGGAAAATATTGACGAATTTCTTCAAAATAGAATCATAGCACTGCTTCTTCAAGTAATACATTCAGTGACAAAGTAATTGAGAGCATAGGTTCAAATTGTTTTCAAGATCTGGCACGAACAAGACAATTTTGATGAATTTTAAGTATTTCAGGGGAGATAACGACCACAGACAACCCCCCAACCCCCACCACCACCACCACCCCCGGGGTTGGTCTGTCGTTTTATTAACCAGATAAACATGTATCGTTGAATCACTACTTGCTAAATAAATCTACTTACATTTAGCGCCAGAAAAAGATTTCTAATCTTGCATTTAATGTTTTCTAATACAAGATCCACAACTCTCTACTCTAGTCCAGGATTCCGAATGGAGTGGACTCCATTAATGTCAATCAAACAGAGACATCCGGAATCGTAGCTAAAGTGTAGTTGTGTTGACATCTTGAAATGATTGTAAGAGATGGACGGCCCGACAGACTGACATACATACATTCTATACAGACGCATGGATGTACAGGCAGACGGATAACGCATGCACGTCTTCAAGTGGTAATGAGAACACTTACAATGTTTCAAAAGAATCACAGCTAATTTGTAGGAGTTGTGTTGACAAGAAATGATTGGTACTGCAGTTCGTCTATCGGCTTAATGGTATTTAAGGGGGGGGGGGGGGGGGTCATTTTACAATGTTAATCTGCCTCTATCACGATTGGAAATATATTTAAAAAATCGTTTTCCCCAAGCACCATTCAAATCTGGAACACACTCGAAAACAATGTACAATCAGAATCAAAAATTGCAAAATTTAAGAAGCTAATAAAATTTAGAAACTATATCCCTCCGAGTTTCTACAACTACGGAATTCGAAAACTTTCTATCCTTCATACCATACTACATAATAACTGCTCCAACTTAAATTGTGACTTATATAGAATAAGATTATTTCCCACACCTAATTGCTTTTGTAAGACAGGAGTAGAAGATGCAAATCACTTTCTTTTAAAATGTCCTTACTACACTATACAAAGACAGCACTTACAACAACTACATCTGTATATTCCTTTGACGAGTGACTTGCTATGCAAAGGAAATACATCTCTATCCATCCAGGAAAATGAACACATCTTCAAACAAGTTCAAAATTATATTCAAGCTACTGGCAGATTTTAACCTCATATATGTTCCCAACATTTGATATGATGTAGGAATAGTCCGTATTTTTATTGTCATGGTTACATGGTTAGGATACAAATGACTGCATAGATATACTATATACTTTAAATTTTTGCTTCCGCTGTCGTTACTGTTAAATGTGTATGATAGAAATGACTGCATAGATGTGCTATATACTGTAATGCTTTATTTCCGCTGTCGTTACTGTGTAAATAGTTCTTCCCGTACTCACAATTAATGTATTACTCTCCAATTGCTTTTCGGGCCATCCACGATAATGCGATGCCGCAGACGACGATGACGACGACGACGACGACGACAGGATAGGGGATGATGTGGATGCAATAAAGGCTCGCTAAAATGACGACGGTATGGAATAACCATGAATATTATTCAATTATTCGTATTGTTTAATCTCTCTCTCTCTCTCTCTCTCTTTCTCTCTCTCTCTCTCTCCCTCCCTCCCCCTCCCTCCCTCCCTCCCCCTCCCTCCCCCTCCCTCCCTCCCTCCCTCCAATAAAATATGTTTAAATAAAAAAATTAAAAAATTAAATCTGCACAGCAAACGCATATCCATTAAAATGTGCATCGTTATTAATAAATTCTATAATGCCGAAATAGTGCGTCGTCCTTAGATAGGGCAGAACGTGGTGTACTTTTAGGTCTGTGTTCCCGGGAACAGTGGAATACACAGTATCGGAATTACATGGTGAATGTATGTGCTCACTACCGTGAAAAGATGCTCTATTCAAATAAGGGGCAAAAGTAATTATATTCCCAAAATTTTTATTTATCGACCGATTCCCTTAAAATGTTCACAGTTACCTAGTGGAAATAGGAAATCGTCGGACTATCGTGGAAAACCTATAGTGTTCCATCGACATTTCGAGGGAAACCTCTCGGAAATACATCTCAAAATTGCGCAAAAAACAAGTTAATATAATGTTCTATCATAGCTTCGTATATTTATATTTGATACCGCTATGAATTATTGCCCGCTGCGCCTATCCACATGCTATAGACCACGCCTACAATTGGTATATGGTCCCTGTGTAGCCCATTGTATATACTAGCTTAGTTTTGTATCCGTAGTTTCGGGAATTTGTGTTGCTTTTTCCCTATTAATGTCCTCCAGCTTTTGTGTCATCTATAACAACATACTGGCTGATTACTCTAACACATGGCCATTTTATCTGAAAATCTGTTTCGGCTGACCGGAGTATCGGGCCCGTATCATGCCTAGCTAATTTTTATGTCTTGCTAAACACCGACTGCAATATTGAATTTCAGTAACCGGCCATGAGGCAGGGATTAAACCCGACACATGGCAACTTTATCGGTGTCAAAATAAACCAATCTAACACCGCTAATTTCTGTACATGTCCAAATTTCCACACTTGTAATGCTGAACTAAATTGTTGCATAGGATTTAACCCTTCTCAAACATAAATACCTGGCACCCCAGATCAAAGTATTGACGTAATCAATGGCACAATTGTTTGTTACACTTTAACTCTTATTATTTTAACACAAATTATCTCCATTATCCATATATATTAACTAATGTCCAATGCAACGTATCATGGTTTTTTTTAGGAAATAAGGGTAGTGTGACATTTGCGAGTCAATCTACTTTGATAAGACTGGTGGTACCCCTGATGTTGGAGGGGTAAAGGAACTGTAAGGGAGATCTGAGAGGAGTTGATGCGACCGGGAGCTACAGTGCGGATGTAGAGATAGGGATATAAGTTGGTAGGCCAGCAGGCCCGTGGAGAAAACTATATTGTATGAAGTAAACTGAACTGTAACTGGAAGGAAGAGTGATTTAAAAGTTAGGGCGACTAAGGAACTGTTTTTTATCCTTTATACATCGAGAACTATTGCTATATAAGAATCATCGGGTTTGTGAATCAGTAACATTTCACATGTCTCTTAGAACCACCATGTTTGTGAACCAGTAACAGTTCACCTGTCTCTTAGAGCCACCCTGTTTATGAACCAGTAACATTCTACCTGTCTATAAGAACCACCGCGCTTGTGAACCAGTAACATTTCACCTGCCTATTAGAGCCATCGTGTTTGTGAACCAGTACCATTTCACCTGTCTATTAGAACCAACGTATGTCGAACCGGTAACATTTCACCTGTCTATAAGAAACCCCTTTTGAGAACCAGTAACATTTAACTGTACCTAAGAGCCACTGAGTTGGAGGACCATCACAGTGCGCCACATCTTCGTGAGGATTGTGGGATCGCTAGTGTCACAAATTGGATTACACGTTTACTACGTCACATCGGGTCTTATGTTCCACTTCTAATTGGATTACTGTGTATTACGCGTACTGTGCCGTATGTTCGGTGTTCCATTGGATTAGGCGTTTATTAGGTTACATCGAGTTCTATGTTCCGCTTTCAATTGGATTATGTGTTTATTAAGCCATACCGCGTGCTAGGTACCAGTTCCATTTGGATTACCTTGTTAGTGCTTATTTCCACGCACGATCACATCTCAGTAATGTATGTATGACTACTATCTTGAATGCCACTACCCATGACTTTTAATTAGTATATACCACTCTCGTATCATATTGTTCTATAAAACAGTGGCTTCCCATACACATAACACACGCACGCACGCACGCACGCACACACACACACATTTAAGAGAGAGAGAGACAGAGAGAGAGAGAGAGAGAGAGAGAGAGAGAGTCCTGAGAGGGAAGGGTTACACCTGTGCCGACATGCAATTCGTAAATGGGCGTGCGCTTTGACCAACAGGCGCGCCAATATACACTCGGTACATGGGTAAGTCCCATTAGCAACGCATCCGATTGGTTATTAGGGCGATACATATACACGCGTGTTTAAAACGCTCATTTGAATTTAGTGATATTTTCATGATTGATTTCTCTACTTGTCGAATTGCTTTATTCATCAATATTATGATTGGTTAAAATTACGCATTTGCCATTTGAACCCGCCCTCAATAAGATTATGAACGGGATGTCGACGCTTATAATCCTACTGTGTAAATACGGAATTGGTTGATTTAATTTCGCAAAAATATAAATATTTTTATTGGCTAAATGATTTGTATTTATCATCCAATAAATTACTAGAAATAAGTGTCCAAATATTGAGATTTAGTATAACGTACAGTTTGCAAAATATACTATCCAATAATGACTAATCTCGCAATATCATTCAATCAACGTCAGCAACCGATTTTATGATTTTGTCACAATTGTTGTTAGTGTCCAATTGATCGGTCGATTGCTTAGTTGATTGAATGGCTGATTGATCCATTATATTATCTGATCGACCGCTTGATTGATTATCTGATCGATTGTTTGATTGATTGACTGATTGACTGTATTCGTTTCTGGTGTAGCTTAACCATTTACATGCATTTAAAGGGAGAATTTATAAAATATTGTGACCATGTTGTTGACAAAGATTCCATTACTTTGACACTTTCGTGTATTCTGAAGGCTTTATCGTAGAATTTATTGACAGATAAACCTGTCTATAAAGGCTACCCTGGGTACCAGGAAAAGGTGGCCTTTATAGACGTGTGGACTATATATAGAGGATAAACTGTATTGCGACAATTTATATAGTTTGCTTGTATTTCTACAAAATAGTTTCATGAATCTCTATCATATTGTCCTTAATAATGCCCATGGGAAGAGTCAATTACAGAGTACTTTCGCGCTGGGTACACGCAGTTGGAAACATGCGCTCTTCTTTACACCAAAGACGGAATTACACTGAGGTATGTATTTCAGACGTCTGTTTTGTCAAAACTAAGAATTTGCGTTTGAAAAACAAATCGCTTAAATGCCTACTATTGCAGTGACACACTCGGATACATGGTTACGTATCCAGTTACGACACATTACAAGGACAACGAGGTCAAAGGTTAATGTTGTTATTAGTAGTAATAAACATTTCTGTGTGTCTGAGAATGTTTCCGGCCGAATTTGGCAAAAAATGGGAAACGGGTGACTAACATTAGCTAGACCTACCGTAGTCCTTAGACATGCCTTGGTAGGCATTATCTATGGCTTGGCAGCCCGTAGGTAGGCCATAACTTGACCGTAGTCATGCCTTGGTAGACCTAAGTATGCCTTGGTAGACCGTAACTATACCTATGGTGAGCTGCAGCTAGACCTTGATAGGACTATGTAGGCAGCTGCTAGTCCTTGGTAGCCCGTTGGTAGCCTATTGGTAGCCTAGTGTTGGCCTATTGTATAATTTAGCTAGGCTAATCTATACCTTGGTAGGCCTTAGCTCGGCAGTAGTACGCCTTAGCTATGCCTTGGCAGGCCTTAGCTATGCCTAAGATAGGCCTTAGCTAGACAGCAGTAGACCGTATCTATGCCTTGGTAGGTCTTAGCTAGGCCTAGCCAGGCCTTAGCTAGGCATTGGTAGGGCTTATGTTTGCATTAGCTAGACATTGGCAGGCCTTGACTAGGCCTTAGCTAGGCCTTGGTAGGCCTTAGATAGGCCTTAGCTACTCATAATGTAGGCCCTAGCTAGGAATTGGTAGGCCTTAGATAGGCATTACTTAGGCTTTGGCAGGACTTAAGCCTGCCTAGGGTAGGCCTTACCCATGCATTGGTAGGGTTTAGATAGGGCTTGGTAGGCATTAGGTAGGCCTAAGGTAAGCCTTAGCTAGGGCTTACGTATGCCTAGCTAGGCCTTGGTAGGCCTTAATTATGGTTTAGCTAGGCCTAAGGTAGGCTGTGGGAGGCCTTAGCCAGGCTCGGTATTGGTAGGGCTTAGCTTTGCCTTAGTAGGCCTTAGGCAGGCTAAGGTATGCCTTAGATAGGCCTTGGTAGGTTGTAAGTAGGCCTTTGCTATGCATTGGTAGGCCTTAGCTAGGCCTAAGACAGACCTTAGCTAGACATTGGTAAGCCTTAGCTAGGCCTAAGGTAGGCCATAACCTGGCCTTGTCAGGCCTTATGGTAGGCCTATGGTAGGCATTATCTAGGCCTAATGTAGCCCTTAGCTATGCATTTGTAGGCCTTATCTATGACTTGGTAGGCATAAGCTATGCCTTGTAGAACTTAGCCATACCTATGGTGAGCCGCAGCTAGGTATTGATAGGCCTTATGCAGGCAGTTGCTAAGCCTTGGTAGCCCATTAGTTGGCCTATGTTAGGCCTTGGGTCGGCATTAGTCTGGATTATGGTACGCCTTGGCTATGCCTTTGTAGGCCTTAGCAAAGCCGCGTGGTGGCCTGTGGTATGCATTATCTAGGCCTAAAGTATGCCTTATCTAGGCCTTGGTAGGCCTTAGGTAGGACAATAGTAGGCCTCAGGTGTGCCTTAGCTATGCCTTATTAGGCATTAGCTATACCATGGTAGGCCTTGCCAGGCCTTAGACAGGCCTATAGTATGCCTAAGATAGACATAAGCTATATCTCGGTAGGCCTTAGCTAGACAGTAGTAGGTCTTAGCTATGCCTTGGCAGGCCGTAGCTAGGCCTATGGTAGGCCTTAGTTAGACCGGAGTAGGGCTTAGCTATGCCTTGGTAGGTCTTAGCTAGGCCTAATGTAGGCCTTAGCTAGGTATTGGTCGGCCTTAGATAGACATTACTTAGGCCTTGATAGGACTTAAGCATACCTAGGGTATGCCTTAGTCATGTATCGGTAGGCCCTAGATAGGGCTTGGCAAGCCTTAGGTAGGCCTAAGTTAAGCCTTAGCTAGGCCTTATGTATGCCTAGCTAGGCCTTAATTATGTTTTATCTAGGCCTAATGTATGCCTTATCACGACATTGCTAGGTTTAGATATACCTTAGTAGGCATTAATCAGGCTAAGGTATGCCTTAGATAGACCTTGGTAGGTTTTATCTAAGCCTTGGTAGGCCTTAGGTAGGTCTAAGGTAGACCTTAGCTAGACATTTATAGGCCTTAGCTAGGCCTAAGGTAGGCCTATGGTAGGCATTATCTAGGCAGAATGTAGCCCTTAGCTATACATTCCTAGGCCTTATCCATGACTTGGCAGGTCTTGGGTAGGCCATAACTAGACCTTAGTCATGCCTTGGTGGGAATAAGGTATGCCTTGGTAGTCCTTAGCCATACCTATGGTGAGTCGCAGCTAGGCCTTGGTAGGCCTTATGTAGCCAGGTTCTAGGCCTTGGTAGGCCTATGTTAGGCCTTGGGTCAGCCGCAGTTAGGCCTATGCTTGGCCTTGGTAGGCCTTAGTCTGGATTATGGTACGCCTTGGCTCTGCCTTGGTATGCCTTAGCTAAGCCTTGTGTTGGCCTATGGTAGGCATTTGCTAGGCCTGAAGTCGGCCCTAGATAGGCCTTAGGCAGGCCTATGGTAGGCCTAAAGTAGGTCTTAGCTATACATTGTTAAACGTTAGCTATGCCCTGGTAGGCCTTAGCTAGGCCGAAGGTATGGCTTAGCTATGCCTTGGTATGTTTTAAGTGGGTCTTAGCTAGGCCTTGGTAGGCCTTAGCTATGCCTTGACAGGCCGTAGCTATGCCTAAGGTAGGTCTTGGCTAAACGGTAGTAGGCATTAGCTATGCCTTGGTATGCCTTGGTTAGGACTATGGTGGTCCTTAGCTAGGCATTGGTAGGTTTGGGTAGGCTTTAGGTATGCCTTAGCTAGGCCTAAAGTAGGCATTGATAGGCGTTATATAGGCCTTAGCCACGCCTAAGGTAGGCCCTAGCTAAGAATTGGTATGCCTTATTTAGGCATTAATTAGGCCGTGGTAGGACATAAGTAGTCATATGGTAGGCCTTAACCATGCATTGGTAGGCCTTCGCTAGGCCTTGGTAGGCCGTAGTTAGGCCTAAGGTAAGCATTAGCTCGATCTTATGAATGATCTTATGGCCCTGCCTTGGTAGGCCTTAATTATGTCTTAGCTAGACCTAAGGTAGGCGTTGGTAGGCCATAGTTAGGCCTAAGGTATTCCTTAGCTAGACATTTCTAGGGCTTAGCTATGTCTTACTGGGTCTTAGCCAGGCCAAGGTCTGCCTTAGACAAGCCGTGGTAGGTTTTAGGTAGGCCTTAGCTAGACATTGGTAGGCCTTAACAAGGCCTAAGATAGGCCATAGGATGGTCTTGCTAGGTCTTATGCAGATCTATGGTAGGCCTATGGTAGGCATTAGCTAGGCCTAAGGTAGCTCTTAGCTATGCCTTGGTAGGCTTTATCTATGCTTTGGCAGGCATTGGGTAGGCCATAACTAGACCTTAGCCATGCCTATGGTGAGGCCCTATGTAAGTAGGTGCTAGGCCTTGATAGCCCTTGGTAGGCCTATGTTAGGCCTTGGATCGGCCGTAGTTAGGCCTATGCTATGCCTTGGTAGGCCTTAGTCTTGACTATGGTATACCTTGGCTATGCCTTGGTAGGCCTTAGCTAAGCCATGTGTTGGCCTATGGTATACCTTAGCGAGGCCTAATGTATACCTTAGCTAGGCGTGAGGTAGGCCTTAGTCAGGTATACGACAGGTATTATCTAGGCATTAGCTACGTCTTGTCAGGCCTTGGATCGGCCTAAGCTATGCCTTAGTAAGGTAAGCCTAAGGTATGCCCTAGTAGGCCTTAAGCAGACATATTTTAGGCCTTAGCTAGACCTCGTTAGACCTTAGTTAGACATTAGCTAGGCATTGTTAGGCCTTAGTTATGCATTAGCTAGGCATTGGTATGCTTTGGGTAGGCCTTAGGTAGGGATTAGCTAGGAATATGGTAGTCCCTAGCTAGGAATTGGTAGGCCTTAGGTAGTCATCAGGCCTTGATATATTTAGGTAGGCCTAGGGTAGACCTTACCCATGCTTTGGTAAGCCTTCGCTAGGCCATGGTAGGCCGTAGTTAGGCCTAAGGTAAGCATTAGCTAGGCCTTAGTTATGCCTTAGCCCTGCCTTGGTAGGCGTTAATTATGTCTTAGCTAGGCCTAATGTAGGCTCTGGTAGGCCTTAGCTAGGCATTGTTAGGCATTAGGTATGGATTAGCCAGGCATTGGTATGCTTCGGGGAGGCGTTAGTTAAGTCTTAGCCAGGCCTATGCTTGGCCTTGATAGGCCTTAATCTGTATTATGGTACACCTTGGCTATGCCTAGTAGCCCTTAGCTAAGCCTTGTGTTGGCCCATGGTATGCCTTCGCTATGCCTGAAGTCGGCCTTAGATAGGCCTTAGGCAGGCCTATGGTAGGCCTAAGGTAGGCTTAGCTATACATTGTTAGACGTTAGCTATGCCCTGGTAGGCCTTAGCTAGGCCCAAGGTGTGGCTTAGCTATGCCTTGGTATGTTTTAAGTGGCCTTAGCTATGTCTTGGTAGGTCTTAGCTATGCCTTCGCAGGCCGTAGCTAGGCCTAAGGTAGGTCTTGGCTAAATAGTAGTAGATATTTGCTATGCCTTGGTAGGCCTTGGCTAGGACTAATGTAGGCCTTAGCTAGGCATTGCTAGGCGATGGCAGGTCTTTGGTAGGCCTAAGATAGGCGTTATATAGGCCTTAGCTACGCCTAAGGGAGGCCCCAGCTGGGAATTGGTATGCCTTATTTAGACATTAATTAGGCCGTGTTAGGACTTAAGTAGGCATAATGTAGCCTTAACCATGCATTGGTAGGCCTTCGCTAGGCCTTGGTAGGCCGCAGTTAGGCCTAACATAAGCATTAGCTAGACCTTGTGAATGCATTAGCCCTGCCTTGGCGGGCCGTAATTATGTCTTAGCTAGGCCTAAGGTAGGCTTTAGTAGGCTATAGCTAGGCCTAAGGTATGCCTTAGCTAGACATTGCTAGGGCTTAGATATGCCTTACTAGGCCTTAGCCATACCAATGCATGCCTTAGATAGGCTTTGGTAGGTTTTAGGTATGCCTTAGCTAGGTCTTGGTAGGCCTTAGGTAGGCCTTAGCTAGACATTGCTAGGGCTTAGATATGCCTTACTAGGCCTTAGCCAGGCCAATGTATGCCTTAGATAGACTTTGCTAGGTTTTAGGTATGCCTTAGCTAGGTCTTGGTAGGCCTTAGGTAGGCCTTAGCTAGACATTGGTAGGTCTTAACTAAGCCTAATATAGGTCATAGCCCGGCCGTACTAGGTCTTATGCAGATTTATGGTAGGCCTATGGTAGACATTAGCTAGGCCTAAGGTAGCCCTTAGCTATGCCTTGGTAGCCTTATCTATGCGTTGGCAAGCCTTGGGTAGGCCATAATTAGACCTTAGCCTTGCCTTGGTAGGCCTTGATAGACCTTAGCCATACCTATGGTGAGCCGCAGCTAGGCCTTGGTAAGCCTTATGGTGAGGCCCTATGTAAGCAGGTGCTAGGCCTTGATAGCCCTTGGTAGGCCTACGATGTTAGACCCTGGCTCGGCCATAGTTAGGCGTATGCTATACCTTGGTAGGCCTTAGTCCGGACTATGGTACGCCTTGGCTATGCCTTGGTAGGCCTTAGCTAAGCCATGTGTTGGCCTATGGCATGCCTTAGCTAGGCCTAATGTATACCTTAGATAGGCATGAGATATGCCTTATGCAGGCTTAAGATAGGTCTTAGCTAGGCATTAGCTAGACCTTGTCAGGCCTCTGGTCGGCCTTTGCTATGCCATAGTAGGACTTAGCAAGGCCTAAGGTAAGCCTAAGGTATGCCTTGGTAGGCCTTAAGCAGACATATTGTAGGCCTTATCTAGACCTCATTAAACCTTAGTTAGGCATATGCTAGGTCTTGCTAGCCTGTTGGTAGGTTTATGTTAGGCCTTGGTAGGCCTGAGGTAGGCCTTATAGCAAATCCTTGGGTAGCCTAAGTTGTGTTTTAGCTCAAGTAAGCTTAAGGCTAGGCTAAAGCCTAAGGGCTAAGCTAGTACCAAAGGCTATGCCTGCAGCTTAATGCCAGGTTAAGCATAAAGCGTACGTTTTACGGCTATGGCGAAGACCTAGGCTCGGGCTAAGGCGTATGCTATGGCTAAGGCATAGCTAAGACCTACCTTAAGTCTACCTAAGGCCTGTCTAAGGCCTAGCTAAGGCCTACCAAGGCATAGCTAATGCCTATCTTAGTCCTAACTAAGGCCAACCAAGACATATCTAAGGCCTGCAAGGCATAGCTAAGGTCTATCTGAGTCCTAGCCAATGCATACCTTAGGCCTACCCAATGATTAGCAGCTAAGGCATACGTTCGGCCTCTCTATGTTCTACTAAGGAATAGCTAAGGTCAGACAATTCATAGCTAAGGCCTATATATGGCCTACCAATGCATAACTAAGGCCTAACAAGACTTGACTTAGTCATTAGACAGGATTTGCTAGGTCTTGGCCAGGCTTTACTCGGTCGTAGCTATTCATTAGCTAGCCTTTAATACGCCTTACCTAGGCCTTAAATAGTCCGTAGCCGGGCATACCTAGGCCTTACCTAAGTCTTAGCCAGGCTTGATTAGGCATTACATAGGTCTTATCCAGGCTTAACTAGGCCCTAGCCAAACTTGATTGGGCCTTACCTAACCCTTAACTAGACCTTATCCAGGCTTTGATATGCCTTACCCAGGCCCTAGCCATGCTTTTCTTGGACCTAGGTACACCTTAGTCAAGCTTAACTAGGTCTTACCTAACCCTTACCTAAGCCTTAGTCAGGCTTTGATAGATTTTACCTACACCTTAGCCAGGCTTTGCTAGGTCTTAGCTATGCCTTATCTAGGTCTTAGCCACGTTTTGTTAAACCTTACCTAGTCCTTAGTCAGACTTTGCTAAGCCGTACTTAGGCCTTATCCAAGCTTTGCAAGACAAAACCAAAGCCTTAGCCTGGCTTTGCTAAGCTTTGCATTTTGCTAAGTGTGAACAAGGCCTTAGCCAGATTTTGCTAAGCCTTACTTAGGCCTTAATATAGGCATTAGCCACGATTTGCTAGACCTTGACTAGGCTTTAGTTGGCTTTGCATGACCTTACATAGGACTTAGCCATTCTAAGCTAGACCTTACATAGGCTTTAGACAAGTCTTAGCCATGCTTTACGCAGGCCGTAGCCAGGTCTTACCCATGCTTTGCTAAGCCTTAACTAGGCCTTAGTCAGGGTTTCCTCGGCCTTAACTAGGCATTAGCCAGCCTTTGCCATGTGTTACTTAGGCCTTATCTAGGCCTTATTCAGGCTTTACTAGGCCTTACTTAGGTCTTAGCCAGGCTTTGTTAGGCCTTACGTAGTCCTTAGAGAGGCTTTTCTAAGCCTTATCTAGGCCTTAGCCAAGCTTTGCAAGACCTTGCTTAGGCCTTAGCCAGGCATTGGTAGACGTTACCTGGGCCTTTTCAAGGCCTTACCAGGCTTTACATAGGCCATAGCCAGGTTTTGATAGACTTTACCTAGGCCTTAGCCAGCCTTTGCTAGACATTGCCAAGGTCATAATGAGATTTGATAGGTCTTAGCTAAGCCTTAACTAGGCCTTAGCCATACTTTGCGAAGCATAACCTAGGCCTTAGCCAGGCTTTGCTAAGCCTAACCCAGGCTGTATCCAGGCTTTGATACACTTTACCTAGGCCTTAGCCAGGCTTTGTTAGACATTTCATAGGCCTTAGCGAGACTTTGCTAGGTCTTAGCTAGGCCTTATCTATGCCGTAGCCAGCCTTTGCTAGGCATGACCTAGGCTGCTTTGTTAAACCTTAACTAGGCCTTATGCAAGCTTTGCAGGACGTTATCTAGGCCTTAGCCAGGCTTTACTAGACCGTATCTAGACATGACCTAGGCCTTAGCCAATCTTTTCTATGCCTACCTAGACCATAGCCGGCTCTGATAGACTTTACCTCGGCCTTGGCCAGGGTTTGGTAGACGTTACATCGGCCTTAGCAAGGTCCAAGCCAGGCTTTGCTAGACCTTATCTAGACATTACCTAGACCTTAGCCAGGCTTTGCAATGCCTTACCTAGGCCTTAGCCGTCTTTGATACACTTTATCTAGGCATTAGTCAAGGCCTTAGCGAGACTTTGCTGCTAGGTCTTAGCCAGGTTTTACCTAGGCCGTAGCCAGGATTTGTTAGATCTTACCTAGGCCTTAGCCAGACTTTGCTAAGCCTTACTTAGGCATTAATCTAGGCATTATCCAGGATTTTCTAGCCATGACTAGGCTTTGAACAGGCGTTGGAAGACTTTACCTAGGCCTTAACCAGTCATTGCTAAGCCTAAGCTAGACCTTACATAGGCTTTAGACAGATCTTAGCCAGGCGTTAGCTATGCTTTGCTAAGCCTTAACTAGGCCTTAGTCAGAATTTTCTCAGCCTTAACTAGGCATTAGCCAGACTTTGCTGTGTCTTACTTAGACCTTACCCAGGCCGTAGTCAATCTTTACTAGGCCTTACTTAGGCCTTAGACAGGCATTAGTCAGGCTTTGCTAAGCCTTATCTAGGCCTTAGCCAAACTTTGCAAGACCTTACTTATGCCATAGCCAGGCTTTCGTAGACGTTACCGGGGCCGTAGCAAGGCTTTGGCAGGCCTTATATAGGCCATAGCCAGGTTTTGATAGACTTTACCTAGGCCGTAGCCAGGCTTTGCTAGACATTGCCAAGGTCATAACAATATTTGCTAGGTCTTAGCTATGCCGTACCTAGGCCGTAGCCAGGATTTATTAGCTCTTACCTAGACCTTAGCCATGCTTTGCTAAGCATAACCTAGGCCTTAGCCAGGCTTTGCTAAGCCTAACCTAGGCCTTAACAGGCTTTGATAGACTTTACCTAGGCCTTATTCAGGCTTTGTTAGACATTGCCTAGGCCTTGGTTTTGCCTAGGCCTTTAGAGAGCAACACAGGCAATGGTCATCCTTGTTCTGAACATTGACCACAGCACGATTTCCTCTAATAAAATGAGGGAGCACTATATATGACCCACCCCGTATGCTTGGTATCTGCCGATGTTAAGGTACAGTGCATCAACTTGGTCTACTGCCCAGCCAGGTCCCTTGTGGGTGTAGTTCTCAAGCCTTGCAACACGAAGCGCCTGTTGCTGAGACAAGAACTGTGTGTCTGTGGTCACTTCAGTTCCATTGTTCTTCGACTTATGCAGAGTCACCCTGAGAGCAAGAACTTCACTCCCTTCATGTCAAGGATTTCTTCCACCAGCGTTTTATTGATCTTGTTTTGGCTGTCTGGAAGGTAAGCCTCTGGATCCTTCCCATCTGCTTTATGAACATGGAGTACCCATCCATGCAGGTAGTTCTCGATTGCAAAGGGTGTTTTGACGAAGTTTTCCAGTAGAATGTTAAATTCGGCATTTGTGAGCTTTCTTTGAGTCGGTGTGAGCTTCTCAATAGCTGGTGTTGCCCAGTGTTGTGGAGCCGGAGTGAGGTTCTCAGAAGCTGGTGTTGCCTTGTTAAGTAGAGCTGGTATCAGCTTCTCAAAAGCTGGTGTTTGTAGCCTGGATGGGGTGGCAAGTGGAGCCACTGATATGGGAACCGTGGATGCTTTCTACGCGGAGACGGGGATGGGATGGCAGATGGCTGTTCTCTCAGAGCTGCCAACTCTCTGAATATACAAAAGGGCTGATAATCCCTTGCCACAATAGCTTCATCAATTCTTGAACAGTTTTTCCATGATCAGACATTTTCGTGGATATAAGTATGGTACGGCTGTCTGGCCATTACCTACACAGGATAAGGGTGTAAACTATGTGGGCCTCTAGACGTGTGCAGAGCTCCTCGTGCCATAAGTACACTTGTATTGAACTGGTAGTGAACACTGTTCACAGTTGTGGTGGTCGTGCCTGATACTCAGGGCTAAGTGCAGAAGCATTGAATTGACAGTTCGGTGCCAATGCACTGATCGAAGTGGTAGCTATCCCATTGCTGGTGAATAGCAACTGCTCACAGCAGTAGTGGCCGTGCCCTCCAGCAAACAGACGCTCACTTTCACGCCTAGAAGCTCAGGGCTATGTGTGGATGCACTGAACTGGCTCACGTTCACGCCTGGAAGCTCAGGGCTATGTGTGGATGCACTGAACAGGCAGTTCGATGGGCAGGCGCTGCATTGGTAGTTCCCGTTGTGCTGGTTATATCACTGCTGACAGCTGTGATCATGTCCTCCAGGACAGACGCTCACCTTCTTGCCTGATACTCTATGTTAAGCATGGATGCACTGCATTGGCAGGTCAGTGCATATGCACTGACCTCGTAGATCCCGCTAGGCTGTTTATACCGCTGCTCACAGCTGTGTCCCTAAATGGACGTTCAGACACTATCCCTGTCTTCTGGGCGGGGCCGGCTTGGGGTGGGTAGCAGGTAGACTGATCAAGTACATGAGGCTTCTTCAAAGAATTAGAATCAACATGGGTCTAAAGTTGTATAACTAAGCTCCAAGTAGGACCTAAGTTATTAAAGAAAAAAACCGAAATGTTATTACATTTTGACACGTTCTGCAAGATGAACGGACACCAACGGACGCACACATTCGTGGATGGAGAATCGGAGTGCAAATTAATCACACGAGTTCTATTGTTATACAGAAAGCATAAAAACCACTTATAAGTGGCGCCGGCGCTGCTACAGCTGCTGAGATTGCTGCTGCTGCTGCTGCTGCTGCTGCTGCTACTACTACCACCATCACTACCACCACCACCACCACCACCACCACCTCCTCCTCCTCCACAGCCACCACCACCACCACCACCACAACCACCAACACCACAACCACCAACACCATCGCCGGCCCGCTATCACTGCCACTGCCACTATCACTACCGCTACCGCTACCACTACCGCTACCACTACTACTACTACCTTTGTCTTTTGTTTTTAAATTCGACGCTGACACAGTCGGACAAAGTTCACGGAAGAACTCCTTTAAAAAGGCTTGCAAACCCCCAGAAAAATAACTGGTGAACTAGTAAGCCTGATTAATATTACACCAAAACAACAATTAAATAACATATCTAACTAACGAACACTAATACAACCTATAAATACATACCGCTTAAACGGTATAGATACAAAACAATAAGCTGATAAAGATCTGATAGCAAAACAAAACTTAACAAAGGCATTACTATTCAATCCAGGTGTGGTAGTAGGACCATGTGGCGAGTGCAACTGCCCAACAATTGAAAAGTGACTCGTCAATCAATGGCAAAGAAGTCAATCATTGACGGCAGTGGGCTGATTCTTTAAGGATCAGCGGGCGTAGCCGCATTTGGGTAGTATAACACATATAGTCAGCAGGAAAATTACAGAAACATAGATGGCGCTCTTGTTTACATTTTCGATTTACTTTATTGTAAGGTTTTGTAAATTACACGGGAATAAATAACCCTATAAAACCATGTGCAAGTTTCTAAAATTAACCGAGACTATTTTATAATTCAATGGCAACTTATTTTATCGATTGATTATTAAATTACCCCAGTCTGTTTATTTGTTAACATGAAGTATTAAACATAACAATATCAAAATGCAGACTAAAATGAATTACATGACACAGATTAATTAAAAGACACAAATAAAATAGTTGTAGTAATTGAATGATTTACGCTAGTGCAAGCTCATTTATTTTTACAGTTCCCAACTTTATTGAAACTATGTTTGTTTTACACCATATGTCTTTGAATACTTTTTCTTTACTGTGCTGTTTTAATCTAAAATATTCGCAAGAAATATGATTCAGCAGCAATGAACGAAATATTGCCTTTATTGCTCTATTGTGATTGTCCATAGTTGGATTTTTCGCCTGCGCGCACCGATGTTTCCAAATGGCCCAAACACCTATGGTTAGCATTGTTATTAAAATAGTCTTATCAGGCTTTGCGATATTTTCACCGCTTGATCCAAATTCTCTAAATAACACTGCATGTGTTTCTGGAACAATGGGCTTAGATCCAAATTGTGCCAAGATTTGGCTGATATACTCCCAAAATTGTGACGATATTGGACATTCTGCAAATAAATGCTCGATCGTTTGCTCGTCTGTTTGATATAAGGATCAGAAGCCGTTATATTGCACTTGTATGTAAAGTATCCCACCCATAGCCGTCGATGTAGTAATCGCCACAATAAATCACGAGCCATATCTGGTATGTTTGGAAAATGTAAGATTTTCAATACATTTTTCCAACTGAATGGTTTATAGCTTGAGTCATCCCATCTCTTAATTACTATGGGAGGTGTTACTTGTTTTCGTCTCATAACGTGGTACCATTCCTTGGATCTCATTTTGTATTTTAACATCTCATCATCAAGAACTAGCGCAGGTTGCAGAGTCAAACTATTATGATTTACATTTGGCAGATATGCCTCATATGTGTTTTTCTAGCTACTTCTTGCATTGAAATCCATCTACGTGTTTGGGGGTGTATCATATCAAACAAAAGTTGAATGCCATTTTGTGCAAAGGACGGTAGATAAAGTACTGAATTGTTATAACATATATTACTATTGCCCCACAATTGCTGTTCTAGTACTTCCTTCCAGCACTAGGTGGAGGCATATATCTGTCAAATATCTCTAACTCCTTAACTTCATTTTTAAACACATCTGGTATCATTTGGCTATTCGGAGGTGGCTTCTTTGAGGTAAAAACACACTCCGTCAGAAATGGTTCTACAATTCTCTCCACAAGAGCTCGTGAAACACATGCCCACGTCGCATCTGATGTAATAAGATCATTAAAAAATGTTATCCTTAAAGAAACACATTCCACTTTAATATCAATTAAATCAAGTCCTCCTTCTAACTTAACATTATTGAGAACACGATGGGAAACTAAATGACTCTTTTCTTCCCATATGAATGACAATATCAACTCGTTAACCTCCTTTTCTACATGTTTTGGCATGTGTACAACAGATGCTGTATACCATAGCCCAGATAATATCAAGTTGTTGACAACAAACACTCTACCAAAAATCGAAAGATGACGATGCTTCCAATTTGCTAATATTCTCTTAAGTTTGGATACTCATTCATCCCAATTGTGTGTTGCATTCGGTTTCCTGCTAAAATAGATGCCTAAAATCTTAATGGTATCATTAGACCAATCGATTTCAAGTGGCTGGTCATTCCGCACTTTCCATGCCCCCAAAAATAATCCTTTGGATTTTCCTTTATTGATTTTCAAACCAGCCGCATTTTGGAACTTTTCTAGTACTTGGTTTAAAATTGTAAAATCATTGTTTGAACTAGCAAACACAGTTGTGTCATCAGCATATTGTGACAGCTTAAGTGGTCTTTCTATGCCACGAATACATATGCCTTGAAAGTTATTATTTTGCCTCAAGGCTATGCCAAGGGATTCCATCACAATAACAAATATTAATGGCGATAGGGAACACCCCTGTCTAACACCACGTTCTAAGACTAACATTTCTCTGGATAATTGATTGTTCACTAGGTAGCTACTCTTGATATCCGTATATAAAATATGAACCCATTTAATAAAGTGTGTGCCTAACCCAAACGATTGCAAAGAATTAAAAAGAAAATCCCATTCCACACGGTCAAATGCCTTTTCGTTGTCCAAGGCAATCACAGCTGGAGGGATGCTATCCTTCTCAACCAATTGTATCAGGTCTCTTACTAACATGGTATTGGTTAAAATTGTCCTCCTAGCACATTTCTGCTCTGTTCCAATAATTTCTTCTAAAACACTACCAAGTTTCAATGCTAGTGCTCTGGATATTATTTTGTAGACTACACATCGTAGAGAAATTGGTCTGTAATTCTGAATTAGACGTCTGTCATCTCGTTTATATATTAGCCTTACGTATGGATAATAGTTGGTGGTAAATGACCTTTCTCAAAAGTGTCAGTGTCTAACTCTTCCATTATTGGACCTACAAGGTGTCAAAAGGTTTGGTCAAATTCAACTGGAAGGCCATCACACCCATGTGGTTTTTCTAGTTTCATACCCTTAAGGGATTTAGTTAAATTTTCTAGTGTTACGGGTTGATCACAGAATTCACTACCTGTGTCTGACACTTTTTGTCTATATTTGCTAGCAAATTCAAATTTGCATCTTCATCACTTCCCTCTGACTTGTGCAATGACTCATAGTAATTGCATACAATAGTCCTCATTTCATTGTTGGTAAAGATGGTTGAATCATCCGCCATGTTTAAAGAGCGCACCACCTTATCTATTGCCCGTGCTTTTTCTAATGTGCAGAAATATCGGGTTGGTTTTTCCCCTTCTGCATGCATCTGGGTTCTTGCTCTAATTTTTGCACCCTCAAACTCATATTGTTCTATATCGCTTATTTTACTTTTAATTTTAACCAGTAATTCATAATAATTATCTTCACCATTATTTACTTTAGCATTAATTTTCATCAGTGATCGATGAAGTGTTTTCTTGCGCTTGCGGATTTCCCGTGCTTTTCTAATAGCATATTGTCGGGAAACATACTTTAAATCCAATTTTACATCCCCACCGCCCACCATTGCAATGTGCTCTTATATGACGCTTTTCTATTAATCCAATGCTGCCAACAACGCTCTATATTATTCTTATAAAATTCTTCTCCCAACAGTTTTGTGTTTAATGTCCAAACCCCAACCCCTTTTGTTACCAAGTCAGCATTGACAACGGTTACACAAACCACGTTGTGATCTGAGAATGCGACTGGCTTAATATTAACATCTCTCCATTACCATGCCAACAAACTATTCACATACATTCTGTCGATCCTTGAACCAACTTTATCATCTGCTGAAAAACATGTAAGATCTTTTCCGTGAAGTTTTGATATTCTATAGGTGTCAACTAAATTTTCATTATCACATATTTGTTTTAAGAGTCTATGTGATGTGTCAGTATAAGTTGAAGTTGCATTACTGTCATTTTCTTTATCTACGACACAATTAAAGTTACCACTTAATACTAAGTTCTCAGTGATGTTATCTAGTGCTGTTGTAGACATATCATTAGCTCACCTGGCCAGAATGGCCAAGTGAGCTTATGCCATGGCGACCGTCCGGCGTCTCTCCGGCGTCCGTCCGTCCATCTGTCCGTCAACTTTTTCCTTTAAACGACTTCTTCTCAATAACCACTGGGCCGATTTCAATTATATTTGGCAGGAAGTATCCTTAGGGCATAGGGATCCAAGTTTGTTCAAACAAATCCGATCAGCCGATTTCGCCGGTGGCCATCTTGGATTTTGGCCGATTTTAGGAAATGGCTTTAAAAATCTTCTTCTCCGAAACCGCTCAGTGGATTGATTCAAAACTCACGAAATATCATATAGGGTAAGAGCTGAACCAAGTTTGTTCGAAGGAACTTGATTGGCCAAATGGTTCGGCGGCCATCTTGGATGACTTAGTTTTCGTAAAAACGACTTATTCTGCAGACCCGCTGAACGGATCGGGCTGAAAGTTTGGGGATATGATTATGGGCTAAGGGCCATTAAAGTTTGTTCATGGGAAGTTGATAGGTAAAAAACATGGCCGCCGTGGACCAATCTAATTTTAGCGTGTTTGGCTGCCATATTCAATTTTTTTATTTGATGGCTTGTGAAGCCGAAATTGGTTTTCTTAACTCCGCTTACTTGTCAGTCAGCTATCGTATAGCGACAACCCTATCCGTCTTCTGTATGTCCGTCCATCCATCTGTTTGTCCGTCACCAACAATGACGGCTCATTTTGTTATTTCTTGACGGATTGACACCAAACTTGGTCACAATATTAATGACGACATCTAATATCTGTGTTGTAAAAATGAAACTGATAGGACGTCAAATGCCAGAGTTATCACTCCTTAAATATTTGCAGTCTCACTTTCATAGGGCAAATGGTTTGTTCCCACCCTCTTATCACCATGTCAGATTTTATTGCCAAACTAGATATTAAATTCCAATTAACAGATTAACCTTTCCAATACTGCAGAAATATTTAAGATATGTATTATGTGCTCTGACATCTATGCTCTTAAAAATATTTGAAATGTATTTGATTGAAATTTGTTGCTGCCTTTGGCAGCAATGAAAGTTGTTGCCGCCTAAGGCAGCAATGACTTTCAGTCAAATTATTTTCTAAATCAACTCCAGCTCACCCTACCCCTGCTGCTAACTCGGTGATTCAGCCAGATGTGCATGTGTTAAATGGATTGTGTGGTGGTGGGGAATAACCTGCTATAAAGACCACCTACCTGCCTTTAGAGACCACTTTCTTCAAATTGTATTTACACCTCTAGTAAACTGAGTTTTTGCAGACGACATATTCCAAAGGTTATATCTCTGAAAGTGATAAATATTTTGAAAACAATTGGACTGAAAGTTGTTGGTGGCTAAGCCACCAACAACTTTCAGTCGAATTGTTTTCAAAATATTCAACAAGTCAAGAGCTTTTGAAAATTGAAATTATTGGCTGCACTGGCTTGCAGCAGTGAGACAGTTAAGAAACCAGCTGTTGTTAGCACTGATATCATCTACTTTCACTTAAACATTGTTCAAAATCAGTCCAGAGATTGTTGTCAATATCTCGAAAACTAAATCATTTGACTGAAAGTCATTGGAAGTGAAACCGATAGATGTAAAACTTAAGTAAGATTAGTTTGATATGCCAATGTTCCAAGTGAGCGATACAGGCCCATTGGGCCTCTTGTTAAAAAAATTACGATGTAGTTGATGAGATGCAGGTGCATATATACACACCAACGTGAAACGTGTTTGTTGTATATCGATTGTGACTCTCACCCAGCGACCATTTGCATCTGATACTGAAGGGATTATATTTACATAGGCTTAACAACGAGGGAGTATAAGAATTGCTACGCCAGCACTATCATCTTGAGATAATGAATAGAATATTCTGGATCCAGAATCTTTTCTAAATTATCGTATAATTCCGACTTCTGAATCTTTGTTTCCTGTATCAAAGCAATGTCAATCTGCTCTTTTTTTAGGGTCTCTAGTAAGTGATGCTGCTTTATGTCACTATTTAAGCCTCTATAATTGAGCGTACAAATTAGCATAAGAAGTAATAAAATGATGTGTACAACCGCCATTATTAAGCTAACTAGATTTTGGTTTTTTCATCCCTCTCTTAAACCATTTACCTATTTTACTCTGAAACGCTGTACTACTTAGTTCAACTTTTTGCAAATGCTTATATTTTAATATATCTGAATCATGACGCAGATGCCTATATTTAACCCCTTTTGCCGTCACATATGGAACTAACACCTCTCCTGCCTCTGACCTGTACATGACCATTTCGTCTGGTGATTTAGAACTCTGTGTTTCAATGGATATATCGGATTCAGCCTCTGACATATTATCATCTTCTATATCACTTTCCTCTATTTCTGATTCAGAACTGTCTCCATCTTTCTGTCGCTTTGTTCCACTCAATCGATCCGAGACACCAATTACTTTCTCTATAATATTTAAATCGTCTAGATTGAGTGGACTCAGTGGAAAATTAGAGTTAGTTTCAGTATTTTGTGACCTGAATTTTACTTGTCCTAAATTAAAACTTTCTTCCAGAGGGTATTGATCATCATCTTCAAGTTGTGTGAAATTAACCTCTCTGACATCAGACATGGATTGACTTGTTACTGGGCTAAGACTTAGCCCCTCATCTAGAACCTCTATTTCATCGCCTGCAACTACAGCGATTGGATTCTTAGTTTTTTCACCATGCTTCTCATTAACATGGACTTCAGCTACAATCTCAGCAACTACCGGTTCTATGACATTTTCTTTAGAAACATGCTTCTCATTAACATGGATTTCAGCTACAATTTCAGCAACTACCGGTTTTATGACATTTTCTTTGGAAACAACTTGCTCTGCATTTTTATCAGCAACCTTTTTGACAGATTTGTTCTGCGGGCATCGCCACTTAAAATGATCAGATGACCCACAAACTAGACATTTTTTTTTGTTAGGGCAATCTGTTGCAAGATGTTCTGTGCTTAAGCAGATTCTACACTCTTTGATTTGCCCCCTGTACCATAATGGCAAGATAAATCGACCATCTACCGTGACATCACTTGGGAGAGGTTGGTCTACCTTTTCGAACCCAATTTTTCTGATACCATTTTCTAAGGCTCGATCAAATGGATAGGTTTCGTGTTCTACTTTTTCCACTTTGCCATACTTGATCAAGTCATTGATAACCCATTCATCTGGGATCTCTAACGGAACCTTCACCTTAACTAATAGACGATCAGAATCTATTTCCTCCACATTACCCACCTCGCCCTTTACGACAAGGACCTCGCCGAGCAACTTTTCCTTCACACTTTCATTAACCACGGTGACATTCCATACAGATTTGGAAACGTTAATGAGACCTTAAAGGACCCGCGGGCCTGCCCCAACTACGCCCTTCAACCCATGATACACCTCAATTGCCGAAAAACCCCAAGACTTTGTCGTGATTTTAAAACGCAAGGTGCGCTTATAGGAGGTTGCCATCGTGTTTTTAGAAAAAGCGGAAAACCATACTACTACAATATATAAAGGGGAATAATACAAATATATAATACCAAGACGTCAGGGTAAGAGCTAAACACTAAATAAATAGTGCCCCCTTTTGAAACCCTGATGCCTACCAACACATATACGAATAGATAGTGGTCGTATATTTGTTCGTTTAAACCACTTATTAAGTGGCTCACTAACACCTAACCGATTAAAGTATACTAACAAATATATGAATAGATAGTACAGTCATATATTTGTTAGTCTGTTGGAGTTGACCGGAGACAGCCAAGTGACTATACAGATTTATATAATTAAAGAACTAGGCTTGCGCTTACAAATGACAAAGGAATTAAATCTACTCACTCAAGCGATCTTGCCAAATATAATGCGCTAGCCACGAACTATAGAAATAACATACTGGCGCGGGGAGAAATCTATTGCATTGACCACAGTAAGAGGAGACCTATTAAATGGCGGAAACCGCCAGCTAAGAGGAGTGCCTTTAGAAAATGGAGACACAAAATCCGCTCCAAACAAGACAAGAATTTACAAATTAAACATAAAGTTTGAAAGGAAATACTAATATAAAATATATGTATAAAATTTATCTACAAAATCGCGCTAGAAACTAGCAAATTCGGGCAGCAATTGCAGAGCTAAATAAACGGGTGCGTTCACTTCGACTACTACTACAACTACTACATCTACCAGTACCACTACCGCTACCTCTAACACTACCACTACCAGCGCTGTACGTGTGCAGATGCTGCTGCTGCTGCTGCTACTACTACTACTACTACTACTACTACTACTACTACTACTACTACTACTACTACTACTACTACTACTACTACTACTACTACTACCACCACCACCACCACCACCACCACCACTACTACTACTACTACTACTACTAGTGCTGCCAACGCCGCCACCACCACCACGAAAACCACCACCACAACCACCAGCACCACCACCACCACCACTGTCATGTCTACCACCACCACCACCACCACCACCACACCACCACCACTACCGGCATCGCCGCCACCAGGTCCAGCACCACCACCAGCACCACCACCACCGCCGTCACCACCACTGTTGCCATCGCTGCCCCCCCCCCCGCTGTCACTACTACTACTGCTGCTGCTGCTACTGCTGCTGCTGCTGCTGCTGCTGCTGCTGCTGCTGCTGCTAAGCTGACTGGCTGGCTTGGATGGCTGCCTGACATCTGTTTCAATCGTTAAGACGGAAGATTATGCCGACAATAAGTCGTAAGTCGACGGCAGAACCGGACAATAACATAATCTTTGGGCGAGTTATTTATTTATAAATAACATTTTATTACACGCATCTGTTGTACACAATTTGTTTGGCACCTGTCATTACTTTTAACGAGTATCAGGTACCAGATTCTACTACTCGGAATGGTAAAATATTTGGAGCCGTATACTCTGAGTGGCTAAAATAGCGCTTGATGTCAATACATGACGTCATAAATGCGCACGCCTCAAATAGCTATATATGATGTTACCAAATTAAGAAGAGCCATATTTGCATAGGCCGCGTTAATATCGCTGTCGATGCAGTAAAACGTCGCCGGCGATATTGCGTAATATCGCCGGCGATATTTTGTAACATCGCCGGCGACGTTACATAATATCTCCATCGATATTTTGTAATATCAATGGCGATATTATGTAACGTCGCCGGAGATATTGTGTCAATAATGTGATATATGGTGTTCTATTAATGCCATCGTGCGTTGCGCATCGTGGGCGATAAAACTGGGGTTTTTTTTATCGCCCACGACGCGAGACGCATGATGTTTCCTGCAATATCGCATGTTTTTTATCGCCCACGACGCGAGACGCACGATAGTATTAATATAACACCATACATTTTTCCTAGTTTTCTTTTGTTTGTGTTGTTAGTGGGGAGGGCAGATGATGAGTCAGCATCTCTTCTTTCGTGACCTATCTCCTTCACCGGGTCAGAAGGTGGCAGCATCAGTAGTTTCTAAGAAACTTTGTTCTACTGTTTAGAGATAACATGGAGACCAGTATTGGAACCGATGACAGCAGGCTAATTGGCGGTTTCAGTTCTTTCTAATCTTTAGTTGTTAATTTCCCACTGATGCCTCAGTGAGTATACACAAATTTTGTATAGCCAGAGTTTACCCACTTAAGCCCCTTTCACATGACGAAAATTTACACATGTATGCAAGTTTGCCCATATGTAAATTTTACTACGTATGTAAAAGTAAATTTGCCAAGCATTTACATGAGGTATAAGAATTTGCTTTAATAATGAGTTTACTTCAGTTAAAAAGTGGTATCCAAGATGGAAAGGCTGAGTTATTTAAGATTACAAAGAAGAGGAATATTGCCATATAAAGTATGTGTAGGTTTGGTAATTGGACTATCACATGAAAAACGAATATGGAAAAGGGGAAGCTCTTCTGATTGGTGGAATATAGTTGTTTTGGAGACTTTTGATGACCGCCAATGGCATGAAAATTTTAGAATGGGAAAGGAAACATTTGACTATCTGTGTTCAGAATTGGAATCTAGTTTAATGCCAGAGGACAATCCGGTATGCTGAGCTGTTAATACTACAAAACAAGTCGCAATCGGTGTATATTGACTTGCCTGTTCTGCAGAATATAGAACAGTTGCCAATCTATTTGGTGTTGGAGTATCAACAGTTTGTAAATGTGTCCATAATTTCTGCAATGCCATTGTAGAAAACCTACTTAATCACTATGTACGCCTTCCAAAGAAGGAGGACCTTAAGGATGTTATAAGGGGCTATGAGGACCTATGGGGCTTCCCTAACTGTGGAGGCGCAATTGATAGCTGTCATATTCCAATAATAGCGCCACAAAATTCACATGGAGACTATATAAATAGAAAAGGTTTCTATTCCCTAGTACTTCAAGGAGTTTGTGACTATATTCTTTGTGACATTAACATCCGTTGGCCGGGCAGAGTGCATGATGCACGCATATTAGCAAATTCAGAAATTTATTATACAGGTGAAAGCAAATTGGTCTTTCCAAACTGGTCAAAAGATGTTGCACTTCCGGATAAGGACATTTCAAAACATTTTGTCCTGCTGGGCGATCCAGCATATCCACTCAAATCATGGTTGCTTAAACCATATTCAAACAGGGGTCAGTTATCAGCAGGTCAAAGCACCTTCAACTACCGGTTGAGCAGGGCAAAATGACAATAGAAAACTCATTTGTGAGGCTGAAAGGGCGATGGAAGAGACTACAAAAACGACTCGACGTAAACGTTAATTTCACATGTACTGTCATTGCAGCTTCTGTTGTCCTTCATAATCTCTGTGAAATACACCATGAAGGATACGAAGAGCTTTGGAATGAGGAAGAAGAGGAGATCGAAGGTGAAGACATTGGAGAAGATGGAGAGCATGATCTTCCTGGTGTCATGTCTGCCAACATAATCCGTGACAATATTGCCGCTGCATTTGCATATAATGTTCTGTTTGACTAGCTTCAACACATTTCTCAATGAAACCTCAGTGACTCAATTTTAAGGCAAGTGCACATGAAAATCATTGAATATTATATATATATATATATATTTTGAAGCTTTTCCAGCCCGGCTGCCACCGATTGGAGCACTAATTTCATCCACACCAGTGTTTGCCACATGCGCTGGAGCCCACTGACAGGTAATATTCTGTAAGTGGCTTCGAAGCATGGCTAGTTTCAAGCTCTGGTAGTGTGGCATTATTACTGACAGGCTCTGGCTTTATTTTAACACCCATCCACCTAGCTTTTGCAATATTTAATCTATCAGTGCTAGCTTGGTTTTGTGATGCTGCAGCATCTGTATATCCATCTAGCAATTCCGTCTGTGTGGCTACTGAGGGGTTACCAACTGTGTGCCTTTCCTTCAGCATCTTGCAAGGTTTTAACATATCGAAATGATATAAGCTTGCTTTCCCCTCCAGACAATAAGTCACACCAGAAACACATTCTGTTACCTTAAATGGCCCAACCCATTTATAGTGTAACCTTGGTGTCCGACCAGGAACTCTATATTTATCCATCAGATAAACCTCATCTCCTGGCACATAATGTCGTCCATGGACTAGACGATCATGCCATGTCTTTTGTCGACGATGCACTGATTTGAGTTCGCTTCTTACATCACTGTAAGCCTGAGCCAAATTCTCCTTCAGCTTATTTGCATACTGACAATGCCCTAATTTCTCATTCTCCGTTTTTGGCACCATTAGATCAAGGGGCAGGTTTATTTCATGGCCAAACATTAAATATGCTGGTGTATGACCAGTCGAACTGTGTACAGATGATCTGTATGCCATCATTACATAGGGAAGGCGGGTGTCCCAATCCTTTTGGTCCTCTTGTATTTGTTTAGTCAACTTGCCTGCCAATGTTCTGTTGAATCGCTCGACCATTCCATCAGAACGAGGGTGAAATGGTGTTGTGCGAGTCTTCTTAACCTTGAGAAGATTGCACAGCTCATGGAAGAGTCAACTTTCATAATTCCTACCCTGCTCTGAGTGTATTTAATTTGGACATCCAAACCGTGAAAATATGTGCTCGACTAGTGCAGTAGAAACAGTTTCTGCCTCCTGATTTGGAAGTGGAATAGCCTCAACCCACTTTGTAAAATAATCTTGTACAATCAGGACATACTTGTTCCCAGAATTGCTTTCTGGTAATGATCCAAGAATGTCAGTGGCCATGCGTTCCATGGGAGCTCCTGTAATACGTATCTTCATTGCAGCTTGTCGCTGCTTAGGGCCTGTAGTCCTGCGTTGACATTGCTCACAACTTCCTACCCAGGCAGCTGTGTCTTGAGCTATTCCTGGCCAGTGAAATCGCGCCTTTATCCTTGGTGCGTTCTACTGCCAAGTGCCCAGAAGTTGGAGAGTCATGCATCTGTTGCAATACTAGTTGCTGATGTGAGGCAGTTACCACAAAGCGTGTATTGAAGTACAATATGCTATTTTCCAATTGCAGTTGCTCAAACCGTTGGTAGAAATACTTTGCTGTAGGTGGTGCACGAGAAACATCTTCCATGTTTGGCTTGAAACTTCGTTCAGTCCATAATCTTACCAGCTTTAATGATTCATCCTCCTCTTGTGCCATCCTAAGATGCTCATGGTCTCAATCAGCAGGATCCAGTTCAGGAAACTGTGGTTGCTCATTTGTACCGACTTGTGACACAGCAGTGAGAGGCTCTGTCATTGGCTGCATTTGCGGCACCATACTGGACTCTGAAACATCCATGTCATTGCTCTTGGGAGGTATATCTGGTGGCCGCCGACTAAGTCCGTCAGCATTGCCATGCAACTTTCCAGGACGATGCTGGGCACGGTACTGGTAAATCTGTAATGCCTTCTGCCATCGGGCCACCTGACCCTCTGCATTACGCTGTTGCCGAGGCCAAGTTAAAGAGCCATGATCTGTTCTGAACAAAAATGGTCTGCCATATAGGAAATGCTTAAAGTATTTCGTGAAGGCTACCATTGCTAACAGCTCTCTCCGAGTAACACTATAACGTCGCTCAGTCTTGCTTAGTGTGCGTGATGCATAGGCAATAACGCGTTCCTTCCCAGCCTGTACTTGGGAAAGCACCGCTCCAATCCCATAGTCAGATGCATCAGTGTCTAGAATAAACTCAAGATCAGGATCTGGATATGCCAATATTGGGGCTGTAGTGAATCGTTCTTTAAGTGTGCAAAAAGCTTTTTCACATGCCTCAGTCCACACAAATTGGCGACCTGCCTCTGTTAACTGATGCAGTGGCGTGGCAATTTCTGTAAAGTGCTCTACAAATCGTCTGTAGTAACTAGCGAGCCCGACAAAAGACCTAAGGTCCTTAATATTACTAGGGGTAGGTCAGTCACGCACTGCTTCTATTTTCTGTGGCTGTGTCTGTACTCCCTGTTCAGATATTATATGTCCCAAAAATTCTAGTTCCCTACGGAAGAGTTCACACTTATCAGGCTTAAGTTTTAGTTGTGCAGCCCTAAACCTGTCTAGGACTAGACGCATGTGTCTGTCTACTTCCTCAAGTGTATTCCCAAAGACAATAACATCATCTAGGTAGCAAAGACATACCTCCCACTGTAACTTGACTAATACCTGTTCCATTAACCTTTCAGATGTACTAGGGGCGTTGCAGAGACCATAGGGCATTTTTCTAAAGTGGAATAGTACAATTTTAGTAGTGAATGCAGGCTTATGCCTGTCTTCAGGTCTGACAGCAATTTGCTAATACCCACTAGCCATATCCAAGGTACAGAACCAGGAGGCATCAGTGAGGCAGTCCAGTGTCTGGTCAATCCTCGGAAGAGGGTAGCAGTCCTTGAGACATACCTCATTCAATTTTCTATAATCGATACAAAACCGTAGAGACCCATCCTTCTTGGTTACCAGTACAATGGGACTAGCCCATGGCGATGCAGATGGCTCAATGGCACCTTGTTCTAGCATCGACTGTATCTGCCTATTGGCTTCTTCTTCTTTATGATTTGGTAGGCGACGCAAATGCTGTCGGATTGGTTGATGATCTCCTGTATCAATCGGGTGCTCAACAATATTGGTTTCACCAATATCCAGCTCTGAAGAAGAGAATCCGTCTGCATAATCCAAAAGTAATTTGTGTACTGTCTGGTTTTGAGAATCATCTAGATCCATTACCGAACGTTCATACAGATCGTGGAGATATGGTGGTAGCGTTGAAGTTTCCTCTCTGTGTGATAATGGAATAGTTTCCATTTGAGTCATAATGCTCGACACAGGAGCTAACTGTGCACATTTAGTACCTTTATGTAGAGAAACACATTCATCAGTGCTATTAAATAACCGCAGAGGAATCAAAGCACCTCTGGTGGAAATGACCGTATGAGGAATGAGAAGTCCATCGCGCTCCTCAAAAGTGGGATCCACTTCAACTACTCCCTCAGGTCCTATATTTCCAACCCGTATAATACGAGCTCCTACAATGAGCTCTTTGCCAGCAGGTAAACTAACATCTACAGCAATCTCTACGCGATAGCAGGTAAAATCAGGGTGCTGTTGCACCATGGGAATGTGCCGCCCATTTATCTTCAACTCACCATCTCCATATGACCAACTACAATGGTAATGGTGCAAGAAATCAGTTACCAGCAAACCATCACATGCAATATCGGCTACATAGATTGGGTGGTGGAAAGTCATTCCACCAATGATTATAGGCATCTCTGCATATCCGATGCATGTGATGGACTCACCACTTGCACTTTGCAGACCCGTTGGTGCTGGTTGCAGTCACGGTCGCTGGTCCTCTTTCATAGCAGAGTATATGGCCCTCTTAATTAATGTCACACCGGCCCCCGTATCAATATTAAAGTTGACACCAATCTGGTTAATAGATCCAGGTACATAGAGCAACTGAGGCTCATGTATGTTTACAGTTTTATGTGGAGGTATCACATTACATTCACCTGTATCTGTCATACATGTCTCTCCTTGTGGTGGTATATATTCTTTCTCACCAGTTCCACAATCGGTATTGCTTTGTACAAGTAATCCGTTATCCTGCTTGCTCTGTGCAGGGTGCTGTACACAATCTTTGGATTTCATGTCAGATGTTGCTTGTGGTATGTGTCGCACTACCATTCCTGGTGTTGAGCTATCAGATATGATATCCTGCTGGCATGAAGCATGGCTATCCCCTTGTATGGGGCATTCCAATTGAGCAGAACATGGCTGCTTATTGGAACCATTAGCGTTTTTTAGAATTGATGCATTTGTTCCACCATTCATTCTTTCAGCCGTATGTTTCAAAGTAGTTTCAAGATTTTCATTCTGAAACATCTCTATTGCTGATTGTCCAGGGCATGTGCCTGCTGGGGACATCTCAAGCCCTGTTGAGATACCCCTGTGATGTTTCCCTGGCTCTCAGCATGCAATGTCTGGTTTGTTGTGTTTTCAGCTTGTTCTTTCTGCTGTTGTGCTTGCTGTTGTGCTTGGTGATTGTTTTGGGGCCACCGTCGCTTGGGTCCCTTCTTTCTATACCCAGCAGCATTGACTTGCCCATTAGGCATATTACTCGTCTTTGGGCCTCGTGTATTCATATTATTATTATTATTATTATTATTATTATTATTTGAATACCATTGCTACTGCTGCTGCTGCTGCTGCTGCTGCTGCGGTGAACTAAACCTTTGTTGTTGCATACGAGCTTGATTGGGGTTCCATTGCTGGTGTGGTCTCTGCTGGTTCTCCCAATTTCTTGGTTCATTGTACTGGTTATTGTATTGGTTAAATCCTTGCCAATAGGAATAGAAACCATAAGCATTATGTTGTAATGCTTGGCATAATTGTGACATTTGAACCTTGAATGCTTGTATGCTCTGTTGAAGCATGCTACTTTCATTGACATTAGGCTTTCTTCCTGCATTGCATGACCCTTGTGAATGAGACATTGACTGCTGTCTTGCGTTGGTTTGATCTTGCAATGGCAATAAGGCAGTTGCCTGAGGTGGCATACTTCCTTCATCAGTAGGAATTACTGCATGAGCTGGCCGTGATCATGGCCTGGGATGCTCTCGGTCGAGATAGCCCTCCATGCGTAATGCAATTTGTACTGCTTGACTCAGTGTCTCAGAGTATGCCTGAAACACGTGTATTTTCAGTTCCCCATTTGAGGAGAGTGATTCCACAAATGACGCGACAGCCATTGTTTCAGCTTGGGGCATAGTCAAACCTGGATACACTCGTGTAACCAACCTACGAATACTCTGGGCTAGTTCCTGTATGCTTTCATTGGGTTTTCTAGTCCGGTTTCGTAGCTGTAAGCGACTGGTTTGTTCTTGTTCTGCATTACTAAACCTTGCCTCTAAGGCAGTCGTCAGATAATCAAAGTCAAGACGGTGTGCAGGTGGAATGTCTGTCAGAACATAGAGTGCTTCACCCCTGAGTCTAGTTGCTAAATGTGATGCACATGTGGTTGCTCCCCAATTGTTAATGGAAGCCGCAATTTTGAATTGCACTAAGTAATTAGCCCATGGCTCTTTCCCATCATAGTTTGGTGGTGACACTGGTTTTCCTTGTGGATGTAGGGAATTATTGTATGCTGGGTATTCATGTATTATTCGTTGTGGTGGTAACTCGATGGGCCATGTATGGGTTGTATCATGCCTGCCTGTTGGTCGACTAATTGGGCTTTCAAAATTATCTTCATAAGTGTGTCCTCTCCCAGCAATATTCACTCCACTTGGAACATGCCAACTGTGTTTAACACGTGTTGAATACCATGGTGATGGTACTGCACGAGTATGAGTTGTATTAGGTACACTACCTGTCCACACATTGCCAGTTTTGTTCTGCTACTTAACCCTTGGCACAGATTCAAATGCTGATGTGGCAGGTGGCTGTATATGGTCTGCTAAACCTGAATATGCAGGTTGGTTTGGGATATGAACATTTCCCTTTGGCTCTAGCTTCTCTCTCTTTAGTACTGAAACTTTCTTTGGTATTGCTCCAGTCTCTCTATACCTATCTCTCTTATTATATGCAGAATGTGAGGAAACCTTTATTAAATCAGCACCAGCTTCATCCTCAGATTCTGACTCATAATAATGGTCTGTGCTGTGGTCTGTATGATAACCATCATTCCTTTGAAGGTGATCATAATGCTCAGAATTGTACTGCGTATATCCAGTCTGTGTGGTAGATTTTAATGGTTTGGAATTATTATCCTTGGTTGAAACCAAGGATAACTATAAACATCATTGTCACGATTACCAATGATTGCTGTAGCATGATATTGTGGTGCATTTATTCCAGAATGTGGTGCAACAATTATCCCACCACCGCCACCACTTGAAGCTTTTCCGGCCCGGCTGCCACCGATTGGAGCACTAATTTCATCCACACCAGTGTTTGCCACATGCGCTGGAGTGCAACCATGTCTGACACCAGCCGAAGTTGGTGTTCCAACTGACAGGTAATATTCTGTAAGTGGCTTCGAAGCATGGCTAGTTGCAAGCTCTGGTAGTGTGGCATTATTACTGACATGCTATGGCTTTATTTTAACATCCATCCACCTAGCATTTGCAATATTTAATCTATCAGTGCCAGCTTGGTTTTGTGATGCTGCTGCATCTGTATATCCATCTAGCAACTGCGCCATTGCTGCCATTGTTGCCTCAACCCCTAAGGCAGTGATAATGGCTTCTAGGCCTTCTCCTGCCTGTTCCTGTGAGTCGGCCATAGGTGGACTGCAAGGCCTGCCATGTGCATTAGTAGTGTGTTTTGCTCATGGTTACATAGGCCAAATCGTCTTAGGCTTGGCAGAGAAGAGCTCTGTTCATGGGCGCTGTATGTAGGGGTGTCCAGGCCCAACCCATCATTACTACTGCCCATAAAGCGTTCATGATCTATTGAAAATGATTCATTGATGCTCATGCTTGGCTGGGGATATGCCAGAATATTTGTCTGCTCCATAGCAGTCGGTGGTGCCTCAAAATTATTTATCGTGGGACCAATACACGTCTCATTGGTGTCGCAAATGCTTCCCACCTCATGCTGCTTTTCAGCCTTTGGCTGAGGTGTTATTCCATACACAGATACAGTGTTCCGGTGAGGCTCCAGATTCAAATGTGTACTACTAGCGTTGTTAATACTCACTGGGTGTACATCACTGGTAAGCTGGCGAATGCTAAGCCTTGATGCAATCTGTTGTACTTTCCGTGCCAACGCATGTAGTGGATTGAACTGGCCTTCCATAGTGTAGGTAATCTTTCTTGTACACACACACGTACAGCACCAAATTTCAAGCAGAATATGGTGTTTCTGCAGCCTCTGAGATGTACACAACACTGTTCAAGGGGCGTCACTCTGCGTGGTAATGTTGTTCGTGATACGAGTTGTCTCCCTTATATCGTCACACAGGCTTGATATTATTTCAACAGACGCTAGTGTAATATCATGAATAGTTGCAGTAACTATTGAGCAAGATTACGTTATTAGCAATGTTACGGTGGTGCTAATGTTCTTGTAAAATTCACATACATACAAATATACTTGTGTGTATCTTGACAACATGCAACTGGTTAACTTTTGTATGCTGTCAATGGGGTCTCTTGGTGATTTCAAGTCCTAGTGACTCTGTAATTTTGTTGAAATCACACCAGGACGAACGATAATCCGTTTCATCTGATCTAAGCAAAAATATGCATGACCATGTAGTTTTTAGAGAGAAACATTTGTTCTAATCTGTGTGTATGAGCATAGGACTATGTGCGTTATTTAATGTGATCAGCTAGCTTTGTTGAGTTGTAGATGGTGTGTTTTGTATGCTAGAATTGAATGTTTGTTCGTATGTTTGTGTGTGTGTGTGTGTGTGTGTGTGTGTGTGTGTGTGTGTGTGTGTGTGTGTGTGTAATGTGCATGTGTGATCATGTCCTACTGTGTACGGTTTCTCTCTTCTACTACTATGACCATGAGTATAATGTTGTCTTGGGGAGCGTGAGCTATGATAGCTAAACCAATGTATAAAACAAACCGAATTTGTGTAGATGATGTTCTATCGGCAAAAATATTAACATGGTGTTTTAACAGCTAAAAGGAAACAGAACAGCAAACGTTAGTTCGTTGGTATTGTACTATGTAGGATATTGTGGAATCTAGCGGTCTGTAAACAGACACACTATTGCACACTGTTGCTTTGCAAACAGTCTACAATAGTGGTGCGATTCCTACCATCTCCACGTCAGTCTTACGAAAGAACTACTCTCTTCTCGTGGCTGTATTCACACATCAGATTATGTACACCGTACCGATGTCCACATGGTCTGCCTGTTGAACACATTCGAGGTAGGCCGATGCACGAGGAATGCCAGGGTATTGCGGACCAGACCTGAATTGCCGCAACTTTGAGTTAGATCAGTGTTTGCTGTTACAGACTCGCTACTTGCAGAAGCTTTCGTATGCTTGCCTGTAACATTCCCCTGTGGAGGCTATCACTACGAGTCTTTCAACTCTACGGTCAAGCTACAAACACAGAGAGAATTAGCCAACACCTCACCAGATCTTTCTACATCAATGTCTGTCTGTCTGAGCTGCTATGTATCTGCTGAGCTGTTAATTTTAGCAGCAACGTTAGAGCAGAATTTCGCGTTCATCTACAACAAATTTCGGCGTACCATGCTCCTAAAAAGACGAAATAATTTTGCATCTACCATCAGTCTAACGTTCAGTCTAATGCTCAGTCTAACGCGCACAAACTTGGCAGAATATAGACGTGCAGAGAGGCATAGGTAGAGTGCGCACGAGGAGTGCCAGGGTATTGCAAAGGTTATTATGCCTGGGTGCTAATGTCTATTAGACACAGTCGGCCCAATCAGCATTGGTTAGTGGTTAGTTAGTTAGAGAGAGATAGTTTTATGGCTCATTGCTAGAAGCAGAAGGCGAAGAAATGCTGTGTGCGCTGCCTTTTATACTCTCCAGAGAGCATATCTGGTGTTTTTACATCAACTTTTGATTGGCCAGAAGCGTAATGACGTAGTATTATTTGGGAAAACTCTCTCTAATTTGACATGTCTATAAATCACATGTATAACCTAATTGCTGATTCCATCAATATATGGCTACGAATATTTGTTTGGACGACTGTCTGTGTTATAAATTCGTTCAGAATTAAGTTTTCATTGCTGGATAAAGTTGTGAACACCCCAAGAAATCTAATAATGCTTGAACAAGATGATAGGCCGTGACCTCTCAAACCCGGGCCGTGGCTAGTCAAGAGGGCGCAACAAAATTCCCACGGTTGAATTATGTCAAGCGGCGGGTTACAACAGTTCTCTTGAATTTTTCGTGTATTTACATCACATAGATACTATTTTTCGGCATCAGAATATACCATTCTTATTCTCATATGGCCTGAAATGAGCTATGATAAATACAAACGGTGCCGTGTTTCCCTCTAGCATGTCATTCCGACATCTTAAATGGTCGACCCCCGATAAATGACGTGTTTCCCTCTAGCATGTCATTCCGACATCTTAAATGGTCGACCCCCGATAAATGACGTCATGGGTGTGGTTTACTATACGCATTTCCGTATTTTAAAATCGGCTCTTTCCTTGCTCAAGCATTATTTTCAGGGATTTTAAGTGAATGGGTATGTCAAATATACATGTTTCTTTCCATCAATCCATTCCCGCAACAGTGCGACACTGAATAAGTTTGTATTTGACTGTGAAAGGCAACATTACACAAGTATTTCCTCTTCTTGTTCGGAAAGGTATGTTGGGAGTCCCTCCCCTATGTAGAATAGGTCAACCAATAACTTCGCATCGTACGGTGAAAACCGCTGGTACTTGCATAATACGAGTATCAAACTATTATATTTGATAAGGATTGTTGCTAAACCGTTCCACAATATCAGAATACACGTGAACATCCACCGCAAAGTATTACAATATATATATATATATATATATATATATAATCTTCTACTACTACTACTACTACTACTACTACTACTACTACTACTACTACTACTACTACTACTACTTTTTTTCTTTTGTTTTTAAATTCGACGCTGACACTTCACGGAGGAACTCCTTTAAAAAGGCTTGCAAACCCCCAGAAAAATAACTGGTGAACTAGTAAGCCTGATTAATATTACGCCAAAACAACAAATAAATAACATCTCTAACTAACGAACACTAATACAATCTATAAATACATACACTTAGACGGTATAGATACAAAACAATAAGCTGATAAAGATCTGATACCAAAACAAAACTTAACAAAGGCATTACTATTGAATCCAGGTGTGGTAGTAGGACCATGTGGTGAGTGAAAAGTGACTCGTCAATCAATGGCAAAGAAGTCAATCATTGACGGCAGTGGGCTGATTCTTTAAAGATATATATATATATATATATATATATATATATATATATATATATATATATATATATATATATATATATATATATATATATAATCTGATTAGAATCCAGTGCTGCTCTTGGCAGCAATAGTTTCTCAGCAAAATATTTTGATCATATTCAAAAGCTTTTCTATGTGGTGCTATGTGGTTGCCTTGGCATGGAGATAATGAGTTTTCATTGAGAAAAGGACCAAGTTGGTTAATGGTTCTTCTGCCTATGCAAACTATTTTGCTACACTTTTGTTTGGGGAAGGAGAGCGTGTGCAGCGTCCCATAAGATTTGACATTTCCTACTATTGTATGGCCATTTAATACAGCAACGTTTGAATGATGTTAATAATTAAAACATGCTCTTTATACGAGCAATTGCATTGTGCATGATGCTATACAGTATGCCCATATTTTACCGACTGGTCTGCATGTGGCGATAGGGAAGGAATGACAGCTTCAAGTCAAATAAGTTTCAAAATATTCTGAACTTGGGAAATCCCAGTTTCCCATACCATTCTTATGTTAACTCTTTGAACCAGAAAGGCTAAATACGAAAATTTATTTACAATTTGATAAATAGAATGTTGAATATTTTGACGGCTATAGCGGCAACATATTCCAGTCAAATACATTTCAAAATAGTCAACATCGTATTTGAAATTGAGATTCTGGAAGCTCCGAGCAAGCTCGGCATTGAAGGGTTAGAATTTCGGACAAATCACGCTATAGTTTTGCGAGATATAGCCATGGACAGACTGACAGATTAACACACAAACAATATGCAAGACCCTCTCTACTAGCGTCGATGGGTATAGGGCAATACATGTATAGGACATAGTTAAAATATGCTCCTTTTGAGCTGCTTCAAAAAGTTGGAATCAAATTTGCAAAAGCCATAGATTGAGCATTTTTAATCAAGCATTTTAATCAAGCATGGCACCAACACCACTTATAATGATTTGGAACAATTAACGAGTATTAATGTTTAGGTGCTTGAAAAATGTCAATGCAACGATAATTGCTGATTACCGTTGCAGCTGATATGGTTTCACAAGCTGTTCATAAACACGAAAAGAAAGTCATCGAACAAAGGTCAATGTTAGCTCTTCATAAACACGAAAGGAAAGTCATCTAACAAATGTCATTGTAACGATAATTGCTGAACATTATTTCTTGCAACCAATCACTGTTCTTAAACTGTTCATAAACACAAAAGGAAAAAGGAACTTGTGATCATTTGCTCTCACACAAAAGAATCAAAGGTTAATCAAAGGTTAAAATAGGAGCTATCATTTGAATGGTCCAAACTTGAATCATCAGGATTTGACCACTGGTTTTGTGAATATGAGGCACCTTGTGGATGAGTGAATATCTGGTTTGGCACCGGAACTAGCTGCATTGTACTGGAACTTTGCATTGGATTGCTGCCCACCATGCCCAGTATCATTTGCATCATACTGTATTGATGTTGTCTCTCCTGTCGTCTCTGTCGTTCTTCCACTTCAAGTTTCTTCTTTTCAAAATGCAACCGTTTCATCTCTACTTCTAACCTTTGCTTTTCATGACTCAGGAATTTCTCATCCGCCTTCTCATTTGAATAGCTAAATCCTTCCATAACAGATCCTAAAGTAATTTCAAGCCGTGTCCTTCTTTGCCGTTTTTCAGTCTTTCTGGTTTTATCTTTAGCGTGATTATCCTTGGCATTTTCAGCAATTACCTCATTGCCATTTTTTTATGTCAATGGTTTGGCACTTTCATCTGTTTCTGTTGTTTGTTTCGGAATTTCTATTTCTTTATTATTTTGCATTGTATCAGCCCTACCGTCATCGCCATTGTCACTTGGTTCACTTAAATTGCCTACATCATCATTTAAGTCCACAGAATCACTTTGTTCACTTATCAGCTACTCTCATTTTCTTGCTGTGGCTTAATTATTTTCACGGGCGACGATGCTGGTCTTGTGCCCAATATTGCATCCAAAATATCAAAGTATTTACAAGTCTTTCGTCCTTTCCCACTTTATTCAGGTTTCCTTTACACAGTCTATAGCCACGCTTCAATGTATGCATCTTGGCTTCGCACTGATCAGAGGTTTTATTATATCCCTTTTCGTTCATCTCAAGAGCGAGTCTTCTGTAAATTCCGGCATTATTCACTTTTGGACCATCTAATTGCTCTTCTACAGTGAGTTCCTGCCACAAACTTAATAAACAAAGATTATCTTCTTCTGTCCACGAAACACCTCGTCGATTCTCCTGCTTTGATTTAGGTGGCATTTTGCACTTATCACGTATAATTTACTTTTCACTCTTAACTCTGATCTGTTCATTTGAGAAATGAGCCTACTTCTAACCTTTCCTATGAAAATGTTGCATCACAGTTATTTTTAGCTGGTTGTGAGACGACAACAACTCTATAAATACATCTGACGTAAGCCATACAAATTATTCGCTGAAATACTGCCTAGTATGCAAATTTGCAATGCGTTCACATGCCGAAAAATACTAATAGTGCAAAATCACATATATATGCAAATTTACATTTGCATGTGGTCTCCACTAGATACAAATTTGCTCAATATGCAAATTTACACACACATGTATTTGCATTCACATGACACATTTACACAGGTGTGTATATTTGCACATATGCAAATAAAATACATAGGTATGCAAAACTGTGCATGTGAAAAGGGCTTAATTAGGTATGTAGTTAGCACAGTCTCGCGGTGTAGAGCAGTGAAGAGTGGCGAAGTTAGTACCGAGAGGCCAGCAGTGCCGAAAACCTAAGTAACCAGGGTTCTGCGGGCAGCAGCCACAATCTGAAATACATTCTCTCTCGAATTGGTGACGTTATTGGTTTGATAGGCATCTATTGAATCCCTGATTCCAGGGCCCATTGACCATCTAGACTGGTTTATATTTCCGTATATTATTGGCAACATACCCCACTTTTCATACTAGCACCAATTTATACTCTTAGGTGGAGAGCCAACAAGGAGTGAAGGAGATTGCCTGACAGTCGCGCATGGTTTGAACTCCGCCCGACTGATTACCAGTAGACCACAGTGTGTAGTGGCACAGCCACGGCCAATCGTCTTCCCTTAACTCTCTTGAATTCAAAAGGTCATTGGTTTGATTGGCGGCTATCGAGTCCCGAATTCCAAGCCCATTCACACCGTATCTAGGCTGGTTTATATTTCAGTCTATTATTGGTAACTTCCCCAGCTTTTACACTGCTACCCATTTATACTCCTGGGTGGAGAGGCAATGAGGAGTGAAGGAGATTGCCTATGTTTACACCGATTGCTCGTCGGCCACCTGATTGCCTGACACTCGAGCTGGATTGGAACCCTGCCCGGCTGATTACCAGTCAATCACACTGACACCACAGCCAATCGTCTAGCACTTCTCTCGAATGCTTTTTTTTAATTTGGTTGGCATATAGTTTGGGTCACTGTTAAATAAGTCTCATTCACATTTTCATCTCCTCTTCTCTCGAATGCGTCTGACAGACCTGCTTATAAAGGATCCAGAGAGGGTCACATGTCTCCTCCCTCACTGCTGGGAGAATCAGATTCTTAGACTTTGTTTATATAGCATGCCTCTCCTTGGCGCACCGGGCTCTGGCTTCATGACAGGATAAGAAATTAGGGGAAGAATTACAAATTCTTCGATATCTTCGTTATTAGAGAGAGAGAGAGAGAGAGAGAGAGAGAGAGAGAGAGAGAGAGAGAGAGAGAGAGAGAGAGAGAGAGAGAGAGAGAGAGAGAGAGAGAGAGAGAGAGAGAGAGAGAGAGAGAGAGAGAGCATACTGGTGCATGTGGACGGTGCTATCAGGAGTCCGAGTGACTTCATCCCACATGCACAGACGCACACATGCACGGACAGACACATAGACACACACGCGTACACGCACCTCATAATGACCACCGAGGTCATTATTAACCCTCACGGGTCAGGAGTCTAGACATAGAGGAAACTAGCCAGCGCCTCTGGCAACCTAGCTACATATTTATTAAAATGAATGAAGTATTGGCATCGAAACAAATCTAATACAATTCTCATCACCATTCGCATACTTTAGACCTAAAACAAGAAACCCTGCAGCATATCCATTTCTGTTGATTATTTCAGGTTTCTGGACACTTGAACAGAGATCATATATATTAGTGTGGGCAATTGACAGCATTTACACAGGAATCCAGAAAGTATTTGATAAGGTGCCATATAGGACTCTTAGGGAGGTTTGTTGCATATGGGATAGAAGGACCAATCCTAGGATGGATAAAAGCCTTCTTGGGCAAGTGGAAACAACAAGTCCGTGTGCATAACGCGACATCACAATGAATGGATATGACAAGTGGAAATGCACAGGGTAGTGCCATTGGGCCAATACTATTTGTAGTGTATATCAATGACTTGCCTGGTAACGTAGAGTCACATGTGCTCATGTTTGCAGATGATATCAGTAGTATAGGGGGGTTTTGGACGCTATTGTTCTTTTCGTTGGAATGTGGTTTTAACCAATCAAAATGCTCCATTTCAGTCGCTATTGTTTGGAGAACAATGGCGTACAGCGGTACACGCATTCTAGAGAACACGCACACATTTTTTTGGATTTGCAACACTCTGGAATGTTATATTATTTTGAATTAGTTAACCCTTAAAAGTTTAAAAGTTGTGTATTTTACGTTTAAATGTAGTGGCTGCGCTCCCCCCTCTGTGGTTATCTACCGTTGTAAAAATAATAAGAGTAATGTAAAAAAAAAAAGTTTAAGAGGTGGTCTGATAATGGAGGTCGTAGGAGGAGGAGGAGGAGGAGGAGGAGGAGGGAGTATGAGGCTGAGGAGGGGTGAGGAATTACGGACCGATATTGATGTTTGAAAATAATTTGACTGTTTCGTCGGTAACATTATTAGTAAACTATTTTTGTTGTATATTTTGAAAACGTTTTGACTTTTAACCGTCATTACGCATAAATTGTTTTAAAATACTTAATATTGCATTTGCAATAACGTCAGTCATTTTAGATTTTGGGAACAGTGACGAAGGGCGCGATATCGGTGTTATTTTGAAAATGTTAACCCTTAAAAGTTTAAAAGTTGTGTATTTTACATTTTAACGTAGCGGTGGCGCGCCCCCCCCCCCCCCCCTCCGTGGTTATCTACTGTAGTAAAAATAATAGAGTTTGATGAGTGATAATAGTAGAGAGTGGTAATAGTAAAATAATAGAGTTTAAGAGGTGGTCTGGTAATGGAGGTCGTAGGAGTAGGAGGTTGAGGATGTATGAGGAATTATGGTATTGATGTTTGAAAATAATTTGACTGTTTCGTCGCTAACGTTATTAGTAAACTGTAGAATATTTAGAGACTGCCTGTAAGCTGTTACTGTCTTAGCAACAGCTACCAGACAGATTAGCAACAAAATATTTTTTAAATCTTGTATTAATGGTATGTTCGGTTGGAATGGTAACCAAGACTTGGTGGTGATGGATAGGATTGTATCATGGGTTAAAAAAGTTAACCCTTTCACCGATGAATTCCCCATATCTCATTTTCATCGATACCATACAGGAAAACTGTTGAATATTTTGAAAATAATTTGACTGTTTCGTCGCTAACGTTATTAGTAAACTGTAGAATATTTAGAGACTGCCTGTAAGCTGTTACTGTCTTAGCAACAGCTACCAGACAGATTAGCAACAAAATATTTAAAAAATCTTGTATTAATGGTATGTTCGGATGGAATGGTAACCAAGACTTGGTGGTGATGGATTCTATCATGGGTTAAAAAAAGTTAACCCTTTCACCGATGAATTCCCCATATCTCATTTTCATCGATACCATACAGGAAAACTGTTGAATATTTTGAAAATAATTTGACTGTTTCGTCGCTAACGTCATTAATAAACTGTAGAAAATTTAGAGACTGTATGTAAGCTGTTACGGTCTTAGCAACAGCTACCAGACAGATTAGTAACAAAATAGATTTTAAGAGGTGGTCTGATAGTAAACAGTAGAATATTTAGAGACTGCCTGTAAGCCGTTACTGTCTTAGCAACAGCTACCAGATAGATTAGTAACAAAATAGATTTTAAGAGGTGGTCTGATAACAGAGGTCGTAGGAGGAGGAGGTTGAGGATGTATGAGGAATTACGGTATTGCTGTATATTTTGAAAATAATTTGACTGTTTCGTCGCTTACGTTAATTTATTAGTAAACTGTAGAATATTTAGACTGCCTGTAAGCTGTTACTGTCTTAGCAACAGCTACCAGACAGATTAGCAACAAAATATTAAAAATAATCTTGTATTAATGGTATGTTCGGTTGGAATGGTAACCAAGACTTGGTGGTGATGGATTCTATCATGGGTTAAAAAGAAGTTAACCCTTTCACCGATGAATTCCCCATATATCATTTTCATTGATACCATACAGGAAAACTGTTGAATATTTTGAAATTAGTTTGACGTCGCTAACGTTATTAGAAAAACTATTTTTGTTGAATATTTTGATTGACTTTTAACCGTCATTACGCACAAATTGTTTTTCAAATACTTTGCAATAACGTCAGTCGTTTTAGATACGATGGTTAAAATGTGGTCATTATATCTCTGAGGGTTCCGTGCGTTTATAGAATTGTCTGTCAAGCGTACTTATGCTAAAAAGATTATTTGTTGCGTATGATTTAACCATTACTGACACATTAGCCGTGAGATCGGTCCTTAATCGAGATACAAACATACCATGTGTTAATAATGAAAGAATGTTAAAGCACCAAGATCAATCTTTAATCGAGATACAAACATGTCACGTGTTAAGGAATACTATAAGAATGTACCACCCGTCTAGTTCTAAGCACGGGATATTACAATGTCCTCGCCGTGAGTTTGTAAAAATCGATAATAACGCCTGCACCCGCTCACCGGCTATTGCTGTTTACCGACGCTTAAAGATACGACAATTAAGAGCAACATTTTGAGCGTAGTAGCATAATCATAAATGACCGTTTACTACAAATATAAATATATCCTTTTGGCTACAGAGCAGTGATACTTTATAACCATGTTTTTTACTATATAATTCAGTCCTGCCCTAAGCGACCACCTCGTGTTACGTCATTACATGGACTCTATTAACCCTTTTAACCCTCGAATTTCTTCATATTCATATTTGTGGCACAAGAGAAGACTATTTTTGAAAATTTATCATCGGAATGACTGTCACTGCAGGCTATCCATTTGTCTAGTCATTGCGCCGGCAAACACCCCCCCCCCCCCACCAACCACCATTATCATCGCCAACACCCACCATCATCAACACCACTATGACCTACACCCAACACCATGCATTAACCCCACCACCCATGCACCCGCCAACAAATAGCGAATTTCTTCATATTCATACTTGCATCCTTAGAGAAGGCTATTTTTGAAAATTTTTCATCGGAATGACTGGCACTGTAGGCTATCCATTTGTCTAGTCATTGCGCCAGTAAACACCCCCCACCAACCACCATCATCATCGCAAACACCCACCACCACCACCACCACCACCACTACGACCTACACCCAACACCATGCATTAACCCCAGCACCACCACCCACGCACCCGCCAACCCGTAGCAAATTTCTTCATATTCATACTTGTATCCTTAGAGAAGGCTATTTTCGAAAATTAATCATCGGAATGACTGGCACTGTAGGCTATCCATTTGTCTAGTCATTGCACCAGTAAACACCCCCACCAACCACCATCATCATCACCAGCACCCACCACCAACAACACCACCACCTCCACCACTACGACCTACACCCAACACCATGCATTAACCCCACCACCCACGCACCCGCCAACCCATAGTGAATTTCTTCATATTCATACTTGCATCTTTAGAGGCTATTTTTGAAAATTTATCACCAGAATGACTGACTCTGACAGCTATCCATTTGTCTAGACATTGTGGTCGCAATGTGTGAGAGCTCTGTGTTTGAAAAAATGGCATATAGGTTGGAGAGGGTATGTCAATGAGGATTTAATAAAGGTCTCGCTCGTATGCACATGTGCTAATATGCGATACTGCTAGTTATACATTGTACCCTTGTGCGTGCGTGCATGCCCCGGTGTGCACCCTTGTGCGCATGCATGCGCCAGAAGACTATTTTTGAAAAGTTATCATCGGAATGACTGGCTCTGCTGGCTATCCATTTGTCTAGACATTGCGACAGCAAACACCACCCACCAACCACCTATATCCTCCACCCCCATCATCATCACCACCACCCACCACCATCATGACGAGCATCAACACCAACACCTTCAACACCACTGGCACTAGCACCACCAACGCCAGTACCGACATCCACCACCAACCACTAGGCACAACCACTACCACTGCATGTTGTGGATTGCGACCTCTTGTTGTGGATTGCGGATTGCGGTTGCATGTTGAGGATTTGCGGGCGTATGTTGCGGATTGCAGGCGCATGATGCAGATTTGCGGGCATATGTTGTGGATTGCGGGCGCATGATGCGGATTTGCGGGTGTATGATGACGATTGTGGGCAAATGATGCAGATTTGCTGGCGTATGTTGCGGATTTGCGGGCGCATCGCCAACACCCACCACCACCACCACCACCAACACCACTACGACCTACACCCAACACCATGCATTAACCGCACCACCACCACCCATGCACCCGCCAACAAATAGCGAATTTCTTCATATTCATAGTTGTATCCTTAGAGAAGGCCATTTTTGAAAATTAATCATCGGAATGACTGGCACTGTAGACTATCCATTTGTCTAGTCATTGCGCCAGTAAACACCCCCACCAACCACCATCATCATCACCAACACCCACCACCAACAACACCACCAGCTCCACCACTACGACCTACACCCAACACCATGCATTAACCCCACCACCCACGCACCCGCCAACCCATAGTGAATTTCTTCATATTCATACTTGCATCTTTAGAGGCTATTTTTGAAAATTTATCACCAGAATGACTGACTCTGACAGCTATCCATTTGTCTAGACATTGTGGTCGCAATGTGTGAGAGCTCTGTGTTTGAAAAAATGGCATATAGGTTGGAGAGGGTATATGTCAATGAGGATTTAATAAAGGTCTCGCTTGTATGCACATGTGCTAATATGCGATACTGCTAGTTATACATTGTACCCTTGTGCGTGCGTGCATGCCCCGGTGTGCACCCTTGTGCGCATGCATGCGCCAGAAGACTATTTTTGAAAAGTTATCATCGGAATGACTGGCTCTGCTGGCTATCCATTTGTCTAGACATTGCGACAGCAAACACCACCCACCAACCACCTATATCCTCCACCCCCATCATCATCACCACCACCCACCACCATCATGACGAGCATCAACACCAACACCTTCAACACCACTGCCACTAGCACCACCAACGCCAGTACCGACATCCACCACCAACCACTAGGCACAACCACTACTACCGCATGTTGTGGATTGCGACCTCTTGTTGTGGATTGCGGTTGCATGTTGAGGATTTGCGGGCGTATGTTGCGGATTGCAGGTGCATGATGCAGATTTGCGGGTGTATGTTGCGGATTGCGGGCGCATGATGCAGATTTGCGGGCGTATGATGAGGATTGCGGGCACATGATGCAGATTTGCGGGCGTATGTTGCGGATTTGCGGGCACATCGCCAACACCCACCACCACCACCACCAACACTACTACGACCTACACCCAACACCATGCATTAACCCCACCACCACCACCCATGCACCCGCCAACAAATAGCGAATTTCTTCATATTCATACTTGTATCCTTAGAGAAGGCTATTTTTGAAAATTAATCATCGGAATGACTGGCACTGTAGGCTATCCATTTGTCTAGTCATTGCGCCAGTAAACACCCCCACACCAACCACCATCATCATCGCCAACACCCCTACCACCACCACTACGACCTACACCCATCACCATGCATTAACCCCACCACCACCACCCACGCACCCGCCAACCCGTAGCAAATTTCTTCATATTCATACTTGTATCCTTAGAGAAGGCTATTTTTGAAAATTAATCATCAGAATGACTGGCACTGTAGGCTATCCATTTGTCTAGTCATTGCGCCGGTAAACACCCCCACCAACCACCATCATCATCACCAACACCCACCACCAACAACACCACCACCACCACTACGACCTACACCCAACACTATGCATTAACCCCACCACCAACACCCACCCACCCACCAACCCATAGCGAATTTCTTCATATTCATACTTGCATCTTTAGAGAAGGCTATTTTTGAAAATGTATCACCGGAATGACTCTGACAGCTATCCATTTGTCTAGACATTGTGGTCGCAATGTGTGAGAGCTCTGTGTTTGAAAAAAATGGCATATAGGTTGGAGAGGGTATGTCAATGAGGATTTAATAAAGGTCTCGCTCATATGCACATGTGCTAATACGCGATACTGCTAGTTATACGTTGTGCCCTTGTGCATAGGTGCGTGCGTGCCACAGTGTGCGCATGCGTGCGCCAGAAGACTTTGAAAATTTTTCATCGGAATGACTGGCTCTGCTGGCTAAAATGTATACGTACATGTGCGAATGCATGCGGTCCGCATGTTGTGAATTTGCGGGCGTATGTTGCGGATTGTGGGCGCATGATGCGGATTTGCGGGCGTGTGTTGCGGATTTGTGGGCGCATGATGCAGATTTGCGGGTGCGTGTTGTGGATGGCACCAAGTGTATGTACATGCCTGAACACGCATACATGCCAAAATGCATGCGTACATGTGCGGCCGCATGCAGCGGATTTGCAGGTGTATGTTGCGAATTGCGGGCGCATGATGCGGATTGCGGGCGTATGTTGTGGATTGCGGGCGCATGGTGCGGATTTGTGGGCGTATGTTGCAGATTTGCGGGCGCATGATGCAGATTTGTGGGTGTGTGTTGCGGATGGCACCAAGTGTATGTACATACCTGAACACGCATACACGCCAAAATGCATACGTACATGTGCGGCCGCATGCGGGCCGCATTTGCGGATTTGCGGGCGTATGTTGCGGATTGCGGGCGCATGATGCGGATTGCGTGTGCATGTTGCGGATTTGCGGGCATATGTTGCGGATTGCGGGCGCATGATGCGGATTGTGGGTGCATGTTGCGGATTTGCAGGCGCGTATTGCGGATTTGCGGCCGCAGTACATATAATCCTATAAATGGTACAAATTCAATCCCTTTCTCATTCCAGTTTAAACATCGCAAAGTGGTTGGACGTGTAACTGCAGAGTAGTTAGGCAGTCAGATTTCTTTGAAGAACCTTGTAACTTGAATACTTGCTAGATTTATCCTATAATCAATATGCCGAGACATAAATGTTTTGAATGTGCTTCAACTTTTAATAGGTCAAATGACCTGAAGCGGCATAAGATCCGATTCCATAAGGATGAAGATACCAAAAATCTAGACAGTGAAGATGAAGAAATGACAGAGATGAATAGTGACGATGATGAGCCAGCGGAGTCAGAGAGTGAAGTCGGTAATGACTCAGCGGATACTGAGAGTGAAGATGAAGGTGAAGATGAAAAAGATGCCATAGGCAATGAGGAACTATTTACCATATTCCAAAATATTAAGCAGGTCTTAGACGCTGAACAATCAGGTTTAGAAGATGAGGATGGTGAAGTGGACACAGACCCAAATGGTGTAGGCAATGTGCCTATTTCCGTATATGCTGATGCTTTAGTTACAAAGTGTATAGACATAATGCTCCAGTCGAGAAGATTACAGAACTCTACGCTCATTAAAATAATTCGTCAGGAAATTAAAGATTTTATCGACGAGGGGTACGCATACGATGAAGCAGTCTTCTCAGCTTTTCGAAAAAGAGAGCTTCTGATCAAGAAGTACATAAGGAACCATCTAGATGCTGAGGATAATGATGATGATTCTGACGGTGATGGATCTGATCCATAAGGAATCAGTCATCGATAAAATGGATCTCCAGAACATTGACTATTTGTTTATGCTACAGGAACTATATGTTTTTATCATATGTAATATTTACTTCAATGTAAAAATATGGATACAAATAAAACATTGGTTCTTTATGCACGTGTTGATTTGATGATTGTAGCTTCCCAGCTGGGTCCCACCCCCCACCCCTCCCCCCCCCACATCCCTCAATATACAAATTGGAGTGCTGTTGTACTTAGTGGTGGTGACGGTGGGGCTGGCGGTTGATGAAAATAGGTTTGTGGTTGATAATGGGTTAATGCTTGGTGGTGGGCGTTGGTGCTTAGTGGGTGCTGGTGCTGGTGGTGATAGAGGGATGGTGATGGTGATGGTGATGATGGTCGGTATTGGTAGTAGGTGGTTGTGGCCGCAATGTCCAGACAATGGTTAGCCAACTATATTATTTTTGTTGTCGGGGTCTCATTGACTAGGTACTCATAATGCATTCATACTGTGTACCCGGACATGGTCATTTTTTCCTAGTTTTATTACCTTTAACTGGCTGACTGGCGAGGTGTTTCAGACATTCCAGGGATCTACTTCCTAGCAAAATATTTCGGAAACGATTTGAGCAAAAGTTGATGCAGACAGTCAAACTATTTTCAAAATATTCACTAAATATCATGGAAATGATTTGATAGAAAGTTGTCGCTAACACCGCAGTCAAATTATTTTCAAAATATTCGTACAACGCGCATTGCCGGCCTTGTAAACAAGTATGCTAGTATACCTCATCCCTCGTGCCAGGCAGCACCGCGCTAGCATACCTCATCCCTCCTCATCCTCACTCGTTCGACCTCAGTTATGCGACCACCCCTACACTCATTCCAGGGATGTTATTTTCTGATTTTTTCAAACCTAAATCATGGCGCATTGGTAGTTTAAGCGAATAGTTTTGATACTAATTTGACATAGGAAGCTACAATTCGCACTAGCGCCTTCGTGCGCACAAACTCTTAAAAAAGTGCTGTTCAATGCGACAATTTGACATAGTAAGCCACAATTCTGCTTAGTTTCAAAATACTTTTTTACTACAACCACGAGGGACCGCATCGACCACCTAATACGTTAAACGATACAAGGGTGCTCGTCATTATTCAATGATGACGACGGTGGACATTGTTCCAACCATTTTTATAACAATTTTTCAAATTTAATAATTAAATGACTGACGCTTTAAAGACCACTCCTTAAATACGAGATGCATGATTATTATCTATATAATATTATGCATACAACATCGCTTGGCTTAGCTATATATTACCCGCATAGAGATGTACTTTGCTCTCTTTTAAAAGAAATTAAATGACTGGTAGGAAGCCGCTTAGTTTCATGTTTGAGGGTTTTAGATGATGGTTAACGCGTTTGCATACAAATTGAAGGGTTAAAAGCGAATCATAGATGCTTTATGCACAATAACGAGGTGGTCAGAGAAAACATATTTACCTGGATACTTTTTTAACACGCACAGATTTTTTTTATGCGCATAAACAATTTTACAAACTGATCCATCGCATCTAGCCCATGAACATATCCAAGATTTTCGCCTGCATGTATGTGTCATTATATGGAGGCCAGTATGCGACAGTTTTTGATAGGATGCTAGTCATCTCACGTGATATTCCTTACATTTTTTTTTGTAGTAGAGCGATGTAGTATAAATGTAAATGTTAATGTACATTCGGCTAAAATGTGTTGCGGATTTGCGGGCGCGTGTTGCGGATGGCAACAAGTATATGCACATGCCTGAACACGCATACACACCAAAATGCATACGTACATGTGCGGCCGCATGCGGGCGCGTGCTGCGGATTTGCGGGCTCATGTTATGAATGTTGACTTGTTAACTTGTTGCGGATGGTAACAAGTATATGCACATGCCTGAACATGCATACATGCCAAAATGCATGCGTACATGTGCGGCCGTATGCGGGCGCATGTTGCGGATTTGCGGGCTCATGTTGCGGATGGCAACAAGTATATGCACATGCCTGAACACGCATACACGCCAAAATGCATGCGTACATGTGCGGCCGCATGCGGGCCATGTGTTGCGGATTTGTGGATTTGCAGCCGCAGTACATATATTCCTATAAACGGTACAAATTCAATCCATTTTCTCATTCCAGTTTAAACATCGCAAAGTGGTTGGATGTCTAACTGCAGAGTAGTTAGGTGGCCTTAGGCAGTCAGATTTCATCTCACGTGATATTCCTTATATTTTTTTTGTAGTAGAGCGATGTGGTATAAATGTAAATGTTAATGTACATTTGGCTAAAATGGCCAGCAGTACAAACTTTGATGGATCAGAGACTGGGTATGTGCGATGTCGTTGGTGTTCCATCGACATCCGCGACACCATATGCCGACGGTCGAAACACGAGAGGGTCTGTAGGCGTATGATCAAGAAAACAGAACCTAAAGAGATGGTGGCCACCTGCAAGGAGTGCTATTGTCTATTACCAACCAAACAGTATCCGCATGGGTGTCCTGTAATCAGTGATACGCCGACTGATATACAAAAAGCAAACATGACACAGTTTGTTACCAAACTGATAACCACGCCTGTGCAGATCTGCGAAGACTGAGACCTATCTCAAAACACAGACCTTTTCAGGGCGCACAAATCATTCGAAAGAGAACTCTTTATCTGTTCAAAAAATAAAATAATGTAATACAGTTTTCACACACAACAACCCGCTTCACACATCATATGCAAGCACACATTCTGATCCGTCAAAAGTGGTCGATGGATGCTACTGTTCTAAATGGACATCTGTACGCTATTGTTCGTGGACGATTAATGCATTGCCATTGACTAGGAACGCATTTTGTTCATATTTTTGAAAAATTTATAATTAAATGACTGCCATTTTAAAGACATAAATACGATAGATAACACTATCTATATAATAGCATAGGAAAACTTACTGTGTACATTTGAAATTTTAATAATTAAATGACTTCCACTTTAAAGAATCGCCTTAAATACGTAAGATAAATTATATAAATATATATATATATATATATATATATATATATATATATATATATATATACATATATATATATATATATATACAACGTAGATCACTATAACCCATTTAAGGCAACGCTCTGATTTAAAAAAAATTAAATGACTGGGAGTTTGTTCATATTTAAAAAAAATTTAATAATTAAATGATTGACGCTTTAATGACATAAATATTGTAGATAAAACTATCTATATAATATTATACAACATCGATCGTCAACGATGACCATTTCCATAACAATTTTGAAAATTTCATAATTAAATGACTGCCATTTTTTAAATGACTTACACCAAGGAGGAGGTTAATGGTGACTAAACCGCCAGCGGCTTACAATCAATTATTTTCAAAATATTTGTACAGCGATATCGCGCAAGACGTTGCCTCGGCGAATACGCTAGCATATACGGCAGCCATCCTCCTCATCCCTCGCGACACCTCTACGAGCGACCACCTGCAGTTACTTAAAGGACCGCCAGGCGAATAAAGGTGCGCTCATGCGCGGAGAACAATGCCGAGCAGAGGGTGGCTGAGATAGCATTCCTCCCTCCTCCTTCGACCTCCGTTATCAGACAACCTCTCTCTTACCTAACATCGCCTAATAAGAAATTAAAATTTACACAGTCAAATCGTTTTCAAAATATTCAGCAACCAATCAATTTATTCAGCAACCAATCAAAATATTCAGCAACTGATTATCATAATATTCAGCAACCAATTATCAAAATATTCAGCTACCACTCAAATTATCAAAATATTCAGCAACAAATTATCAAAATATTCGTACATCGTGCATACCTTGTAAACAAGTACGCTAGCATAGCCCTCATAATCACCCAGCAATATCAACTGAGGAGGAATGCTATATCATTCTGCCTCAACTGACACAGACAGTCAAATTATTTACAAAATATTCAACAATTTTCCTGTATGGTATCGATGAAAATGAGATATGGGGAATTCATCGGTGAAAGGGGTAACTTTTTTTAACCCATGATAGAATCCAATCCATCACCACCAAGTCTTGGTTACCATTCCATCCGAACATACCATTAATACAAGATTTTTTAAATATTTTGTTGCTAATTTGTCTGGTAGCTGTTGCTAAGACAGTAACAGCTCACATGCAGTCTCTAAATATTCTACAGTTTACTAATAACGTTAGCGACGAAACAGTCAAATTATTTACAAAATATTCAACAATTTTCCTGTATGGTATCGATGAAAATGAGATATGGGGAATTCATCGGTGAAAGGGTTAACTTTTTTAACCCATGATACAATCCTATCCATCACCACCAAGTCTTGGTTACCATTCCAACCGAACATACCATTAATACAAGATTTAAAAAATATTTTGTTGCTAATCTGTCTGGTAGCTGTTGCTAACAGGCAGTCTCTAAATATTCTACAGTTTACTAATAACATTAGCTACGAAACAGTCAAATTATTTTCAAACATCAATACCGTAATTCCTCATACATCCTCAACCTCCTCCTCCTCCTACGACCTCCGTTATCAGACCACCTCTTAAACTCTATTATTTTACTATTACCACTCTACTATTATCACTCATCAAACTCTATTATTTTTACTACGGTAGATAACCACGGAGGCGGGGCGCGCCGCCGCTACGTTAAAACGTAAAATACACAACTTTTAAACTTTTAAGGGTTAACATTTTCAAAATAACACCGATATCGCACACTTCGTCACTGTTCCCAAAATCTAAAACGACTGACGTTATTGCAAATGCAATATTAAGTATTTAAAAACAATTTACGCGTATTGACGGTTAAAAGTCAAAACGTTTTCAAAATATACAACAAAAATAGTTTACTAATAACGTTACTTTATTATTAATTATTTTCAAACATCAATATCGGTCCGTAATTCCTCACCCCTCCTCAGCCTCATACTCCCTCCTCCTCCTCCTCCTACGACCTCCATTATCAGACCACCTCTTAAACTCTATTTTTTTACATTACTCTCTTATTATTTTTACAACGGTAGATAACCACGGAGGGGTGAAACGCAGCCACTACATTTAAACGTAAAATACACAACTTTTAAACTTTTAAGGGTTAACTAATTCAAAATAATAGAACATTCCAGAGTGTTGAAAATCCAAAAAAACGTGTGCGGCTGGACGTCATTGTTATCTAGAAAACGTGTACCGCTGGACGTCATTGTTATCGAGAAAAACGTGTACCGCTGGACGCCATTGTTCTCTAGAATACGTGTACAGCTGTACGCCATTGTTCTCCAAACAATAGCGACTTAAATGGAGCGTTTTGATTGGTTAAAACCACATTCCAACGAAAAGAACAATAGCGTCCAAAACCCCCCTATACTCTGATATCAACATATCACAGCATACTCTGGGGAGAGGAGATCAGGAAATACTAAAAAAAGAAAGAAAGGCTTGTCAAGCCTCAAAGGCTGGTCAGACATGCACCTGGCTTCGAAAGCTTCATCCCATAGCCATGAGACTTGCTAAGAAAATTGAATACTACATGATCTCAGAAGGTGATAACGGGGCACGTGTAGAGCATATCACGTAGGAAAGGGACATGATATGAGTCGCAGTAGACTTAAAGGTAACGTTTGGCGCTCACATTTATGAAAAGGTCAGCAAACCGAATATTGTATTGGGAATAATACTGAGAATATTTGTCTACCTGTAGGCCCTACCTAGATATGTTTAAGCTCGTTTACCAGCTCAATTGTCAGCCCACAGCTGGAATATCTCAATTCGGCATGGAAAACATACCTAAAATAGCATATTGATGCCATAGAGAATGTACAGCGCAGACTGCGCAGAGCAACATAGCTAACTAATACTATCACTCTGAGAACATTTCGAATACCGAAAAATTACAAAATCTTAACCTAACAACCATGACATACAGGCGACCAGGAGAGGCATGATCCAAACTTACAAAAGGATCCACTCTTTATTCACGCTGCAACAAGAATCAATCAGCCGGGACCATAAACTTAAGGTTTACCAAATGGAGGAAGAACGAATCTCAGGAAGAACTTTTTCTCCCTACGGGTATGTAAACTTTGGAATGGATTGCCCCGAATTAGCTATTTCTGCACCTACTGTTATATAACTGGAAATGTCTGGCAAAACCAAAACGCAATTTATGACTACACAAAACCACTAAACGGAAGTGACGGAATAGTTTTAGTTTTAGTGATGATGAGCTGGTCATAGAGGTGTAAACATCTGCGCTCATAATATAACCCAGATAACCTAGATTTAATTCAGGTACGTTGTCGGGTTACTCGGACCTGAGGTATCACGTGGTTGCTTTGCCTATCTACGCATGCGCACACGTTTACTCTCGCTTGAAGCAGTAATCGAGTCGAATTTGCACCACGTGATACGAATTTGTACCACGGGATACCGTTGTCCGATTGTACTCTTGTTCGTTTGGATATATTGTCGAGGTACCCCGCTAACCCCGACAACACACCCGAACTTAGTCCTAGATAACCTAGATTACTAGTACATGTAATGTAGTAGCTATACAACCATACCTCGATATCAGGCGGATCTTTACTGAGAAAGGGGGCGGTCATTGTGGATCTTGTGTGCAGAGTTTTGTTTGAGGCTACGACGAAGACGATATTACGGGAACCTAGATTCATATAAAATAACACCATATTAAACCTAAATCATTATCAGTGTCAACTGACCACCATCAGTCATTACATGGCTAAGCATATCAAAATATTGGCTTATTGAATGTTCATTTGCAGACGAGGGGAAGATTAGTTTTGCTTTTGAAATTTTACCCCTGGAATGACTGACTCGGTTATCGAGCCAGTCATTCTAGTGGTAAATTGTCAAAAATAGTCTTCTCTTGGCTTGCAAATGGGCATTCATCTAAACAACTGCATGAGCCGGTTGTGGCTGGCCTTGCTGTGAAAGGGTTAAAGCTGACGCTATATGCTAAAATATGCAGCTGCAAACCGATGGGCCTACACGTCATATAGTTATACCCATTTATCAAGTCGCTTCAGCTTTATGTCGTCACCTGCCTTTAGTTACCAAAGGGTCGTTTAAGACAGGTTACCCTGATAGCACTGCGTTTACTAAGTCAGTACTGGAATAATTCCAGCCCGTACTGACCTGGTATTGGTTCAATGGATGAATGCGATCTGTCCATCAAGTATATAACGTCATAATCCATTGTCACAATTGAATAATAATTGACGAAAATATCCTGTCATCAGTGCCATTAAGTTGGAATATGCCGGCAAGCGTAGGCATGCGAATTGTATATCTTTGATGGATTTACTATTTAATAAACATTCTCAATTTGTTGAAAATCTTAAACTAATTGGACTGGGCGGGCACTGTTGCTGACACAGGCAGCAACTGCACCCTCCACGCAGTCAAATTAGTTTCTAAATATTCAACATTTTAGTACTGTATAGTTACTTTGATATTGGGATCCCAACACTGGCGAATCGTGGGCGGAGCTTAGCTAGAAATGGGCTGCGTGTAACTAGACATGGACTCCTATATCGGCCCAGTAAGCCATGTTGGCATGGAAGTTTGTAGGCCTGCTTAGAACGGCCCAATTGAGGAGACGGTGAAGGACTGCGAATGAAAACATCGCAGTCTGTTATAATAGTAGGCTAGGCCTACAATTGTTAAAGTTACAAACAAAACAAACATATACAGGTTTCATTTTATATAACAGACTTACTGCGGGTACACTCGTTAAAATCCTGCTAAATCAAACTCAGTTCGAACTATTTATTAACCTTGACAATAACTGGACAGGACTATAAAAAATCCCTAGGTCCGAATTTAACGAAATTAAACGCCTTGTTTAAGCACAAGCCGTCCTTATATACGTGTATTTAGACGCTAAATTTAACGCATTTCATAAGTGTTCTTTCCTATAAAGGAAAAAAAATCCTACTGAATAGTTTCTAATCACTGCGGCTTAAATCTTCAACGAAATTGTTTACAAAACATGCGCAAGGAGTCATTGGCTAGTTGCGGCATAGGTGGCTTTGTCAGAAATGTCCAAAAAATTGACAGACCGACTTGCGAGTCACAACTAAAAATAGGTCAACGCAAGTCAACTCTCAAAATGAAAACGGTTAAAATGTGTCTTATCACTCTGAAGTGCGAACAATAAATCTTAACTCTCACTACAATACAAATCGATGACAATCGTGAATTTCAATATGAGCTTGCAACGTACGGTATCACCAAATCTCTTCTACTTCTACGTTGATGGTAGTAGGGTATAGTGGTGGAATCTCGGTCATTTGGTAATGTTGGCCAGTCAGTACTTATGACGTAAAAATAAATCACGTGATCAAGCGAGGTTATTGATCGCGTCCTGCGCTCATTTATTGGGGTCAGGCCAGTGCGGCTACGTGTCATTTCAGCGTGTTGAAGAACATAGTGAACGTCAACAGCTGACGAGGAACATGAGGTAGCTGAATTTCTCTAATATTTCGTAATTCGCTTAGCGATTTACGATTCTATTACTAACTAGTATATCGTATAATGTACTTAGAGTTAGGATGTTGAAGTTTATTTCGGTCTATTATTTATGTGGATGCCTATATATTATGAAGAAATACTAGGACTTTTGACTGATAATTCTGCGTAACGGGGGTCTTGTCGCGCTGACCGACATTATCCGACTGGTTCGGGTAATGCCGGTCAGGCAATTTCTTGTGACCGACATTGCCCGAAACGTAGTCACACCAGTAGCAGCAGCAGCAGCAGCAGTAGCAGTGGCAGTAGCAGTAGCAGCAGCAGTAGCAGCAGTAGTAGTAGCAGCAGCAACAGCAGTAGCAGCAGCAACAGCAGCAGTAGCCGTAGTAGTAGCAGCAGCAGTAGCAGCAGAAGCAGCAGCAGTAGTAATAGTAGTAGTAGCAGCAGCAGTAGCAGCAGCAGTGGTAGTAGCAGCAGCAGCAGTAGTAGTAGTAGCAGTAGTAGTAGCAGTAGTAGCAGCAGCAGCAGTAGCAGTAACAGCAACAGAAGCAGCAGCAGCAGCGGCGGCGGCGGTAGTAGCAGTAGCAGTAGTAGTAGTAGTAGTAGTAGTAGCAGCAGCGACAGCGACAGCAGCAGTAGTAGCAGCAGCGACAGCGACAGCAGCAGTAGTAATAGTAGCAGCAGCAGCAGTAGTAGCGTAGCAGTAGTAGCGTAGCAGCAGCAGCAGTAGTAGTAGTAGCAGCAGCAGAAGCAGCAGCGACAGTAGTAGTAGCAGTAGCGGACTAGCAGGAGTAGCGGCAGCAGCAGACATTAAAAATAGGCTCCTTTTTCATTTTTCAGAATATGGGTCGCAAAGCTAAATCCAAACGTCTAGAGTCGAAAAATCAAGCTGAGTTAAAGAAGGTATCCAAAAATAAGCGTGGTTCGCTGCAAAGATGGGAGGAAGAACGGATGGCGGTGGCAGTAGCAGAATATTTCGCTCAGAAGGATAGCCTCAATCCTAATCAGCGGAAATTGTCAATTAGAGGGCTGGCACGAGCGTATCAGCTGCCTCGCTCAACACTGAGAGATAGAGTATGTGAACCTGGCGCGACCATAAAGCCTAAGATTGGACGCAAAACTATATTTACTATGGAAACAGAAACTGAATTGGTGTCTCTGCTAATTGGCCTATCAAAACAGGGATTCGGTTTAACAGCAAGGATACGACTGGATGCAGGGTTTCATGGCTCGCCATCCGGAGCTGTCTGTACGTAAACCAGAAAATCTGTCTCTTGGTCGGGCCATGAATTTGAATGAGACTTGTGAAAGTCATTTTGATGGCCTATTTAAAGTCATGACCGACAACGACCTAATCGGACATCCAGAACGTATATGGAATACAGATGAGACTGGTTTGCAAGATGTGTTCGAATCCGGTGAAGTGATCGCATCTAGTCAGGGTCGTGTCTTCAACTTGACCGGACGTGAGAGAGGAGAAACAACAACCCTACTCAGTGCCATCAGTGCTGGTGGGGAAACTGCTCCACACCTTACCATATTCAAGGGGAAACGCCAGCCTCAGGATTTGCAAGAACAAGCTATACCCGGAGACCTTATCCGTGTGTCTGAATCTGGCTTGATAAATGATTCACTCATTACAGAATGGGCCAGTAATTTTGTAAGATATTTACGGCGTAAAGGTGCGTTAGCTGAAAAGAAACTGCTCATACTCGACCTGAGCAAGTGGAACCCAATAACCAGCATGAGACACGTGACGTGATTCCCGACCCTTCAGGCTCAAGTAATCCCGGGCTGTAACCCTCTCTGAATTACCTGAGCAAGTGGAACCCAATAACCAGCATGAGACATCTGACACGATTCCCGACCCTTCAGGCTCAACTGATTTCCGGGCTGTAACCTTCACCGAGTTGCCTGAGGAACCCATCAGCCAACATGTGACTGATGACGTGGTTCCCGGCCCTTCATGTGCAACAGATCCTCGAACTGTAACATTCGCCGAATTCATCAAACAATCTGAAAATCCGCGTAAGAAAACTGTTGTTGCTAGGAAAAAACCTAAAAAGAGTCCGACACAAAATCTAACAAGTTCGCCCCACATGAAATTCATAGCAGACAAGAAGGCGCCAAAACAGTCGGCTGTGAAGAAAACCACGAAAAGCAAGATCAGAAAAAAAATCAAAGGTTAGCAGCAGCCCGTGTTGCAGTTCGGTACGGACGAGAACCATTGTTATATATGCCAAGAATATTATTATGACCAGATAACAGATGAGGAGTGGATATGCTGTACCACATGCTGTTATTGGCAGCATATTACATGCGCCGATATGGATGGTAAAAGTTTAAAGGGATATAAATGCCCTGCATGTCAATAATCTAAGTAAAGTTGAGTTTGACTATACCTAGGCCTAGTGGTCTACTAACATACTCATATCGTTTGAATTACATTGTTTGTATTCAGGTAAACTGCCAATATCGTTTGAATTTTGAGTGATTTGCTATTTTTGATGTTCAATTATATAGTCTTCATTATACTTAGTACTCGTATTGTTATTAACATTCATAATCCTTAAAAGGAGCTAAATTCCAGTACATTGAGCCTGGCCGACATTACCCAAATTGGTGACCGACATTAGCCAAATGGCTGACAGACATTACACCAAAGTGACTGACATTGCCCTGATTTCGGTGGAACGTCCAGAACAGTTTATCTGACCGACATTATCCTGAATTGACCAACAATAGCCATTGTTTCGCATTTCTGACAAGCAGACCAATCCAACGATGTGTGCACCATTACTGCACATCAGATATTAATGCACATATGAGGTAAATACTAGAAAATGTTCAATTTTGGCCGACATTCCCCCAATATACCCTATGAGAAAATCCCAATAGTCACAAATGGCCACGGATAATAAAATAGTTTTAAATGGCCACATGTAAGTGTAGGCCTACACCAAGAAGAACCGAGGGCTACCAAGCCATTAGCAAGAGTATTTGACGGCTGCACACTTTTACATTAGATAGCATGGGCACAGATTGGTACAGTGGAGAATGTATGTAACTCGGTCGTGTGCGCAGTAGTACTTCGAAGATTTGACGGCTATGATACGACAACAACACATGCTCAAGAACAGAAGCAGCAGAGATTTAACCACTCTTGCGTCAACAACGCCTCAAAGCGCTCAAAATAGTACTTAGGCTACGCCAATATCGATTAACCATTTTAATGATGCAGATTTTTCAAGAATCAAAACTTAATAATTTATCAGTGAAATATACACAAATATCTGTCTATTGGCCTGTAAATGGACCTTATTCATGATCACTGCATAGGACATTTTTGCCGGCTTGATCATTAACATGGCGCTGGTAAAGAAAATTCAAATTTTTGCTTAGTCGGTGTTCAGTTGCAGACCAAGAGAATAGTACTTTTGGAAATTTACCACTGGAATGACTGGCTCGGTTACCGAATATTAAAAAAAATACTCTTCTATTGGCCTGGAAATGGACATTCCTCAAGACCATTGTAGATGTTGTTTTTGGCCGGCTTCGCCATTAAAGGGTCAAGTTGACACAAAAGCTTTGACATCAAGCACGTCGTCCAGAACCACACACATGCTATAGGAAACAGTGCTAGATTTCTGTCAAACACATGCAATACACACCATACAGTTTCTGCCAACCCATTTATCAGTAGCGACTGTTGTGGTGGAGCCTGGAGAAGATGAAGGTGATACTGATGCTGTGGTTGTGAGGAAGGCATTAGAATTCACCTTTCCACAGTATCCATCGATGATCTGACGTCATATGACGGCATAATCAGTTATGCGGCGTGTAGGATGACGTCATAATCATTACGTCATAAATAGTTCCATTAGGCCCGTCTTTAAGTCTTAATAGTCCGACACGTTGTAAGAATTGCATGTCTCTACTATTTAATAAACATGCTGTTGAATATTTTGAAACTAATTTGACTGAGCGCTGTAAAAAATATTCAACAGCTTACCTATGTGGTTTTCTGGAAATTCATAGTCAGGGTGTTCAGAGATTGATCGATCCCAACACGAGCGAGGTGTGGGTGAAGCTTAGCTAGATATGGGCGAGGCATAGCTAAAACCGGAAAGGTCCATTGCAGGACAACGGAAAGCTATTTTTGTCTATTTCAGTGGTAAATTTACAAATTTGAGGTTGCTCAAATTTGTTCACGATAATTTAAATTTTGGGATAAGAAATGGCGATTTGCACACAAAGAATATATTATTTAATGGTTACCACAGGAATGACTGGCTCGTTTTTCAAACATTGTCTTCTATTCTCCTCGTCTGCAAATTGACATTTCCCAATACCTCTGCAGAATCCGTTTTTGACCAGCTTGAGTTATTAAAGGATTAATAACTTAGGGCTTTTATCTTAATATATAGCCTGCGATCTATATATAGCTCTTATCTACGATAGCACATTTCATTCAGATAAGCTCTTTGCAAAGTTCGAAATATGCAGACAGAGTGTAGAAGTAGTATATTGTGTGGCGATTGAACGGCAATATATGAGCTGAATGTAACTATGTTCCGAATAAACTTAGGTCGCCAGTGATCGAGTTAATAGAGCGATCGTGAGACACCGTCCGACGTATCTCCGTATATAATATGCAGAGATACGTTGGACATGGTCTTAAGATCGTTTTATGCACTCGACCACAGACCTTAGACCAATATTAGCTGTTCGATTGTAATCGATTATCCCATATGCAATTTACGCGTTAAAATTGAATTAACAGTTGATTTAAGTACAGTACAATATATATATATATATATATATATATATATATATATATATATATATATATATATATATATATATATATATATATATATATATAAATTAAACTAATGGGTACATGACTGTCGGTTGGTTAGCATGTGGAAATTTCCACACGCTAACCAACCGACAGTCATGCTGCGCCCATTAGTTTAATTTGTTGATCACCATCTCCCCGCTTTCCACTGGACCACCGTGCCAAGACCGGAAGTCTAGGTTTAGCCGACCAGCTTTCACATGTCTGATATACTGACACTCTGACTATTCATATGGGACTATCTGTGGATGCATCTGCCACGATTCAATCCTTGGGTTTTAAGCCTATTGTACTCTGACTCCATCACGGAATGTATGTATGTATGTATGTATGTATATGTATTTTTATTTTATTGACGTGTATGTATTTTTATTTTATTGACGCACTGGCAACGTGCGGCTTCAATTTCCATGTGCTAACTTAGCCGACAGTGCTGCACCCGTTAGTTTAATTTGTTGATCACCATCTCCCGGTCGGGGGATCGAACCGTCATCCAAAGGTGGATGGATGCTCAAACTAATTTCATATTGATTATAATCTAAACCATTTTCGTGATCATTTGCGGTGTCTGAAATTTTCACGTGTTCTGCACAATGTAGCCCTAGGCAACAATGTTGCCATGACAAATAAGTTATTAAAATGTACATAAGTAGTTGAACATAACACTATGAGCATAATGGCCATATGGTACCGTTTGTGTCAACTCAACCCTGTAATGGTCAAGCCTGCCAGAAAAGACCTCTAAAGTGGTCTTGAGGAATGTCCATTTGCAGGCCAAAAGAAGCAACCGAGCCAGTCATTTCAGTGGTAAATTTTCATAAAATACACTTCTCTTGGCCTGTAAATGGACACTGGTTAAACAAAAACCTGACTTTACAAACCACGTTTTTCTAGGCGTTAACTTTACAATACACTGCGGATGATACTACAACCTAATTCCCGACCCACGAACAAATGAACTAACAGAATGACAGATAGAATAGGGAAAACAACATAGGCCTATACCGGGTGACCAAAAAAACCGCGGCCAACTTTGACGCGAGATATGTATTAAATTCCATGTTGGAGTTCAATGAAATCTGACCATTCTTTACATATACTTCCGTTCTGTGGACACTGAACATTTCAACTTTCTAACTTTCTTTAGTTTTTGCGTGGTGACAAAACAAAAATCTCTAACAAAAAGTAGCATGCCGGAGTCACACACGTCTGGGATGCAAGTGTGCGTGCGTGCCTGCCTGCCTGCCTGCCTGTCTGTCTGCCTGCATGCCTACGTGCGTGCGTGCGTGCGTATGAGACCTGATGCTATAATGTCCGACTCTCAGTGTCGCATGTCAATCAAATCCTTGAATTTGATAATTCCAGTTTACACATTTAATTCCACGAAGACAACTAGTCAGTTAGATACTCAGAATTCGTTGTATTAAAGGAGCGTGATAAAGCCCTAACTGAGGCATTTTTAATGAAAAGGGTGGACTGGCGCAAGGATATTCAATATTGAAGGAATTTCCAGATAAAGCTGTCCATTAATAGACTACTACAAAAAAATAATCAACCGGATCTAAATAACAAAAATCTGGAAACGGTAGGCCAAGAACAGCGTGAGTATGTGGCAGATGCTATTGTATCGTAAGAACGTCGCCCAGGAGCACACAAATCTCAGAGGCTGCGACATTAGCAGCGGCTTATCTTCGGTGAAAACGCTTGTAAAGCTGTCTAACCTGAAAGCTGGCAAAAGGAATTCGAATATCAAGGTTTGATGGAAATGTCAGGCAAAAATGTAAGAGTCGCTGCAAAAAAGTTAAATGACCGTTTTTCGTTGGAATGTGTGGAAAAGATCGCGTTCACGGAAGGAAAACACTACTTTATGATCATGCGCGCGGCAGAATGATAGACTGTACGGACATCAGAAAAGGACATTTCCAGCCCATGATTGTACCATGAAACATCCTGGTCATTTTACCTTTTGCAACAAGTCTTACAATTTTGGCACTGTACCCCTGAAGTACTGAACCTATCCAATTCAAGGATTTGATCGACTGGTGACAGTGAGACTCAGGCATTATCGAGCCACATCTCAAATATGCACTTCCATTCCAGACAAGTCTGACTCCGGTATGTCACTTTTTATTATAGATGTTTGTTTTTGTCACCATACAAAAGTTAACTAATATAGATTGATGAAATTTTCAAACTGTCAAATATCCGGATTTTGTTGTTGAAGTATCAAGATTAATGAAATAATTAATCTGTTACCAGTTTTCGCTTTCTATAATACAATTTCGACCGTATTCAAGTCGACCCGTTAAGTCTGAATAACCATGCGTGTTATTTACATAGAATTTTAATAATATTATCTGCCAAGTTATAGTTTAAATTGATGATTTGTATGCATTTCTGCATGCTTACGTATGTAAACACTGGATTAGACAAATATGTCTGAAAAGGGCAAAAACCGCACGCTCTCGCACTCGGCCGAACTTATTTTCGGGGCAAAAATATTTCTAAAATTTTCATCAACTAACGTATATATAAATGTTAAATATGTACTATGCGTACATATGAACACCGAAATATATTTAGTTAGTTAACTTCAATTTTGAACGCCGCTTTAAATGCTAAATTATCGCCGTGACTGTTTCACAATTAAATATTGTCTGATACACGTAACATTATTGGAAAAACACAGACATATTTAACTGAAAAAATATCTGACATCATTAAATTTTTTAAATTATTAGTTAACTGCAATCGTGTTTCGATATTTCCTATCCATTCAGAACATTAAACGAAGCAATGAAAAAACTCATGATTATGACTATGATTCTTTCTATACGGGGAATGGAAGTATTATGAACATGGTATTGAACCAACGGTCGCGTCACCTAATGACAAACTTCTATTGTGCCAATTGCAATTAGCCATGCCATGTAATGCATAGTGTCTATTGTATATCAGCCTCAACAAAGCGATTGTTAATGTATGCATATGGGCGCTGGTGGGTGATGGGCTGGAGAGTGACTGACGCTGAAGTGGGATGGCTGATGAGTAGGGTAGGTGGGTGGATATGATGTTAGTATATAAGCCTACAGGTGTATGGCCGATGAGTGGAGGAGTTGGGTGGATGCGATGTTAATATATACAGGTGTTTGGTTGATGCGTAGGGGAGGTGGGTGGATATGATGTTAGTATATACAGGTGTATGGTTGATGAGTGGGTGATAATCGTACGTGTTTGTGGAGGGTGTAGTGTACACACGCACATACGCGCCTTCAGCCATTTATGTATCTATGTTTCGGCATACAATGGTCGCGGTACAGATTAGAAGAAAAGACAAAACTGACATACAGACAGACGGACGGACGGATGGACGGGCGGGCGAATAGGCAAGGAGGCAGACAGGAAGTCAGACATGTAGGCGGGCGGGTGGGCGGGCGGGCTGGCGGGCGGGCGGGCGGACAGACAGACAGACTTACATTTCAAGGGAAACCGTGCATAGACCTATGCACGCTAACGTTTACATTCAAGCAGACATACATGCATTCGCAACTGTTCTCATGAGCAGTACACCTGTCCATAAGAGTATATATATATATATATATATATATATATATATATATATATATATATATATATATATATATATATATCGTATACAAATACGAAGAAAGATAAATAAACATTATTAGTGAGCATCTCATTTATTTATATAAGGGGAGATTATCCATTAGCGCGAGAACTGGTGTATATGGAGTATAATCACCTTATTGCATGATAATCAGTTGCTAACTCACTGATTACATAGAGTATTTACAATTTACAAACTGCTGCTTACGGCTAATGTTATGAAATTTAGATATGATTTGTCCTAATGGCCGACCCCTGCTTTAATGATGTATATAAAAGACTCAAAATTGTGTACAGGAAGTCGAAATCGGTTCTTGTATAATCTCAGCATTGTAGAAATATTTTCGTCTCAACTGTTCAGTACCAATGCGATTCCTTGGATTTCTACAGAAACTATCAAAAAATTCTGGTATCTGTTGATGAATATTAGATATGGATCCAGGTTTTCGGAAGAAATATGTCGATCCAGTGTGTTCACTGTCTACTGCGAATATCCGTATTTACAATCAAACAAGCTGGCCTTTGGATCTTTTTGGGCACTATCTTTGGCGGGAAAGACCATAAAACAGTTTCTTACATTTCTGGTCCTTGAATAGAATCTGGATAATATCACGTGATGAGAGCATATTGTAGACTATAAATGAGTACTTCTTTCCAAGTATGAATGTGACTATATTCGTCTTTCTCCTTCCCTACCCCCCCCCCCCTCCCTTCACTCCCTCACCCCCTCCCTCACTCTCTCCCCCTCCCTCCCTCCACCCTCCTTCCCTACCCTCCCTCCCTCCCTGTAGTATGAGTGAAGTCAAAAGCATAGAATGAGCTTCCGTTAACATATTCATCTACACTATATTTGAATATAGATTATCGGTTGCGTTATATAGAGATGTATAAGCTTGACTGTAATTTATACATGGCGCTGTACCTTCCTGTATGTTCACCACTTAAGAAACGTGCTACTAGATTCATATTAAAATGTCTAAAGTCATGGGTTTTTTCCTGTGAATCGCCATTATATGATGAATTTTTCACCAGTCCGAAGACAATCCTCGTAGGAAGGTTGCCTAAAAATTCAATTTTGAATGCAGCATTAAATGCTAAATTATCGCTGTTACTGTTACACAATTCAATATTGTCTGATACACGTAACATTATTGGGGAAAAACCACATGACATTTCCCAATACCTCTGCAGAATGAAAATGAAAAAATGTCTTACATTATATTTTTTATCATTAAATTATGTAAGAGCCAATAGTAGCCGTGTTTCGATGTTTCCATTCAGAACGTACACATGATTCTCTATATGCGGGGAATTGACGTATTATCAACACGATATTGAACCAACGGTCCCGTCGCCTAGTGACAAACTTATGTTGTGCCAATTGCAATTAGCCATGTCATCCAATGCATAGTGCTTATTGTATATCAGTCTCAAAAAGCGATTGTTGATGCATGCATATGGGTGCTGGTGGTTGATGGGCGGGATATACAAATAGTAAATAAATAAATAAATACGTTAATTAATAGATTAAACAGGACCATTACTCAGCCAACAGTGGCAGTTAGGACATTGCATTTAGAAATTCAGGGTTTAAAATTTCAAAGAATAAAGACATATTATTTCACTGATATAGATTCAAGTTATGCATGTTATCTGAGAATTATGCAGACAGGACAGTTGCCTAACGGACAGTCACAAAACAAATACAATAATTAGACATTTATTTTCTTGGTTTACTTTAATTATAATACACCTTTGCCACAGTGTCGCTATTACGGCAGGATCCACCTACAAACTACGCCAATATGGGAAAGGTGTATTGCATTAGTTTGTAGGGTGGCTAATGATGAGCATCGTTGGTCAAGGGGAATGGGGGGGGGGCGTGAGATAACGGGGTGGTCAGTTCTCCTGCTTATCCGGTAATTTATTTCGATAGCAGTGAACAACAATATTAATAGTGATAATTGGAATCATTCAGTAATGATGCGTTCGAATTCCCATGCTGTATCTTTATACCATAGACTGCTTGTCAGTTGAGAGGTAAGCGCATCATTTGAATAGTTAAATAGAGTCTCAATGTAGCTCTTATAAGAGTGAATGTCATTAGAATCTGAAACATGTGCATTGTTAAAGTACACATCAACCGGAGAAAATATTGACTGGAGCCAGACGTTAACTGGAGCAACATTGCTGATATCTGTATTTCACTATCGTCACCTTTATATAGAGATAACTTTGTGCTAAGTCCATGTACTCATCCCCGCTTCCAGCAACTGTGATTTCTATTGGCGCTGTGTTGCCCCAGACACTGGCAGATAATTAATCCACTTAGCTTCTTCTATGCATGTCATAATCAGTTTCACTCTAAACAGGTCTAGTTATGTTTTACAGCAATGACACATGTTTGCCATTATGAAAAGATGTCTGTGGTAGTGGTATAACCGCTGCCAACCACAGTCTTTGATTTTTGACAGTTGCTCGTGTTGCACTGTGCCTTTTAGCTCTTCTGTCAGCGGTCTTCTTCTTCTTCTTCTTCTTCTTCTTCTTCTTCTTCTTCTTCTTTGTGCTCGGAGATGTATGCCTGTTTTCTAACAAAAATGATGCTAATGATTTAGCCACTGATACACCCCTTGAACTGAGTGATGATGTGATATCTTTAGCAGCTAAAACATCATTCGCTAACCCCATACATTCTGAAAGAGCCTGCCTGCATATGACTTTTCAAGCAGTTCTAAGTAGGGGTACTGCTGATCTCAAGACGGAGCCAAATATATTTTCGAACCCCGTCCTCTCTGAAACCTAGCTCCTCTAAACACTGGTAGATGTCCGTCCGACTGCCTAAGGTATGGATTATACTTTGCCCTGTTCTTAAAGGGGAACACAAGAAGGGTCACCATAGATTACATAAATCACGTAGTTCTATTGTAGAGCCCATGTTTAAGTTACTGTGCACAAGTTTCCTGTGACATTTAATTATAAATCCGATTATAATTGCGTTAACAAGTGCAATGTTGCTCTAATTTTCTGCGAGTTAATTCAACCTATGACGTCATAGGTTGAATCGTGTCCGAAAAAGACCATGATAACGCTGGAGAGAAACCCCTGATAAAACGCAATTCGCAACGTTATTGCAATAGCGCTGTTGGATGATAGCGAGAAAACATTCAACCCATGACGTCATAATCTAATTCTCGACTAGAAATTTGGCTAACGTTTCACATATTTAACTAACAAATATATCTGCTTCTAATTTGAGCGCAGAGCTTATAATTATATCTTTAAAAACGTTACGGCTTCTAGAGTAATTTTATATAAAGACGTATAGGGGTTCTGGTGATTCTCTTTAATACTGTTAAGCTTTCTGACTCTTCTTCCTCTCATTATTTATGCAAGAAGATTACACCTTTCTGAAATGTAACTATACCATCCCTGTACCGCTTTCAAAGTGAAGTGTTTCACCGAATCCATCAGTTAATACTATGTCGATGCTGTCAAATAAATTCTTAGCTATTGACTGGTAACGTATATTCGTAAATTTCCTCTGTTAACTTCCTTCTCTTTCTTTCTAATGGGATAGCTCTAAGTAGTGGAGCTATTGAATCGTCAACAATATTAGGCTCTACTATATTTGTATAATATGCTGCATGCTGGAATTAGTAATGTAGATGTAATTTACTTTTTCACATACCTGGGATATAACTAGTCTTGTGTCCTAGCACCTCTCTAAGGCCACGGCCTAATTCTATAGCATAATTTTGTCAACAACCACACTTATTCTGTATCCCTCTGTGCTAGTTTTACACCAGGATTGGGCTGATGATAACATTTAATCCATGAATCTTCCTATTACGCAAGTCATGCATGAGAGAATATAATTCATGTTAACCACGCTTCCCACTGTCCTGAGAAATTGAAGGGAATAGGCAATTTTGTACTATACACCTGTGCAAAAGTTAAGCACCACCCTATTTTTACGCACATGCGAGGGTATATTCATGTGCTATGAAGAAAGCAATAGCATAAACATTTATGTACCCATCCATCTTAGTGCAAGAGGTAATAATGCAACTAGAGGAATGCTGATTATGATGGTGGGGAAACACTGTATGTTTTTGTTTGAACTTGAAAACGAGGCCTGAATATGGTTACGTTGACACAACTGACAACTATTGCCCTACAGTTGACACACGTGGCTAGATTGTCATTAATGGTGTCTGAAAACGAAGTTTAACATCTGTGCACGAGTTTGAGACTGTCATTATTAATACCGGGTATATGCACCTTGTGCCTGGATGACGGCCTGGACACGACGTCTCATGCTGGTCACCAACCGACTGATACGCCATTGTGGTATTCGTTGCCATTCAAGATGGAGTGCGTCTGTTAATTCCTGTAGGTTCTGCACAGGAGGATCCCTCCTTCTCACCATGTTTCCCAGAATGTCCCAGATATGCTCAATAGGGTTCATGTCAGGGCTCCTTGCTGGCCATGGTAGGGTTTCGATGGCATTCTGGCGGAGGTATTCATGCACAGCTCTAGCACGATGTGGTCGGGCGTTGTCATCCATGAATATAGGGTGGGTTCCAGGTGCATGATTTACAAAATGAGGGACCACAACTCTATCCAGTATGGAATCTTGATATCTTTGTCCATTTAGTGTTCCAGGTACAGTCAACAGATCCAGCTTACAATCAAATGAGATGCACCCCCATATCATAACGGAACCTCCACCAAATGGAACTTCTTCCATGATGTTACGTTGGTCGTACGCCGTGCGTCTGGACCTCCATACACGAGTTCGACCATCTGTGGCATGAAGCAGGAACCGACTTTCATCGGACCAGTGTACCCGTCTCCAGGATCTCATGTTCCAGTGTCTTCTTTCGTTGCACCACCTCAGACGCTCCTCTTTGTGGTGTGCGGTGAGGAGAGGACGTCTGACAGGTCTCCTAGCTTTCATGCCAGCAGCATACAGTCTCCTTTTGACGGTAGACATTGACACTCTATTGCGCGTTTCCCATTGCTGGCTGAGCACTCTGCTGTTGGTGAATGGAGATCTCCTAACAAGGCGTACTAGGGCTCGATCATCACGGGCAGTAGTCTTCTTCGGTCTTCCAGATCTAGGCCTGTCCTTCACCTCGTTAGTTTGCCCATGTTTTGCAATCAAACGACTGATTACAGTATGGTTAATGTTCAGCTGTCTGCCAATCTCTCTGCATGACATACCAGTGGTATGCATGCCTATGATTTGCCATTTCACACGATCACTTAACCTTCGTCTTGCCATAGCGGTTCACAATCAAGAGCTAATTCTCTCTGTACAAATAAACCACGGTCATGAACACAAAATTCCTAATCTTGTCGCCTAAATCTGTATGTAATGTTCTACACCTCAAACTGGACTTTTACATAACTGAACACGTGTGCTGTTTCCCGCCACGCACGGACATCAAGCGGCGTGAAGTCATGCATGCATGTGCATTTCGTACTTGGAATTATGTCAGCTAACGCGGGGACAAAAAGTATGGCAGCCTAGTTGTACCATCATGTTTCTACGTTCTATTGTTTTTGCTGGTGCTTAACTTTTGCACAGGTGTATATATTCACTAATTATATTTTCAGGAAAATAATTTATAGATGAATTACTAGGGAGCGTGATATGGAAGTGATTACAATCCATCACGATGCTTGTGGGAACCCTAACACAGATATACTATACGGATTAATCTCTTGAGTTGATAGCTTGCATGCATTTGCCACAGCTGCACGACCCCCATCTTATTCTTCATATCCCAATATCTTGACCACTCAATGGTGGTATATACATTTTGAAACATTGTTCACCTTGACCACTTACTTTTTAATTATTTCCTATTACTGCGATGGTATATTGATGAACAACATGGTAATTTCAATTCTGTATTTAGGAGTGCTTAAATAGATATATCTAATAAGTTTGTCAAAGGTATAACGACATAGAGGTAACATTCTAGATATCCATTATCGATGCATTATCTATAAGACACAGTCTATACTTTATTAATATAGCGGTTACATCCCTTACTTTTCCCAAAACTGTGTTAAAGAGATAACATGAGCTTAGGCTTTAACTATTTAGGTTTTTTCCGATATGAAACCTACTGATGATTTCAGAAAACCATATTGGTGATAATAACAAGTATAATAATAATAATCATAATAATAATAATAATAATAATAATAATAATAATAATAATAATAATAATATTATATTATTATTATTATTATTATTATTATTATTATTGTTATTATTAGGGGGCTAAGCCATCATGGCTGGCACAATATTGTTTTCGTTCTGTTTATTATTATTATTATTTTTATTTTTATTATTATTATTATTATTATTATTATTATTATTATTATTATATAAAGTTCCGGCGCGAAATCGGCTAAACTTCACATGCTATTAGGAAGTAATGTCGGATAAATCTTAGCTCCAAATGATCTGATTGGCTGATTGGCTCAGCGGCCATCTTAGATTTCCTGAAAATTTCCCCTGATTTTCAGTTTTCTCCATAACCACTGGGCCGTTTTCGCTGAAACTCAGAATATAGTATCTATTTTGGACCCGAATAAAAATCGTTCAAGAGAACTTGATTGGGCTGTAAATTATTTTGCAGAGTTCAAAATTTCTTCTCTGAAACGACCAGGACGATTGATGTGAAACCCAGGAGCCCGCTTCTTGGTTGGGCCAAGAATCAAACTTGTTCAAGAGAACTTGATTTGCTCATGTCTGCGGCGGCAATATTGGTGAAGTCATAACATATAAAATGGTGTTTTTCTCTGAGACTACTTTACCGATTTTTCTGAAATTTGGGAAATTTCATGGTGCCCCCGGGGTAAGTCAAAGGTAACGAAGAGAGATTGGTAGATCAAAAATCCTGGTCGCAATCTGCCAATAACATGTGTGTATTTTGGCGGCCATTTTGAATTTCTTTTATTTGACGCAATTTGACTGTCAAAACGAGTAGGCATGCTTAAAATGGTGTTCTGATTTCAAATTTGTTAGTTTTGAACATGTGAGACTAAGCGATCAGCGGTCGGATTTCCCGTGGCCCAAAAATTCCGCATATGGGGGAATCTTTTTTAATTTGAATCACGTTTCCTCCTAAGGTTTCGGGATGGCCAACATAAAACTTGGCAGTATTCTAGCAATATGTAGCCTGCGTCTTGAGCTCAAAAATATTTTTTCCGATGAAGCGGTTTTCACGAAAATCCTGACTAAGTAATTTTTCCAGAATGCTGAAACTTATACTTCTATGGGGGTCAGAGTGTATGTTTTGCGTAGATACCGTATGCGCCCATTGATTGAAGAAATAAAATTGTAAGCAAACATATTAAAGTGTCTAATATTGCAAATATGCCTAGTGTCTTCTATTTCCGTGATTTGCCGATAAATGACGTAATTCTAGGCCGATTGTTACCGCGTTTGATTGATCAAATTCGGAGCGAGATTCTCTATCATTTACGGAACCCGAATATCACAAGCGGTTCCAGAGATATTACGATTTTCGTATCAGGATGCAATTATGCCATTGAAAATGCATAGACCAAAATGCTGTAAATAGCAACCAGCGTTACTGCAGGGCTTTTCACAATGAAACTGACTTCATATAGGTTTTTGGGGATGCTGATTCCGAATATCACAGTTTCAAAAGTGTCCGACCATTTGTGTAGCAGCCAGGCTAGCCCCATTAACAACCGATATGCCCTCCATAGCAACCAAGATGATGTATCTACTGGGAATTGTGTAGGCACGAGAAATGGCCCCTAGTGTAAACGTGTTGCTGTTGTAGAAAATGGTCTGATGCCTATTGTACGTCTGTAGTATTAAAGAGTGAATCCCAAGGGTTCCTATATATTTAACCTGTCAAAAGATTTAACAGTTTGAAGAACAGCACTCGCTGTGGTACAATTTATACAGTGGCACAATGAGGTCTAAGTGACCTATGCGCCTACTTGTAATCAGCGCAAGAAAATGGTATAATACAACTACGAAAATGGGAACCTGTTAGTCATCAGCGCAAAATTAAGAAGATTAATTACAAAAAGGACACCTGTTAGTCATCAGCGCAACACTCGTTCAATACTATTTAAGAAAAAGGCACCTGTTAGTCATCAGCCCAAAAATATGATTCTATACGGAAGATGTATAGAAGGCATGGTCTCCTCAGAGCTTCTATTGATTACGAAATGATTTATTAGAAAGTTAGTTATCACAGCACAGGTGAAATGGTTTCCTGCAGTGTAGAGCGGTCAGAATTCAGATGTCCAAAAGTGGTGCAGGAATAAAGCACGCTTGTTATAGTGGAGGCGTGTTGAAAGTTAGTTATAGAAATGACACAAGACGGTTTTCGGCACCAGCTCATATTAGGAGACAAAAGCAATGTCCAACAGTGAAAACGGCTTAAGTTATGAAGAGTAGTATAGCCGCGTGGTAGGCGCACACTCTCATTGGTCGAGAGCTCTGTGTGGTCATCTCATTAGCATATTAGCCCATACATTTATGCCCATATATGGGTGTATGAATGGGTGTGGGCTAATATGTTAATAAGATAACGCTACAGAGCTCTCAACCAATGATAGTGGGCGCCAACAACGTGGCGATGGTTAATATTTAGGGTGGGATCTCCTACCACCACCACCACCACCCCCCCCCCCCCATACACAGTAGGTAAAACCCTCACCCCACCCTGTACCATTCTCCACCCCCATAAATTCACATTTATGGGTTGCTATGGCCTACCATTGTTATGGTTAAAGATTCGATTTGTAAAATCCAACCGATAATTAAAAAATAAAAACCTGAAATGATATGAGCTGTAAGATGTTAGGGATACAACTTTATTGACTGTAAGGGGATTTGTGAAAAGACATGAACTTTTATCCTGATTGTAGCGATATCTAGTATTGAAACACTGAAGCTCTAAAACACAAAGTGTTCCTGATGACTGTTGGTGCTCAACTGATTTGTAATGTAGGCGCCGCTTTATATATAGCCAAGCTTAGCCTGTCAATCAAAAACCTAGTTGAACCTGATTGGTTACTCTCCCCTCCCCATGTTTCAAAGCAGGGATGGTGAGATATCTCATGATTAATTGGCTTAAGCACTTAATAACCATAGGTTTTCTTAAAAACAACCAAACTAGGTATACTGACAACCCTCTAGTAGTAAAACTGTCAGCAGAGCAGAAAGCATTATGGCATCTATCAAAGTGGCCAAAGTGAAGACCACACCAAATTACACCGGGAGCACAATATTATTCTGCGCCACATTAGCGAACGCTTAAAAGATCCTGCTATTCAACAGGCAGACTCCCTAGCAGATGGAATCACCACCATGGATGACTGTTACAAAATGTGTCAGGCAGCTCGAGCCCTGAGAGTTACCGACTACACACCACCACTCAATGTACACAATTCTGAAGGACACTATCGGGACTGACCAGGGAAAAGTGAGACAATCCGAGAATGGTTCAAGGAACAGTTCACTGACAATGATGATGAGCCATTGCACCCTTTCTCAGGAGACCTCAGGCCATTACTAACACCAATTAAAACAGCAGAAGTTGAGAAGGCACTAAAAACCTTGAACAATGGATGTGCATCTGAACCTGATGGCATGAGCAATGAACCATTCAAATATGCAAGTGACATTATCTCAAAACCGATCACACACCTAATCAATTCAGCTTTTGTGCACCATCTTCCCATCGACACTGTAGGCCAAGGCACCCTTATCGCACTACCCAAGCCCAAGAAGCCACCTGGGCCCCCAGCCAATCTGCGGCCCATTGTGTTCCTCAACAGCATGTGAAAAATCCTATCCAATGTTACTCTATGCTGCATCCCAGACAAGATCGATTACGTCACCGGATCATGTCAAAGTGGCTTCAAACGTGGACGCATCTGCATAGACATTGTATGGGCTCAATGCATGCTCGTCTCGGTAGTCATGTCCAAACACTGGGACTTCCACAAAATGGGCATTAACATGTCACGAGCCTTCAGCACAATTAAACGCTCAAAGATCCTAGATGTACTACGCCAGGCCAGGTGCAATGAAAATGAGCTACGACTAGTGAGACTACTGCTTGCCAACACCAATCTGAGAGTACGAGTCAAGTCAGTGAAGTCTGTAGAGTTTGAGACATCAATCGGTTCCCCACAGGGAGATGGTCTATCTCCGGTGCTTTTCACCTGTTACCTTGCTGTCGCGTTGAAATCTGTGTGAGAACATTCCACAAGACCAAACCCATCCAGTGTCAATACTGGGCATGCTGCTAGAGATGGAATATGCCGACGATGTGGATTCATAGACGAGGAAATGAAACCCCTTGACGAACTTCTCCCAATAGCTGCAAGCAAACTAAAAATTGAGAATCTCTTTATGAATGAATCCAAAACAGAGTTCACCCACATATACCAATTGACAAAGCATGAAACTATAGAAAATGTCGACCCACTTCGTGGTGGCGAACGATGGAGGAAAAGTACAATCCTGGGCTCACGGCTTTGCAGTACTGCTGACATTTCTGCATGCTGCATCATAGGGAACATAGCTTTCCAGTCCTTCTGGAAGCTATGGATTCGTAGATCAAAGATGCCCTTGATAAAGAGGCCACGTTTATACAATGCAACCGGCGTATCCTTGATGCTGTATAACTGTAGCAGCTGGGCAGCTTTAAAGGCAGCGCTAGACAAACTCGATGCCTGCCACCACAAACACCTATGCACCATCACATGACACGATGGCCAGGCAGCATAATTTCCAACGATGCACTAACAAGATGAGTAATACATCGCTGCTGTCTGTAAAAGTCGCCCAGCAAAGATGGTCCATGTTTGGCCATGTGCTACGGATGCCAGAAGAGACACCAGCACAGAGAACTTTTTCGCCCTACTCGGAGCCAGCAAATACAAAACCAGGAGAGGACGTCATTGCATAATTCTGGTAAGTATGCTACGAGGTGACCTCACGAAAGCAGGACTCGTTACACTCAAGTCAAGAATGGACCTGAAGAAGCTAAGGATTTCAGCTGAGGACAAGACACAGTGGGCAAAAGGGAAGAAGGACTGATTGCAGCTGTAGGATATTTTTACTACTACTACAGCTGCAGAATACAGTAATCATACATACTTAATAACCTATGACTCATACTAGAAGCAGTAGGATTGTCTTAGAGGAATCATTATGAAAAATATGACTGTTCCATCCAATACCCTATGACGCGATCTTATATATTTTACAACAAAATTTAAATATGTTGTGGGATTCGAATGGTTGGATATAGCGAGTAATCAGTTAAAAATGTTGTGAGATATCAAATGGCTACTAAGTTGTATGATTGGGTGAAAGGTTATGATTAATCACTTAAAAACTCTATTAACATTCCTTGTATAACCGACACCACAAATTCAAATATGTGGGGTGCATAAAATGATTGGCTAAGAGGAAAAGGCGTGAAAGCTATGATTGATCAGCTAAAAATCCTGATGACTCATAGCCTAAATGTAGTAAGCTCCCAGAATGATTGGGTAAGAGGAATAGGTGGGAAAACTATGATTGATCAGCTACAAAATCCAATGACTCATAGCAAAAATGCGGTAAGCATCCAGAATGATTGGCTAAGAGGAATAGGTGGGAAGTTATGAATGATTAGCTAAAAAATCTGATGACTCATAGACTAAATGCGGTGTGCGCTCTGAATGATTGACTAAGAGAGGCTAGGCAGGAAAGATATGATTGAGCACCTAATAACATATGTCTCTTGGCCTAAAAGCAGTATGCTCGCATAATGATTGTCTTGCAGTAATTGGTAGGGAAAATATGAGTGTTCTATCCAATACCCTAGGACTCGCTCATTTATTTATAATCAATATAATAAAAATATTAATTAATATAATCAATATAATAATAATCAATATAATGAAAACCATGCGCTGAACCACACTCTCATTCCGGTTTTTTTGAGACATGATTTTCTGATATGTGTTCAGTCATATCCAAGCATTCGATTCCACCAACATATCCAATTTCTTTGTTATAAATATATATATATCTTGGATATGACTGAACACATATCAGAAAACCATGTCTCAAATCATAAAAACGGAATGAGAGTGTGCACCTACAGCGCATGGTTTTCATTATATTGACTATATTGATTATATTAATTAATATTTTTATTATATTGATTATGTATTGACTTTTGATGTATTGCTAGGTATACGCTTTTGATGTATTACTGGTTATAATCTGTTGTTTTCGAAGATTAAAACAAGTATATATCTGTACATCGAGTTGTTTTAATGGAGAAGAAGCCGAAGAGATGTGCACATTGATCAAATCCACTCATCCTGCAAATATAATATTTGCTGGCCCAACTCAGTCAGGGAAGACAGAATTAGTTAAACAACTAATTAGTAAAAAAAACTGCTTCTTTTATCCCTGCCTTGAGCGAGTGATTTGGTGTTATGGAGTTTGGCAAGATGGTTATAACTCACTACAAAACGATGTTGAATTTGATCTGGATCAAGTAACCCCTACCCTCATTGTTAATGATGATTTAATGGAAAGTGTTGATGAACGAGTTACAAAACTTTTTACGAAACGTTCACACCATGAAAACTGCAGTGTTATTCACATTGTTCAAAATCTATCTCATAAAGGGAGAAAACATAGGGGCATATCGATCAACTGTCATTATCTTGTCCTCTAAGAATCCTCATGATGTTTCAAGGATAAGCGTTCTTGCTCATCAGAAGTTTCCAGGAAATGGTAAATTTTTACAAGACGTTTATAAGGATGCAACTGAACAGTTCTCAGTTCTCGTTATAGACTTAAAACAGAACACCCCCGATGAGAAACTAAGGTTGAGAAACAAGATCTTACCACACGAAACTTGCATTGTGTATAGACAGAAGAAGAAGACAAAGAAGAATGGCTAGAAAAACGGTGATGAAATATAGACCTATTTTTACAAAGATTAGCAAAGTCCTCTCCATCTGTTAGGAAAATAATGATAAAAAAGGCTGATAAAGTGTTAATTAAAGCCATTTACGAGTGTTGTTTGAATGTACTACATCGTAACATTAAACTTTCAAGCACATCATAAAAAGTTGGCAAAATATAAGACAGACTTATGGCATTTAAGTAATAAACGAATTGGTCTTCAAAAGAAACGGAAAATTTTACAAAAAAGGTTGATTCCTAGATAGTTTTTTAGGTGCAATTATTCCAACAATCGGAAAAATCTTTGGATTAGGTTAAAAATGGAGTCAGCACAGAAGATGGCCATTGTTCCTTACAAATTGATTGACAATTTACATACAGATTCAAAAATAAATCTGATGAATAGCAACCCATATTTACGCAAATCAGTGAGCTTAGATGATGAAATCAGAAGAAGTTTCGCTAGAAGTGAGATCCATCCATCTTCAAAAGTTGATCTTTACTCTCAACCACTTCAGAAATTCGAGAAATTTTTTGCCACAAAGGGTTATCAAGTCCTTCGCCTGAACCAAGAGTTAGACAAGTGAAATCAAATAAATGCAGAATTAACATTAGAAAACCTCCATCTAGAACTCAGAAACCTACATCTTGGCTAAATCTTTAGCAACAACAGCAGATAGAAATATATCTCAAAAACTTTCTAAGAGATATTATAATCCAAAACACCCAGCCAGTTTTAGTTGAAAAAATATTCAAGTCTTTTAAAGGGTCAATTTCACGTGATTAAATTCGTGAATGGCTATCCAAATCAGAGGGCATATACTTTACATAAATCAAAGACAATAAGATTTAAGCATGACAGGATCAAAGTGACAGCTATTGACCAACTCTGGCAAATGGATCTCAGTAATATGGTTTCACTCAGTAAAGAAAATGACAATGCAAAATACTTACTTTTTGTCATTGACGTTTTTTCAAAATTTCTATAGATTATACCTTTAACTTCGAAGACAGCACTTTCTATTATTAATGCTGTTAAATCTTTACTTATTTCGACTGAAATACGTCCAAAATCAGTGCAAACGGATAAAGGTGGCGAATTTGTAAATTCAGGTCTTAAATCTTATCTAAAAGAAAATGGAATTCATTTCCACATTTCACAGAATGAGACTCATGCAGCCGTAGTAGAAAGGGGGCAAAGCATGCTAAAAAATAAGATTTGAAAGGATATTATGGACAAAACAAATGTACACTAGATCGATGGTCTACCTGATATAGTTAAAGGATACAATAAGTCATATCACAGTAGTATAAAGATGAAACCCATTAATGCTACAAAAATTGCCGAGTTTCAGATATGCAAAAATTTATTCGCACAAAATAAGCTGAACCGAAAAAAGAAGATAAAAAAATTTAAACGGGGAAAAAGTCAGAATTTCAGAGTTAAAAACGCCTTTTAAAAAGGGGTTTCAACCAGCATGGTCTGAAGAAATTTTCTATATAAAAGAGAGTCCCTTTAAAGCATAATAGTTATAAACTGATCGATTACAATAATGAACCAATAAGCGAAACATTTTATTCTGACGAACTTCAAAAAGTTAGAAGTGAAGATGGTGAGAACCCTTTGTAGAAAACAAAAACAATTATTAAGAGTAAACGAGAGAAAGGCAAGAAACTATATTTTGTTAAATGGTTAGGGTACTCTAAGAAATTCAGCTCGTGGGTAGCTGATCTTGACATTAGAGAGCAAAATTGATGAAAATCAGTCTGTAAAAGACTCTGGAATATTTGTGGGGAGAAAGTACTAAGGAAAGAAATTATGTATATAGTGCAAGTGACATTGATTTACATCATTGTTGTCACATGTATGATAAACCTCAGTTTACATAATGAAGATAAAGGGGTCTGGATTTCATTATGTTCTGGCTGTTTAGGATATATTTTACCTGTACCAAGTATCAAAGCCATTAAAAGAGTTCCAGCTATAACAAGCACAACCCCAGTTTGAAAAAAGATGGAGAGTAATAATTTTTATATTACATTGCCAAGTAATTCCATGAATTACTTCCCTAACAACTCAGTTGCCAAGTTTACTACAAAACTCCCAATGACATTGAACCTATCAGGTGCATGGGAAGTAGGTTTAGTTGGAATTAAATATCCGAGACTAACTCTTGAAACGGATTCTTTCATTAGATTTACTGCAAAAACTGATGCTACAAAAAAACAACCACAAAATGCAAGATTTATTACAGTGCGAAAAGGGGTTTATTCAATTAAAGAACTTGTGAATCAGCTTAAACATGACATAAAAGCTCAACTTCCTGAATTTGTTGATAACATACAGTTCATATACAATGAAGAGAAAGGTTTCAGAGTTTCTTTAATGATTGGACCAGGATATTCAGTCAAGTTTGATAACCGATTTAACACATGTATTCAGTTTCAAAACGAGTGTGATGTATGGATCAAGGCAAAGATAATTTTTTTGTGTATTCTGGAGAGTCAACTACTAGAGCACTACTTTTTGTTTATTCGAACATTGTTCAACCAAACATTAGTGGCGATACCATAGCCCACACCCCACCCCCATACCACTACGAGTGTTACATCTAGTGAAGAAATCAGCCTTAATAGAGCATGAGTTTGTAAACGTAAATTATCTATATGTTGCAAAAACATCTGTTGATACTATTGAAATTCTCTTGACTAATGCATTTGGAAAGCCTATTCTATTTGAGAGTGGTAAATCAGTTATAAAACTTCATTTTAGAAAGATTAAAACTTAGTTTTAGCTTAACCGTTGAGTTGACAACAACATCGATAGCAGGTGGGAAAAAATGAGGCCACTCTGTAAACCTGATAAAATGGCACTATGTAACTATTATGTAACCCAAGTGGGCGAGGACTTCCCGTTTTTGTGTGTGGTAGACATCAGAGAGGACACGGTTTAGGTAACATTTTTGGGAGTTTGATGCGATCAGCTGTACCATTACTAAGCAAAGTTGGAAAGAGTTTAGGCAAACAGTCACTGTCAGTGGGTGTTGGTTTAGCCAGTGATGTATTGGCGGGAAGGCCTTAATTCCTGAAACAATGTCAGGGATACGCAAACGACTAGATGGTGGAAAGTCAGTTAAAAAGATAAAGTCATGAAGACAAACATCCAACCCAGTAAAAAGATTGAATAACCATGAATGTGTCAAAAGAAGAAGAAGACCTCGAACAGAGTCAGATATTTTCTCATAATGGATTCTAGAGCATGTATTTGTACAAGGTCAGAACTGGACTTGTTTACTGCTAAACCTGTTTTATCAACTATGGATGAGGGTTGTTGGCAACATTACCAACCTGTGAACACCATTTCAAACTCTAACTCGGCTCCTCTAGAATTTTTTATCTTGGGTAATGGCCAAGACTATTTGGATCCAGCTCAGAGTTACCTGTCTGTAAAAGTTAGAGTACGGAAAGTTGATGAGGGTCGTGATTGTGATGTCGAAGCTGTTAACCAAGTCACCCCTGTAAATTTATTACTTCATTCATTATTTTCACAAGTTGATGTGTTTTTAAATAGTCAGCGTATATTGGATGCTAATGAAACTTATCCTTATCACACCTTTATAGAGACAATTTTCTTATACTCGTGGGATGCATTATATTCTCAGTTATCTTCAGCCTTGTGGGCAAAAGATACAGCCGGTCACTCTGACAGATTCAAATAAGGGTAAACTGACTGAAAGTCAAGATCTGCTAATAGTAAAACAATTGAATTAGCGGGGCAAATTCACTCAGATATATTCATGCAAGATCGATATATACTGAATATCATTAAGACTCAGACTTCATAAGAGTAGTGACGAATTTGTTCTCATGAAGCATGGAGATAAGCAATTTAGAGCAATAATTGACGATGGCACATTTTGTGTTAGAAAAGTGAGACCAACACCAAAACTTCTAACTGCACATGCTGCAGCGTGTTTCACAATTCCTGCAACATCATTATCTTTTAATGCTGATAACACATTGATTGACCCTTTACCAACTAGATGTCTCATTGGAATCATCAGTAATTCTTCCTACAATGGTTTTCAAAAAGTCCCTATGCCTTCAATCATAATGATATTTCATATTTTGCTTGTTATTTAAATGGCAATCAAGCTCCATCTAAGGCTTTAAACCCTGACTTTACTGGGGGAAATTATACAAGATCTTTCCTAACATTGTTCAACAGCACTACTTCATTATTCAGTGACAGAGGGCCACCGATTAATATCACAGAGTATGCGAAAGGGTATTGCTTTTTTCTCACGACTTCATAGCTGATCTAACTGCAGGTGGAACATACTTATTTAGCAAAACAAGTCAACCTACGTCTACAGTTTAACTTTAAGACAGCATTACCTGAGACTATGAATGTTATTCTATATGCTGAATATGACATCTTATCGAGATAGATTATGCAAGAAATGTAACAATCGATTATTAAAAGGGGAAAATGTTGTATATTTTAGATTTACATTTTCTATTAAGCAAAGATAAAGTTGCTAAACGTCTGTTTCGTGGTGTTTATGCTAAGGACAGAATTCCAAAAATGCTCAAGTGGCCTGGGAAACACTCACGCTCTGGTGAACATTGGGTAGTTATGTTTTTGAGAGAGAGAGAGAGAAAAAAACACCAGATGAATTCTTTGATTTGTTTGGACGACCACTGTGGAGCGGATTTATAAGAACTATTGTACATAAGAAGTGTCTTTATAATGCTGACGTTGTACAAGACATATTCTCAACAAAATGTGGCGAATCTTGCATGTTTTATATTATACACCACTATAGAGGTGTTTTATTTTAAAACATATTAAAAATGTTAAAGAATATGGGGTTAAATGATGAAGTTGTATCAGAAAGTTGTAAAAATCTTCTTAATAAAATGTAGTCATTTAAAATTTTTATTTGTTATCACATTTTTAATATGCCTCAACATTTGAAAGATAAACTAAACTCTGTTTAGCCCTATAGGCTAAGAGAGTTCTCTCCCTTATATGTAAGTACACATCTATGCGCTTTAACCATGAGATATGCTATCCTCTCTTGTCTAATATACCCCGTCAAATTAGCATATGGGGTTTATGATAACCTGACTATCACGACCTTAGGAGACTAAAGCTGGTGGTTCTTTATGATCAGTGGTCATATATCTAACCATCTTAAAGAAACATAAGCTCTTGCTACCTGAGAGAGAGAGAGAGAGAGAGAGAGAGAGAGAGATTTTTCAGCAGATTCAGATTCAGATTCTTTATTATGAGACCACATATTGGCGAGAGAGAGAGAGAGAGAGAGAGAGAGAGAGAGAGAGAGAGAGAGAAAAGTGAGATATGGTCTCTTAAGCCAGGTGATCCATTAATACAGGTTCAAAATCTATTGATTATATGGCTTTTGTTATCTGAATAAAAAAGGGGAAAATGTTAAAAAAAAAAGTAGAATGAAGAAAGACATTTTTTGAAAAAATATATATATACACCTGTGCAAAAGTTAAGCACCAGCAAAAACAATAGAACGTAGAAACATGATGGTACAACTAGGCTGCCATACTTTTTGTCCCCGCGTTAGTTGACATAATTCCAAGTACGAAATGCACATGCATGCATGACTTCACGCCGCTTGATGTCCGTGCGTGGCGGGAAACAGCACACGTGTTCAGTTATGTAAAAGTCCAGTTTGAGGTGTAGAACATTACATACAGATTTAGGCGACAAGATTAGGAATTTTGTGTTCATGACCGTGGTTTATTTGTACAGAGAGAATTAGCTCTTGATTGTGAACTGCTATGGCAAGACGAAGGTTAAGTGATCGTGTGAAATGGCAAATCATAGGCATGCATACCACTGGTATGTCATGCAGAGAGATTGGCAGACAGCTGAACATTAATCATACTGTAATCAGTCGTTTGATTGCAAAACATGGGCAAACTAACGAGGTGAAGGACAGGCCTAGATCTGGAAGACCGAAGAAGACTACTGCCCGTGATGATCGAGCCCTAGTACGCCTTGTTAGGAGATCTCCATTCACCAACAGCAGAGTGCTCAGCCAGCAATGGGAAACGCGCAATAGAGTGTCAATGTCTACCGTCAAAAGGAGACTGTATGCTGCTGGCATGAAAGCTAGGAGACCTGTCAGACGTCCTCTCCTCACTGCACACCACAAAGAGGAGCGTCTGAGGTGGTGCAACGAAAGAAGACACTGGAACATGAGATCCTGGAGACGGGTACACTGGTCCGATGAAAGTCGGTTCCTGCTTCATGCCACAGATGGTCGAACTCGTGTATGGAGGTCCAGACGCACGGCGTGCGACCAACGTAACATCATGGAAGAAGTTCCATTTGGTGGAGGTTCCGTTATGATATGGGGGTGCATCTCATTTGATTGTAAGCTGGATCTGTTGACTGTACCTGGAACACTAAATGGACAAAGATATCAAGATTCCATACTGGATAGAGTTGTGGTCCCTCATTTTGTAAATCATGCACCTGGAACCCACCCTATATTCATGGATGACAACGCCCGACCACATCGTGCTAGAGCTGTGCATGAATACCTCCGCCAGAATGCCATCGAAACCCTACCATGGCCAGCAAGGAGCCCTGACATGAACCCTATTGAGCATATCTGGGACATTCTGGGAAACATGGTGAGAAGGAGGGATCCTCCTGTGCAGAACCTACAGGAATTAACAGACACACTCCATCTTGAATGGCAACGAATACCACAATGGCGTATCAGTCGGTTGGTGACCAGCATGAGACGTCGTGTCCAGGCCGTCATCCAGGCACAAGGTGGATATACCCGGTATTAATAATGACAGTCTCAAACTCGTGCACAGATGTTAAACTTCGTTTTCAGACACCATTAATGACAATCTAGCCACGTGTGTCAACTGTAGGGCAATAGTTGTCAGTTGTGTCAACGTAACCATATTCAGGCCTCGTTTTCAAGTTCAAACAAAAACATACAGTGTTTCCCCACCATCATAATCAGCATTCCTCTAGTTGCATTATTACCTCTTGCACTAAGATGGATGGGTACATAAATGTTTATGCTATTGCTTTCTTCATAGCACATGAATATACCCTCGCATGTGCGTAAAAATAGGGTGGTGCTTAACTTTTGCACAGGTGTATACATTGATTGTTACATTTTTTTTCCAAAAAATGTCTTCATTCTACTTTTTTAACATTTGTGACAACGGGTCAAATGGTGAATATTTACACAGATGCCCCACCAACCCTAGCTTGCAAAAAAGTGCAGAAAGAGAGAGAAATATATATTTTTAATTTATTATTTTATGTATTACAACGACTGCTGTAGTAAATATTTTATTAAAATTTTCAAAATTGCGCTCTTTTGATCTGAAAATGTCCTTTTATTATTGTGTTGGATATACGTGTTTTCAGCTCAGCAAAGTGAATTAACCCTTTTAACTTACATATCCAAATGGAAGTGTTTTGAAATTATTTGTGATCATTCTTTTATCATAGGTATATTTGAACATTAAAAATAATCTCTTTGATAAAATACTGTGATTAGTACCTCTAGTAATTGAGTTAGGATAATCGACAACTGATTCTAATTTGTGATTATTAATTGTCTGACGAATTGTGTCAAAACTGATAAATCCATTTTTAAAAGAAAGCATTATACTCTTCATTTTAATTCTAATTTTCCCATCTGAGCCATTAAATAATTTCAGTGTATATGATTTTGATCCACTACATATGTATTGTGTAATTTTAGAAGTCTGTTATGCGATGTAGGAATTATGTCTGGAAGGCTTGAATTTTGATAATAAATTATGGAGTACATGTCAAAGTACAAGGTCTGTGTACCTGTCATTCTGAACGTTCTCATAAAGCAGCAATCGTGCATAGCTGGTTACAAAACAAACCAGAATAACATTAGTTTTATTATCACCCGGCTCGTAGTCAGATTGACAATCAGATTGAACGAGTATTAAAGTGTCGGTACATAAATTTACATTTTTGATTTTTGCATTCGGTCAAGCAATAACTGAGTTTGAACACTCGGCTTTGTAATGTACTTTGATTTACCGAAATTACGTTTTCCTAAGTATCCCCAAAACGAGTTAAGAAATAATTTTCAAAAGGTACAAAGACTTGGATTAGGATGATATATGTCTTTTCGAGTAATACTCCTTCGTCAATAAAGTATTCCTCAATGTACTTATCTTTATCAGTTTCAGTAATGATATCATCTGAAAAACCAGTAGCTGACTGTTTTATTTTTTTTAAATTTGAAATATAGTTGGCAAAAAGCGTATCCATTTTTTCGGAATAATGCCAGATCTCATGAAAATTGATAATTTTATAGCCTACTTGGACTGCTTTTTGAACCTCGATACTCGTCCAAGTACCAGTCAAACTGTGTTTAGAATTTGAGTGACAACATAAAGTTTGCTGCTGGTTTTCAACCCACGTTCTACAGAGAGTGAATACTAATTTACCATTGCATTTTATTGGTAAACATGGCATAAAAAGATTTTTTGGTGGTAAAATTTTACATTTAATTAAACCAAAGTATTCATCTACTCTATCTATTGGTTTAAAATTGTCAGTTATAATCTCAGGTAATCCAACAGGATAAGTGGAAGCTTTACATACATGTGGATAGAGGCTACAGTCATCTGCATATGCTATTTTTCATTACCATAGATTTTATGATACAATTTCATGGCATTTGTTCACCACCCCCCCCCCCACCCCAAATGTATCATGTGGTTTTATAAGGAAAATAATGTTAAATTTTCAGTGAATTGTTTAATATGTTGATCTGATTCCAAAAGTGTATTATACTCACAACTCCAAATTTGATGTGCAGTGTAACCAGCCTTCTGAAACTCATGCACCCGCATCAACGTCTTATGATATGCTTCCTCGAAAGTCAAACTTTCATTAAAATGTGCCGCTAATAAATGGAGCCTTATAGGAAAACACCTGACACACCCATATATTTCACAAGCTTGGGAATCAAAGATTCCAGATGTTTCATGACAAAAACCATCAACATATTTTCCAAGAATTTTGCCCTCACCACCATTTTGACCATGATTAATAGAAATCCCTCTGCGTTGCACTTCAAATTCAAGCCATCTACAACCTAGTATTGAGAAATTCTGTGCTGGGATAAAACCTCCAGTGGGTATTATTGGAATTTTATAATCATTCAGAAATAACTTTCTGTAAACTTTATTACATAACGAAGCTAATGAGACAGCATTCACAAAAGGAGGGATACTGGCTGCTTTAATTAAAATTGAATGAAATTTCGTGCAACATTTACGTAACAAATCTACATCAGCTGCACAATATTGATATAATTATTTCTGAAAATCGAATTCATTATTTTTAGCACTTTCATACCATATGTCAAAATTTGCTTTAACATCTTTGATCTTATTTTCAATACCATATTTCTCAGGCAGTAGCAATGGCCCTTTATATAATAGTTATTCATGAGTGTTTGCAAGATATGTGAAGTACCCTTTAAGTGTCGAAATAGCAAACATTTTTTAACAATTTTCATGGCTGTCAGTATAAATGAGACCAAATACTTAAACCGAATTCCACCTACTGCCAAAAAAGTACTTTACGACCATTCATAATTTTAGATTGTGGTATAATTTCAGAATTTTTATACAGCCACTGTAGAATAAAATCCATATCGAATGCTTTACCAATGTGAGCAATACAAATATGATCAATATGTCTGAAATCTCGACTAGTTCTCTTGGCAGACTTTCAAAATATACACTAGTATCTAAAAGCCAGTGCATGAAATCATCTAATGCTGAATATCCACTAAAAACAAATTCATGGTTTCCCGGTTCACATGTTAAACATGTTGACGTAATTTCTTCATTCATACAATTTGAACACACTTTGTGTGCTACAATGAAATTAACCTCATGAATACCCGAACTACTGTCCATTTCAATGTCCCCAAATGTATCTCTGAGTTATGTCATCAGAAATTTTCTTCTTATCTCCTAGACGTTTTTCTTTTAAACTCTCAACTTGATTTGTGAAATTTTGCATGAAACATGTGTTTTTTCCACAAATTCGAGACAGTGTACACATTTAATCAAGCCACAATTGTGATCTTTCAAAACAGAAACCGGTAAAATTTTATAACAATTCTGACATGCTTTTCTATGTGCATATGTTTCAGGCAAATGTCTGTTGAAGCAAGTTAAATTCACAAACCAGCACGAATAATTTTTCACAGAAAAGATATTATTTAAATTTACATTGATTATTTCACCCACAAGCACGACAACTGTGTTTACAATTGTGCTCCTGACGTCTAGAGAACATTTGATCGCAAACAAAACAGTAATTATGGGATTCTAATAAGGCTGTTAAATTTTTAATATAATAGAAATGATTATTCAAATAATAGACGTTTAACTTTTTTGCTGATTCAGAGCCATATACATGCGGAATTATCTTCCTCACTAAATACCAAAATACCAATGTCATCAGGCAATATATTTTGAAATTGACTGACTTCCTGTAAACCACATGGACCTATTTTAACATTGGCTTTATAGTGTAAATCAGTCGCTTTTTCTGACTGGTAGAAATTATCTGGGGCCCAGTTTAGTACTTCTTTAGGCTGTCTACTTATTTGTTTAAGTTTTGATTTAGGCAATCTCTCATCGAGACAGGCTAGTCTGATAACTATCACCCTAGCTCATAATTAGTGACAGAAATCAACCCTTTTTTATTCTAACTTTTTCTTTCAAGTCGGCTAAATAGTGTTTTTTTAAATCACCAAAACTACTACCCTTGGGCAGGAAAACGTGTAGAAAATTAAATATGAAATTTTCATCTAAACTCACTCCAGTATTACTTTGAACAACTCTAGAAAGCTCCTCCTGCACTCGCCCACCCGATAGCTCATTAACCTTACTGAATGCAATAAATACAGGTACATTTAAAGTGTTTTTAAATTATTCAAAAATTTGATTGAAAATTGACTCTAAATATGCCTCTATCTCCAACAAATCATTCACTTTGAGGTCCTGAGAGATTCTAACTTCATATTCCATCTCTGTAGTTTTATATTTACGTGAGTAAAGTGATCTACATAAGTGCATTTTGAAATCAGCGTTGAATAATACAGGTAATTCATTCTGCATTTTTAGCCATTTTTATTATATTGTATCCCCACCCCCCCCCCCCATATTACTATTTTGATCAGATAATTCAGGTAATTCCTTTTTCATTTCTAGGTTATTATTGATTTGTAACCCTCTATCAATCAGATTACTATTTTGATTAAATGTAAGCAATTCATCCGATAACAACCATTCGATAACCCTATAATCTGCCTCCCTAATAATCTCCATAGCAAATGTATTGTGGCTGGAATCAGCTAATATATCCATCGTATCACACTAATAAGTATTACACTACATAAATGGTGTATCAAGGGGTTCCATAAAATGGTAAATGTCCTCACTACTCGAGGCTCCTACCGAATAATTATAATCCATGTATGACGAAAGTGTGTGAGGGTCAAAAACATGTAATGGTTACATCCATGGGCTATATATTCCATGTAGGACGAAAGCATGTGATGGTTACATCCATGGGGTAAATAGGTTGACAATCGCTCTCTAGGCCTGTATGATGCTGGGTTCAGAGAATTACATCGATCCATATGCGTCTGAAAAACAATGAAAAGCGTCACAAAGCATTTTTTTAAATATCCTCATATTAAGATATGTATATTTTAAAATTTTACTACTAAAGTAACAAGAACGTGTAACAGTCATTTGAGTAGTAAATTTTCAAAATAACGTAATAGGGTTTATGCATATTTTTGGGAGTAATTAAAACTGTATATACTGAATAGTCTTCAAAATATAAGTATGATATCTACCTTATTTTAAATATTTATTACTAGAATGTAACATAAAAAGCTGTTCGTTCTAATAATAAATTTCCAAAATATTGTATATTATGTTTAATGAAAATTTTTGAGTGGAATTAATATATATATATATATATATATATATATATATATATATATATATATATATATATATATATATATTTATTTATATATATATTTATATATATATATATATATATATATATATATATATATATATATATATATATATATAAATATATATATATATATATATATATATATATATATATATATATATATATATATATATCTGAATTAATATATATATATATATATATATATATATATATATATATATATATATATATATGTGAATAATCTTTAGATAACAATGAAATAAAAGTGATATTTTAAATATTTAATACTGTATTAGCTGCTTCAGTTATTACAGTAGTAAATTTTGAAAATACATTTTTTTACTTACTCACAGATATGTCACGATAGAAGCTCTTAGGCTCATTTAAGATGCTAAAAAAAGTTCATCTTCATTCAGCATGAAATCTGATGATGTATTCGTACATGGTGGTGATAATACATCAACTGGGGTTTTTACCTCCATAAAACCCGGAGCCGTACATTTCAAAAGAACCAATTTTGGGTTGAAAGACATATAATATGGCAATTAAGGTGAAATTGGTTCAAATTTATTCCAATATGCCTTTACTGATGGCACTTTCTTCTTTGGTAGTTCTGTATTCTCAGAACCAACATCACTGCTAGACAATGACCGTTTCATACTAGGTGGTGATAATTCGGTCCCCTCCTCCTCCTCCTCCTCCTCATCATCATCATCTATGATGATGGCACAGTCCTTCGTAATACCAGCCATTGGATCTGACGCTAAATTTGTCCTTTTTAGGATGTATTTATTACACAGGAGAAATATCCTTACTGAAAGCAAATGGGCTGTTAAACGGGTTTTTACACTATTCAGAAACACGCCATTATTACCCTCTCCATATGGTGTGAAAGGTGTCTTCTCGCCAAAGAAAACGTACTCTAATTATGGTAGGAAAATTGGTGCGCCTGCAAATTGATATGTAATAATTTAACTCAAAATACTTAAGACACTTTTAAAGGCTGAATTTGCTATTTCACAGGAAATAGAGAAATAACTATGTGTAGCATATATACAAAACATCCCTTTAATAACAGACAATGTGATAATTATAAAGTTCATAATATGGTAATATTTGACTAGACATTTTCTTTTGACGTCTCCATGACATCCTCTTCTTCTTCTTCTTCATTTTTGGGTCAGCAATATCAGTATCTCTAACCTTGTGCATCTTATCGTATAGATACTGAAAATGGGTTGAGGGTTGATGTGAATCCTTTTATTAACGATATCGCAGAGTTCTAGACATGACAGCATATTCTCAAATGTGATCCCATTATCTGTAAAACTCTTTAGCAATATTCCCTCACAAAGCTTGAAAAGTTCAAATTCTTTGCATATTTTTGGGATATGGTTAACGACTTTTACTAAGACAGTATTCATGTCTTCCATGCTAAACATTTCTTTTGTGAAGACTTCGCTTTAACATGTCTACTCAACTCGATGTCAAAATCAGCGCCTGACGGTGATATCATCTGGACAGAGATGCAATTCAACGGGGTAAGTAAATATTTATTTTACGCTGAATTAACTGTCTGACTGCTAGAGAGTTTGCAGATGACATATTACATGGTTATATTTCCAGATCTGATAAATGTTTTAAAAATAATTTGATTGATTTGATTCAGTTAAATTGTTTTCAAACTATTCAGCATATCAAGAGTTTTTGCTCATTATAATAATTGTTCGATGGTTTCCAGTGTTGAGTTTTAGACAGCGTGCTTTTGCTAGGTTCCAGATTTGCATATCAAGTAATAGCTAGCCTGAGACATTAACCACTCGATTCTGATAGCATGTTTTCATATGGTTGGTGTCTTTTGTTTGATTTTCTTTGAATAATGATGCTAGAAGTTGTTGCAGAAGGCAGTGCAACAGTTTCTGGTAGTTATTCAATGAATTTCTCGCAGATTCTCAGACCAATGCTTTCTGATGCGTGTGTCGAAACGGAATTCAGAGTGGAATGGTTACATGTCAATTTTGGAGATTTACATTAGCATGATTTCAAATCTGAATATAAACTGCTACTTTGGCAATTGCAGTTTGTCTGACGTTGAAGTTTCCAAAAATATTAGCGTATTTTCTCGCTAGCTGTAGTGCAGTATGGCAGTGTGTTGCTTTCTAAGTTTTATCTACGTAAAATGTTAGTGGGCACGGATTCTGTATGGCCAGCTGATTAATTGGTAAACGTGGCTGTATTTTGTATGGCAGTAAGTTGCTGTATTGCCACTTAATTTGAAAGAGCTTTTGCTGGCTAGAACCGAGCGCCAAATGTGCACAAAAGACCTATTTTCTGGTCACAGATTTAACCTATTTGTGATAGCTATAGTTTACATACTGTACCGTCAGAGAAAGGGAACGCTCAACGTGATGGCCCAAGGAGGTGAGTTTCATTGCTGTCATAGCAGGTAACATTAGTTTTTTACATTTCCGCCTTCTTGTACTAAATTGTTATCAGGTCTTAAACCTGTATTTTCAAGCAACTTTTGCTAAACCATTATTTGATTCCATCTTCGTACATGTTCTCATAATTAGTCCTTGTGACTATGGGCTACGTTCACGGAATCAGATATATCGTTTTCTGCTGTCAACCACATTGTCACGTGATCCACTCAATTTCGAAGGTAGCTAAGCTTTTACGGCTGGCCACCATCTTGGTTATTTAATCATAATTGTATAAAATCCAGTAAGAGTATAACTTTCAGTAGACTGTATTGGATAGTCATGTATTTCGCCAGTAACATTTGATTAAGAGATGCATTATGTAAAAATTGTCCAGTAGTAAATGAAGGAACATGCATTGTGTTAAAATCAGCATTTGGAGCTAAAAATACAAGTCACGCTTCCAGATTTAGAAATTACAGAGAAACCGAAACTTCTTCTTGTTGTGGATATTCCACCAATTCGAGGCGCAACCAATTATTGTCCAGTTTATGAAGATTTCATTCATGAAGGCAAACTTCAACAGTACACGTACGGAACTGATAATTGTTATTACCTAATATATGACACTAGGAGTTTATCTCATTGTCAATTAAAAGATGCCATTTATTGAATAGTTCAAATCTGTTTGGTAAAGTGCTAGGTCATTGTCAAAGGGGCGTTCCTCCCTCTTGCCAATGGCCTCAGTACTAACATGTCATAGACTAGAGATTTCTATTAAAGTAAGTCAGCCGCACACTTTTTAGGCTATAGTTAGGATAGGTGAACCAAAATTATTAGATAGCAGCCTAGGGTGCTTATCAGTTCTGTCTTGGCTGTTTCTGATTACTTTAGTAAAACTCTGCCTGGGTACTTTAAAATTAGTTCCAAATTGCCACAAATTTGGCTCTAGGTATCAGCATCCTTTGGATGCTCAAAACTTAGTCTGGTATCACATTAACCCAGGCGCGCCAAGGGAAAGCGTGTCCATCTTAGCAGGGAGTGTGAAAGTAAAGCAGCAGGGATTGTTATTATTAGTCTCTACCGTAACTATTATTTATAATAGGTGAAATTTATTTATAACATTCAACTTTGATGCCGATCACTTAGTCAGTTTCAATTGACCTTTTTAAAAGTGGCTTTATATAGCCGTGACACTTTACTGGAAAACAGTAGGTTAATTTGACCTTCGAGCCATTTGCTAGCTATTAGTTCATTAGGTTTTTCCATTTGTTGGTATTTGAACTGTTGTTCTGTCCGATTGCAAATTAAGTTGCAAGGCTGGCCAACAACTTTTCAACTAACAACATTTTGGCTTAAGATCTTTTTTTATTAGCAAGCTCAGTCTTTTCTTGTAGAATGTTTATATTACATTGCACTTCCCGTAAGAACTCGATTTTTCATTAGAACTTAGCAGATCAGGCACAGCCTTAGATAACCCATCAGGATTTTAGTGCCAACCCTTCCTATTGTGTTTATAACACCCTCTACATCACACGGTCTTTGCACTAACATCACATTTGCACACTTTACTCCTCAAAATGTCCAACAAAGTCATCTGACCCTATTTAAATTATGATTATTTCATTTTAATGCACTCAGTGGATCTTTCGAGCGAGCAATTGTTTGAGAGGTTCGTGGGCTTCAGGGAGATGGAATCTTCTGTGTATAAAGAAGGGTTTAAACTAGGCTAATGACACAGAGATGAAGCAGCTATCCGGCGGCACCAGCAAACTTCAGATGCAGATCATTAGCAGGGTGGTGAGCTGAAAGGCATGTGTGAAATTCTTACCCATAGGTCCCATGTAACCCTTAATTAGTCACCCTTTTCGGTCCTGTTCCCGGTTTTAGTAGCATCCGTTTTGGCCTGTTAAATTCCTATTTTATTACAATATCTTCATACTAATGTTTTGTGACATGGGAATGCTCGTTCGTGGGATTCAATAAAAGTAGCTGGGATAGATGTCATATGTGGCTATAGAGCTCAATAAACCTACATAAGCAATAATTCATATTACAAAACACGTAACCTGTTTAATACGATCATCTTGCTTTTATAGTCATAAGCTTTCATCTAAATGCAGGTAGAGGCTTATTTCCACAAATTTTTCATTAGAATGTCAAATTCTAATAGTAAACTAACCATTTGAGTGATAAAATTTGAAAAATTGTATTCTTCTCGGATGGTATTGATTTAATTAGGAACGATATGAACCTAAAAATGTGTCCTGATTCTATCTATCGGAAAATGTTGCTTCTTTTAAGTAGATGGCTTTAGACAACAAAGACTGGGATGTATTGAATGTGAAATGTACTTTAGTATACTGCTTCTCATTATTACATAGATGTAAGTATTATAGCAGCATGGTAGGCGCCCACTCTCATTCTGTTTTTATGATTTGGGACATAGGTTTCTGATATGTGTTCAATCATATCCAAGCATTCGAGTCCACCAACATATCAAATTTTCTTGTTATATATATATATATATATATATATATATATATATATATATATATATATATATATATATATATATATACATATATATATATATATATATATATATATATATATATATATATATATATATATATATATATATATATATATATATATGAGTGAGTCCTAGAGTATTGGATAGAACACTTGTATTTCACCTACCAATCCCTCAAAGACAATCATTCTGTGAGAATTTCGGGGTTTTTAGCTGATCAATCATAGCTTTCCCACCTATTCCTCTTAGCCAATCATTCTGGGCGTTTACCGCATTTAGGCTATGAGTCATCAGTTTTTTAGCTGATCAATTATAGCTCTCCTGCCTATTCCTCTTAGCCAATCATTCTGGTCATTTACCGCATTTAGGCTATGAGTCATTGGGGTTTTTAGCCAATCAAGCATAGCTTTCCTGCCTATTCCTCTTAGCCAATCATTTTGTGCACCCAACATATTTGAATTTGTGTTGTAATTTGCACAAGGAATGTTAATGGAGTGTTTGAGTGACTAATCATAACTTTTCACCCAATCATACAACTCAGTACCGGTTTGATATCTCACAACCTTTTAACTGATTACTCGCTATATCTAATCATTCGAGTACCACAACATATTTAAATTTTGTTATAAAATATATTAGATCGAGTCCTAGGGTATTGGCTGGAACAGTCATATTTTTCACAATGATTTCTCTAAGACAATCCTACTGCTTTAAGTCTGAGTCATAGGTTATTAAGTTCTTAAGCCAATACATCATGATATATCTCACCCTCCCTGTTGTGAACCAGGGGAATGGAGAGTAACCAATCAGGTTCGATTGGGTTCTTGATTGACAGGCTAAACTTGGTTATATATAAAGCGGTGGCTACATTACAAATCAGTTGAGCACCAACAGTCATAGTGGACACTTAGTGTTTTAGAGATTCACTGTTACAATACTAGATATCTCTTCAATCAGGATAAAAGTTCATGTCTTTTCACAAATCCCCTTCCAGTCATTAAAGTTGTACCCCTAACATCTTACAGTTCATATCATTTCATGTTTTTATTTTTCAGTTATCGATTGGATTTTACAAATGGAATCTTTACCCATAACAACGGAAGGCCATAGCAACTCGTAAACACGAATTTATGGGGGTGGGGAACGCTACAGGGTAGGTGGGGTTTTGACCTACCATGTATGGGGGTGGGGTTGGTGGGATGATCCCACCCTAAATAAAAACCACCACTGCGTGGTGGGCACCCACTGTCATTGGTCGAGAGCGCTGTGATGTCAGCTCATTAGCATATTAGCCTACACCCATTCATACACCCATATGTGGGCATACGTGTGTGAGGGCTAATATGCTATTGAGATGATGTCACAGAGCTCTCGACCAATGAGAGTGTGTGCCTACTTCGCGGCTATACTACTATGATGGTCTAAGCAATTATTGTTGTTAGCACTAGATATACGCTACGTTTTAAGGAACCACTTTTTGGTGTGGCTCAGACAGGTTTGGCGAGATATCACAGCAGGTTGAACACAGTCAATTTAAGATGGTATACTTCAAAAGAGCACCTTTTCAGGTCGTGGTTTAGCCTTACTGCATCGCTACTCAATTCGAGGTGGCCAAGGATCGTTCTATGCTTTTGGTTAGCTGGTCCCCAAAGGAGACAGAGAACTTATTTGGCACTATACTACGGTTTTGGTCTCTGACCACCCCACGGTGTCAAGTCAGTTTTGGCGTACTTTGAGTCACGTTCCAGTGCACGCTGGTGCTTAGGAAAGCCTTATGGTAACAACACCTCTATCGGACTACCACCCCGTCGTACTTAAGAAGTGTTGAAAATGCTGTTGGTTTGGTTGACATATGGTTCGGTCCCTGTTAAACAGGTCCCATTGACGCCAAGACTATGCAGCCAAGCGGGCATAAATGAAGGCTGTATGTGGCTATGAGAAGAGCTGTTTTAGCCCGGAAAAGGGTTGGATGCCATATAAATTACTTGCATATTTACTTTTGTCATGCGCGTTGCTGTTACTGATGTTGACTCGACTGGCGACACGCTTGGTGGTGACCGATGGTGACAGATGTTAAAAGGTATCTCAGTGGCGCTGAAAAAGTTCATTAATAGATTATATAGCACTGAACAGGGTTGTTGTTTGAGAACACGCTTTGCATATTTTTGGCCATTCTATACGGTTTGTTTTCTTGTCAATGGCGACACCCTTGATAGTGACAGATGGTAAAATGCAGCCTTTGGTAACGGCCGCTTATGGTGACGTCTGTCAATAGGCTCATAATGCTTCGCGGGCACTCTGGACCATCTCCACTGCTCATAGCATGACAGGCCATTTTTGTCTGGATAATCTGGGTGAGCGTGCCCAGTGTGTCATGCTGTTAGCTCACTCCTGCAGCCAAGCCAGAGGTTATGCACACACTGGAAGCAGAAGATATACGGCCAGGCACCACATCCATTGGATGGCAGACTCCAAAACATTGCTCACCGTCAGCTGACCAGACTGGGTAGCAGTTGTGTAGAGTAGAACTGAAGAAATATAATTCTCTCCTAAGAGACAATGAGGTAGCGCATCCGACTTCGCCTGGGCTTCACATCACACTATTAGCTCGCCACTGTAGTTTACCCAGCGGTTATTGACGGCTGGTACAGTGGGTATACGGCTGGGCATGACATGTCCACATGACAGACATCTGCAGAACACCGCTCACCTTTCAGCACCCCCAACTGGGCAGAAGTTTTGTCACCAGTAGAGCTGTAGACAGGGCATGCTCTCTAAGACGACGAGGTAGTGTGTCCAACTTTACACAGACTTTGTGCCAAGCTGCTGCTCCGAAACCACGATAACTTAACACATGATCTATGGGATCCGCACGCAGTCCTGCACGGCTCCCTGTCATGCACCATGACGAGGTAGCTTGTACGACTTTGCACGAAACCTAAGAATTGTAGCTGATATGGGACCTTTTATCCTTTATGGTGACCAATCAGAGGTCACCACGGCCATTTCCCACCAATCAACACACAGCTTAGATCGACTTGAGACACGTGTTCATGACGTCACCTGACCTTTTCTCCGGTTCGATGCTGGAGCATGCACGATATAGGCCTAATGTTCTTATAACGTATTTTTAACTATATTTTAATTTCAGGATATCTAAGCCATTCCTGGTCTGATTTTAATTTGGTTAACGGATTTGTGTTTCCCAGCGACTACTAGTTCAGATTCATCTTTAGATGAAGAGGATGGGCCTTGTATTAACAATCTAAGAATACAGGCGATTATATACATAAAAGGTGCCAGACCCCATGCTGTCTATGCATTACCAGTAGGCTCGAATGACGAGCATATGCGGGTGTGCGTTCTTACGGACTTAGTCATTTTCATGACTCTACTGTTATGTGGGCATGTACGCCGGTCCACAGGATCGTGAGGGGTGCGTTTTGGAGCATCACAGCCCAAGCCGTTTCGTACCGGTGCTAAGTGATCCACACTACACCACACGGACATCACTGACAGCACCTTGTAGTCTTACTTCAATGATTTACATAGATTAATTCTGTCAATCGTATTTCCTGGTGCACAGCAAGCATAGTAGTGTAGGCCCTTGTGTCATAAAAATAGCTTTCATGCGAAATGTTTGTTAAAAGCAAAATTTCACTTGATTCAGTATTAGGGACTTACAACGATCTTAAAAATTATGATGGCAATTCGTGGGAATTGTTTGTTAAAAGCAAAATTTCACTTGATTCGGTATTAGGGACTTACAACGATCTTAAAAAATTATGATGGCAATTTCGCTAAAATTATGAAATTCAGCATTTGAAACTCTTGAAAAAATAGTTCTTATAAACTCAGTCGTTCCTAGGAATTTTAAAGAGATTTTGTCCTTCATATGCATAATTGATTTACTAAATATCTTACGTAGCCAAAAATGCTGCATGCACTAGCTTATCTAGCTAGTGCTGGCTATAAAAGTGGTGGGTGCACGTGCATTGTAATCATTACCCGACGTAGGCCGCATTAAGGGTCTATGGGTCCTGGGTAGTCGGTGTGGTGTTTGGAGAATATTCAGGGGTTGGGGATCTTGAGATCTGGATGCTCTCAGATGGCTTCTGTTGTATATAGATCTTTGCTTGGCCGGGAAATGATCTACTTTTGCATATTTTCTCCAAAATATTGTACATGGGACTAAGGGATATGTGCTGTCGCCATTCCAAAATGGCATGGAAAGAATGTGACCATTTTATGACAACTCTATCAATTGTCGTTACGGACATTTTTTACAGATAAATACATCATCAATTTATTCAAACAATAGCTTTATTTAAAGTTAGTGACACTGTGTCGCTGACTTTAAATAAAACAGTTGGTTGAGCCTACACTGGTACTAATTAATTTGTTTAGGCCTTTAATTCTCAAATCTGGAAGAGGAGTCCTCACGAGTAATTGTCAGAGTATAAAGTAATTATATATTTTTATTTTTTCAAAATAAGTGCTCACAAAACAAAAAAAACAAGAAGCGCCCGGGCCTAAGAAAACAGGGCCAAAAATTCAAAAGTATGCCTCCCCAACCCCACTATCTCTTATGATTACGCACCTCACGCATCTATCTATTTCTCGGCTGTACGCCAACCTGAGAAGTCTATAAAAATGTATTTTCAAAATTTACTACTGTAATAACTAAAGCAGCTAATACAGTATTAAATATTTAAAATATCACTTTTATTTCGTTGTTATCTAAAGATTATTCACATATATATATATATATATATATATATATATATATATATATATATATATATATATATATATATTTTTTTTTTTTTTTTTTTTTTTTTTTTTACTTACTTGCAGATATGTCATGATTGAAGCTCTTAGGCTCATTCAAGATGCTCGAAAAAGTTCATCTTCATTCTGCATGAAATCTGATGATGTACTCGTACATGGCGGTGATAATACATCAATTGGGGGTTTTACCTCTATAAAACCTGGAGCCGTATATTTCAAAAGAACCAATTTTGGGTTGAAAGACATAGAATATGGCAATTAAGGTGAAATTGGTTCAAATGTATTCCAATATTCCTTTACTGATGGCACTTTTTTCTTTGGTGGTTCTGTATTCTCAGAACCAACATCACTGCTAGACAATGATCGTTTTATACTAGGTGGTGATAATTCGGTCCCCTCCTCCTCCTCCTCCTCATCATCATCTATGATGATGGCACAGTCCTTCGTAATACCAGCCATTGGATCTGATGCTAAATTTGTCCTTTTAGGATGTATTTACTACACAAGAGAAATATCCTTACTGAAAGCAAATGGGCTGTTAAACGGGTTTTTACACTATTCAGAAACACGCCATTATTACCCTCTCCTTTTGCTGTGAAAGGTGTCTTCCCGCCAAAGAAAACTTTCTCTAATTATGGCAGGAAAATTGGTCCGCCTGCAAAATGATCTGTAATAATTTAACTCAAAACACTTAAGACACTCTTAAAGGCTGAATTTGCTATTTCACAGGAAATAGAGAAATAACTATGTGTAGCATATATACAAAACATCCCTTTAATAACAGACAATGTGATAATTATAAAGTTCATAATAGGGTAATATTTGACTAGACATTTTCTTTTGACGTCTCCATGACATCCTCTTCTTCTTCTTCTTCATTTTTCGGTCAGCAATACCAGTGTCTCTAACCTTGTGCATCTTATCGTATAGATATCTGAAAATGGGTTGAGGGGTGATGTGAATCCTTTTATTAACGATATCGCAGAGTACTAGACATGACAGCATATTCTCAAATGTGATCCCATTATCTGGGAAACTCTTTAGAAATACTCCCTCACAAAGCTTGAAAAGTTCAAATATTTTGCTAATTCTTGGGATATGGTTAACGACTTTTACTAAGACAGTATTCATGTCTTCCATGCTAAACATTTCTTTTGTGAAGACTTCGCTTTAACACGTCTACTCAACTCAATGTCAAAATCAGCGCCTGATGGTGATATCATCTGGACAGAGATGCAATTCAACGGGGTAAGTAAATATTTATTTTATGCTGAATTAACTGTCTGACTGCTAGAGAGTTTGCAGATGACATATTACATGGTTATATATCCAGATCTGATAAATGTTTTGAAAATAATGTGATTGAAAGTTGTTGGTGGCCATGCCACCAACAACTTTCAGTTAAATTGTTTTCAAACTATTCAGCATGTCAAGAGGTTTTGCTCATTATAATAATTGTTTGATGGTTTCCAGTGGTGAGTTTTAGATGGCGTGGCTTTTGCTGGGTTCCAGATTTGCATATCAAGTAATAGCTAGCCTGAGACGTTAACCACTCGATTCTGATAGCATGTTTTCATATGGTTGTTGTCTTGGAATTTGTCTGATTTTCTTTGAATAATGATAATATAAGTTGTTGCAGAAGGCAGTGCAACAGTTTCCGGTAGTTAATCAATGAATTTCTCGCAGATTCTCAGACTGATGCTTTCTGATGCGTGTGTCGAAACAGAATCAGAGTGGAATGGCTACATGTCAATTTTGGAGTAATGCTCTGACTAGATCGTGAGATTTACATTAGCATGATTTCAAATCTGAATATAAACTGCTACTTTGGCAATTGCAGTTTGTCTGACGTTTAAGTTTCCAAAAATATTAGCATATTTTCTCGCCAGCTGTTGTGCAGTATGGCAGTGTGTTGCTTTCTAAGTTTTATCTACATAAAATGTTAATGGGCTCGGATTCTGTATGGCCAGCTGATTAATTGGTAAACGTGGCTGTATTTTGTATGGCAGTAAGTTGCTGTATTGCCACTTAATTTGAAAGCGTTTTGCTGGCTAGAACCGAGCACCAAATGTGCACACAGGACCTATTTTCTGGTCACAGATTTGATATTTAACTTATTTTTGATAGCTATAGTTTGCATACTGTACAGTCGGAGAAAGGGAACACTCAACGTCATGGCCCAAGGAGGTGGGTTTCATTGCTGTAATAGCAAGTAACATTAGTTTTTGACATTTCCGCCTTCTTGTACTAAATTGTTATCAGGTCTTAAACCTGTATTTTCAAGCAACTTTTTCTAAACTATTATTTGATTCCATCTTCGTACATGTTCTCATAATTAGTCCTTGTGACTATGGGCTACGTTCACAGAATCAGATATATCGTTTTCTGCTGTCAACCACATTGTCACGTGATCCGCTCAATTTCAAAGGTAACTAAGCTTTTACGGCTGGCCACCATCTTGGTTATTTAATCATTATTGTATAAAGTCCAGTAAGAGTATAACTTTCAGTAGACTGTATTGGATAGTCACGTATTTCGCCAGTAACATTTGATTAAGAGATGCATTATGTTAAAATTGTCCAGTAGTAAATGAACGAACATGCATTGTGTTAAAATCAGCATTTGGAGCTAAAAATACAAGTCATGCTTCCAGATTCAGAAATTACAGAGAAACCGAAACGTCTTCTTGTTGTGGATATTCCACCAATTCGAGGCGCAACCAATTATTGTCCAGTTTATGAAGATTTCATTCATGTAGGCACACTTCAACAGTACACGTACGGAACCGATAATTGTTATTACCTAATATATGACACTAGGAGTTTATCTGATTGTCAATTAAAAGATGCCATTTATTGAATAGTTCAAATCTGTTTGGTAAAGTGCTAGGTCATTGTCAAAGGGGCGTTCCTCCTTCTTGGCAATGGCCTCAGTACTAAAATGTCATAGACTAGAGTTTTCTATTAAAGTAAGTCAGCCGCACACTTTTTAGGCTATAGTTAGGATAGGTGAACCGAAATTATTAGATAGCAGCCTAGGGTGCTTATCAGTTGTGTCTTGGCTGTTTCTGATTAATTTAGTAAAACTCTGCCAGGGTACTTTAAAATTAGTTCCAATTTGCCACAAATTTGGCTCTAGGTTGGATGCTCAAAACTTAGTCCGGTATCACATTAAGCCAGGCCCCAAGGGAAAGCTTTCCATCTTAGCAGGGAGTGTGAAAGTAAAGCAGCAGGGTATAAACGGTTTTTTGTGATGAATGTTGGTTAAATGTGTTTTCAAGAGAGCATTTGAACAATATTCTTCACCATAAAGGGTTTACAATTAAGTTAAAAGTCTGCTTTATTTGCCCAGTCTATTTCAATAGCGAATTTGCGCTTCTATAGCCTAAAAAGTTAGCACCAGGACAGTCTAAAATTCAATAGTCTTACTAATTTAATTCAGTAACCGGCTTCTCTAGAATTTAAGTCTCTTTTGCATCATTATCCTCATTCTTATTACATTTGAATAGCTTTGCAGGCAAAGTAATCTTGTTCTGCTGATTCGCCTCATGGTTCATCAGCAGCTCATGATTGCTTTCCATGTCAAGTTGTTCTAGTCAATTTGTAGAGTTAGTTTTCCTTTTCACTTGCTAGATTTCAGGACAGTAGTTTTGTTGTCAGTACTTTCCAATTGGTACTTGTCACCGGATTGCATTCATACTTGGTACTTGTATACTTGACAACATCGCTAAGCCCATTCCTTTCATTTTCGGTGCTTGAACATTGTCAGAGTACTTTCTATTTGGTAGTCATGGCCGTATTGTACTTGCGGTATTCTGTTGCCAGACAGTGTCAACACTGTTACCCCATTAGTATTTGTAGTTATATCAAAGCCATATAGAATTTAAATTAGAGTGTTGTTGCCAGAAAGTGTGCTGATTCACTATCACTACAGTATTTAATTGGTGCACCATTTACTTGCCAGATTGTTATTATTAGTCTCTACCTTAACTATTATTTATAATAGGTGACATTTATTTATAACATTCAACTTTGATGATGATCACTTAGTCAGTTTCAATTGACCTTTTTAAAAGTGATTTTATATAGCCGTTACACTTTTCTGGAACACAGTAGGTTAATTTGACCTTTGAGCCATTTGCTAGCTATTAGTTCATTAGGTGTTTTCATTTGTTGGTATTTGAACTGTTGTTCTGTCCGATTGCAAATTAAGTTGCAAGGCTGGCCAACAACCTTTCAACTGACAACACTTTGGCTTAAGGTCTATTTTTCTTAGCAAGCTCAGTCTTTTCTTGTAGAACCTTTATATTACATTTCACTTCCCGTAAGAACTCGATTCTTCATTAGAACTTAGCAGATCAGGCACAGCCTTAGATAACCCATCAGGATTTTAGTGCCAACCCTTCCTATTGTGTTTATAACACCCTCAGCATCGCACTGTCTTTGCACTAACTTCATATGTGCACACTTTACTCCTCAAAATGTCCAACAGAGTCATCTGACCCTATTTAAATTATGATCATTTCATTTTAATGCACTCAGTGGATCTTTTGAGTGAGCAATTGTTTGAGAGGTGCATGGACTGCAGGGAGATGGAATCTTCTGTGTATAAAGAAGGGTTTAAACTAGGTCAATGACACATAGATGAAGCAGCTATCTGGCGCCACCAGCAAACTTCAGATGCAGATCATTAGCAGGGTGGTGGACAGAAAGGCATGTGTGAAATTCTTACCCATAGGTCCCATGTAACCCTTAATTAGTCACCTTTTTTCGGTCCTGTTTCCGGTGTTAGTAGCATCCGTTTTGGCGTGTTAAATTCCTATTTTATTACAATAATTTCGTACTAATGTTTTGTGACATGCGAATGCTCGTGCGTGGGATTCAATAAAAGTAGCCGGGATAGATGGCATATGTGGCTATAGAGCTCAATAATCCTACATAAGCAATAACTCATATTACAAAACACGTAACCTGTTTAATACGATCATCTTGCTTTTATAGTCATTAGCTTTCATCTAAATGCAGGTAGAGGCTTATTTCCACAAAGTTTTCATTGGAATGTCCAATTCTAATATAAAACTAACCATTTGAGTGATAAAATTTGAAAAATTGTATTCTGCTTGGATGGTATGGATTTAATTAGGAAAGATGTGAACCTAAAAGATGTGTCCTGATTCTATCTATTGTAAAATGTTGCTTCTTTTAAGTAAATGGCTTTAGACAACAAAGACTGGGATGTATTGAATGTGAAATGTACTTTAGTATACTGCTTCTCATTATTACATAGATGTAAGTATTATAGCAGCATGGTAGGCGCCCACTCTCATTCTGTTTTTATGATTTGGGACATAGTTTTCTGATATGTGTTCAATCATATCCAAGCATTCGAGTCCACCAACATATCAAAATTCTTTGTTATAAATATATATGAGTGCGTCCTAGAGTATTGGATAGAACACTTATATTTCACCTACCAATTCCTCCAAGACAATCATTCTGTGAGCATTTCGGGTTTTTTAGCTGATCAATCATAGCTTTCCCACCTATTCCTCTTAGCCAATCATTCTGGGCGTTTACCGCATTTAGGCTATGAGTCATCAGTTTTGTAGCTGATCAATCATAGCTTTCCTGCCTATTCCTCTTAGCCAATCATTCTGGGCATTTACCGCATTTAGGCTATGAGTCATTGAGTTTTTTAGCCAATCAATCCTAGCTTTCCTGCCTATTCCTCTTAGCCAATCATTTTGTGCACCCAACATATTTGAATTTGTGTTATAAGTTGCACAAGGAGTGTTAATGGAGTTTTTAAGTGATTTAATCATAACTTTTCACCCAATCATGCAACTCAGTACCAGTTTGATATCTCACAACTTTTTAACTGATTACTCGCTATATCTAAGCATTCGAGTCCCACAACATATTTAAATTTTGGTATAAAATTTATAAGATCGAGTCCTAGGGTATTGGATGGAACAGTCATATTTTTCATAATGATTCCTCTAAGACAATCCTACTGATTTAAGTCTGAGTCATAGGTTATTAAGTTCTTAAGCCAATACATCATGAGATATCTCACCCTCCCTGTTGTGAACCATGGGGAAAACAGAGTAACCAATCAGGTTCGATCAGTTTCTTGATTGACAGGCTAAACTTGGTTATATGCAAAGCGGTGGCTACATTACAAATCAGTTGAGCACCAACAGTCATAGTGGACACTTCGTGTTTTAGAGATTCACTGTTTCAATACTAGCGATATCTTCAATCAGGACAAAAGTTCATGTCTTTTCACAAATCCCCTTCCAGTCACTAAAGTTGTACCCCTAACATCTTACAGTTCATATCATTTCATGTTTTTATTTTTCAGTTATCGATTGGATTTTACAAATGGAATCTTTACCCATAACAACGGTAGGCCATAGCAACTCGTAAACGCGAATTTATGGGGGTGGGGAATGCTACAGGGTAGGTGGGGTTTTGACCTACTATGTATGGGGGTGGGGTTGGTGGGATGATCCCACCCTAAATAATAACCACCACTGCGTGGTGACAACCCACTATCATTGGTCGAGAGCTCTGTGATGTCAGCTCATTAGCATATTAGCCTACACCCATTCATACACCCATATGTGGGCATAAGTGTGTGAGGGCTAATATGCTAATGAGATGATGTCACAGAGCTCTCGACCAATGAGAGTGTGTGCCTACTTCGCGGCTATACTACTATGATGGTCTAAGCAATTATTGTTGTTAGCACTAGATATACGCTACGTTTTAAGGAACCACTTTTTGGCGTGGCTCAGACAGGTTTGGCGAGATATCACAGCAGGTTAAACACAGTCAATTTAAGATGGTATACTTCAAAAGAGCGCCTTTTCAGGTCGTGGTGTAACCTTACTACACCGCTACTCAATTCGAGGTGGCCAACGATCGTTCTATGCTTTTGGTTTGGTGGTCCCGAAAGGAGACAGAGAACTTATTTGCCGCTATACTACGGTTTTGGTATCTGACCACCCATGGTGTCAAGCCAGTTTTGGCGTACTTTGAGTCACTTTCCAGTGCACGCTGGTGCTTGGCAAAGCCTTATGGTAACAACAACCGTATCGGACTACCACCCCGTCCTACTTAAGAAGTGTTGATGGTGTTGTTGGTTTGGTTGGCATATGGTTCGGTCCCTGTTAAACAGGTCCCATGTACGCCAAGACTATGCTGCCCTGCGGGCATAAATGAAGGCTGTGTGTGGCTATGAGAAGAGCTGTTTTAGCCCGGAAAAGGGTTGGATGCCATATAAATTACTTGCATATTTACTGTTGTCATGCGCGTTGCTGTTACTGATGTTGACTCGACTGGCGACATGCTTGGTGGTGACCGATGGTAACAGATGTTAAAAGGTATCTCAGTGGCGCTGAAAAAGGCCATTAATAGATTATATAGCATTGAACAGGGTTGTTGTTTGAGAACACGCTTTGCGTATTTTTGGCCATTCTATACGGTTTGTTTTCGCGTCACTGGCGACACCCTTGATAGTGACAGATGGTAAAATGCAGCCTTTGGTAACTGCCGCTTATGGTGACGTCTGTCAATATGCTCATAATGCTTCGCGGGCAGTCTGGACGATCTCCACTGCTCATAGCATGACAGGCCGTTTTTGTCTGGATAATCTGGGCGAGCGTGCCCGGTGTGTCATGCTGTTAGCTCACTCCTGCAGCCACGCCAGAGGTTATGCACACACTAGAAGCAGAATATATACGGCCAGGCACCACATCCCTTGGACGACAGACTCCAAAACACTGCTCACCGTCAGCTAACCAGACTGGGCAGCAGTTGTGTAGAGTAGACCTGAAGAAATAGAATGCTCTCCTAAGAGACAACGAGGTAGCGCATCCGACTTCGGTTGGCTTCACGTCACACTGTTAGCTCACCAGTGTAGTTGGGGTTATTGATGGCTGGTACAGTGAGTATATGGCTGGGCACCACATGTCCACATGACAGACATCTGCAGAACACCGCTCACCTTTCAGCACCCCAAACTGGGCAGCAGTTTTGTCATTAGTAGAGCTGTAGACAGGGCATGCTCTCTAAGACGACGAGGTAGTGTGTCCAACTTTACACAGACTGTGTGCCAAGCTGCTGCTCTGAAACCATGATAACGTAACACATGATCTATGGGATCCGCACGCAGTCCTGCACGGCTCCCTCCCATGTACCATGACGAGGTAGCTTGTACGACTTTGCACGAAACCTAAGAATTGTAGCCGATATGGGACCTTTTGTCCTTTATAGTGACCAATCAGAGGTCACCAAGGCCATTTCCCACCAATCAACACACAGCTTAGATCGATTAGAGACACGTGTCCATGACGTCACCCGACTTTTCCACCGGTACGATGCTGGCGCATGCACGATATAGGCCTAATGTTCTTATAACATATTTTTTACTATATTTTAATTTCAGGATATCTAAGCCATTCCTGGTCTGATTTTAATTTGTTTAACGGATTTGTGTTTCCCAGCGACTACTAGTTCAGATTCATATTTAGATGAAGAGGATGGGCCTTGTATTAACAATCTAAAAATACAGGCGATTATATACATAAAAGGTGCCAGACCCCATGCTGTCTATGCATTACCAGTAGGCTCGAATGACGAGCATATGCGGGTGTGCGTTCTTACGGACTTAGTCGGTCCACAGGGTCGTGAGGGGTGCGTTTGGAGCATCACAGCCCGAGCCGTTTCGTACCGGTGCTAAGTGATCCGCGCTACATCACACGTACATCACTGACAGCACCTTGTAGTCTTACTTCAATGATTTACATGGATTAGTTCTGTCAATCGTATTTCCTGGCGCACAGCAAGCATAGTAGTGTAGGCCCTTGTGTCATAAAAATAGCTTTCGTGCGAAATGTTTGTTAAAAGCAAAATTTCACTTGATTCGGTATTAGGGACTTACAACGATCTTAAAAAATTACGATGGCAATTCGTGCGAATTGTTTGTTAAAAGCAAAATTTCACTTGATTCGGTATTAGGGACTTACAACGATCTTAAAAAAATTATGATGGCAATTTCGCTAAAATTATGAAATTCAGCATTTGAAACTCTTGAAAAAATAGTTCTTATAAACTCAGTTGTTCCTAGGAATTTTAAAGAGATTTTGTCCTTCGTATGCATAATTGATTTACTAAATATCTTACGTAGCCAAAAATGCTGCATGCACTAGCTTATCTAGCTAGTGCTGGTTTTAAAAGTGGTGGGTGCACGTGCATTGTAATCATTACCCGACATAGGCCGTATTAAGGGTCTATGGGTGCTGGATAGTCGGGGTGGGATTTGGAGGTTTGGGGGATATTTGGGGGTGGGGAATCTTGAGATCTGGATGCTCTCAGATGGCTTCTCTTGTATATAGATCTTTGCTTGGCCAGGAAATGATCTACTTTTGCATATTTTCTCCCAAAAGTGTACATGGGACTAAAGGATATGTGCTGTCGCCATTCCAAAATGGCATGGAAAGAATGTGACCATTTTATGACAACTCCGTCAATTGTCGTTACGGACATTTTTTACAGATAAATACATCATCAATTTATTCAAACAATAGCTTTATTTAAAGTTAGTGACACTGTGTCGCTGACTTTATATAAAAATGTTGGTTGAGCCTACACTGGTACTAATTAATTTGTTTGGGCCTTTAATCCTCAAATCTGGAAGAGGCGTCCTCACGAGTAATTGTCAGCGTATAAAGTAATTATATTTTTATTTTTTCAAAAAAATTCTCACAAGACAAAAAAAAACAAGAAGCGCCCGGGCCTAAGAAAACAGGGCCAAAAATTCAAAAGTATGCCTTCCCAACCCCACCTCTTTGCACGCCTATGATTATGCACTTCCCGCATCTATCTTTTTCTCGGCTGTACGCCAACCTGAGAAGTCTATAATTCTCACCTAGTACCTGACCTATAGGCAGACGATCTGCTAGTTGGTATCACTCGGCCCGTGGCGCCAAGCTAGGAGGAGTGGTGTATCATGGATTGCTTAGCACTGGTTACGAAACGGCCCAGGCTGAGATGCTCCAAACTCACCCCCTCACGGTCCTGTGGACCGGCGTACATGTCCAAATAACAGTAGAATCCTGAAAATGACTAAGTCTGTAAGAACGTGCACAGCGCATGCGTGTAGTTCAAGATAGCCTACTGGTGCTGCATAGACAGTACAGGGTCTGGTGTAGCTCGCGGGGTGGGGGGGGGGTATGCGCTGATCCGTCCTGCTGCTTTTCTACGCGGCACCGCATCGCATGAAGGGTGGGAGTGCTTTATAGTATCAGTTCTCTGGGTCGCGAATCTTGCATCGCATCTCTCTGGAAAATACAAAGACCAGCCTCTAGAGCCAGTGGGACCGTGCGACCATTGCTGCCGAGATTGAACCACACGGTGTCGTCCCTGCTGTTTGTTTCACCGGTGTGTCAGTCCATTCTAACTTAAAGTAACGCACTAGTTGTTATAATTAAACAGTCACAAATTTAAAAGTATTATACAAACAATTTTATTCATCTGACAGTAATGCGCACACAATAATACACAACATAGAGCCATCCGATGTCCTATCCACGTGGTTCCGCCGGAGGTACCACACAGATCCTTGAATCCGCAGAGGTATCCCTGTAACAGAGCATCGCAACGAAGTCACTCGATAGTATAATATAAACTAGTATACCCCTAACACACACACAAAGAAAATATTATTGTTGCGGGAGGTAAGTGCCTCATGCGGGCCTCCATCAAAGAAAAATGCCTTCAATGCTGAAGCAGAGGAAAAGAGTTGGCAAAAAGGGCCACTCTTTTGTTCAAACAGAAAATGTTAAGTCCTGAAAATCCTAGTGAAGCTACAGTTAAGGTCTATGGGACGAATGATTTCTGAAAAATTCCCCGGTCACTGTCTTATGTAGTTCCAAAGTTGCTGCATTGGTAGTTGCCACTTTATTTATGCAGGCCTTCTGCTACATCCTAACCTACCAATTGGTTGTTAGTAACGAAAACAAGCTTTGGCCACAAGTGGCAAGGATTCCTGCATAACTTTAGATACGTTTATCTGTCGGGCACAGATGCTCGGCTTCCTGTAAGTCACCCTATATAGCATCTACCTCCAAAAGATAGCATGCGTACATGTTATGGAGCAAAGCTTCAGAATCAAATAACGATCCAGTTACCCGGCCCCATAGCCACATATAACATCGCCAGGATAAGTTTCACAGTTCACATAAGCAATTTTAGAAAGCACTATGTCATTTATGGTGGGGATGGAGAGACGGATATCCACCGCTAGCATCCTTCCCGTGAGGGCGTGGTGGGTTCTAAGACCTCACCCAGACACTACAACGAATTGGATGGAGATCTGCATCTCGTCTGCGGTGACATGCTACGGAGTTAACATTTGACCTGTCATTAGGTATTACAACATATCAATTAATATCAATATTCCACAGTGCTTCCTACTTTGGCGGGGTATCTACCTAATAAGTATCCGAAGACACAGGGGGCGTGTATGTAAATTGGCACCTTTTCTATCACCACTCGGAAACCTCTGATAGTTTCCCAGGGTCAGATCCAAACAATTAATAAGCCTTGCGGCTGGAGGATCGTGGAAAGAGACAATAACTCGATATTTTAAGAGGCCCTAAAGGTAACTGGCCAATTTCACACAATCTTGTCGGTGCGTGAGGCTACATTACCACAACAACCGGAAAACAGCCGTACACTATGCGTCTCTTGAGGAGAAATTGTCCCTAACCACTTTAAACCTATCTTATTGAGCTAAATAGCCAGGTTTCGTCGGTAACATGTCAGGCTCAAACAATTAGAGCATGATCAGCGACCTCAGTGTAAAATTGATGCTGGCGGGAATATAGTGATGCAGATATATATGTTGCTGTATAGTATTTCCTAGCGTACTGTGGTCTAGAGTTTCTACAAATAAACAAACCATATTAACTAGATGGCTGTTTGCCATATACACAACTAACCAATACGCTATCTAACGGATACGATGATAATGAATATGATAATTATAACGTATCACAGGTCACTAGACCTTACGGTGCGGCTAGTTGAAAGCACCCACGGTAAACAAGGATAATATTTACAGTATGAAACACAAATTATAAAAATGCGGTCCTAGGACCAGTACAGTACCTATTAGTCATTAGTACCAATATACGGAAATAATTAAATTAAATGTTCAATAGTATAGCTACTTGAGTACCTATTGGTCATTGGTACAAAGAAAGTGCACGTGTTACTGAAATTGAGACGCTAATATGTAGATAGTGTGAGATGGCACGATCTTTGATGCAGGAAGGATTTCTGCAGGCAGGTTTTGCAAGCAGGCTTCTGCAGGTTCGTCTCCGCAAGCAGGATTCCGCAGGTTGGTCTCCGCCAGCAGGCTTCTGCAGGCAGGTTCGATATGGCACATTCTCAGGACAGGGTAATGGAACGGGTCAGGAGATATCCACTAGACAGTCATTTCTCTGATACAGAATCTAAACAGTTTGTTGTAAAGTTTCCATCCGGCGACGGTAGTATGAAAGTTGGAAACATTCCATTAACAGAGAGGGCCACATATATAATAATTATGCATGTACAATAACTGGCACACAGTGCTGGGTACGTCGCATAGCTCTTGTAGCGCACCGTGCAAAGTCCCACCAGACTGTGGTCGAAAAGTTAATTAAGCACACGCGACATGCAATGCAGAGGTTTGAGTCCACTTTTCAGCATGGTTGGCAGATTCGGCGAGTCATCCACCAAGGCTCGTCATCAGCTTTACATTCCATAGAGTTACATATGGGCCCGCACGGCCTTTCCGCGGAATGACTCCCCTAGGAAAGTCTGGATGCGGGAGTTATAACTTTAATTTTTTTGCCCCCGTATGGCCGTCCAGGGGCATCCAAAAACTCGCGGAAGCTGAGGACTCCTTACCACTGTGGATGAACTGAAATCCGAATGGCACCAGATGATGCTGGAATCACCATAGGTTAGCAGTTACACACGTCGATCCCAATGGTCTAGCAGTCCTGCATGGGACAGCTTCCATGCCGGTGATGCTCCTGATTCTCAATTTTTCACCACTTTTATACTACTCGTGACGTCAGAGCCAGGTGCTCCAGCCAATCAGAAACCGAGCAGTAGTCAATCAGCGTGCAGCTAGAGGTGGTGACGTGACTATCACGTGCACAGCACAGTATCTATTCATTTAATGCATACACACGATGATTTACGATGTCAAAAGCAATATTTTGGTGTGCTTTGAAAAAATCACGGGTACCAGCTCGGTACACCATAGGCATACACTCGCTCCCAATCTCAACACGTGTTGTCAGGGAAGCTCTGATGCGTGTACATGCGCACTACGCATTTTAACGGACTTAGCCATTCTTAATGAAAACCTCTCCTATAGGGCTTATATACGCATACTATCCTACTCAGGGGTGTGTGCTTGGAGTGAATCCGGAATGGTCATTCCAAGCCCAGCTGAGCTGGGATGGCCAGTACCTGTCCGGTCGATCCGTGCTACACCACCCCCTCATAGTTTGACACCCGTGACAAACGATCAATGCATCATGGATCCAACGCATGGGAGCATGCTAGGCAGGAATTATATACTTCCCGATTAGGCGCAAGGCTAGGGAGGAGTAGTGACGCGTGAGACGTGTTATCAGAGAAGAGCACATAGGGGTGCAAAAGAGTTTGGGGAGGGAGGCATACCTTTAGTTTTCATTTATGACCTGGAATTATTTTTCCAGGTCTTTTTTATTTTGCTTTGTTTAATATCACGGTGTGTGCTTAATTTTATTTGGTTCTATGATTAAACTAAACAATAGCTCGCATGGGTGGGCTCTTGGATGCGGATAATTATATTTCCGCAGAGAACACCCAAGCTCCAACGTACAATAATTACAGATGATATAATATAATATAATATGATATGTGATCACATAACAGTATATCATAAATAAAACTATGCAAATTACGTATGCATTCCGGGTATATAAAGGGATGCACATATATATATATAATAATAATAATAATAATAATAATAATAATAATAATAATAATGTGGCCCATTAGAGCAGACCCACATAGGTAGCTCTCGCTAACACACAATCCGTCCCATCGTGCTGACGCAGGAAGAAAAATAATAAGAAAAATAATAATAATAAATGAAAAAGACTAGTTTATCAGGCAGCTCCAGCATAGCTGAGACTGCATGATGGTAATAGGACATATTCGCTACAGTGTGCTGTGTACCTACGTCGCACACGACATGTTTATTTGTGAGACACAGCCATGCAAGAATTTTGTGCAGCTGTGTACGATGACCGTAGTCAGACTATGGATGAGGTTTCAATTTTAAAAACATATATAATAATAAGAAAAGTATTTCAAAAATTATAATATTAAAGTTCTACCTTCCGCAATTGAATTTCCATGATTGAATAATTGGGTACTCCGACTCGTGCGGGACGGACGTGGCTGGTGGTCATCTGCTGCCGATATATCACTATTAAAGCTGCCCAGGTCGGTAATACTGAAGCTGGAGAAAGGTGCGGACGTATACATTGATGCGCTAGTGGTGGTGGTGATGATGACGGCGGGTGTGGTTTTGACTGGCGGTGGTGTAGAGACTGCTGACATAACTGTGGTGGTGAAAGTGGTGGCGCTGGTATTGACGGTTAGTTGGCTCAGAGTTGTGAACAGAATGAGTGGTTGCGGTGCTGTTGCTGATGAAGATGCTGCACTGGCAGAAAGTTTTCTAATTTACACAGCCTTAAGTAACTCGCTGGCAGTCGTCCTAGGAATTGCACAGATTTCTGATGATTTCTTTGCGGTGTAGGGATGATCTGGCATGGTCACTTTTCGAATGGTGGGATCTGTGGGAGCGCTGGTGCGTGGTGGTACTTGTGTGCTGCTCTGTGATTCGGTGATGATGGCGGCAGCTTCCATGAGGCGGATCTCCTCATTTATAATCAAACTGCACAGAGATATTGAACGGTCGGAAATGTCCTGTAAACCAGGTTCGGGCATAGTTACTGGCGTCGAAATTTCTACTGAAATTGGCGGGCCGATCACGGATGCTGATGTTGCAGTGATGGGTGATACTGTCGGTGGCGTTACTGCGGGTGCTGCCAGTGTGGAAACTGCAGGCGATGTAAGAGCCGGTAAGAGCCGGTATTGCAGGTGCTGTTGGTGCTGTTCATGCTGGTGCTGCTGATGACATGGTGACTGGTGTGGGGATGCTGACATGCGGTGGCTGTGTTGCGGATGCGGATGGTCTTACGTAATGCAGAAAGTCAAGTTGTCACAGTCTGGTACGTTTTGTCTTTGCCATTCTTTCCGTGGGGAGCACTATAATGGGAAGTATCATTTCAAAATGGAGAGCAAGAACTTCTACGCCTTCACGTTGTTCACCGGGATTTAACGTTACCATGAGCACATGATGTTTCTCATTTAGCGTGTGTGTCACACCGTACCGTGTAGCTGAATACAGGTATTTACAGTCTGCACAAAAGGATCGTTGTAGAAGATGATCCTGATTAACATGAAGCGTCAAGTCCGAATTTCTAGAGAAGGCATGCTTACAGGGCTGTCCATTAAGCTGTAATGTGGTACACGGATGCTTCTTCCCGGGATGAGCTGGTGCTGAATCCTCCGAGTTGTCGGACAAGGCGAGATCTTCTGCAAGTGATATCCTATTTCCGCATAATTGGAAAGTTGGGAAACTGCTTAACCTATCCTTAATATCATATCTCTTCATACTTTTCCTGGCCAAATATAATAGCAAACATTTATTAATAAGAAAAACAGCAGAATTTAGTTTGCGACACAAAAGTAGCCTAATGCTTGATCTTCCCTTGTGTCGAGTTTTGACGGGAAGACAACGTTTCTGTGCGCACTTGCCTCCTTTTATACCTTTGGTGACGTCACAGGAGGGCGGATGACCACACCCAAAGGTTTTAGGGTGAGTCAGTCATGCCCTATATGGAAAGTTTTAAGTTTAATGTTCCTGCAGTCGGATGATATATTCCTTCCGTTGAAGAGAAGTCATTATAAATATAAAAAGGAAAGATAGTTGCTTTTGTCCCAACTCAGCGTGAAATCAAGTCCCCGATCGATGTTACAATCTGGAACTACTTATTCCCATGGAAGCTCACCTCTTAATTAGCATGAAGTGGTTTTCAAGTTGGATGCTTATAAACTCACGTTTTCAGATTTCAAGCTGTAATGCCCGATGGGGTGCGGGAGAGTGAGATGACGTCAGTGGCCTTGGCCCCAACTCATCACCTCCCGCCTCTTCCATCACACTGTGGTAGATAGCATTGGGCGATTCTTTTGTTTAAAGCCTTTGATCTAATTTACTGGAAATGAAAAGTGTTGATCACGTGATTCATGTTTTGAAAGCACGTGGTTGATCGGAAACTTAGGCAATATTTATGTAATGGCGGAGTACCAATGTTGCTGATTATCCGTAGCTGATGTGAAAAATGAAATACATGTTTTTAATTCTTTCCTCAGAACAGCATCCTTGTATATGCATGTGATCTTATACATGCGTCACTTTTTTTTGTCTGTAGTAGGTATACTCCAGCCCATGTTGGTCTTGCGGCTGGAATATTTACGTAAGAGAATAGTTGAAATTCTTCATGATGTTATACTGTCGAAGTTTTGATGCTGTTTCCCCACACACACGCTAATGATTTGTATATGCGGTAGAACAGTCGTGTTCTTAATCAAAATTAGGACAGTAAAGCTGTATGTAATTTATGGTTTGGTTTAAACAGCTCCATGTCTTGCGGAAACCAGGTCTACTGGTCTTTTCCATGTCAGCCTCATCCATGGCTACTTGCCAGTAACCGCTAGCTAAGTCAAGAGTACAAAACCACTTGGCTCCGGACAAGGAATCCAAGGCCTGATCTATCTGAGGTAACGGATAAGCGTCCTTGATGCTATAAACATTAAGGCGGTGGTAGTCCATACAAAACCGCAAGGTTCCATCCTTTTTGTCTGCTAGTACTATTGGGCTAGCCCATGGAGAGGCTGAGGGTTCAATAATGCTAGTTCGCAACATGTCATTCACTTGTTGATGTGCTTCTGCTTCTTTATGAATGGGAAGATATCATACTGGTTGGTGTACGGGGCGATTATTACCTGTGCCGATGGAGTGTCATACGAGATGAGTTTCTCCGAGATCCATGTCTCCGGAGGAAAAACTATCGCGATATTTATACTGTAATTTCCGAATTTCGTGTTTCTGTGATTGCTGTAATCCAACTGTGGCACATAGATATAAATCATGTACGTGTTCAGGTAAATCATCAGTCATATGCTGTGGTGTGTCAGTAGGTGTAGGTGATTCCAATGAGATTATGTCCACTAAATGGCCGCATAGTACTCCTGGTTCCAGAGTGATGGGGTCTGCGGTACCATTGAACACTCTAAAAGGTATACATTCCTTATTAGTAGTGTCCACTATCATGCGGGGACTTGCGCATTGAGAGGTGATCATGTAATCAGGGTTGGGTTCCAGCATGGTGATGTGTGTTTTGCTTCCTAACTGTGGTGCAGTGGCCCATAAGATTTGTTCTTGTCCCGGCTCAACTGTGGCTGTACTTGATAATATTACAGCACCCGTGTCATAAAATGATGATGCCGATCCAAGAAGTATTCATTGGCCGTGTATGTTGAGTTCCTGTTGTTTGCAATGTATGATGGCTTCGCTGGCACTGAGAAAATCAGAGCCAAGGAGGGCATCATTATGAATAGAAGCAATGACAACTCGCTGTATGAATTGCATCTCCTCAATTTGGATGACTAAATTGACTACACCGGTTACAGGCACATCAGCTCCCGTAGCCGTCTGTAGATAAATGTTTGTAGGTTTAAGGGGAGGCTTTTTATGAGGTGGGATGCTCTCATATAAGCGCTTGTTAAATACCGTGATTGAAGTGCCAGTGTCAACAGTGGCACTGGTGGAAACACCGCTAAACAGGCAGGCACACTTGTATATTACTTTGCGGTGTACCTGTGGAAGAGTTTCCAATGATGCCGTCTATGTAAATGGTGTCGGAGCGGAATCATTCTGTATGTAATCGAACTGTTTCTGAATCGCTTCTTTTAATGTGGTGGATGGCTGAGTGAGGAAGGGGCCAGTCGTCATCGCTGCTGCAGTGAGTGCGGTGGTAAAGGCGGAGCTGGGGGTAGCCATGATGATGGAGATGTTGCTGTTTCTGGATATGCAGTATTAGTGTAGACAGCGGTGCGTATGGGATGAGCGTGGGCCATTTCTTGCAATGCTTCATTGGATGCTTTGGCGAAGCACAGAAGAAACAGTGATGCCACCAGGGACGTGTTTCTCCCCGTCTACGTCAGCGTTTTTGAATCCATGAGGCAGAGTGAACCGCTCTTCCCAAGTCACTGCTGTCTATGGATGCGGGAGTTGATGTTGGGTGGGGCAGTGTTTTGCATACCACCAAGGGACACCGAGAATTCAGTGCATTGGTGGCGGGACGTGGTGCTTGCAAAAACGTTGTTTCAGCGGAGGTGCTACAACCTACCACTGCCGTTTTACAAAGGAAAAAAGGCTTGTTATGTGCGGAGATAGAGGGAGATGGCTATCCTGTGGATGTGGGAGGCATCGTAGGCATCGACATATGCGAAGCCGTGCGTTTTGGTGTAGGTGCAAAAGCTGAATTTGGTTGGTAATAGTTGGCCACTGAACGTTGTTGTATGAAGGCCGCAGTTGAGCCAGGAAGTGAATATGGGCACCGAGGTGACTCGCCTTTCGGTACCCTTAAGAGTTTGACAGCTTCTCCGGTGGCAGGCATTGTAGAAGGAGGTCGGTTAGGACACCAGTCCCTCCAATGGCCTGGCTAACCACATCCATAACAGGTGTTTGATGGCGGTGCAGTGTTCGTTGTCCTGAAGTGAGTGGTGGCGAGGTTGGTGCTGAGTGTGGTTACTAAATTAGTTAATGCGGAGATCTGTTTGTTGATCTCGTCTATGCATTCCTTCATGTTGCCATTGGTGTTATTGTTGCACTGGTTCCCACGCCATGGGGCCCCATTGTAGCTTCCTCTATAGGCACGCCCCCTTCCTCCATGTGCTTGATTCTGATTGGAAATGTGTACAGTTGTTTGTGGTAATGTTGGTGCGGTTGGTGTTGATGATCTGGGGGAGCATTAGTGGGCGTGGCGATAGCTGCACCCTCTACCTCGTTGATAGTGTGTAGTTGGCATCGGCTACTCTTTTCCTGCTCCAGAAAGTTTTCTATTCGGACCGCGGTTGCCGTGAATTGGGCCAAACTCCTGTGGTCACCAAGAAATAGTTTTTCTTTCAGGGCGGTTTCACCGCTTAATGCATCGATAAATGCAGATGTATTACGCCATCTATGTTAGTGCTAGGATATGCGTGGGTGACTAGCCTTCTGATTCGACTAGCTAACTCTGGAAGAGTTTCCCCCACACGTCGTCGGAGATTTTTGAGTTGTAGACGACTTGTTTCTCCGAGAGCTGTGTTGCCAGATTGCTCTGTTAGTGCTCATTCCAATTGGGTGTAGGTGGGTGTGTAGTTAGTCCCGAGATCCGCTAGAACTTGAAGGGCTTTTCCAGAAAGCTTTGCGGTGAGATATTCACCCATTTGCTGATCATTCCAGCGGTTAGTCCGACCTATTATCTCGAACTGTATTTTGTAATTGGTCCAGTCATTCTCCGTGCTAAATTCGAGAATGACTCGGCCAAGACCACGGGAAGAATGAAGTGGTTGAAATCTGGGTGGTTGTTGTATCTGCGAAACTGACGAGTATTCAGAGATTGGTCGTTGTGCAGGTGGTGGTGTTGGTATTTCCCGTTGATGCAGATGCCGAGGAGCGAGAACACGCATACTCCAATTCAGTGAATCCTGCCCCATTGTAGAACCATAAACCGGCATGGGTTTATGGACGGGAGGCAGGATACTATGAAGATTACGCAGACGTTGTTCCCTGGGTGAGGACCGATATACCTCATATGGCGGTGGTGCAGTCAGCTGACAGTTGTGGTGTGCAGCATGACTGATGTACCCACGAAAAGGTGGTGCCGATTCCTCCCGATGATGCCGTGGTGTTCCCCTCGAGTATAGCATTGTGTTAGAAGGGGGCAGCGTGGGAGGTTGCCTGTAATATGGATTGTCACCCAGCCATATGGTCTCCGTAGATGACACGGGTGAGCGATAGTAGTCTGAAGGATTATGTATATGCCCATAATCAGGTCTTTGTTCGGCCCTGGTGGAGGTGGCCTGTCGCGGATGTCCGAAACGGTTCTAAACTCTGTTCCCGTCTGTGAGGCATCCCTAAAGGTGCCGTCACTGCCAGGTGAAAACAGGTTATATTGCGGTGTTGTTGATCCCACAGGTCAATATCTGACAAAGTCGGTGAGCATGTGAGTCTGGAATCCATCGTATGACGCTACCTCCTGATCAAGGGAGTCGTTGGTAAATGGAGACGGTATAGAACTAAGCTCACTATACGGTGTTCCGGTGTCTGATGCAGACTCGCCGTGCCGCAAGTGCATGACGAATGATGACGCTGGTTAGCCCCCAGTCTTGGGGTGACGGATCCTGTACGATACTGCCCTACGGGTAATAAAGACCGGCTACTAAGGCCGGTGGAACTCAATCGTTCCGGTGGGGCCATGCGACCATCGTCGCGAACATTAAACACAACAGTCTCATCCCAAGAGTTTGTGTCACCAGTATGCCTGTCCATAGCAATTTTGTGATCTATGGACTTACAAGATTTGATTGGTGACTTAATTAAACTAAGTCTATACAATAGTTTTATCTAAACAGACCGTCAAGTATGCTAGATAAAAATGATGAGCATACGAAAATACAAGACATAGAGACAGCCTGATGAACTTTTAAATGTGGGGCTCCCAGAGGTACCACACAGACTCGTAGGTCTGCAGAGTTATCCCCGCAAGGGAGGCTCCCGTACACGAGACGTAACTAATTAACTCAATATAAGCTATTATACCTCTAAGCTGAAAGGAAAGAAAATTATCTTTGTAGTGACGGAAAATCATGTGCCTCACATGGGCACTACTCCTAGTGCTAGTTTGGGTGAGGAGTATTATCCTGGCATGTACCGTCATCGCTGAATCCTTGCAAGAGGATTGCGAGATACGCATCTCGCCCATTACCAGGTCCTATGGAACTAACTTTTTAACCTGTCGTTAGGTTTAAATACAAGTTGCCCAGTTATGCACTGCGGTGCGAGAGGATTGTTCAGCAGATTTAAAGAAAATAATAATAATTAAGACATGTTTTCGCAGTGCTTTTCCTACATTGGCAAAGGTGCTAACTACAAAGTATCCGAATATACCCGAGAAATGTGTGTGACACCACACCCTGGCCATCACCGCTTGGAAACCCCAATAGTTTCCCAGGGTCGGATCAGTCCATGGTGCGGACTGGGACATCCAAACAATTAAGAAACCATAAGGCTTAGTGGAACATGAGGAGAGACAATAACTTTAGAAATATGAGGCCTTTTAGGCATTTTGGCCAATCTTACACAACCTTGCCAGAGTGCGGTGCTAAATTATCGCAACTACCGGAAAAGAGGCCTACACTACATGTTTCTTAATGAAGTAATTGTCTTTAATCATATTAAACTTATCCTATCGAGCTGAATAGAAGAGGTTTTTAGTCAGTAGCATGCCGGGCTAAACAGAGTTATAGCACGGACAGCAACCTCAGTGAAAAATTGTTGTTGGCGGGAGAAAGTGCTGCATATATAAATGTTGCTGTATAGTGTTTTCTGCGTGCACTGCAGTCCTATCTTTTCTACAAATAAACAAAACATATGAACTGATGGTCACTGGCCATATATAAACTAACCAGAACAATCAATACAGTGTGAAATGATCAGAATAATATATCTATAGTAAAGGTTAAGGAACCTATTATGGTGCGGTTAGCGAACACACCTTACAGAAAATGAGAAAAACTATAAACATATACAGAAATCATAACTAGCGGTCCTAAGACCGCTATGGTACCTTTTAGTCAGTGGGACCATTTATACAGATACGATCTAATTATCAAAGATATAATTAATGGAATAATTAAAATGTCAAGTATAGTTACTTGAATAATCGGTAGCCATTCTTAAGTCTGGGCTATTGTGTTACTGAAATTGATACGTCACTCTAGGTTGACGTGAGTTGATGTATTCCCTGGAAGCTGGAAAGTTCCCGCAGGCTGGTTCCCGCAAACAAGATTCCCGCAAGCAACCCATGGCAGGAGCGGACTGTAATCACAATATAGAATGTCTAACGAGTAGTCAGCAAGAGATACAATAACATTACTGCTGTGGCGAAAGTTCCCATACACCGATGGTATGGATGGAAGTTGACAACAACCCGATCATAAGCTGGGGGTTGTTTAATTCAGATGACGATACATAATTAAGTTTAATGGTGCAGGGTACGTCAACCAGCTCTAAAGATGAACCGGGAAAAGCTTACTTGCTAAGGTCAAAAAGTTTAGATGAACCTGCACGACATCAGTGCGGAACGGTTAAATAACCACTTTTTGGCGTGACCGGCAGATCCGGCGAGTCATCCACCAAAGACCATCGCTGCCTCTACATCTGTGGAATCACATTTTCAGGCCGGGAAAGGCCTCACCACGAGTTTGTGTTCCGAATTAGTTCTTGATATATTCGTGAACAATATCTACAAAGTTCCAAAATTCTCTTGCAAGGACGGGAGTTACAAAATTGCTTTAGTGCGGTGGGCTGAGTTACTGCTTGCTACGGGAGAGAAACCAACAGAAAGCAAAGTGATATGCGTAATATCGTGCTGATCGTAGCTGACACAGGATGCTCTCGAGTTCTGGATCTCGTCTCCTTTTATACTACTCGTGACGTCACAGGCGCAGGCTCCAACCAATCATCGGTCTAACAACAGCCAATCAGCGTGTAACTAATAATAATGCAGTGGAATGTTCTAGAACATTCTAGAAGTTCTGCGTACACGTGGTTATGACGTCACGGCAAAATTTTGAAGATAATCAAAAGGGGTTTTCCGTAACTCAGCCATTTCTTAACCGATTTTGAAATGGTTTACAGATTTGGAAAGCCCGTAGAATTCTGGTCTTGTTTAATGCCAGACCCGGTGGGAACAGGTGATTAAAGAGGATTACATGGTCCCATCTCGGTACACTAAAAGTGTCATCCCATCTTGGTCGTAAACTACTCGCTCTGTCAAAAATAGCATTTAAGCGTGCGCATGCGCACTATGCGCTCTAACGAACTTAGTCGTTTTTATAACGTAATCTCTCTCATAGGCTCATATACGCTATCGGTCCGATACATATGTTGGAGTGTGGGCGTTCTCGGTGGAAATTTAATTATCCGTCACCAAGAGAACGCCAAGAGAACGCCCACGCGAGCTATGTTTTAGGATCAGGTACTAAAATAAAATAAAAAGAGCATCGTGACATATAAAAAAAAGGAAATATATACCAGGCCAAAAATCAAATCAAGGGAGGGAGGGATGGAGGGAAGGATGCAGCGAGGGAATTATGGAAGGAGGGATGGACCTGGGAATGGAGGGAGGGAGATAAGGAGCGAGGGAGGGATGGCGGTGATGGATGGATGGATGGATGGTTGGATGGAGAGAGGGAGAGAGCGAGGGAGGGAGGGTGTTAGGGAGGGAGGGACGGAGTTAGTGATGGATGGCGGGTGGAATGAACCGATGGATGGATGGATGGATGGGTGGATGGGTGGGTGGGTGGACGGACGGACGGACGGACGGACGGATGGACGGATGGATGGATGATGCATAGTGGGTGGTGTGGTATGGAGTGGGGTGTTGGAATTGGTGTGGTGTGTTGTGATATTGTGTGGTGGGTGGGTGGGTGGGTGGGTTAGTGGGTGGGCGGGTGGGTGGGTGGATGTGGTATCGTTGGGAGGTGTAGAAGGATGAATTGATGGATGGATGGATGATGCGGGTGTGGGCGATGTGTGGTAGAGTGTGGGTGTGGGTAATGGGGTGTGTGTGTACGTGCGTGCGTGCGTGCGTGCGTGCGTGCGTGCGTGCGTGCGTGCGTGCGTGCGTGCGTGCGTGCGTGCGTGCGTGCGTGAGTGCGTTCGTGCGTGCGTGCGTTCGTGCGTGCGTGCGTGCGTGCGTGCGTGTGTGTGGTAGGATTACGGGAGTGAGGAAGTTGCGGAGGGAGGGAGTTAAGGAGGGAGAGAGGGCGGAATGGATGGATGGATGGATGGATGGATGGGTGGGTGGGTGGATGGATGGATGGATAGATGGATTGATGGATGGATGGGTGTGTGGGTGGGTGGGTGGGTGGGTGGGTGGGTGGGTGGGTGGGTGGATGGATGGATGGATGGATGGATGGATGGATGGATGGATGGATGGATGGATGGATGGATGGATGGATGGACGAACCGATGGAGTGAAGGAGAGATGGAGTTAGGAAGGGTGGATGTAAGGAGAGATGGAGGGAGTGAGTTAAGGCGTGAGGGATAGATTTGTGATGGATGGACGGTGGGATGAAGCGATGAATAGGTGAATGGTTGGATGGATGGTTTGATGAATGGGGAGGGATGGAAGGATGGAGGTATGGGTGGGTGCTTGGATGGGTGGATGGTTGGGTGGATCCATCCATCCACCTGCTATCCATCCTTAGTTCCCTCCGTCCATCCACAGCTCCCTCTCTCCCTCCCTTAATCCATCCATCCACGCACGCACGCACGCACGCACGCACGCACGCACGCACGCACGCACGCACGCACGCACGCACGCATGCACGCACACTCCACAACACATTGCCCACACCCTCATCATCCATCCATCCATCCATCCATCCATCCATCAATTCATCCATCTACACCTCCCAACAAAACCACACCCACCCACCAATCCACCCACCCACCCATCCACCTACTCACCCTAACACCAACCCACCCACCCACCCACCCACCCACCCACACCACAACACCACACCACACACCACCAATAACAGCACCCACTCCATATCACACCACCCACTACGCATCATTCATCCATCCATCCATCCATCCATCCATCTCTTATCATGCTTATACTGGCGTTAATATCGTCAAGACTTGATTATTGTAACAGCTTGCTTATTGGTGCACCAAAACAACTTATTCATAAGCTACAGATTGTACAAAATACCGCTGCTAGAATCATATCACTCCGCCGAAAGTATGATCACATAACCCCTGTCTTACAGAATTTGCATTGGCTCCCGATCGAGCAGAGAATCACTTTCAAAATTTTATGCTTGACTTACCAATGTGTTTCCGGTACTGCCCCTGCATACTTAACTGAACTAGTACAACCCTATTCGCCTGGTCGATCACTCAGATCTGTCAATCAGATGCTGCTAAACGTCCCAAAAGTAAATTCTACTACATATGGCCACAAAACTTTCGCTTATGCAGCTCCCACCGAGTGGAACAATCTACCACTTAGTCTAAAAAACTCATTAGATATTTTCAAATCACAACTGAAAACCACCCTTTTCAAACGAGCATATTCTCAGTAGATATAGCTATTACGCACTAGCGCTTAGAGCACGCATTGTCATGGATTCAGCGCTTTATAAATGTACTTATTATTATTATTATTATTATTATTATCTCTTCCTTCCTAGGATCCTTCCTTCCTTCCTTCCTTCCTTCCTTCCTTCCTTCCTTCCTTCTTTTCTTCCATCCTTCCTTCCATCCATCCATCCATCCATCCATCCATCCATCCATCCATCCATCCATCCATCCCCTCCCTCCCTCCCTCCTGCCCTCTCCCCTCACTCCCTCCATCCCCCCTGCCCTCCATCCCTCTCTCCCTCCCTCCATCCATCCATCCATCCATAAATATTCCCCCTCCCTCATTAACTCCCTCCCTAACTCACTCTCTCACTCCCCTCTCTCTCCATCCCTTCATCCATCCATCCATCCATCCATCCATCCATCCATCCATCAATTCATCTATCCACCCAGCCAGTGATCCGTGCACCTATCCACACCAACTCAATATCCATCACCCACCAATCAACCAAATATTAAACCGAAGATATTTAATCCGCCTTGCCCTGCTGCCATACTCTCGGTATGCATGTGGCACCGGGCAGACACCGGTCAGACAGGTCGCCTGCGCCGCTTGCGTAATCACAGATTAGTCAATATACATGATTATAGCAGTACCCTGTCGTTAGAGGACCGAGCAGGCGCATGGGTCCGCCGCTTCTCCACCTATCCACACAGCCATTGATCAATCCACCCAACCAAGCCAGCTATCTGCTCACCCACCCCACCAACTCGACATCCAACCACCAATCAGCCGAATATCCAATATCCCATCACAGCATATTGAATATCTAATATCTTGTTACAGGATATTGAATATTCAATATATATTCTATGTCAGAATATATCATTATACCTTTGCTGAACTCATGCCTGTCTTCAATTGCATCATCTCAAGCAGTCCTCTAAATTCCTGATGTACACCATGAACACATTAAAGTTGCCTTGCCCTACTATTATCTTCTCGGTATGCACACGGTACCAGGCAGGCAGGCCTCCCACGGCATTCGGCTAACCACAGCTCAGTCAGTATTACCGATCAGAGCAATTTGCTGTCGGTAGAGGAACGAGAAGGCGCGTCGACCCACCCCTTCCTCAACCATCAATTCATCTATCCACCCAGCCAGACAGCCGCGCACCTACCCACGCAACCCAATATCCTGTCTATTGGCGGCGTCTGTTTTATATCTCGCCAGCGATACCTAACCGATCTTTAATTAGTATAATATGAAAGGTATCCCTGCAAAGGAGCGTCCTTATGTGTACACTGGTTCACGTGGAGATGGTGTTGCTGATTTCCTAAGAATTCAACGTTGCCATCTCATGTTGGTTAAAGTAGTGAGTTAGTAGTTGCTGCTTTATTTATGCGGGCCTTCTAGAGGAGCTAGACTCACTTTTAGTCATTTGGTTCAGACACATATGATCTAGGCCGCAAGTGTCTTAGAGCCTACTTAGCTTTGTAATGGGTTGTCTCCCTGCATTGCCCAGCTCAGGCATCCATCTCAGAGCGTACCTCGAGCCGTGCCCTCAGGCTGACGGTGCATGTCGTCTGGTGGCAGTTTCAGAATTGATAGGCATTATATTTACAAAAGCATTAGAAAGCATAAATCTACAGGTAACCAACTATGGTGACCTTCCTGAAAAGGCATGGAGGGCTTGTTGGCCACACCCAATCACCTTTGAGTTAGAGGGCGATCTATGGCTTTATCAGTCGCCTAGCATCTCGAGAGTGAACCATGTGAGATTCGTTCCCTGGTGCTACCATTTACCCAATTTAGGATTAAGGAAACATGCCCACAAGAGTGACTGCTGGCCGTATTGCAATAATTATGTTTGCGCAGTGATTCCTACTTTGGCAAAAAGGCTTAACTAGCCAGTATCACAAGTATACAGGGGGAAGCTGCGCAGAAGAATGTTCTTTCCCTGCTCGGACCGGACCTGGGTTCCAACTGTCTATTGATGGTGAAACGAGCTCCTTTTATACCAAATAGCGATGTCACACCAGAGAAACTCAACCAATCAGCGTGCGGGTTACAGAGAAGGTATACATACTTGCCATGGTATAGATGGTCTTCACCCTACCAGCACATGGGCTTTGGCGATGTCTCTTGGGTTAGAAGTTTTAAAAGGAGTATTTGAATATTCCTGATATCGCTGCCAGTTCTGAACCAATTTCAGTTCTTTAAAAAGTTTTGGATTCCTCATTCAATTATGGTATTGATTCATACCAAGAATAGTGAGGATGGCCATGTATTAAGAAATTTTAATAATACAGGCAACGTATGTACATAACATGCCATTCCCCACACATTATAGCGTGTATATCTCCCGTGGCCACGCATGCACAAATGGCGATCTCACGGACACTGTTATTCTGAGCTTCTACTATATAGCTATATGTGCTTGTCTATGCTACCTAGGGTGTCGAGCTTGGAGCATCCCAAATTGGGCCATTCCGTACCCAGACAGACTGGGTCGGTTCCTACCCGACAGGGCGATCTGCGCTAACACCCCCTCCTAGTTTGGCACCTGGGTGAAATGATACCACACAAGCGGATCGCTTGCTGCAGGGTGTATGCTAGGTGAGAATTATAGCCTTCTCAGGTAGGCGTGTAGCCGAGAGGATAGCGTGATGCATGAGGCACATATTCATAAGAGATAGGCACATAGACGTGTAAAGAGGTAGGGAGGGAGGCATACTTTTCATTTTGATTTTTGGCCTAGTTTTTTTTACTTGTCCAGGCCTTTTTGGATTTTTTTTGTGTTCTGTGTGGTGCATGCTGATTAAAGTTTTAATACCTGATTTGGCTAAAACAATAGCTCACGAGGACATTCTCTGTGGTGGGTAATTAGTCCCCGCCCGAGAATGGCCAGGCTCTAATGTTCCACTAATCATTTATTTACATAAGTTTGTCTATAACAATAAGAAAAATATAGTATTTATAATAAGCTATGACGTATATACTATGTATAGCGTGGCCCTTTTGTGAGGGTCCACACGAACGACTCTCACCACTCATTATATCTGTCTTGCTATGCAAGAAGAAGAAAAAAAATTATTAAATGAGTATCTATAATAAAAACCAGTCAGGCAGCCCCAGCTAATCGTGTGTGTATAGTTTAATATGCCACACTTAGTATATTGCGGTGTAGCTATATAATACTATAGCTACGCAGAATGGTACTTGCCATTCTTGGATGGGGTATCTATATATATATATATATGTATATACATATATATATATATATATATATATATATATATATATATATATATATATATATATATATATATATATATATATATATATATATATATATATATATATATATATATATATATATATATACATATATATATATATATATATATGTGTATGTGTGTGCGTGCGTGCGTGCGTGCGTGCGTGCGTGCGTGCGTGCGTGCGTGCGTGCGTGCGTGCGTGCGTGCGTGCGTGTATATAGCTAATTTAGATGCGAGGTCAGAAACAGTCCCAGTAAGTTGTGTTGAACAGTTTATGAACATGATACGCGAATAACTGGAGCTGGTTGCTGCAATGTTTGTGTCCGATTCCAACTCACTTGATGATGCTGAAAGTGTTCGCAGGTTTTGCAGCTGAGGTGGGGTATGTGTGATGTGGCTGCTCACTTGTGGAGTTGAAAATCTGAAGCTGGAGGTGGATGTGGCCAAACTGTAGCTTCTGCTGGGGGGTGTCATGCTAATGGTTGTCGTGGTGCTTGTTGGTTTTGATGCTGCTGGTGGCGGAGTGGTGAATGTACTGGTAGACTTGCTGCTGGTGCTTGTTGCCATTCTAACTGTCGTGCTGATTGCTACCATAACGTGAGGAGTGATGGTTGCCGTAATGGATGATGTGCTGGCTGCCATAGCTGATGATGTGCTGCTAGTGATGCTGTCTGGATTTGGTGTGGTGGCTGATGATGGCTTCCATTTCTTCATCGCAAGTAACAGCTTGCTCGCAGATGTCCATGTTATGGGTAGAATGTCCGACACATGTGCTATGCGGCGCTTCTTGATGGCATATGGCTACAACGATGTGTTTGATTTTCTTACCGACGGATCTTGCTTCTTGCGGCGAGTGGAATGTCTGTGGCGTGTGGAATGTTTGCGGCAAGTGGAATGTCTGAGGTGAGAGGAATGTCTGCTGCCTCCTCCTGATCTGTTATAATAACCAAGTCACTAGGAGAAAGCGATGAATTAGTATTGTCCAGCATTACCACCGGCCATGTCACTGCCGGTGCAGATAATTGTAATGTTATAACTATTTTGCATGTTGTTCATTTAATCCGGGCCATGGTGCTAGTTTACCGCTTCCTAACAGTCTTTTTGCTAGTTCAAACAGGAAGACATGTCATGATCCATAGGGCTAGTGCTTCCAAGTCTTCGTGCTCTTCACTGGGGTTTAATGTTATTACTGTTATACAGTGTTCTGTTGCTGCAGCATGGGTCATACCGAAAAGTGGTATGGTATAAATATAATTACACTCGCAGCAATATTCTTATTGCTGCAGATGATCATGGTCATAGTGATGCCGCCAGTCCGAATTTCTAGAAAAACCTTTAGTACAAGCTGGTCTTCCGTCTGGTGCCCAAGCGCATATATATATTTTTAGTGGTCACTTGCGGTGATTGTTCCTCGTCGGACCTTGCTGACAATGCTAAGTCACTGGCCAGTGACATCAGGCCATTATGTTAATTTTCCGCAATCATCGTTACTGTAGCTTGCCGGGTAGTGTCGGGCCGTTCCGGTGTATCATTGTCAACTCGCCACACCACAAGTGCACGACGAGTGATGATGCTGGTTAGCATCCAGTCTCAGGGTGACAGACCTTGTACGAGACTGCCCTGCGGGTAACAAAAACTGGCTCCTAAGGCCGGTGGAACTCAATCGTTCTGGTGGAGCCGTGCGACCATCGTCGGGAACATTAAACACAACCATTTCATCCCAAGAATTTGTGTCACCAGTATGCATGTCTATAGCAACTTCGTGATCTATAGACCTACAAGATTTGATTTGGTGACCTAAAAATATAAGTCTATACAATGATTTTACCTAAACAATTATAGCTATGCTAGATAAAACTAAAATAAGAGCATACGAAAATACGAGACATAGAGACAGGTAGACGAACTTTTAAACATGGGACTCCCGGAGGTACCACACAGACTCGTAGGTCCACAGAGGTATCCCCACAAGGGAGTCTCCTGCACACGAGACTTAACTAATTAACTTATTATAAGTTATTATACCTCCAGGCTGAAAGGAAGAAGATTATCTCGGACGAAAAGTTATGTGGCTCACGCGGGCGCTACTCCTAGTGCTAGTTTGGGTGAGGAGTATTATCCTCGCGTGGAGCGAATCCTTGCGAGAGGCAAGTGCCTCGCGTGGGCCTCAGTCTTGGGAAGGTGTCGCCACTGCTTAAAGTGGGAGAAGAGTAGTAGGCAAAAATGGGCCCACTCCAATATTTCAACCAAAAATGCTTTAGAAAGAAAAGACCATACCTAGTGAGATTATGACTATAGGGTTGCATGCTGTTTTACGTGAAGACGAGACGGGTGATTCCCGATGGATTCCCTCATCACTGCCTTATGTGATTCTTAGTATGCTGAATTAGTAGTTGCCGCTTTATTTATGTGGGCCTTCTGCTTTGCTTAATGAGCGTTTAGTTGTTTTTTGAAACAAGAACTCTTTTTGGCCGCAAATGGCAGGTATCTACCTAGCTATTAGACACGGCTGTCACTTGAGAACAGATGCCCTAAGACATCAATACTGAAGACAGTGCTCATACATGTTACTTAGTAAGATCTCCGACTGGATAAGAATCCGGACATCCCGCTCCGTAACCACATAAAACGTTACAAGACATAGGTTACTTTTCACGAAAGCATTATTAGACCATTGTTCTATCATTATGGTGGGGGTGAGAGAGACGAATACCCACCGTAAATGTCCTTCCCACAAGGGTGTGGCAGATCTAAATATCATTCCCAGACATTATTATGGAATTCGGTGGGGTTACGCATCTCGCTCGTCACCAGTCCTATGGAACTAACCATTTAACCTGTCATTAGGTTTATATACAAGTTCATAAGGAAGCGGAAGCACACCAACAAGTGAATGACATGTTGTGGACGTCGTACCGGTTGTCGTACGGGGCGATTATTGCCTGTCGATGGAGCGTCGTACGGAGGAAAAACTATCGCGATATTTATGTAGTAGTTTCCGAATTTCTCGTTTCTGTGATTGCAGTAATCCAACTGTGGCACATAGATACAAATCATGTAAATGTTCGGGTAAATCAGCAGTCATAGGTGGTGGTTGTGTCAGCAGGCGTAGGTGATTCCAATGAGATTATGTCCACTAAATGGCCACAGCGTACTTCGGGTTCCAGAGTGATGGGATCTGCGGTACCATTGAACACTCTAAAAGGTATATTTTCCTTATTAGTAGTGTCTACTATTATGCGGGGACTTGCGCATTGTGAGGCGATCATATAATCAGGATCGGGTTCCAGCATGGCGATGTGTGTGTTGCTTCCTAACTGTGGTGCGGTGGCCCAAAAGATTTGTTCCTGTCCTGGCTCAACTGTGGTGGTACTTGATAATATACCCGCGCACGTGTTGTATAATGATGATACCAGTCCAAGAGGGATTCATTGGTCGTGTATGTCGAGTTCCTGTTGTCTGCAGTGTATGATGGCTTCGCTGGCACTGAGGAAATCAGAGCCAAGTAGGGCATCGTTATGAATAGAGGTGATGACAACTCGCTGTATGAATTGCATCTCCTCTATTTGGATAACTAAATTGACTACACCGGCTACGGGCACATCAGCTCCCATAGCCGTCTGTAGGTAAATGTTTGTAGGCTTATGGGGAGGCTTTTTTATGAGGTGGGATGCTCATATAAGTGCTTGTTAAATACTGTGATAGAAGCACCGGTGTCGACGGTGGCACTGGTGGAAACGCCACTAAACAGACAGGCACATCTGTATATTATTTTGCGGTGCACCTGTGGACGAGTTTCCAATGATGCCATCTACGACAATGGCGTCGGAGCGGCATCACTCTGTATGTATTCTGACTGTTTCTGTATGGCTTCTTGTAATGTTGTGGATGGCTGAGTAAGGAAATGGCCAGTTCGCCATCGCCGTTGGTGTCATTAGGTTTATATACAAGTTGCCCTGCTTTGCACTGCGGTGCGGGAGGTTTGTTCATCAAATAAAATAATAATTAATATGTTTTCGCAGTGCTTTCCTACATTGGCAAAAGTGCTCACTACTAAGTATCCGAATATACAAGGGAAATGTATGTGACCCCACACCCTGGCCATCACCGGTCGGAAACCCCATTAGTTTCCCAGGGTCGGATCAGCCCATGGTGCGAATAGGGACATCCAAACAATTAAGAAGCCACAAGGCTGAGTGGAGCATGAAGAGAGACAAAATCTTGGAGTTATGAGTCTTACCGGAGTGCGGGGCTAGATTATCACACTGCCGGAAGAGAAGAATGTACTACAGATTTCTTAACGAAGAAAGTGTCTCTAATCATTTTGAACCTATCCTATCGAGCTGAATAGAAAAGGTTTAGTCGGTAGCATGCCGGGCTAAACAGAGTTATAGCACGGACAGCGACCTCCATGAAAAATTGTTGGTGGCGGGAGAAAGTGCTGCATATATAAGTGTTGCTTCATAGTGTTTCCTACGTGTCCTGTTGTCCTATATTTTCTATAACTAAGCAAAACATATGAACTGATAGCCACATATATACATAATTTAACCAGAACAATTAATACAGTATCAAATGATCAAAGTTATATATCTTAGTACAGGTTAACGAACCTACTATAGTGCGGTTAGCAACACATTGCAGAAAATGAGAATAACTATAAACAAATACAGAAATTATAACGCGGTCCTAAGACCGTTACGGTACCTTTTAGTCATCGGGACCGTTCTTATGGATACAATATAATTAACGAAATACATATAGAGAAATAATTAAACTGTGAAGTATAGTTACTTGAATACTCGGTAGTCATTCTTAAGTTAGGCCACCGTGTTACTGAAATTGATATGTCATTCCATAGTTGACATGCGTTGATGCATTCTCAGGAAGCTGGAAAGTTCCCGCAGGTTGGTTCCCACAAGCTGTTTTCCGCAAACAAGATTTTCTCAAGAACACTCATGGCGGGAGGACATTGCTCAGCACTGTAAGCCTAATAGGATGTCTAACGAGCAGTCAGCAAAAGATACGATAGTACTACTGTGGTGAAGAAAGTTCCCGTACACCGATGGCATGGATGGAAGTTGTAAACAACCCAATCACAAGCGCGGGTTGTCAGATGCGAACGAAGATACAAAACAAAGCTTGACGGTGCTGGGTATGTCAGCCAGCTCTGAAGACGCACCGGGCAGAGTTTACTTGCTGCGGTCAAAAGTTAGAAGAACCTACATGATATTAGTGCGGTGACGGTTGAAATACCACTTTTAGGCGTGGCCGGCAGATCCGGCGAGTCATACATCAAAGAACATCCTGCCTCTACATCTGTAGAATCACATATTCAGGCCGTAAAGGCCTCACCACAAATTCTTGTTCCGAAGTAGATATTGATATTCGTGAACAATAATCAGAAAGTTCCAAATTACTCAACTGACTTAATAAAACTCATAATAATAAAAAATAGCTGATGTTTAATATATAAAGCAGAAATTAGTATTTAACACGAAAGAGGCCTAGAGCCGTTTACCTTCGCTGGTGTTGAGTTTTGTTGGGCAGATGAAGTTCTGTGCGCGATTCCTCCCTTTTATACTTTTTGGTGTTATGCGGCCAACTTGACTGTTTTAATTGTTATTTATTTTCAAATTATCGCACCCCATATTTGATGCGCAAGAAGAGAAAGTAAGCATAAATAAAGTGGCAGGAACACTATCTTCATCCCTATTATTACAGGATTAACGGTTTCCAATCAACATAAAAACAGTGAACTACCTATTCCTGTGTAAGGTCACTTTTAATTAAAGCGATGTGTTTTTCCAATCGGATGCTTATAGACACACCTAATTCTGTCTTAGGCTGGACTGCCCGATTGGTGCGTGAGAGCGAGATTACGTCACCAGCACAGTGGCACCTCTCGCCTCCATGCGGTAGCTACGCAGGAGTGGCTATCCTTTTGTTTATAGTCTTACTAAGCAATTTAATGGAAACAGTGAGCTGCTGTCACGTGCCACCTATTCCTACAGCACATAGTTGATTGGAAATTTAAGATTCCTCCATCGTATACACAGTATACTGTTTATCTGACTGATAGGGAAAATGACAATGTATGTTGCTATTATTTTGAGAGTGCCTGTCTTAAACAGCTACTCTTGTGATGGCATGTGATGATAATTCACGCAAAACATAGGTGTATGCAATTTAACTGCCTGGCTGACTTAATACAAGTTGCTGTATGGAATTTTATGTGTATGAGAATATTTCAAATTCCTGTTACATGTTGACTGTCTAGATTTTGATGCCGCTTCATCGGCCCATGCGCTAATGATTTGTAAGCATGGTAGAAACTTTCTAGCTCGTAATCAAAATTCTAACAGTCATTTGTATGTATGCATCGCTATGTTCAGCTTTAAGCAAATTCATGTCTTATAAGCAACACGGTACTGACCACTTTTATTAAGTATGATTGTGTTTACCGGGTGGGCAGGCTACCAAGCATCCCTCTCCCATAGGAGGGCCTAGTCTCGCCTCACCTAGACAAGTTGTTTGGAGATTTGTGAAGCGGTCATTCTGAGTATCTGTATCCATTGAATTGTTGATCGGTGTATTTAATATGCATGGTTGCTTGCTTATTTATGAATCTTGGGCTGTAATGAGGTGTAAATATTATTGCGGCGGGGATGTGACGCTGCAGTGTTTGAGGCGATAACTTTGACGGACATTGAATGTTTTCACTCTGTAATGGCCAAGCCTATAAAGACGGGACAAAGTGTATTAGGGCACGGATGACATCATAGCTTACTGTCATTTTTGGACCAGTCCATTATCGAGCCTCAGTGGTCGGTAGCAAATTCCTACTAGCTTACTGATGACAGTCTGCAGTCTATCCTGCTCTCTCAACAAAGTTTTCTGGTATTACGTGGGATTGCCGTAATTTATTAAATGTATTGCTGATGTCGCTTCCAAGGGGAGGCATGTTCCTTGTGGTGTGGATTGGTGATATTGTTAAAGTTGTATACTTCGCTGCAAATATAGGTTGCTGCATGCTTGTGGCGAAGGTGCGTGAATGGCGGCGAATGTTGTTCTGGTCCTTGTATGGCATGGTGACTGGTGCAGGGGAAGCTTGAATTGTATGCTGTTTTGGTTATGTTATACCACCAGTCACAGTTAATTCTCCAAGTTAACTTATGCCGAGTCTGATAACGGTAATATGTAAGTGTGCGGCGAGTTGACGTTCGCCACATTTATGCGGCGTCGATGGATGCTGATACTGTATGCCCATTCTCCCTGATGTAACGAATAGGTGCAGGTTGATGAACGGTAGCTGGATGTCATGGAAGGGTGTCGATTATGCTGTAGATGTGGTGGAAGTGTATTCTGTTCCTATTATAATATATACAACAGGTGTCTTGATGATTTTCGCATGTTTATACGATTATTGAGTTAAGCCATAAGGCAAGTGGTATTGGTGAATCTGACGTTCTGTATTATATGTTTGTCTTGATCGCTCGCACACAAAGGGTGGGTGGGTGGTGAAGCGTAGGGAGAGGGTGCATCTTGAATGGGGATGACTATCTTCCATTACATAGTGGTTGGCGCTTGGTCATATCTCTTGCACACAGGGAATAGACGAGCCGGGAATCTACCGATCAGGCTGCCCACATGATTAACGTCAGTTGTCACAGCGGCTGCTGCACCAGGGGGCCACCCTTTCTGAAGCAACATATTCTCTCATATCTGAAGTATGACAGTCTTCAGACGATCAGTCGAGTGTGAGGAGGATGGGATGTGTGATGTCCGAACTAGGCGTGGATATTAAGGACACAGTTTCGAATGGGGATGGTTGCGGCTAATGGATGTGGTGTCACTTGGAGGGGAATTGGTACCGCGATTTTGGGAATTGGATGGAGATGGGAGGTACGTCGAGTTTTTCGGTTTTCCTGTTTGCTAGAACAGGCCAGGTTCTCATTAAATCTAGTCACTTCCCTGCTACTCATTATATGGTCCACCCAACGAGAGGCATTATGGCTTGGGACAGCTTCAGCCTCTGCTTGTGATAGCTCTATAATGGGGGTAATAGAATGAAGTGGGTGAGAGTGAGAAGGGGAAGGGGGGACAACTTTTCCATCCTTCCCCTTGGACAGCACAAACGAAAAGGTCTTCAAATACAGCTTACCAGACCTAGTAGACCCGTTCTCAGGAGGGATATGGCGAGCACGTCGCTCGTCATCATCCTCATCATTAGTCATATGTTCGCCCAACTCCTGGCTTGGTAGGTGAGGGGCTTCACTGGCACTGCAGTGCACTGGGATAACATCGGGAATACTTGCTTCCGGAGAGGCAACAGTCTGGGTACCAGTGTTGTGCGTGTCGCCCAGCCCGAGCTCAGGCACTGGGTCGCCACCAACACAAGGTTTAAGTTGATCAAAGTGGATGACTGAGGTCAGGCCATCCAAGGTGCGGATCAGGTAGGTCACATCCAACTTCTTACCTACTACCACATAGGGGCCTTTTCACTGGTAATTCAGTTTACTAGCCACGTTTGCAGAACGTCTGGTATCATGAATCCAAACCATTTTTCCCACCTCATATGGATCTCCATGTACACGGCGATCATGCCAGGTTTCCTGGTGTCGGTGTACAGTGGATAATGTTTATCTTACTAGCTCATGCGCCTGTTCTATCCTCTGGTGCATGAGCTCTACATATAGAGAGGGTGAGGTTTTTTCCCCAGGAATCCTAGGCATGGCTAGATCCAAGTGTAAGACTAACTCATGAACCGAAGTTCGATACGCCATGAGTACGTAAGGGAGTCGTAGATCCCAATCATGACAATCAAGGTACGTTTCCTTAGTCAGCATGACTGTGAGGTTCAATTGAACCTCTCTACCATCCCGTCACTGCGCGGATGGTAAGGTGTCGTGCGTGTTTTGACTATGTGAAACAATTTGCAGAGTTCGGAGATCAAGTGACTCTCAAAATTGCTACTTTGGTCGGAGTGTAACTCATATTGCATACCAAAACGGCAGAAAACATTGCTTGCGAGGACCCCAACCACAGTGGATGCCTCTTGGTCCGGCAAAGCAAATGCTTCTACCCACTTCATAAAATAATCTTGAAGTACGAGGATGTATTTATTGCCCTCATCTGTCATATTGATCAGCCCAAGCACATCAATAGCCACTCACTCCCATGGTGCACCAACGATCTTTATATGTAATGGTACCGATTGGTGTTGGCCAACAATGCGACACTGGCGGGGTATGCATTTGGCCGCCCATGCCTTTACACTATCGCATATATTTATCCAATGGAATCTGTGTCTGAATCGTTCAGTCGTTCTTTTCATGGCTAAATGTCCAGCGTTGTCATGTCAAGGATCATGACTCGGAAACGCTCAGGAATTATAATATATTTGTTGATATAAAGAATGCCATTGTGCACATGGCACTCATTATATCTTTGATAATAGTATTTTGCCGTTGTGGACGAGGGACTGATAGATTCCTTGGGAGGGCATACACCTTACTGGATTCATGCATATATATTTCGTGTTTGTGCGTCTGTTGCCTGCTCTTGAGCGAGGTATTCCATGTTCAATTCTGCGCAATGCAGTTCTGGGAACATGGGAATTGACTGTAGATTATGTGTAATGGCGGTGGCCACTACTTGTCCATACTCGAGTCTGATTCCGCTCAGGGTATCGGCATTTCCATCCAGTTTGCGAGGTCTATGAACAACTGTGAAGTTATAGGCCTGCAGGGATTCCTTCCACCTCGCTACTGGGCTTCAGGGTTCTTTAGGTTCTCGAGCCCGCATAGTGAAGAGTGATCTGTGCGCAAAGCGAAAGGGTGCCCATACTGAAAGTGTTTGTAATATTTGATTAAGTAAACTGCGGCCAATAGTTTTCTTTTTGTGGTTGTGCAACGTTTTTCTGTTTTATTCAGAGTATGTGAACAATACCCATGTACCTGCTCTGTTCCATCTTCTGCGACCTGTGATAGAACAGCGCCTATTGGAAAAGCAGATGCATCAATGTCTAAGATGAAATCGGGGCTAGGGTTTGGCTGAGCAAGAATTGGGGCAGACGTCAATTGTTCCTTCAGCGCCTTGAAGGATACCTCCCACTCACTTGTCCACTCAAATGGTCTATCCTTCTCAGTGATTTGGAATATCAGTGGTGCTAAAGTGATGAATATAGCGGTGAGAGTACTGGCAGTGAACTAGGAAGCTCCGTGTATTGGTTACTGTAGTTGGAGTCTTCCACTCTGCTACAGCATGCGTCTTTCAGTTTGAGTGGCCACTCCATCGGCAGATATAACATGGCCTAGAAATTCAAAATTTTGCCTAAAGAAATGACACTTCTTGGGTTTGAGCTTTAGATTAGCGATTTGAAAACGCATCAGTACCTTATCCAAGGTTGATATGGTTTGCTCAAACGAAGCGCCAATGACGATTACGTCATCCCTTTAACATAAGCAGATTTCCCATTACAAGGTGGTTAAGACCTGTTCAATAGTCGTTCAAATATTCCTGTGGTGTTGCACAGGCCGTACAGCATTTTACGGAATTGGAACAGGCTGTCTCTGCAAACAAATGAGGGTTTTTTCGCGATCAGCCTCGTCCATGGCTACTTGCCAGTAGCGGCTTGCAAGGTCAAGAGTACAGAACCATTTGGCTCCGGCCAGCGAATCTAAAGCTTGATCTATCTTAGGGAGTGGTTAAGCATCCTTAACACTTAGATCATTTAGACGATGGTAGTCATTGCAGAAACGCAAAGAGCCATCATTCTTGCCTGCGAGGACTATGGGGCTGGCTCATGGAGATGCAGAGGGTTCTATTATGCCTATTTTAACTTGTCATTCACTTGCTGGTGTGCTTCTACTTCTTTATGTATAGGTAGGCGACGTACCGGTTGATGTACAGGTCGATTGTTTCCTGTGTCAATGGAATGCAGTACAAGATGAGTTTCTCCCAGGTCCATATCACCTGCTGAGAAACTGTCTTTGTACTCATATAGAAGATGCCACATGTCACGTTTGTGGGATGCCGTCAATCCAATTGTGACATGCAAATATAAATCATGTAGGTGTTCAGCTAAATTGTTGTCAGAAGGTGCGGTTCGTGTGTGTGTTTTAGGGTGTGTTTCCACCGAGATCACATCCACCAGATGGCCACAGCACACGCCTGGGACAAGTGTGATAGGATCAGCTGTGCTATTAAATACTCTAAAACGTATTTGATTCTTATTGGTGGTGTCGACTAACATGCGTGGACTAACACATTGCAAGGCTAACATATATTCAGGATCGGGTTCCAACATTGGGGTGTGTGTATTATTTCCTAACTGTGGTGCTGTGGCCCAGAGAATTTCCTCATGTCCTGGCTCAACTGTGGCTGTAGAGGCCAATATCAATGCACAGGTATCATACAATGATGACTCTGGTCCTAATGGTATGCGGTGGCCGTTTATGTCTAATTCCTGTTGTCTGCAATGAATTACAGCTTCGCAGGCACTGAGAAAAAGAGCCTAGTAGGGCATCGTTTTGGATAGAGGTGACAACAACTCGCTGTATGAATTGCATCTCCTCTATCTTTATCACGATGTTAATTGTACCAGCCACTGGGACATTAGCGCCCCATGCCTGTTTGCAAAAATGTGTTTGCAGGCTTAAGGGGTGGCTGTCTATTAGATGCGATGTTCTCATATCAGCACTGGTTAAAGACGATGGTGGCGGCTCGAGTGTCCACAGTTGCACTGGTGGAAATGCCGCAAAATAAACAAGCACACTTGTATATGATTTTGTGGTGTGCTTGAGGAAGAATTTCCAATGTAATATCCTGGTTATCTTCCGGTGCAGCGGCTGGGTCATCTATACAGACCACGTGTCTTCCAATCACCTCCGTGAGTGCATCAGGTGGCTGAGTGTGGAATCGGCCAACCCGTCAATGCTGCTGCTTGTTTTGCTTAGGCGGCGACAGTGTTGGTGTAGCAATGGTGCTGGACTGGTAGCTGGTGGGGTGTTGCATAGCGTGAATTTGTGTATATGGCAGGTAGGATAGGACAGGCGGTACGATTGCAGTGTGTAACCTGAGCCGCCAACCCAGGACAGCGCATCATCACATGCTTCTTAGAAGCTCGGAAGAAGCAGCGCCTAGGCCATTGCTTGTCTCTTTGTGCATGTTTGCCCTTTTTAAATATAATTATTATTATAATAATACAGGCAAAGTATGTACATAAGATGCCATTCTCCACACGTTATAGCACGTAAGTAGGTTATCTCCTGTGGCCGTGCATGTGCAAAGGGCAATCTCACGGACTCTATTATTCTGAGCCTCTAATATATGGCTATATGCGCTTGTCTATGCTACCTAGGGGGTCGAGCTTGGAGCATCCAAGCTTGGGCCATTCTGTACCCAGACAGACTGAGTTGGTTCGTACCCGACAGTGCAATCTGCGCTACACTTGTAACAGATGGGCATCTCCAAAGGCAGCTCTAGACAAACTTGATTCCTGCCACCGACAGGCAAAGTATGTACAAAAGATGCCATTCTCCACACGTTATAATGCGTATGTAGGCTATCTCCTGTGGCCGCGCATGCACAAAGGGCGATCTCACAGACTCTGTTATTCTGAGCCTCTACTATATAGCCATATGGGCTTGTCTATGCTACCTATGGGGTCGAGCTTGGAGCATCCCAGATTGGGACATTCCATACCCAGACAGACTGTACCCGACAGTGCAATCTGCGCTACACCTGTAACAGCTGGGCAGCTCTAAAGGCAGCTTTAGACAAACTTGATTCCTGCCACCACAAACACCTACACCGATGGCCAGACAGCATAATTTCCAATGATGCACTATACAAGATGTGTCCGTAAAAATCGCCAAGCAAAGATGGTCCATGCTTGGCCATGTGCTAAGGATGCCAGGGGAGACACCAGCACAGAGAGCGTTGGAATTCGCCTACTGGGAGCTAGAAAGTACAAAGCCAGGAGAGGAAGCCATTGCATAAATCTGTTAAGCATGCTACGAGGTGACCTCGAGAAAGCAGGACTCAGTACAGTCAAATCAGGAATGGCCTTGAGGATGCTAAAGATTTTGGCTGAGGACAAGATACAGTGGGGAAAAGCGACGGTTTGATTGCATCTGTAGGATCTTTCTACTACTACGGGTGCGGAATACAGTAATCATACATATATAGCAATGCTTGTTTTGTCCTGACTGAAATGTATTTATATATACCCAGACATACACTATTTCAATTAAACGTAGGTAAATTACAGTGTAGGCATGCATACTTTTAATTTATTTTTAAATTAGGTAAATTAGGTCATTTTAATGATACAATGAAAGAACATCTGACATCTGGCTTTTGGGATTTGGGGAGGCCTGGAAAACTACAAACATGGAGAAAGTATTTTGGAATGCAATTGGGGAAGTGTTTAGGAAGGTCCTCTGAACAAGTAGGGGGCCTGGGGTCTTTTAAAAAGTAGACTCTGAGACGTCATTTCAGACAGTATTTCTAATAAATTGGACAAATGATATGTGTGAAGGGGGTGGGGTGGTGAGGGTGGGTGGATCTGGTGGCCTTGTTTGCAGGGACTAGTAAGGTGGATATTGTGTGAGCGTGCGTGCGTGTGGTTGATTTCCCTCCTCCACCCCTGGATTAATGTGGATGCAAACCGCATCTCAACCCCTATTGTGGATGGCCCTGGCTAAGGAGTAACAGTTTCGAATCAGACAGATAGTATTCATCTGTGTGATACTAAGCATCCTGTGTCTGTAAGTTCATTGTCGTTTGCTATGTTTCTCGCTATGCATATTTTCTTTGCTACGCTAGTTCCACTTCATGTTTACCACAAAAATACAGCTGGTGAAAACAGTGACCTATCTTATTAGAATCGTTACCGAATTGAAACGAGATTCTGAATTCATGCGGAATCTGTGATATTCTATCACAGCTCACTGGCAGAAGTAGGGATACACATGATAGAATATCTACCAGGAGCGAACACCAACCTGTGGAAAGCAATCAGGCCCAATCTGTTCACGCCCACAAATCACCTCTTTGACAGTTTCAACATTACCCTGTATGCCATCACAGATGCTAAGTCTGATGCTCATTTTGGAGTTTACGCTGCTGTTACCTATGGGCATGTCAACATCTATTTAGACAAGCAGCCACAATGATATACGATCATCGGTAAACATGACATCATACCAGACATATCTGACCTTTGACGAGATGCTGGCCATGCCGATAGAGGACTGAGATAATGACGATAAATGACCAGGGAATCATACAGTCACAGATCTGCTGAAAAGAAGTTGAGCGATGACAGCAGAAGTGGTGGTATCAACATAACGCCAGCGTGGCAAGGAGACAACGGGAATATAAAAGAACCCAAGGATTGGAGAGCCTTCTGGATGAGACCACGGGTCCTAGAGATATACCAGCCTGGTGAGACTCTGCATGACTTTTCATAGAGGATGAGCAAGTAGAGCTGAGTGCAAGCAAACGTTAGCCCAACGTTTACCATTGCATTGGGCCAACAGAGTTTTGATCATCGGCCCAACGTTGGCCCAACATTGGGAATATGTTATTGGGCCAACGCTGAGACAACGGGCATAAATCTATGTAGAAATTTAAAATAGCACACCAGAGAGCATAATTTAACAATTACAAAATTAAAAGGTGATATTATGTTGATTTTGTTTGATTTACTGTGAGATTTCCAATGCTGGCCCAACATTGGCACAATGTTGGCCCAACGTTGGCAAACTAGTGATGCAACCAAAGTTGTAGTGCCAACTGCGATCTGCCAACCTGTTTCCAACGTTGGACCAATGTCTACATGTTAACTGAGTGGCGAGGAGCCAGCCACGTCGAGGACTCAAGTCTAGGGTACAGGCAATCAGCTGTGCTGGGGATGCCCGGCCGAACTCATGCAGACTCATGCACCTCTGAGCATGTGGCTGGCTACTCCGGTCAGCAAATACTTGTTGGGGAGCCCCTCAATCATGCTAAGCGAGGGTCGTCACAAGCCCCGAGACCTGCTGAGAGGCCTTCAGTGGCGTCAAAGGCTGAGACGGCACTCGCGGACGAGGTGAGCCCAAGCCTCTGCTCGACTAGTGCTTCCTCCCGGGCCCTGGCCCTGAGAGAGATCCAGAAGGACGAGATGACCTCTCACACGACAACCAGCCACCTAACCACATGCTCCCTTGAATGTCCAGTGACATGGTCCGTTGGATGGCATACCAGACCTAACACGGATCTCCATCATGGTCATCTCATTCTGGAACCAATAACTGAACTTCACTGTGTGGTGTGGCATGGAAGGATGCGGAGTCAGTGTTGGCCTGCTTCACTCCTATTTTGACATCCTCGAAGCCGTGCTCATTCCAGCTGTCTCAGGTTTCACATGTCCTACATGGTGAGGACAATTATCCATGAGCTGGGTATAAGCCTACCTTATACGGATGACATCGACCCACAATTCAATAGTAACAGCCTACCAGCGGCCAGTAGAACTACCATTTCCATGGTGGAGAGAACAGCGGTCTAGGCATTATGTATGGTGACCCGAGAAGAGACTACTCAGCCTTCCCCTATCGAACATCATGAAAAATCAGCCATCCCACACACAACATTGGAGGTTGTCAACTGTCAGGAATCGAATCAACCAGTCATAAGAGGCACTGTGCTACTCCTTACTACCCAGACTAAGCTGTAGCACCCTATCGAGGGGGGGGGGGGTGGCAACAAAGGTGATACAGACCATGTTCGGCAGTCTCCTAGACAACATGATCATGGTTGCATGTCTCAATAGCCTCGTTGCCAAATTCCAGCAGGCCTTACAGCAGGCCCACTGGCAGCTCAACTTTGCCATATCTCCACACCTTCAACTGATTCCCAGCTATATGATCCTGAATATTGGGGATCTGGTGATCAGGGGCCATAACAACATGATCGTCGAGAGAATCTCTCCTGGTGTCCATGTTTGCTTCAACACAGATATCAACTCGCCCACACATAGTGCTGTGGCACAGCCAGCCTCGCAGCTACCACAGGTCCATGCTAAGCCACCATCAGTAAGCTTACTGTAGGTATTGGAATAATGGCAGTCACCTCTGACAGGTGGCAAAGAGATCATTCCTCTTGTTGCGGTGAAGGTAATGTGCCAGCATATCCCAACAGTCACCAGTCACTATGCTCATCACAAGTCTTCTCAGTTAGTAAATCAGCTAGATGGTCCTCTTCACTGTCCTCTCACTCTAGAGCAGTCGGAGCGGGTGTCATGGATGTGAGCGAGACTGCCTAAGCTAGTTTGGCCTGCATGACTGACTGCCCCTATACATCTAGCCAGCATACACAGCTCTAAGTACTCCCGATCCTTGTAGAATTCCTTAGCCCAAAGGAGCTGCTCAACAACACTCCCACCAATGATGAGATATTCGATGAAGAAGATCTATCCCTTTCCATACCCTAGGTAGAGCTTCAAGGGTGTTATTCCTCTGTTAGCTCAGCGCTAGATAGATGAGCAAGCTCGTCCAGTGTCTTCTGCCTGTAACCCATTAACTCTGTGTGGAAGACGTCATAGTACCTCGTGAGATGGACCATGTCTCTATAGAGATGGATATCCCCGAGTATCAACCTCATGTGCTCGAAGCTGTCGTTAATAAGGCGTTTAGCGACGTCGTTATCACTGCTAACGACACCGTAGCGACAGTGTGACCGACAGTTAGACAATGCTGTCGGTTTCTGTTCATTACAGTGTCGTTTAAATCCTGTCGCTAGAAATGCCTGCTCGCTGTCGCTAGTGACGTAAACAAACCATGTGTATGCTGCGGTTTCACTCCGCACAGGCTTTGCATGTAGGAATCGGGTTTCATTAGTCATATAGTGTTGTATTGCGCCATGTCTGACAACGAGCAATCGAATAATCCTTCTAAGCGCAGACCAAAATCCAATCAATTTGAACTAGAAGCCGTGGTTGATGGTGTGGGTAGTTGACAGGGTGTACTATTTAAGAAATTCAGTGACACAGTCACAAATGACTTGAAAAAGGAGGCGTGGCTCTCGGTTGCGGCTAGTGTTAATGCTGTGGGCACAGCACGCAGAAACGTAAATGAATTGAGAAGAAAATGGAGGGATTGGTCTTCCGTCGTGAAGATGAACGAACAGAAATGACGGAAGACACAAAAGAAAACCGGTGGTGGTGGCAAAATTGAAATTTTAACACCACCTGAAGAAAAGGTTATTGCGATCACAGGCGAAACTGCTGTTACAGGCATCACAGGAGGATTTGATGTTTTAGTGCATGCATCTGCATCAACTGATCACATTATAGACGATATACATGATGTACTAGATGATCATTCATCCAATGAACCTGAGAGACCACCATGTGAACCTGATGGCCAACAGTCAACCGAACCCACCCAGGAAGCCACGTGTAGCCAACATGCAGAAGATGCTAATGATGATCAAAATAATGGCAGCATCATAACTAGCGCACATGAATCCATTGCCAGGTAATGAAAAGTGTAATATGTAGTATGCACCATCCCTAATCACAAAGAGTATGACATATTGACCATTTGATAATTTCATTGACAATAGTCTAACCTTTGAAAATTTTTTAAGTTTGACACCGCCATCTTCCATACACTTCACCACCCACCCACCCTACACACACTAGAAAGATTAGTTAAATATTATTGCGTTCTAGCACAACTGACTCATAATATATATGTAACTCATGTGAAAATCTTGTTCTCATTTACTTAAGCTTTTAGCTTTAGTTAGCATAACAATTAGACTAGTGGGTAGATGGGCGGATTTGTTAATGGAAATAATTTCATTATATTGGTGTACTTTCTCATTTCACACATTTCCTTTTGCCGTCAAATCAGCCAAAATGAATTCGACAGTGCGTAGGATAATCTGAAGACAACAAAGCGAGTCTATTAACTTGTCGGCGTGCCTCCATGGATATGACTTTGAACTCCTGTGCAGGCGATGGATGCCAGTTGTCGGTTCGAATCCTGGCACTGTCAATTTCTTTCTAAATATATATCTCATTTTAAATATAAATTTGCAGATTAAGAGAAATATTTTTTGAAAATCTACCACTGGAATGACTGAGTCGGTTATTGTACTAAAATCCAATGGTAGATTGTTTTTTAAAATATATTGTTTTCTTGATCCACAAATGTACATTGCCCAAGACCATTTCAAACCAGTTAAATTGTCTGATGTGGCTTTAAAATGTTAATCACCTGTTTCATTATTTCCTACAACACATACTGATTCTTGAGCCGTGTTTAATATGCCAAACGTGTGTTATGAAAAATGGTGTTGGTACTGGTTAAACTCGAACGTATAGCAAAATACCTGTTATTAAATTTTGGTTGATAATTTGAATGGAGAAAATTATATCTATCAAAAAACTACAGAACTGTATCGATTCACTAGAATTTCAATATATTTTGTTCTCGGACTAACTTCTTACAAAGCATTAAGAAAACGATAAATCATGATTTTCATTGTCATATTCAGGCAACGTTGCAGGTAGGTCAAGAATCTATATAAACATTGTCCTTTCAGGAAGCGCAAAGCCAAAGAGAGCATTGTATCTGATCATACGTTGGAACTGGTGGAAATCGAACGTAAGCGGCTGCAGATCGACGATGAGCGACTGGAAGTGGAACGCCAGCAGCTTGCGATTGAGAAGAGAAAGGTATATTTGCTCGAGCAGATAGCCGAGACCCAGCCAACATTCATTAGTGGGCCCCGATTGGGCTACCGAGTGGGGCCCACTCAGAAGTGTCACTGGGTTTGGTGCGGGCCCTGATTGGGCTAGCCCAAATGTGGGCTATTGTGTGGGGCCCACTCGGGCTATGAGTGGGTCCCAATTGTGCTAGTAGAGGGTCTGTATTGGGCTCGATAAATTAGTAGGACTGATTGGGCTGCCCAATCGGGACCCAATTGGGCTGCCCGATCGGGACCCACTCAAATGTGTCACTGGGTTTGCTCGAGACTCCAATGGAACTTTCAAGATTTAGCTATTCCCCGCCCATCCCTAGTTAATCTCCAACTACGCTACACCCATGATGGGATTGATCGATCCCTGATCACCCTATCTATCAATTTCCAGAAAACTATACAGGTAAGTTATTGAATATTTTGAAACTAATTTGACTGGGTGCTGTTGCTGTCAAAATATTCAACAGAATGTTCCCAGATAGCAAGCAAACGTTGGCCCAATGTTGTATGCCAACGTAATTTTGTTCATCGAGCCAACGTAGGGCCAACATTGAGCTAATGAGCAAAGTTACATTGGCCCACCAACAGAGCCAACATTGGTAAGATCCCTAAGCTACAAGACTTTGTGGGAAGCATTTACCCGCAATGCCATTTGGCTGACAAACATGGTCTGCAGCAGACAAACCCAGTGACACATTTGAGTGGGTCCCGATCGGGCAGCCCAATTGGGTCCCGATTGGGCAGCCCAATCAGTCCTACTAATTTATCGAGCCCAATACAGACCCTCTACTAGCACAATTGGGACCCACTCATAGCCCGAGTGGGCCCCACACAATAGCCCACATTTGGGCTAGCCCAATCAGGGCCCGCACCAAACCCAGTGACACTTCTGAGTGGGCCCCACTCGGTAGCCCAATCGGGGCCCACTAATGAATGTTGGCTGGGTCTCGGCTATCTGCTCGAGCAAATAGACCTTTCTCTTCTCAATCGCAAGCCGCTGGCGTTCCACTTCCAGTCGCTCATCGTCGATCTGCAGCCGCTTACGTTCGATTTCCACCAGTTCCAACGTATGATCAGATACAATGCTCTCTTTGGCTTTGCGCTTCCTGAAAGGACAATGTTTATATAGATTCTTGACCTACCTGCAACGTTGCCTGAATATGACAATGAAAATCATGATTTATCGTTTTCTTAATGCTTTGTAAGAAGTTAGTCCGAGAACAAAATATATTGAAATTCTAGTGAATCGATACAGTTCTGTAGTTTCTTGATAGATATAATTTTCTCCATTCAAATTATCAACCAAAATTTAATAACAGGTATTTTGCTATACGTTCGAGTTTAACCAGTACCAACACCATTTTTGATAACACACGTTTGGCATATTAAACACGGCTCAAGAATCAGTATGTGTTGTAGGAAATAATGAAACAGGTGATTAACATTTTAAAGCCACATCAGACAATTTAACTGGTTTGAAATGGTCTTGGGCAATGCACATTTGTGGATCAAGAAAACAATATATTTTAAAAAACAATCTACCATTGGATTTTAGTACAATAACCGACTCAGTCATTCCAGTGGTAGATTTTCAAAAAATATTTCTCTTAATCTGCAAATTTATATTTAAAATGAGATATATATTTAGAAAGAAATTGACAGTGCCAGGATTCGAACCGACAACTGGCATCCATCGCCTGCACAGGAGTTCAAAGTCATATCCATGGAGGCAGGCCGACAAGTTAATAGACTCGCTTTGTTGTCTTCAGATTATCCTACGCACTGTCGAATTCATTTTGGCTGATTTGACGGCAAAAGGAAATTTGTGAAATGAGAAAGTACACCAATATAATGAAATTATTTCCATTAACAAATCCGCCCATCTACCCACTAGTCTAATTGTTATGCTAACTAAAGCTAAAAGCTTAAGTAAATGAGAACAAGATTTTCACATGAGTTACATATATATTATGAGTCAGTTGTGCTAGAACGCAATAATATTTAACTAATCTTTCTAGTGTGTGTAGGGTGGGTGGGTGGTGAAGTGTATGGAAGATGGCGGTGTCAAACTTAAAAAATTTTCAAAGGTTAGACTATTGTCAATGAAATTATCAAATGGTCAATATGTCATACTCTTTGTGATTAGGGATGGTGCATACTACATATTACACTTTTCATTACCTGGCAATGGATTCATGTGCGCTAGTTATGATGCTGCCATTATTTTGATCATCATTAGCATCTTCTGCATGTTGGCTACAAGTGGCTTCCTGGGTGGGTTCGGTTGACTGTTGGCCATCAGGTTCACATGGTGGTCTCTCAGGTTCATTGGATGAATGATCATCTAGTACATCATGTATATCGTCTATAATGTGATCAGTTGATGCAGATGCATGCACTAAAACATCAACTCCTCCTGTGATGCCTGTAACAGCAGTTTCGCCTGTGATCGCAATAACCTTTTCTTCAGGTGGTGTTAAAATTTCAATTTTGCCACCACCACCGGTTTTCTTTTGTGTCTTCCGTCATTTCTGTTCGTTCATCTTCACGACGGAAGACCAATCCCTCCATTTTCTTCTCAATTCATCTACGTTTCTGCGTGCTGTGCCCACAGCATTAACACTAGCCGCAACCGAGAGCCACGCCTCCTTTTTCAAGTCATTTGTGACTGTGTCACTGAATTTCTTAAATAGTACACCCTGTCAACTACCCACACCATCAACCACGGCTTCTAGTTCAAATTGATTGAATTTTGGTCTGCGCTTAGAAGGATTATTCGATTGCTCGTTGTCAGACATGGCGCAATACAACACTATATGACTAATGAAACCCGATTCCTACATGCAAAGCCTGTGCGGAGTGAAACCACAGCATACACATGGTTTGTTTACGTCACTAGCGACAGCGAACAGGCATTTCTAGCGACAGGATTTAAACGACACTGTAACGAACAGAAACCGACAGCATTGTCTAACTGTCGGTCACACTGTCGCTACGGTGTCGTTAGCAGTGATAACGACGTCGCTAAACGCCTTATTAACGACAGCTTCGAGCACATGAGGTCGATACTCGGGGATATCCATCTCTATAGAGACATGGTCCATCTCACGAGGTACTATGACGTCTTCCACACACAGTTAACGGGTTACAGGCAGAAGACACTGGACGAGCGTGCTCATCTATCTAGCGCTGAGCTAACAGAGGAACTAACACCCTTGAAGCTCTACCTAGGGTATGGAAAGGGATAGATCTTCTTCATCGAATATCTCATCATTGGTGGGAGTGTTGTTGAGCAGCTCCTTTGGTCTGCGGTTAGAAGGATTATTCGATTGCTCGTTGTCAGACATGGCGCAATACAACACTATATAACTAATGAAACCCGATTCCTACATGCAAAGCCTGTGCGGAGTGAAACCACAGCATACACATGGTTTGTTTACGTCACTAGCGACAGCGAACAGGCATTTCTAGCGACAGGATTTAAACGACACTGTAATGAACAGAAACCGACAGCATTGTCTAACTGTCGGTCACACTGTCGCTACGGTGTCGTTAGCAGTGATAACGACGTCGCTAAACGCCTTATTAACGACAGCTTCGAGCACATGAGGTCGATACTCGGGGATATCCATCTCTATAGAGACATGGTCCATCTCACGAGGTACTATGACGTCTTCCACACAGAGTTAATGGGTTACAGGCAGAAGACACTGGACGAGCTTGCTCATCTATCTAGCGCTGAGCTAACAGAGGAATAACACCCTTGAAGCTCTACCTAGGGTATGGAAAGGGATAGATCTTCTTCATCGAATATCTCATCATTGGTGGGAGTGTTGTTGAGCAGCTCCTTTGGGCTAAGGAATTCTACAAGGATCGGGAGTACTTAGAGCTGTGTATGCTGGCTAGATGTATAGGGGCAGTCAGTCATGCAGGCCAAACTAGCTTAGGCAGTCTCGCTCACATCCACGACACCCGCTCCGACTGCTCTAGAGTGAGAGGACAGTGAAGAGGACCATCTAGCTGATTTACTAACTGAGAAGACTTGTGATGAGCATAGTGACTGGTGACTGTTGGGATATGCTGGCACATTACCTTCACCGCAACAAGAGGAATGATCTCTTTGCCACCTGTCAGAGGTGACTGCCATTATTCCAATACCTACAGTAAGCTTACTGATGGTGGCTTAGCATGGACCTGTGGTAGCTGCGAGGCTGGCTGTGCCACAGCACTATGTGTGGGCGAGTTGATATCTGTGTTGAAGCAAACATGGACACCAGGAGGGATTCTCTCGACGATCATGTTGTTATGGCCCCTGATCACCAGATCCCCAATATTCAGGATCATATAGCTGGGAATCAGTTGAAGGTGTGGAGATATGGCAAAGTTGAGCTGCCAGT